>OY751433.1:10318619-10956276 GCA_963565745.1 Phengaris arion | reverse complement strand
GAACTTATTTCAATACCTATCTTAAGAAATTAAGTACCTTTAATGCTCATCTCAATGGCTGAACCAGCCAAAGCCTGCCAAGCGAAAATTGACTCAAATAAATTTACTTGCGAGCGTTTGGAGAACTAGTGCCGGTGTCATTCACTACAGCTTTCTTAAATCAGGCCAGACGATTACGGCGGATGTCTTTTGCCAGGAACTCCAAATCATGATGGAAAAAATAGCTGCTAAACAACGGAGGTTGGTCATTCGCTCTAGGCCACTGCTGCTTCACGACAACGCTAGACCATACACTGCACAACAGACGGCTACCAAATTAGAGGAGCTTCAATTAGAATGTCTAAACATCCACCGTACTCCCCGAACCTTGCTCCAAATGATTACCAATTTTTTTTTCAAAATTTGGATAACTTCTTGCAAGGGAAAAAATTCAACTCCGATGGGGCAGTCCAAAGCGCCTGCAAAGATTTTATTAACTCCTGTCCGAATGGTTTTTTTTAGTAAAGGAATCAATGAACTACCTATGAGATGGCAAAAGTGCATAGATAGCAACGGTATATACTTTGATTAAATAAATATATTATATTTTAAAAAAATCGACTTTATTTTCCTCCGTTACAAAACGCTAATTTCATATATTGTAATGACATTATGTAGTGTGAAACTTTTTATCCTTGGACATATTTCGTATGATATTTCGTATGAATTGAGTACGGAAAAAAAACGTATGTCGGCGTTTTCTAAAACTCAGCGCCTAGGTGGGCAAAATAGGGGACGAAAGTTTAAAACCTAATTTCACGCGGGCGAAGCCGCGGGCAAATGTGGCTAGTAGCTAGTGGCGAATCGTGTTACATACACGTCGCCACTAGCTACTAGCCACTGTGCCAGCAGCTTAGTCAATATATCCAATCTTTGGATAAACATTACGTAGGAAGATTTGACCATCTATTTACACAATGACTACTCAAAGTGCATAATCAACAATTCGCGTGTAAAATGAATTTGAATTACTAAGCCACATAATATATTCAACTACCACGATCGCCCACCGCTTGTAAAAACGACTGTTTACTGTTATATAACACATTTCTCGCACAAGAACGCGCCGCGAAGGTCACCGTACAATGACTTATGTAACTATTGTTAAGCTCACTAAGCTCGTGCTACAACGAGCAAATAAACAAAATTAATTTTAGTATGTAATATTGATCTATTTACTATTTTAGAGGGGCTATTAGTGGGGCTATTTTAGAGGGGCTCACAAACAACAAACGTGATTTTTTTTCATTTTGTACGGGACCCTTATTGCGAGAGTCCGACTCGCACTTGGCCGGTTTTCTACACTTTCTTGCTTTCGTACACGAAACCCATTTCTTCGGTGGTTAAACGACGCGTGCTGTTGGGTATACGGAAATCGATCTCATCATAGTCATGACCGCTAAAGAAATTTCAGAGAGGACAGAGGAGTCAGGAGAGTAGTTTATGATAATAATAACCTAAGCAATAAACATGTCAGGACACGTGTAAGGTGGGTTTTTTACTAGCTCCATGGTTTCGTAGCTATCAACGCGCATATTGCGTCGTTAGCGTTTTCTTCAAATTACTTCAAAAGTTATTTCTGTTTCGGTTAAAATAATTTGCTCTATAGAGTTTTAGCATTGTCTATCAGCATGGAAACTTACAAGTTTCTGGCTCTTATAGTTCCCCGGGGCGGGGGGGGGACCACTTTGCAGGACGATTACTCGAAAATGGTTGCCTTCGTAAAAAGTCATGAAAGCCTTTATTTAAAAAATACCTATTTGTCCATACCCCAGACGATGGAGTAGAAGGAAATAATATTTTTTATCCCCACTTCACAATTAACATGTATGGTGAGCCACCCCTAAAATATAAAATTATTAATATTTTATGATACCAAAACCGAGATCTATACACAATATATAATTATACCCAATACCCATCTATTTATATTCATAATTACAGAAGTTAGAAGGGCGGATAGGCAAACAGACAAACAGACAGCGAAACTATAAGGGTTCCTTGTAATAGTACGGAACCCTAAAAATAAAGACATCATAATAGACATAATAATTTTTCTTATATCCCGTTTAGCTATCGCCTGTCAAGTAAAGGCTTTATTTATACTACGTCTAAAGCAGCGATATAAGAGAATTTATCTCTTCACGATAAAATAGGCATTCTATCTGCTGTAAATATCATTTTAACGTTAGGAAAATAAATGTCTAAATAATATGAAACCTATACATTTATCGCAGTATTTCAATATTGAAATAAGCCGGTCATAACACACACCACGAATCGCGCGAATAATTTAAATTTAAATTAAAACTATATTTTATTTTGATAGGATAGTAAAGTAGGAACGTTTATTTCCTATACAATAAATGGTCAAGAAAATTATACCAGTTTATAATCATTATGTAGACAGTACAATAAAATCAATATACAGAGATAGTCTAGATCCAGAAAGAGCGAAATCATACGCACCAGTATAGTAAGGCCGACGTGCCAGTTGAGCGTACTAGGCCCCCATACATTGCGTCCAGAAGCTACGCACGTATGTTTTTAATAACGCGCGTATCGTCCATCACATGTAGGGCGGCAGACTTTTTGTCTTGAAGCTCTACGCACGTAAGTTTACGCGCGTAATTCGCCTTTCTGGAGAAGGTCTATAACAAGCCACAAAACACGGACAAATAATTAAATCTCTTATTTATTATTAATTAAGCATGCACGATTAATCTAATAATAAATTAATTGTTTTGAAAATATGTTATATATGGACTTGATTCACGTCAAAGGAAAATCTTTCTCCCGCAGTAATATATTTGCCATATTATTGTGTTTATTAACCATACTGGGTGATTTTTATTCCGTTTTGACTTTCGAAGGGAACAAGATACCAAATATAGAATAAATATTCAAGAGCACTTGTGTCAAAGCTCAAGTATTTGTAAAATTTGAAAATCTTTAAAAGATTATGAATGTCTGTCCCTACTGTGCGGGTGACGAAGTACCGCATTACGCGCCGCGCACCGTGGAACAATCTAATTACACGCAACATTATAGGGGTCAAAAGGGTGACAGTTATATATATTTTGTAATTTCATTATTTTTATAATATTTTCTAAAATTCTTTTAAATTATGATTGAAATTAGTGGTACAAAGTTGTAAAACAAATTATCACTAAGTTAGAAAAAGGAAATATAAACCAAACTGGCATAGCCACAGCACTCTATTGCATGCACCTATTTGCCGACATAAAACTCTTCTGCATAGCCTTAACCAGTCCTAAACTCGTAATCGCATGCTCTTATTTCAGACACTACTGGTTCTAATTAAAAATAATATTATATTAGTATTAAAATATGGTAGAAAATTTCCAGCCGGTATAAGCTTGGGGTAGCATTGTTCAATTAATCCCTACGCGACGCAATATATATGACACTTATGTAATTCTCATAATATATTGTGTAGTCCATACATTTGACATCAGGCTGAAATGTAAAATATGTCTAATACATACATTTGACATTAGCATGCGTGTCAAATATATCGTGTCGCGTCTTGTCTATTCAATTGTTGCTAGTGTCAACTGCTAGTATTTTTATTACGCCCGGTGTGCCCCCAGGAAGTGGCCCATCACGTATGAGTGCCATAGTTTTAACACTGATTCACCGGGCCACTGTAACTGTACTGTTATCAAAAAACCCGCGGCTGCGGTCTCCGGCAAACAATCTCTATTACGAACTCACCACAGATCTAATAACGTTAGATATGTCCGTACGGTTGCTACCGCACAGTAGCTGTATACGAATTACGGGAAAGATACAATCACTTGACAAGTCATGCATGTGATTGTATCGCATGCTTGACTTGTGAGTATGTATGTGTACCATAACATACAGCGAAAATTAATTTAATGAAAAATTTCAACCCACCATTCGAACGAACACTATGGCTTGTTAAAAACTTCGGCTGCTAGCTAGTAACTTTACTTTGCTCATCATAACATACATTGAATTTGTATACTGTGGTTTGAGAAAATTACCTGCATTTTAATTCTTAATAAACAATGTTCATATCGTACAGAAAAAATATTTTTAAGTAAATAAATCAATAATGTTAATTACTATGTGGAGAATTATGTCATATCTATTTTCTCTATTGTCACTGGCTTCAAAGTAATATGCATGAATGACCAATTTAATACACAATCCAAACTATACGATTTCTTATGGTTTTCGTCATGTTATTATCAAGTGAATGTCGTTTGCTGTTAGATTTGTTCAGCTCCTCATGGCGTTATTTCTATAACAATAACTGTACATGGTTAGCCATTTACAAAGCTAAATTATTATGTAAACCAATTTACGGATTTTTTTCTTTAACAGTTTGATTACTAGTGTGACTAAATGCCAAATGTTTTTATAGTGTTTTTGCTTTGTATTAAATCGCAGTCTTTTTCATTTCAGATGTGACAACCCACCATGGCAGCCACGGATGGCCAAATCGTGGTAGCAGCAGCCAGGTGGTCCGATGAAGGCCACTATCTTAGAGAGTTTGCAGTGAAGAATCGTCTGCCAAATGTCACTAAAATAATCAAGGGACAATATGGAGGGCTTGGAGTACCGACACTGCCGAGCCCGGGCTTACAAAGTACAGTTCTACTTATTTCTGCTGGAAAACGAAAAAAGATTATCGCACAAGCCATAAAATTAAAAGAAGGAAGACGTATGGTCAGTATAGGACCAAGAATCGCAATACCTGATTCATACAAAGGCTATTTTGAGCTACTGAGTGAAGAAGGTAGAGCAGTGAGATGTATAGAAACGGTTAATGAACTAGCGAGGAGGAAACTTGAAGATGGTTGCTTAGTTAGAGAACCGTTTAGGGTGATAAGTGCTAAAATTGATTTAGAAGGTAATATAACAGCAGATGGAACGAGAACCTTACCTGCTGGTGAAGTAATCATGCCAAGAGGTGAAACTTTATTAGGTAAAAATAAATATTTAAAGTGCACTGATTCGAAAGGAGATTTAGTTTTGTTAAGCTTAGATCAAAGAGGCAAATTCTCGGCTGTGGCAAAAGAAGATAACATAAGCGGTGTTCATACTGCAAAAACATTACTAACTAAACGATTACCTATAACCGTTAGACTCGTACATGGAACTGCACCTAGAGGACTCAAAAGTTCCAGTCATTTTGTGCCCGAGCTGAGACTTCTTTCTCTCTTTGAAGAAGACCATGTATTTGCATTACCATTACAAAAAGAAGGTAATGCCTTAGTGGCCCTACCTCTAGCTGCACCCCTAAAGATGCTAAAATGCAAAAACGAAGAGCAGATAAAAAATTTTATGGAATTTTCAAGACTAATAGAGAAATGTAACCGACTTCTAGTTGATGTTGTCGATAGGATCCATATTCTGGATGGAAAGCTGGGCGATCCCAAGAGATTACTAAGCGCACCACTCCACGCCCCTCCTCTTATCAAAACTGGATATTTCCTACGCAGAAGTGCTTCATCTGATACAGCCAATCATAGTAAGAATTTAAACCGCCATAGTCATATTTACAGCAGCCACCGTGATGAATCGTTAATCCCTGATGAATACGATGAAATTGACCAAATATACGATTACGTTCGTGGTTTTGCTCCCCTTCCTAAAAGCATTAAAGCATCGTACTGTAATGATATTCCAAGGCATGAGTCTGCACCATCTTCACCAGCCGCCACACCTATTCATATGCCATTAATTAAAGAAATCAAGCCAGAACCCCCTCCTATTGAAACAATACCTACAAAGAAAGCCATTAACAAAGATTTAAACCAAAAAGCAGAAAAAAGGACTCGTAAGAGTACAGCGTCTAAAGAACCCCCAATAACTATTTACAAAGAAAAATGTTCTATTGCACCAGTGGCTAATTTGCCTAAATTGTACATTAAAAATAGCGCTAGCAATAATAAGAGTAGAATGCTTTTTAGCCAGAAAAGTACTTCTCCTACGAAAGAAACACCTAGTCCAGTAGCTAGTCCAGTCCGACCATTAACTAAGGGTGATTCTCCTCTCTTCAACATCAGATACAAAAGTCTTTCAAATATACATCAAGCCATGGAATTGGATGGGACCTTGGATTCAAGTCATTCTGGAGGTAGAACGTCTGGTGATTCTGGAAATGGTCCCAAAGTACCCGAGAAAAGATCTAGAAGGCTAAGCAGACCTAAGTCGTTGACTAATTTGGTATGGGAACTGAAGGGTTGTCCTGTGGAAGCTAATGAAAAACCAAAATCTAGACTAAAAAATGAAAACTATAAGAAGATAGGGAACAAATTGTCACTGGGCACAACACAAAAGCGAGCTCCAACGTTGTATCTTTAATTTCTGGTAAGCATTTCTTATTTGATTTACTTAATATTTTTTATTTAAAAAGGTACGGTTTGACTCCTTTATTTATTTCGTGTAGTAATAATTATAATAATATATATTTCTGTTTATTTAATTTATTTTACAAAATAAATATTCCCGTAACTTTAGTGATGGTAATATTACTTGCATCCGTTAGATACATGTAAAATGTAGATCGCTTAATTATTATTTATCTTTAGTAATAATATGATCCATAAAAACTTTTTTTTGCCGATCGAAAATCGACCACACGAGCGTCGAGTTTATGAATTGCTGCCATGTGATTTTTTTGTTTTTGAATTTTCAATTCTATTGTAAAAGCGCAGAGTTCTATTTTCAGAGCTGTTTGTCCGGCCGGAGTAATTCCAGATAGCAAAATTAGTAAGCAAGTAAAATTATACTTAAACAAATCTTATAAAAGCATAGACAATTAATATATTATTATACACGAGGCATGATGAGGCAAAAGTGTCCACACTTGACTGTCCCACAGCCTCAAAGGCTGTCTGGGGTAGCAGCAGAATTTTATCATTTGACAAAAAAGAATTTTATTTATTATAAATATTATTATTTATAATTTTATTTGGTTGAGGTTTGACATTTGTCATCGTAACATTTTGACATTTGCTTGATCCGCAGTTTTATCAGTCCGCATTTATTTGACGAAATCTTCTGAAATCAAGAGGGCGTAACTTTTTCTTGTATGAAGACTTTTTTATGTCATTTTTACGTCATAACGTACGCCCATCCTAAGTATATAAATCATTGTATAATATAATCGATTAGGAGCTTTGGATTTGTGGAGCAATAAATTTACTCCCCTTATTTATAAAAATATTTACACCACAGATACGCAATATTGCTGTCTTTTTCTGATACGTTGTAAAGCCACACAGACAGACAGACAAAGACAGCAACGTGGGTTGCGTATCCGTGTATTATTTTTAAAAGTAAGGGGCTCAAGTTTAACGATTACATCAAAAAACTATTGCTTCGACAATAAATAGAGAGACGATATATATATATATATACATATATATATATATATATATATATATATATATATATATATATATATATATATATATATATATATATATATATATATATATATATATATATATATATATATATATATATATATACGATATCGAAATCGGTTGATGGTTACGTTACTACTGCATAAAATTAAGGAATCAAAGTGTTTTTTTTTTTCATTTTTTAAATAAAATGACATTCTCATACATAATAAAACGTAAAGTCACTTTATATTAAAAGGTTGGTTAGCCCTGGTATAGATAATACACCTGTGAAGATCCAGGTGTCGAAACGTTGGAAGTTCATATCGTGAAATGTCGTGTATCGTTCTACTGCCATTTCCACAAGCAGATGCAAGTTCACTAGGAAATATTATCGGATACGATAATTCCTGTCTTAATTATTTTAGACTAGCTGACCCGACAGACATTGTTCTGTCGCAAATATAAACTGAAATAAATTTGACAGTCAAGTGACACACTACGACGGAACGAATATCAAATGTTTGACATGTAGGAAAGGCTAATCAAATAGTTGATGAACTAACACGTTGTTGAGTTAACAGGCAGGTTAAATAAATTTACGTTTCTGAAACGATAATTAGTTAAAAATTTACTATGATCATCTTGACATTTACGCCTTAAATAGCTTTCCAGTTACCGAAAACAGCGTTTGACATGTGGTTTGACCATGGGTTTGACATTAGTTTTGTTAACTAACACGTTGATCAAATCAAACGACTGATCAACCTTTTTGCAACTCAATTTACACCTGACAAGAGATTTGACCGTTCATTAGTTAATTTTGGCGTTGATTAGCCTTTCAGAAACCGGGGTCTGTATGGTAAAATGTAACTGTAGTTTTTAATATTATCCTTGCAATTTTTTCAATATTTGTTAAAATTCAGGAAAGGAATGGTGAACATTCAAATATTTTCTGAATTTTAACAATTATTTCTAGAACATAATGAGCCAAATCGGTCCAGCCCTTCTTGAGTTTGATAGCGAGACAAAGAAATACCAAATCATATTTATACATTATTGTATAAAGAGAAGATTAGGTAAATCATAAATTTACCTAAACCCCGGCAAAAATAAATGAAAAAAGGATATCCTAATACTTCAAACTAATGAGAGTACGCGTTTAACACTTTCTTAATCTACTAAGTACGAGGGCGGCACTGAAAATTTCGGGAATTAAGGAAGTGACACAACATTACTATTTAAAAATGTATTTATTGCTTTTCTAAGTATTCTCCGCGAAATTTGACACATTTTTCCATACGATGGAACCAATCATTGAAGCAACCATTCCATTCGGAAGTTGGGGTCTCCAAAATGGCCGTTTTGTAGGCGTCCACAGCTTCTTTAGGTGATGAAAATCTCTGACCACGCAATTTATTATTTATTTTAGGGAAAGTATAGAAATTATTAGGGCTTAGGTCGGGGCTGTACGGCGGATGGTCTAATAATTCTATGATTTCTTACTCTAAAAACTATTTTGTTCTGTGCGCGGTGTGAGAACTCGCATTGTCGTGATGGAGGATGATGCGGCGGTTGCAGTTCTCTTTACGGAGTTCAGAAACGACCTGTGGCAAACAAATTATAGCATACCATTCTGCATTAACCGTTCTTTGTCTCTCAAGAGGAATAGTCGCAACATGGCCGGTTTTGGAGACAAACGTGGCCACCATTTTTTTTGCAACACTCCGTGAACGAAAAATTTTTGTTGGCTTTAACTCATTTTCGAACACCCAAACTCGTGACTGGTTTTTTGTTTCGGGTTCGTACGCGTATATCCAGGATTCGTCACCTGATACGATGTTGCATACAGCATTTGAGGATCCTGCGTGGAATCTTTCGAGAGTTCTGATGCACCAAGTAACGCGAGCCGCTTTTTGCTCTTCACAGAGCAAATGCGGTATCCATCGGGAAAACAACTTTTTTACACCTAATTGTTCATGCAAGATTATTTGTATTTAACTCATGCCAATGTCTGAAATTGCATGAATTTCGCGGTATGTCACATGTCGATCTTCCTCAATCAGCTTACGCACAGCATCAACGTTTTCTTGGGTGACTGCAGTTTTTGGACGACCTTGACGGGGATCATCACTGAGCTTGACACGTCCACGTTGAAATTCAGCAAACCAGCGATAAATTGTGGTTTTGGATGGGGCTTCATCACCAAATGCAGAAATCATCCGGTCAACACACTGTTTTTGTGTTAAACCACTTCGAAAGTCATAATAAATCATCGCTCTAGAATTTTCTCGAGTCAATTCCATTTTCTCAACGACTAAACAAGTTTGACAAGACCTTGTGACAAGACCGAGAATCTTTTTTAAAATAAATAAACGGTATTCGATTTTTAAAACCAAGGAGTTTTAAATTAAAAAGATTTTAATATGACAGGAACAGTGGAAATATTCCGTTCCCGATACTTTTAGTGCAGCCTATGTAAATTAATTTTAACGCTTCCTTGGTACCTATGTATCTATATTATCAATAACTACAATAGCGGTAATAACTAACAATTATTCTTCTTAATTGATGTTATGCTTGAAAGACATACAAAAATGTTTATTAATATTTTTATGAAGTACCTAATTGATAGGTAGGTGTTTGGATATAAGTGGTAGGTTTTTAACAGAATAAAAACTTTTATATTCAACAGAAAAGACGATTGTAACTAATAAACGAGTAACTACTGTGACTTAAAACTCAATCCAGTTAAAATGCAGAATATAAATCAAGTTATTGCAGCAATATGCAGTATGAATAAATTCATACTGTATATTGTCATTAACATAATCTAAACTAATAATTAAATTACATTTTTGATGCATGACATAATTTTATTAATCGCTTTAATGAAGCATTATGCAGCAGAAAAAAATAAACGAATCGTATTTAACAGCTATATAAGCCTAATATGACGATATAAAGATGAAAATTCAATGTGGTACTAACCGAAAAATGAGAAAAGTCAGGCGAGACTCTGTCCACATTCACGATTTTCGGAGTCTCGCGGCGAGAGGAAAGGGCCTTACTATATCCCCAAGGACTAAAACGAATACAGAAATGGTAATAAAAACAAAAATACAACTAAGGTCAACTGTATTACGACATAGGCTACAATTAATAAACTGCGCAACGAATTCCAACAAATCAGTTTTAATGTCGCATGTCGTGTTTTTTGATTCGCACACCAACGCCCAATTTGTCATATTAATTTCAGGGCTGGAACTAACGTGCGTGCTTTTATTATTTCGTAAGTACAATAAATTGTTGTTAAAACCTTTAGGGTCTGGGCTTTGACAATCATCCGCAAAACAATGTCTTCTCTACTCGTGTTTTGCTAGACTCGCTGTTGCTCCATCCGACTCCGCCCACGTAAATATAGTATCCCACGGGAATACTGTACTTTTTCGGCATAAAAAGTACCCTATGTTTTAATCCAGAGCCTAAGCTACCATACCAAATTTCATCAAAATCCGTTCAGTAGTTTTTGCCTGAAAGAGTAACAATCATATGGATGTTTGTTGCTCTTTCACGCAGGATGGATGGCCGTCCATTCAGTATATCCATCCATCCTCACAAACTTTCACATTTATAATATTAGTAGGACTCTATAACGTTACAACTTACATTACACGCATATGCTGTCGTTTAGGGGGGACCTTTACGACATTTTTATTTGCCATGCCTTTTTTTGGGTTTCTATAATACTCAAGGAACCCTTATAGTTTCGCTCAGTACATCCGTCTGTCTGTCTGTCTGTCTGACCGCGTTTCTAGCTTCTGTAATTATGAATATAAACGGATGAAATTTGATATAGTTAAAGACTATATAAAGATCTCGGTTTTGGCATCATAAAATAATAATTATAGTTTTATATTTCAGCGGTGGCTCTCCATACACGTGAAGTGGGGATGAAAAATATTTTTTCATTGTACCCCATCGTGTGGGATATCGTTGAATAGGTCTTTTAAAATAAACGCAAGGTTTCATACATGAACTCTCCTACTAACTCTCCAACAAAGCCAATAATTTCCGAGTAATCGTATTTATATAATAAGAGATAGGAACTTGTCAGTTTCAATGCTGATAGATCATGCTAAAAACACTCTATGAAAATCATTTTGAGCAAAATCGGACTAACTTTTAAAGTAATTTAAAGAATACCTATTGCACGTTGATAACCCTCCTTAGACATGTCGTGATATACTCTTGGTTAGGCTAGGTTATTTTTTGGTTGCATTCTGTATTGATGTTAATAATTTACCTTCCCCTTGGTATCAAATTTAAACGATGTTTCCATGAAAATTGCGAATGCCACCACATAGCCAACATTCCGTCACCGCGACCGAAGTAAGCAATTATAAAACCAGTATGAGCACTTACCATATGAAAGTATTACAAAGCCAACTAACTCAAACCAAATAAAAAAGCAAATACAAAGTTCTGTGAATCGCACAGTGAGGGCGATCTAAACTACGCCTCGCCGTGTTACACAGTCTCACGCACTCACATGTAACGAAACCACGCCCTACATTGTAGGGCGAGCTGTCGCAGTGTGTGTTTATTTATGTATGTACATTAAAGTGCATAGCCGGCCTCAGTTTTTGTTTGACAAGATGTCTTCACTTTTTTATTTGGTCTGAGGTCACTAATAGCCCAATCTATGGGTGTGACGGCGCGCCCTCACGCCGCACCCGGGTTTGCTCGTAATTACGTTTTCAATGTCACTTTACTTTACCGAGAAATGTAACGATAGCATCGCGTTTATATGGAAAGTTCCATGTGCGATTTTAATAACATTGAAAGGATAGTCTACGGAATTGGCCTTATTTTGCAATCTCGATTATTTTTTCATCAAATTTTACTCGATTATTGCAAGACTAACATTCCTTATTATTAAGGAGACTCTTTTAACTTTTATTTATTTATTTAACAATTTATTGTACACAAGAAACATTTAAAACATTACACTTTACATGGAAAAATGACACAAAGGTTCTGCTTATTTTTAAAAAGAAGAAGGGATAAAGGGAGGCTGGGAGAAATCCTAGCCTCCCTTTCTCCCAGATAGAACGTGCACAATTACAAATACATTAACATATCATGTCTATACTAAAACATAAATAAAATATTATAATATGTAATAATATATACAATATCAAAATAATTAATATAAAATACAATACCTAAATACTATAAGTAATATAATAATATGCCTATAATATATAAATACTATATTTATATATAATAACAGTATTTATATGAATAGAGATCCGGGGTAGTGCTCTTTCAAACGTCTTTTAAAAATAGTAACGGTGGGACTGTCTCGTACGGTGTGGGGGAGCGAGTTCCACAATCTGACTGCGTGAACGGTGAAGGAGTAGGTGTAGAAGTTGGAGCGATGGGAGGGAGAAGGGAAAGATTAGTTCTAACATTGGACCTACAAGTGGGGGTTAGGTTAGGTTAGGGTCGAGGGGTCGAGAGAAGTTAAATCGTTTGAGAAGATAGGAAGGAGACAGGGGATTATACAAGATATTATATAATAAACAAAGGATATGGGAGTTGCGACGGAAACGAATAGGGAGCCACTTGAATTTTAATCTAAAAGCTGATATGTGGTCTAACTTTCTTAAACCAAAAACAAAACGGATACAGAGATTCTGCAAGCATTCTAGTTTTGTTAACAGCTCTTGGGTAACATCTAAGTAGCAGGAGTCAGCATAGTCGAGGATAGGGAAAATGAGTGTTTGGATAAGGAACATTTTGGTGTGCAAAGGCAAAAAGTTTTGGAGCCTTTTCAACATGTGCAACAAATGGTGTATCTTTTTACTCACTTCATTAACCTGAGGATTCCAACAAAGATTACTATCTAAAATTAATCCTAAATTTTTTGCCGATTCTGAGAAATCAATAATGGTACCATCATATATAATCTTAGGCACATTATATAGACGTTGGGTCATATATTTACTGCCTATGATCATGGCCTGTGATTTTTTCGGGTTTACCAGCAGACCAAAAGATCTAGCCCAGACCACTATGCGCTGCAGATCCGAGTTTATACCAGAAAATGCAGAATGAATGTCATCAATGTGTGAATGGCGATAAAGTTGCAATTCGTCTGCGTAAAGATGGAAATTGGAAGTGATTAGTGTGGAAATTATAGTAATAAAAATAGAAAATAGAAGGGGATAGAGTACGCCACCCTGAGGAACACCCGCTACAATATCACACCAATCCGAAGTAGCTTCATCATAGCGGACTCGCTGCGAGCATCCCCGAAAATATGTATCAAACCAGTCTATTACTGAGGGAGGTATGTTAAGGGAGCAAAGGACAGAAAGGATGATGTCAAAGTCTACAGAATTGAACGCGCTGCTAAAGTGAAGTAAGACCAGAATAGAAATGCATTTATTTTCCATGGCTAGACGGAGATCATCAGTGACTTTAAGCAGCGCTGTGACAGTACTGTGACCGGGACGAAAGCCGGATTGGAATGGAGAAAGCAGTTGTTGGAGTATAAGAAGTGGGAAAGCTGTTTATGGACAACGTGTTCAAGGAATTTGAAGAGGTAGGGTAATATGGAAATTGGCCTAAATTGAGACAAGGATAAAGAAAGAAGGAAGGACCCCTAGGTTTTAGGAAGTGGAATGATATTGGCACGTTTCCATACCAAAGGGAAAGAAGTCGTTGTCAAGGAATAATTGAAAAAGTGAGTGAGAATTGGCAAGAGTTCAGGAAGGGTAAGTGATATCATGCGGGGGCTCAGGTTATCATCGCCTGCTGCAGTAGAAGTGATAGTCATGATGTGTTTATAAACTTCATCTTCAGAGACAGGCCTGAATTAAAACGGAGTACAGGACGGGAGAGGAAGAGAGCGGAGATGGGATATAGTTTGCGCTTTTGTATCCTGGTCGACGATTACTGGTGGGACTGAGAGATGAGCATTGAACTCGTTCAAATTTATTGTATAGTTGATGCTGGTGAATAACTTGCCAATACCGAGTGTTGAAAGAAATTTCCAGAGTTGTGAGGGGTTGCTTTGTTCAATAGAGGAATGTATGTGGCGTCTCTTAGCATCCCTACACAGACGACTACAACGATTTCGCAGATACTTAAATTTCGCAAAATTATCCTCAGTTGGTCGTTTCCTGTATCGACTCATGGCACGATTATGTTTAACTATTATTATTCTTTGAAATAATTAAAAGTATTATATAAAAATGATAAAAAAAATGCCTCAAGCACAGCCTATAGGTACCAACTCATAGTCTACTCTTCTACATATACACTAATAAGTAATATTAGTTTTATTTGTAATGTTTTTTTTTTTTTTTTGCAACATTTATTCCGCGGGAAAAAGAAAATGCGCAGAACTTCTTTTTGCGCGTACGAAGTTACCAGCCGCATCTAGTTGTTAGTAGGGGAGACCGAGGGGTTTTGACACAAAGGTGAATTGAAACAGTACCGATTTTTTTGAACTTAAAACCGTTAGCGAGCTGGCAATGTCGCATTTCAACTACTCCTTTCCACACGATGATTTGTCAGTACGCGTCGGTGGCGTGAGCCGAGCGGTTGTGGAGATCTGCGTGCCATGCGACAAAAATCGTGAAAAGTAAGTTATTAACGTTTTTTTACCAATCCTGTATTTTGATAAGGGTTTAGTATTTTAGATTGAGTTATGTATGTTTCGAAAGCTCGTTAACTAAAGATTTAATAAAAATATTTGGCACAGTTGATTACTGTATATTTGCTTCTTAATTTTAGATTAAATTAATATTGGGAGGTTTTTTCTTACTGAGGAGATTTGAAACAGGTTGTTTCAACTCTCCTCGTTTTCAATTTTATATCAGACTGCTCAGTCAATAATTAAAGGACACAAATAAATATATTTTTTGTTGATTTAGTTTAAGTATTTATTTTGTTTCAGCATGCCTACTGATTATAAAAGAAAAACTGACAGAGGTATGGCGAGTCGTGAAATGTATGATCTCGCAGCAGACGAAGTAACTTTGCGGCAAAAAAGTCTCCGTGTCGCAGCTTCGAGTTACAACCTAAACCATTCATCTCTCTACAGGTATATTAAAGAAAAAACTGCTTATGAAGCTAACAAAACGGCGACTGCTCCAACGGTTGGATATCCAGAGAAGACTGTTTTGACGGCTTCAGATGAGAAGGCACTTTGTGACTATCTTTTAAACTGCGCTGCTGCTAACTTTGGTCTGAGAACTAAGGAAACAAGAAGATTTGCCTATAGGTTGGCTGTTGAATATAATAAAAAAAATCCTACTTCTTGGACTAAGCATGAAATGGCTGGAGAGGTTTGGCTTCGATCTTTTATGAAACGTCATCCTAATCTTTCTCTGAGATTACCTCAACCTACAAGTATTGAAAGTTATTTTATTTTAAAGGTTTAGAATTAATGTAACACATTTTGTTTATCTGATTGTTATTTTAATTAGTATGACGAATAAAACGTTATGGTGCTTTTAACTATTTTAGGAGTTGATTATTTGTATTAAAAGTGTAGTTACTTATACAAGTGATTGAGTAGTACAAAATATGAATACGTACGTAAAGAAAACAAATATTATGTACCTGATTGAAAAGTTTTATTTTAATAAATACCTTTAAATTTAATCAAAATTTCTATTTATAGCCCTTAATATTTCTCAAAAATCATATGTTTCAACTCTCCTCGACGCTTGTATCATTTTACCTCGGTATGAGGGGAATTGAAACAAGATGACTTGTTGCGGTAAAGTCGATTTTTCACCACAATATTTAACGCTTACAATTTCTTTATGTTATTCATTTGCAAGTATAAAGCATGACCTAACGATTGGTACTCATAACATACCATTTCTGTCAATAGTGTTTGGTGTATGAAACAAAATGTCAAAATTGTTTCAACACCCCTCGGTCTCCCCTACTATATAATATGCATAAATAAAATAATATACTTTATAATATACATGGTGTAACTTGTGCGGCAGACGAACGACAACAAGAGATAGAGAAAAGGGGATGTCGGAACTGTGTTACGGGTAATTAGTTAGTTCACCACTCGGATATAACGTACAGATGTAGGGGTATTTTGTTCTGGCTGGCATAAATTTTTTAATAAAACGAGCAGACGGATCGGCTGATGGTAAGCCATTATCGCCGCCCATGGACACTCGCAACACCAGAGGTACACGAAAATATAGTCAAACGTTACAACATTATTATCTATGTACAAAATTTTATGCATAACGTGAATTAGGTCATACGAGATTTAGGTGTACAGCGAAGTAGTTCTTCAGCAAAGTACGCACAACGTGATTTGGCTAACAGTGCGTTAGCCCAATAGCTATTTGAAAATGACGTTGAGGCGTAACGCGAGTTATTACTAACGTATACCACCCGAAAAAGGGTACATCTATCGTTTAAACTTACCTTGTCTTAACCCCATTTAACCCCAACAACCCCAATTAACTTACACTTTCATTTCGCTCTTATTGAATTATAAATGTATCGCCTTGATATCATAAACTGACTATTTGAGTTTGGACCACACAAGACGTGATTGAGGTTGGTTTGACGTTTATGAGAATACCATTTTGCAGTTTTAACATATCCGGACTGGATCGTAACTATATTATTGCAGGATTTCATTAGCAGGATCGACTTTCTGATTATCGTATAGTGTCATCGTAATTCGTAACTGACAACCAATATCACCCTAGTCAGTTGCCAGTGAAAATGATTTATCCGTAACGTTACTGACGAGTCTCACTGACAAGAAACCTTCCGGAACATTCCTCGACTTTTCCATATTTTCACATCGATTGTTCGAAGAGAGAGACAAAACATAATATGAAGAAGTGCTAGTTTTTACATCTAGACTAGTTCTGGCCAACCGGTCTATAAATAATGTTTGAATAATGTATGGAGTGTCTCGTTTTATAGGACAGAGCCCTTTGGTTTTTTTAGTTCCGCCACTTAATGGGTACGATTCCTTGTATAGCACCAAATAACTTTATTTAAAAAACCCATTAGACAATAAGGGTTAATTTAAAAAACCCTATTAGTAGTCCTGGAATTTTACTAACCCGTTAATGGGTTTGGAATTGTAATTGCAATATATGTGGGTACTTTCAATTTTATTGTGATGTCTAGACGCATTTGATCGTCAATCAACTTGTTGATTGACGATCAAATGCCTGCAAGTCGAATATTAAGTCGTAATAGGAGTACTTGTTATAATGTGGAAGTACCTAGCAGTAACGACGCAGCTACCAGATAATTGGTAATTTGTGGTTGTAGATAGTTAAGTGGTCTTTGGCAAATCGCAGCAACTAATCACTATATGGTATTTATTAAACAAAGTCGCTTTTTCTGTCTGTCCCTATGTATGCTTGGATCTGTTTTCGATGGATGCGGGTTCTTTTCATAGATAGAGTGATTAAAGAGGAAGGTTTATATGTATATAACATGTATTATACATGCTATATACATTATAAACCTTAGACCTTATAACCATAGTAGAGAAACACTGATAATTTTAGAGGTTTCCAATGTCGTAAACCATACAGCTCAAATTAATATCTCTATTTAGAAGATATTGTAAAATTTATATTCAAGCCCGAAAAATATATTATATCAAGCAGTCTCGCACGTCGAGTGTCCCGTTTTATATTCCACGCGGGCGAAGCCGCGGGAAAAATCTAGTTATTTTATAAGACTATAAATAAATGTTACTCTTATATGAAAGTACCTGGGTAACCGAGCTTTGCTAGAAGTTCTAGTAGATAAAAGAAAAACACAAAAATATTTATCTCACCGCGATTCAAACCCAACACATTCCAAATTTCAGAACAATGCAAAAATTAAACATACGCCTACCAAACTGCCGATCGGACTGACATATTAGAGTTGAAATTATTGATATACTGATGCATTTCGAAAGAAATAACAAAACATTGAACTTAAAAATGTGCAGTTTCCTATGGATAAGACCAAGCAAAATCGATTATATCCCCGAAACTTCCTGCATACTAAATTTCATAGTAATACTTGCAGTTTAAAGTACCTATGAGATAAATATATATTGTACCGATTCCTCAGATTCAAGTTGGAGCATTCCAGTCGGTTTTGTGATGCATATCTTATTATATTCATATTTTTAGTTTTATAAAATGTTTTTACGGTTTAAGAACAATCGAACGACAAAAAAAATTACGACCCGATTAGCTTCTATCTTAGTTGTAACACAATCTTGATTAGCGTTCCAGTGTATTCGTAAGATTGCAGGAGTAAAGTTCTGGCTTTAGCATTATCACGTCGGATTTGCTCTTGGTGAAAGCTGAGTGCTTAGTGATAATGCTTTAAGCTCAGCCCGTTAACAATATTTGGGTTTAATGTAGTGTGTTTGGAGATCTGCGCTCCTGCATGTAGAGACAGCCAAAGATGTTGGATTGATACGATAGGAAGGAACGTGTGGCGTACTTTTAAACCATAGATGCATGGTTTTTTTAGCTTTTCGAAAAGTATATATAATCCAGGAAATATTGTCTTTGGCATATCTACGATCAACAACAACAAAGTATAAACTACAGTCGTTATAACAGTGGGATCGTTGGAGAGCAAAACGCTCTATACAAAAAAATTATGCACGAGTGATGTCAGAGCAATTGAAAATGTATGAAGATAAATAAAAATTGAATTTATTAACTTTAATACTGCGTTTGTGTATAATAATATTATCAATATTGTAACGAAAAAATGTCACAATGACATAAGGATTTGAACAGTAATTTTTGTTCTTCAGTCATACCAAAAAAAATCGTCGTTTTTTAGTCCTTTTTACTCCTGTAACTTTTTAATTAAGCAACTGGCTACTGTACTTTTTAACACGCTTTTATAATTAGCTCGGGTTGTATGTATCTTTGAGGTTAATTTTCACCGGTTTCTAGACGTCTGATCAACTTGAAACTTTGCACACGTCTTAAGGGCCGATGACAATGCAATAACCCGATAAAAATTATCTAAGCGTGTTTTTTTAGTTTTTTTTAAACTATTATATTATTTCATTTCTCGGCCCATATTTATGTTGCCTTTCTAAAAATTTGAGAATATTGCTGATTCCAAAAAAATGCATGCCTATTGTTAATATCAGTTTGTTTAACTAATCCCTCTCTATCTCTTTCCAGGTCCATGCTGTCCAGTTGCGAGAGCGGGACAACAGAATTTCGGATACGGAACGAGTCAACACTTCGAATTGTGTTCTTATCTAGAATTTAATTTGATCTCTTATATTAATTTTATTTATATGCCATATTAATGTTCGGTGTTAGTATAGATCATAATGACATGAGCATAACGTCAGGACAAGTCCTATAATTATCTTCATGTTGCACCATTCCATGCTGCAGGAAGCTATGAAAGTTACATAAAAGTAAACCCTCCATACTGGGGTCAAAGAACTTGCAAAGTTTCTAAGTTTTTTTAATCACGCTTCTTTACGTGCGAAAAGTCAGGAATACTTAGTTTTGCCTCGATATCACATACTTTATACCAAACACAAATACTGGTTCACTTATTGATTACTTGCATTAATTACCCGCGGCTTCGCCCGCGTTAATTTAGGTTTTGAATTTTCATCCCCTATTTTACCCACCTAGGGGCTGAATTTTAGAAAACGCTAAAATACGTAGTTCATTATTTTTTCCGTACTCAAATCATATGTAATATCATGCAAATAATATGTCCAAGGAATGAAAAGTTCCATACTAACTTTTATCACCTTTTTTACCCCCTTGGGGTTGAATTTTTAAAAATCCTTCCTTAGTGGATATGCCTACGTCATATGAGAGATACGTGTGCAAAATTTAAAATTTCTAGCCTCAAGGGTTTGGACTGTGTGTTGATACATCAGTCAATCAGCTTTGTCTATTTAAAATACTAAAACTTATTACATATTTACATAATACAAGTTATATCACATTTATTTGTACCTATTTGTTTTTACAGCGCCAACGAATTTCTTAGCTTCGTTGATATTTCACAACTCCAAGCACTTTGTATTGTCATCTTTTGCACTTAAATCTTCAAGTACCTAGGCAATTGACACTGCACCATTCAATCACACATTAAAGAAAGAGAAACAGATAAACAGCTACATAGTTAGCAAGCACACGGTATGTCCACGATTGTGTGGAAAAATTGTGGGCCGTTGAAGGGGACGTCAATTTTTTTTTTGAATCGATTTTGATCGTTCTATGAAAGCTGTTTTTCTGTACCTACGTAAGTATATTATGTATTTTATATTCTGTGCTAAAACCATCAAGTACCTAGGCAATTCATTGTAAGAGTTCGAATGTCAAGTTGCACCGCGGTGCACAGCGCATGTGCACACTGCACACATGTTTCACACACTGTGACTGATGTCTTATGAAACATGAGTCTTTTTTTTATAGTTAACGGGTGCTTTCTTTGGCCGACGAACGGCAGTTTTTTTTTTGGCGCATGCGCTGTAAACTACCAATTAAAAACCATTATTTTTGGTTAACTGTCGTTTTTTAAACAAATTTGTTTACAAATTGACAGGTAATTTTGATAAATTAGAACTTACTAAGTCTCTCTGGTTGACATGAAATTTTACAGCTCATGAGCCAAAAAAAATTGCCGTTCGTCGCCCAAAGAAAGCATCCAACAAAGAACAATTTAGCATAGCTATCTTAATAAAAATGCAGCGCCGCTTCTCACGTATCGTCACGGTGTGACTGACCCTAATCGGCATGACGTTGCAGGCTTGCTCCAATCTGCAGTTCGCCCATATTTACAATTAATCAATGTAAACTGCCATACCAATCCACGTCCGGTCATGATCATGATACACGGTCATGAGTCATGACGTGACAGTCCTGAAGTAAATTACATTTAAAACATCCGGACGAATTGAAAACTTCCTCCTTTTGGGAGTCGGTTAATAAAAACTACTAATCCGTGCAGTGCAGTGCATTTTTCATATTTTAGCATAAGTACATCTCTTACCTAACAAGTTAGTTATTTTTCAACAATAAATAATAATAAGAGTAAATGAAGAAAAAAATATATATAAAAGGAGCCCATACATGTTATATTTAGTTTCTGATTGTAAACCAAAAATAGAGGTGCCTTACTAAGTAGAAAAATATTTTCATTCAACAATTTTAGGCTTATAATATAATAATAGCTTAGGAAAAACCAGTCACAATTTAAGTAATATAGAATAAGCATTTATTTTAGAATTTATATGCATTTATTTTAGATATTAGATTGTTAAATGCAAGCTTTAGATTAATATCAGTAATCTGTCTAAAGGGCCTGTTTCACAATCTTCAAAATGGCAAGTATCGAATTATTTATTATTTTGTCGCTACTTACCTTAAATCGAGCGACAGAGACAAAACATGCAAATAAACTATCTGACACATTTCAGTAGATTGTGAAACATCCCTTTACATCTAGTGAGTTGAGACGGAGTGTACTTTCAACAATATCCGATAGATGTCGCTTTTACGCAACAGTAAAATTGCAATAATTATTATTTATACATTGGCCTTAGGAACCAAGAGCAGGAAAACCAATAACAAATTACAGTTATAAACTAAAACTTGCATTTCTACTGAAATACTTACCTAACAAAAGTAAGTTTTTTAATGATAGATTTCTTGGAAGTTTGAATGGATTTTTAGATTTTTAATAAGTCTATCGTTTAGTAATTTAATCGTGTTTGGAATCTTAAAATAGAATAGGTAAGTCGCCTAAGTTTTATGCTAATCGTTTAGATAGACATATCCTATTTTGTCGTAATCGCTAGATATTTTAATCACCAATTATATCTTAAGTTTTTCAATTGATGCTGTAAACATTATAATTAAATAAAATTATTTTGTCCACATTAGAAGCGTTTTATTTCTTTTCTTACGTTTAGATATGTACGAACTCTCCTAATTTTCTTTTCTAAAGATGAATAAATTTGACGACCTCTGTGGCTCAGTGGTCGGTGCGTCGTCGCGGGCTCGAATCTCGCCAAGGAACAAAAAGTTTTATTTGTTCTTGGGTTATTATAGATTTGTATATAATAATATAATCTTCAATATACCGGTGTATGTTTTTTTTTAAATAATAGGTATTTACCTATAAAATTGCCGTTCTGCAGTACTGGCCATTTCAAATCAAAATAATTTTTTTTTGGCAAAGAATTCTAATTCCAAAAGTAGTCATTTGTTTATTGATTAGTGTTACATTTTCATCGCATTTCAATATTTTTCGTCATCATGGATACGTTAAAAATTCGAGTAATTATGGAATATGAGTACCGTCGTGGCAGCAACGCGGCACAAGCGGCACGCAACATCAACAACGTTTACGGAGCTAACACTACAAACCAACGCACCACCTGTTATTGGTTTCATCGCTTCCGTTCTGGAAATTTCGACCTGAAAAATGAACCTCGCGGTCGTCCGAAGACTTTGGTCAACAATGACGAATTAAAGGCGGTTGTGGAAGCTGATGATACACAAATCTACGGCTGAATTAGCAGCAACTTTCGACGTTAGCGTCAAAACAATATTAGTCCATTTGCGTTAAATTGGCAAGGTAAAAAAGCTTGACAAATGGGTGCCCCACGAACTCAATGATCGCCAGCGCGAAGTACACGAGACGAGACGTGTCTTGCACTGCTCAACAGACACACAAATGAAGGAATTTTGAACCGCATTGTTACCTGCGATGAAAAATGAATTCTGTTTGATAACCGCAAGCGCTCAGCAAGTTGGTTGGGTCCTGGTTCAGCACCTAAACAATGCCCTAAACCAGGGGTCTCCAAACTTTCCAGCCTTAGAACTTAAAACCATAAAGCCTTAAAACCATATTATCATTGTTGCCGGTGGTAAAAAGTGAAATAGTCCACTGATGAAAATATAAATATAATAGATGGCAGTAATTGGAATATATAAGATGGCTAGAGGCGCAACCACAAGTCAGTTCCTATGACACTGTTGTGAAATAAAATAGTGCGTACCTCCTTAAAACTTGTTTGTGCGTGTTTAAGTTTAAGACATCTTTGTAACAGTATTTTGATTTGAATTGTTGATTTTGTGTGTGATTGGATATGGAAAAGAAGCGAAAAATTGACAGTGAATGCAGAAAATTCAAAGATCAGTGGAACATTCAGTATTTCGTAATGGAGTCCAGTAACAAGGCGCTATGTTTGATTTGCAATGAAAGCATAGCTGTTCTCAAGGAATTATAACATTAAACGTCATTATGAAACAAAACATTTTCAAAATTACTCAAAATATACAGGAAGTTTGCGGACAGAAAAATTCGAAGCTATGAAGCGCGGATTGATATCGCAGCAATCTTCATTTACAAAACTCAAAACTGAACAAGAGGCTGCAACTTGTGCCAGCTTTCATGTGGCTCTTGAAATTGCAAAACGTGGAAAACCATTCACCGATGGAGAAATGATCAAAGAATGCATAATTGCGTAGCCGAAGAAATGTGCCCTGAAAAGGTAAATTTATTAAAAACTGTCAGCATGTTTTGTACCCTTCGAGCCACAGTGTTTGCTGACAACACTGTGGCTCGAAGGGTACAAAACATCGCTGAAAATATATCCTCTCAACTGTTCGACAAAAATGGACATGTTGAGTGGTTTTCTTTGGCCTTGGATGAGTCAACGGATGTGTCAGATACTTCTCAGGTGTTGATTTATATTCGAGGAGTAGATAAAAGCTATGAAGTGCATGAAGAACTTCTTGATATGTATAGTATTCATAGCACAACTGCTGGTACAGATATTTTTAAAGGAGTTGAAATGGTCATTAATCAAAAGAACCTTCGATGGAAAATCTTGAAATGTATTACAACTGATGGAGGCAAAAACATGAGTGGGAAAGATAAAGGAGTCCTCTTGTCGCTCTTATGTCAAAGGCTGTAGAAAATGACGGTGGTTCAAAACCATTAGTCTTACATTGTATCATTCATCAACAGTCTTTGTGCGGAATATGTTTGGATATGTCTGAAATTCTGAAACCAGTCATATCAACTGTTAATTTTATCAGATCTTTTGGGCTTAATCACTGACAATTCCGACAATTTATTGAAGAGATTGGAGAAAATGACTTACCTTATCATACTGCCGTACGTTGGCTTAGTTGTGGGAAAGTCCTTCAGCGCTTTTTTGAACTTCGAGCAGTAATCGAAATTTTTTTGAATGAAAAGCATCGCCCTCTTACTGAATTACAAAACAACGCATGGCTGTGGAAGTTAGCATTCTATGTTGATTTGACAAAACATGTGAACGAACTGAATTTGAGATTGCAAAGAGAAAACCAGCATCTTCCTGATTTATACACTAATATCAAATCATTCCGGAAGAAATTGATACTGTGTCAATCACAACTACGAAGTAAATGTTTTTCACATTTTAAAACATGTGAAATATTCAGCCACACCACTGAGACTGAGTTTCCTATCGATTTTGCAATCGAAACTTTGAGTGCTTTGAAAATAAATTTTGATACTCGTTTCTCGGACTTTGATGCCATTGCGAATCTAATTAAGATTTTTCAGAATCCTTTTGATACTGACATTGAAACCCTAGACCCGGAACTTCAAATGGAAATGATTGATCTACAGTGCAGTGATATAATTAAGAACAAATATCAAAACTCATCTTTGTTGGGATTTTATAAGGGTCTTCCACTGACACAATTTGATTATTTGAATAAATTTACTCGTGGGCTATTTTCTGTTTTTGGTACTACTTATTTGTGTGAGAAGACCTTCTCCAAAATGAAGTACTTACACAAAAAATGTTTACAGATCTAAATTAACTGATGAGCATCTTAAATCTGTTTTAATAATTGGTACAAATAAAATTAGTCCACAACTACAAACTATTGTCAGTGGAAAATCTCAATTACATAAATCTCATATGTCATTATGCTTGTTATAAGTTATGTTTTTATTTAAAATGTATAAAATGTTAGTTGGATTCATTTCAATAATTTGTTAGTTATTATATACTGAAGTTAAATTTTCTGCATATTATACATGTCTTTAAGACTCATTACAATTCTGTGTTTCTTTATCCAACTTATCACCAAAACAATAACAATAAGCCAACAACAATGTTATGAGTAGTTAGCCCATGACCATATCAATGTAGATGTCATATTAATAATTATTCAACATAAAATTAGAATACTTCAGTAAACTAAATTTAATTTGCTATAATAAATATGTTCTCTAAAAGGAGTTTTCAAGTATGCTAGCTCTCCGCGGGCCGGACAAAATCTATCCGCGGGCCGGATGTGGCCCTCGGGCCGTAGTTTGGAGACCCCTGCCCTAAACGAAAACTTACCCCTAGAAAAGTGATGTTCACTGTTTGATGGTCTAGCGCCGGTGTGATTCATCACAGCTTCTTACCAAACGGGGTGAGCATTACTGCAGATGTGTACTGTGAAGAACTGAACACAATGATGGAGAAGCTGGCACATCTCCAACCAGCATTGGTCAATCGCTCGTCTCCGCTGCTCCTGCACGACAACGCGCGACCTCATACTGCACAGCAGACGGTCTCCAAGCTGCAAGAACTGGGATTGGAAGCTCTGCGTCATCCGCCCTACTCACCAGACCTTGCGCCTACAGACTACTACTTTTTCCAGAAGTTGGATAACTTCTTGGCGGGAAAAAAATTCAATACCCGAGAGGCAGTACAAAATGCCTTTGAAGAATTTGTTGCCAGCTGATTTCTTTAAGAAATCAATAAACTGCCACTGCGTTGGCAAAGATGCATTGATTGCATGGGTGATTCGATTCGATTAATACAAATAAAAAATACATGAAAAAAAAAAATCGTTTAAATTTTTTCATACAAAACGGCAATGTTTAGGTAAAGACCTAATATGTAATGGATGGGAACATGTCCTTACGTGTCCTACGACTTTTTAATAGTTGGCTTTCAAAGAAGCGTGGCCTTCCATGGTCACCCACCTTATGATGCTGCAACTTTCGGTCAGTAGTTTTATCGCGAAAGAGTTACAAACAAGGGAAATTTATTGTTTAATAGCAAATAAAAACTGTTTCTGACAATAATCAGTGTCACTATAGGTATTATTCTGATCTGATACGCCTATAATATTCTAAAAAGACGGCTGGTTCCATATTTAGTCTATTAAACATATTATTTTTTAATTTTATGAAAATGGCGAGTATATACTTTAATGGCGGCCGTTGGGGCTCAAATCAGTTTAGACAATTTTAGGAAAGATCATGCAGCATACCTTCGGAGATATGAGACTCGATGTGGTTTTTGAATTCCGCTTTCGTTAAGTTGTATCATATTTATTTATTTACACCACATGTCTATCATTATTATAGGACAACCCAATTCAATAGACGAAAAAGTGCTTTAAATAAGTTTAACAAGGTTGGATTTTTTCGCACAAACTACAAGTGTATGCACGCGCAGTTTGAATGCACGAGCACGTGCGTACGCGACCGCGGTTCGCAACTGTCTGCGCCGACCATAGATTATACAGATAAATACTAGTAGCGCCGACGGTCGCCGGTCAGTCCATCGTTTAAGGTAGTAGGTGGTAAGGTGTAAGGTCGTTGAGGGTAGATGAGAATGATAATATTTCTCCAGCTTAACGATAATTACCTATAAAAATTCGGGACAACTTTTAATACGAACAAATTAAATGGAAAAGCACACTGCTAAAAGTAAAATATCTGACTGTACCCAAAAAAAACACTTATTAATGTTTATATTTTATTTATTAGAGGTACATACACCATACTTCATTTTACAACCTACTAAAACCCTACTAAAACCCTTTTGAGTCGTACCCTATATAAACCAAATCAAATACCTATATCTATCCAGACCCCAGGGGCCATGAGTCATGACGCTTACTAAATAGTGAGCGATGTAACATGAGGAAAATTTGGAAAATCCTTTTTCTCTAATCCTCCAGAGACATTAATCCTATAACAACCGACTTACAACCCCAATGTCCTTTTCGTTATAAAGTAGAATACACCGTTACCAAGATAATGGTAATATGTAAATAATGATGATATTTCTCTAGTTCAAGCCAACTAAAAACCATCTGCGACGATGTTCTACTCTCTCACTTATCTCACAATATCAATTTTAAATTTATCAAAATCCATCAATCCCTCCATGCCTCGTACTTGATGGCTAGTCCCGCTGACCAAAATAGGTAAGTATCTAAAATACGATGAACGGGTAAGGTAATTTGAAGAGGCTACTATGTTATTCATACTATTGGTAGTAAGGTAGTGCGAGGCGTGCATACAAGCCGGCTTCCCTTATGTATAGTATATAATATATTATTTTTTTAAATATAGTACTAAACCACAACAATATTTTGCGCCCAATGCACTCGAAAAATTGCGCTAACACTACTTGACGAACCAATTCCGTATTTTAAAAATTAATGTATATTATATAATAGAAAAGCAATGTTCATAAGGGAGGCCGGCTTGTATGTACGCCACGCCGGCTAGGTACGACGGTATGGTACCAGCAGGTGCTGCAAGTAATTAATAAGCAAAACTCGCTCCCGTCGCAACAGTTTAATGGCCGGATTATTACAACATAAATGCCTCGCCTTGGTACGTGCAGTAATTCCTAGTTATCCAGTGCATCTATTGTCTGAACTAGTTAAGAATTCAAGGTGATATTGTGAGGTAGTACGAGATCTAACTCATCCTAATACTATTATTAGGCCCACTTGCACAGATCTAAAATGAACCCTGGGTTAACATATTGTGCGTTCTCTTTCATAAATACGAGGAACGAGAGAAATAACATGATAATTGATATTCAATCCAGGGTTAACTTTAACCCAGACCTGCGCTAGTGGGCCTTAATGCGGCAATGCATTATAAGGCAGAAGAGACCACAGAGCAAATCTTTAGCCATCGATCTATATCCTATCCAATTTACCATCACAGCCACAATCTTGCCATCGAAGAAACCCTAAGGCTTTTTTGTGGTCGCGACAGAAAAAACTGCACTGTAAATAGAACAGTGCGCTACAACAATAGAGCTGAAAATCGTGTAGAGTTGTCGAATCCGATATTTGATACTTGACATTTCGATTTTCAGCTCTATTATACTAGCGCAGAGTTCTCTATTTACAGTGCAGTTTTTTCTGTCGCGAGTCGCAACTACATAAAAATTCTTAGGGTAGCATTCCGGTAAGCGAACGCAACGCGCGACCGCGTTCTCTGGCGACGCCCACCTGTCGCGGTCGCGGGATTTGTTTAGTGCTTCATATAAATTCATACTGAGCAGCTGTAGGTCGCGCGACCCAGTTAAATAACTAGTTTACGTGATGGGTGGCGATGACTGCCGAACCTCGGAGTTTAAGAAAATATGTTTATTGTTTACTTTTCTGCATTTCGGTTCGGCTGCACTTACTGTACATGGTTGTCATCTAAGCAAAAATAGATTTTCAAGGAGCGTAATCTGTATTTGATTATAGTTCCAAAAACCTAATAATATATAACAATTATCATGTAAGCCTAAATTTTGCCCGGATTTTCCTAAAAATACTAAAATTCTATTCAAAACCTCGCGGCTGCACTTCGCGGCGGGCGCGTGGCCTTCAAATCCGGCGCGTTATATGGCAGTGTGAAAATCTTACAACTCATATGTTAATCATGTTATTCTTCTAGAAATTACGAAAATGTTTAGATTTATGCATACTGCCATTACTTATGTAGATAATATTGTAGATTAATGTTGGGTTAAATATTTTATTCGGATAAAATAACAACCTGTATAAAAGATCCGCTTCACTGCTATGTATTCAGATTTGAAAATCAATTCAAGCGGTCAGTGGGGTCGTCACATCCCCACACCAAAATTATAGAAACTTATAACGTAGATGTTGCCCGCGCCTTGAAAATCCGTGCGCGCAAATGGAAATCCCACGGGAACCATAAGTTTTTCCGCGACAAAAAGGACATAGGCTTATATCCTCTGCCGTGGTCTAGTCTATATATGTGCCAAACTTCGTCGGAATCAGTCCAGAAGTTTGAAAGCCAATTCAACACAAAGAAACAAACATACAAACAAACAAATCTTTCCTCTTTATAATACTTATTAGAATATATAGAAAACACAGTACAATACATGCAATCTTATTGGAACGAAGTTCCTTGTCGCGCGTTGCGAAAGGGGGCTAGACGGAAAAAATTCGGACCAAAAGTTGTAACGACACTTTTTGCTACAGTTGTAAGCCGTGCGGCGTGCGCGTGTTTCTGTCTGTCTCTATCTCTCTTTCTCTCTCTCAATTATTACTAAAATTGAGCCTACTGATTAATATTACATTATATTTGTTAATAATAAAAAAATATTATTATAACTTAAAAAAAATAAAATTTTATTACAATTCCTACACTAATTAATCGAAAGGAACTTCTTTCCATCCGGGTGTCCCTTGACACCTCTCATTTTTTTCTAATTCTTAATTTTATTTCTAATGTGAAAAGATTTTGCTGCAGAGCAAACTTGCTTAAATGTTTTTGAATATAACCTTACATAATTTTTAAATTCTTTACTTTGGTTCATTGTTCTTTCATTATAAAGTTCATACAATTTTAATCTACTTTTTAAAATACCTGCCGTTGACCATTCGCTGAATTTACTTTTATTGTTTGTTCTCACTGTCTTAGGGGTGAAATTAGTATCAAATTTATGTTTAATTAATTTAAACAGTTTACCAAACGACATATCCAGGCTACTATGATATATGTATGTATGTATGTATGTATCTAATATGCTACTACTACTCTACTACTATCCTCTAAATGTCCAATATTAGCTATAATTTCACCTCTAAACTTCTCTATATGTTTGACATTTATTGGTATACATGTGTATCTGTCCTTGTGTAATTGTTTGTAATTATTATGTATAGGGAAAATGGCCCGCTGCTCACAGTGATCAGAGCTTAGTATGTTAATGACTTCTTTACTTAATGGATCTATGTTGGTAAAAATGTTATCAATGCATGTAGCAGAGCTGTCACTGATCCTTGTTGGTTCAAAGAATAAATGAGTTCATTTATATGATTTTAACAATGGAGTTAATCTAACGATGGTGGAATTACTTTCTAAAATATTTGTATTAATAGCTACAATTTATTCATAATACTCATTAACGACGTCAATTAAAACGAACAAAACAATTGTAAATTCTTTTGTCTCAAGGTTATCGCGCCCCATTTGGAGAACTTACACCTTGCAAACACCGGCAAGGTTAGACAAGGAAAATAGATAAGTTATAGGTATCTACACAACTCTGAACTCTTTTTTGTATTTTTGCATGTATTATACAGTATTTTCTATCTATACTAATAGGTAACTATTATAAAGAGGAAAGATTTGTTTGTTTGTATGTTTGGCTACTTTTTGTCGCGTAAAAATGTACGTTTCCCGTAGGATATCCATTTGCACGCACGGATTTTCATGTCGCGGGCAACATATACGTTATACATTTTTATAATTTTAGTGTGGGGATGTGACGACCCCTACTACGCATTGACACTCTCACACTGCCATATAACGCGCCCGCTTTGAAGGCCACGCGCCCGCGCGCCGCGAAGTACGGCCGCGCGTTTTTGGATAGAATTTTAGTACTTATTTTTTAAGAAAATCCGGGAAAAATTTAGGCTCACTTGTTAATTATTCTATTTGAACGAAGTTCCTTATGGCGCGTTGCGATATTGAGGCTAGGCGGATTATATTATTGGCACGACACTTTTTGCCACTCGAAATCACAATGTAATAACGACTATTGAATGAATGACACAAAAAACGACCTTATCACCTTGACAATAATGTAGAATTTTACAATTACACATTGTGACTATTATGACTGTTACATATTGTGACTAGCTAGCCGAGCGCTTGATGTTATTACTCAGTACGGAGCCGGACTTCGCGGCGGCAACACTGCGAGCAGCAAGCAACCCGCCCCCTCACCCCTGTCCCTACCTAAGGCGCTAGTTCCGCGCGCACTATATATACTTAGTTCAACTATTTGTTTTGTACTATATAATATATTATATCTATACAGATAAACAAAATTGAAGTGTCTGTTTGTAATTTCAAATTAACAGCTTTTATTTTCAATTAATGCATTTAAAAGTATGATCGGTACCTACAATAAAATATAAATTGTTAACATTTTTCTGTCCGTCTCTCAGTCTGTGTGTTTGTTCCGGCTAATCTCTGTATATATATATGTATATTTCTTCCAAAATAGGCTTCAATTCTTCATTATCAACTATATATTCATATTATAATATATATATTATAACTTCGTTCCATCCGGGTGTCCCTTGACAACTCGCAAGTTTTTATTATTATGTTTTTGGAACTTTTATCAAATACAGATCACGCTCCTTGAATATCTATTTTTGCTTAGAAGACAATCTAACCTAACCGATGTTACTTTACGGCATTTAAGGTTTTGTTATGTTAAAAAAATATAATATTGAATTTCTTATAAATTTTACCGTTAAATTCAAATATACTAGGAAATATTACGTCTATAGTAATTAAACGGGTAGTTTTAAGCAAATTACGGACGAATGTATTATGATATTTTTTTTGCTATTGAATTAAGCATGCCATCCCTTACACGAATTTTTGCTGTCTGAGTGAAATTTAACAATAATGAAAAATGACAATGTGTGTCGCGGCACACAAAATTTGTCAGTTTTGTAAGGATATAACGTATCCATAGTTATCGATGACCTAGACCTACTAATATTTGTACTGATAATAGAAACCCTTCGTGCGCGAGCCCGACTCGCACTTGACCGGTTCTTTCGTCATCTTTATTCTTTAACCTTTATTCCGTTACAAGATGTAAAGATATCGACGTGTTATTAATTATTTATTAATAACATAGGTACCTGTATTGACCATGAATACAACATACCAAATTTAAAATTTTTCGCTTCGAATAATTGGTCAGGGTCACATTTAACTTGTTGTTACTTAATCTTTAAATTATACATTTCACAGTGTACAACACATAAAACCAGTGTACTATCGAACAAGTTGCCGCTCGACCAGGCATTAGGGGAAAAACTCTTAACAGCGCCGTTGAATCGTGCGCTCGCACACATACTTACGTGTAAATATGTAGTTCAACCACATCTGCACGCATTGCGGTCACTTTCTTTGTGTTTAAATATTTTGAGGCGTCCTAGTGTAATGTAAAATGTTTTGAAACTGGTCGAGCGGGAACTTTGCCGATATTGTACTTATAATGATTAAGCAACTTGTATTTATTTAACATGTGCGTAGGTCTTACCTACCTAAGATTATGATAAATTTGAATTTAAACTTAGGACTCATGAGGGAATAGAAACAAGATCAAAAATATTAAGTACTTACTAATAATAATTAACAAAAAGAATTCGTTCGTTCGAAGTTACGAAAAACTATATTTTTTTTATACCACCTAGCTACTAGACACCAGCTACTAAAAACATGTTTTGTAAGTTTTTACGAATATTAATAAATAAAGTAACATAATATAATTCCGTAACATAACATTCATACGCGGGTAAATAGTGAAACTTAATACCAAATATAACTTATTTCTGGTACCTAATCTCAGACTTGTAAAATATATAATTTTATATAAATAAAATAATTCACAACCATCATTCTCACTGTTCACAATAAATATTTAGGTCTCTACATAAGATTCTGCACTCATTTTCATGGTGACAATGAGCCAAAACTATGTATCACCCTTGAGCAGACAAAAAATGCTTCATTTTTCTTCTTAGGGAGAGTTCACACCGAAACAAGACGATGCGCGACTTTGCACTGCATTTTTAATATAGCGAGTTAAAATTAACCTTTATTGAGTAGAACAAGAAGATTTTTTTTACACATTTAACTTTACAAGAGCGGCGCTGCGCTGTGCAGAGCGGTTTAGTTCGACGTTTGAATACTTACAATTAAACGTGTTACCTACATCTTCTTGCAAAGTGAATAAAGTTCAATATTGAAATGTTATCTTAAAAATGCAGATTTGTCTCGTTATGGTGTGAACTGACGCTCACATGATGATTGATATTTTCACTCACTGCACACACACACACGAAAGGAATACCAAACCATAACAGATCACTACAATATTGCTTGTTTCTTTTGTCTTTTTCAAGGTAAGTAAGCGTTGAGTCCACCGAGATGGCCTTCATCTCTCTCCCGCTGTCTTTCAAGTCGCTCCTCCTCGAAGCCGTCGATGCCCAAGCCGAGTTTCTCAATCAACTTCTCTCCTTTGTCTCCGTGAAGTTCTATGAACTGTTTCCTCCTTCTCAACCCAACTTCTGGGTCGAATATCCAGGTCTGCGAATCATGGACGACTGGAAAGCCCACGATGTTGATCTGGATTAACTTGCCTATAGGATCCGAAGCTGGCTCTATCTCGGAAGCTACTTCTCGCAGGAGGAGAAATATAGCCGGCAGCTGGAAAAAGCAAATACATATTATTAATTTTACTATAGGTATGTATAGATGATAATAATACGGACGCTTCACACCACGTCAGTCTGGCCCCGCGCTAAGTATCCGAAGAACTTGTGTTACAGGTACCAGACAACGTAAATATATTTAACTAGCTTTTATCCGCGGCACCGCCGCACTATACAGTACAGTACATACAATACAGTATCACACACACGGGAACACAGTACTTTTTCGGGATGAAAGTAGTAGCATATGTGTTAATCCAGAGCTCAAACTACTACTATGCCAAATTTTATCAAAATCCGTTTAGTAGTTTTTGCGTGAAAGAGTAACAAACATACATCCATCAATAAATACATCCATCCATCCATCCTCACAAACTTTCATATTTATAATATTAGTATGATAGTAGGATTAATAAAATGCTAAGGGCCTGTTTCACAATGTACTGTAGCTTATTCGCATGTTTTGTCTCTGTTGTAAGCAGCGACAAAACTTTCGAATAAGCTATCGGACTGTGAAACAGGGCCCTCAATACGTACTATAACAATTAGTGTAACGTGAAGATTCTGAAAGAAAATAGTGTCAGATTTATGTTTGCTACATTAAGAAACAGTATCTCGGTGTTAAAAATTGATTCTTTATGAAACGAGCCTAAAGTATACCATAATGAGTTAGTCTTGGTGATCTGCAGGACAGGCCAAGGCTGGTGCAGGTGCTGGTGCTGGTGCACTATTAAACACTGTCATAATATACAGGTGCAAAGCTTTTTTTTTTACAATAAATTCATTCTTATTCTTACATAATAAATATAATATCCAAGGATTAAATAAATAGTTAAAAATGCCACCTTCCATTCTTTAATTTCTTTCGATGATAGATACTCGAAATTAACAAACCTTTTGATGTAAAATAGAGACGAAACAATATTTTTTATTAAATTTTTGCTTTTAGCACATAATAGTCAATTTTAATGTAATTAGCAATAAAGTTGACATAGGATAGGCAACGCACATTACCGAACAACATAATCTAAAAGAACATTACACCTGCTTATGAATAAGATTCCCTGGTAGTACTATCGGAAAATGTAATTCATCAGCAGTTTGACCGTATGTCATAATTTGTTCGTGCTTTATTATTATTATTATTATTCTAATATCAAACTGACCATAACATAATAAATGCATAATACTGACAAATTATGACAAAGGTCAACCTGCTTATGAATTAGATTCCGCATTCCAGCATTCCGCCATTATTATATAAAATTAAGAGAACAATCTACCTGCTTATGAATTAGATTCCTCATTCCCTGGTACTACAAATACATATGTGATAGTAGTAAATAGGTTCCAAATGAGCAACTGTGACTAAAAGAATTCTTGCGGTTTTAAATATTAACGAAGTGACCATAACTATTTAAGGTTTGGTAAAATTAATTTAGCATATTTTGGTTATATTATTTACTGCTTATTAACGTCTTTAACGTTAGGCAAAAAAATATTGTCTAAATAAGCAGTAGATCCAAAATATCCATAATTGATTTTACCAAACCTTTTTGTACTTATAATGGCATTCAAGTTATTTGTTAGCAATGTTTAGATGGTTTAATATATTATTTTTGGTCATAATAAAATGTTTGGGTCAATATTTAACAAGATATGAAACTAAAAAAAACTATGGTGACGACGTAGACATATCGATAATTTGGACAAGGTAAGTAATATAACTTCGGCAGTCGTATTATTTTTTACAGACATTAAAACAGCAAAATAATTTTTTACTTGTAACATCGGCGTGAGAAGGATTTGGCTCTTGTCTCCCAAGATAGCATACTGTGGGTTGTCCGACTTTACGGGCCTTCAAATAGTCAAATAGTCTGATAGTCTTCTCAGACACGCTGGGTTACTTAATAATAAATTATATTATTGGTACTATTATTACTATTTACTACAAACCAGTGGCGTGGGGTTCCTATAACTCTATTCCTATCGGCTTCACTTACCACTTACTTCATACTATAAAGATGGTGAAAATCCCTACCTATTATAAAGGCTAGGGTTTCCCGATAAAAGAGACCCAGCCTTCGCCACTCCTACAAACACGATTAGATCATTACATATTGTGTAAAGTACAATCAAAAAAGTTTTGAAAACAACTGAAAAAGTTATTTCTAAAAAGCTCTACCTACCTAAAGCTTTACTTAATTCACTTACCTATAGAAAAAAAAGCATGTACAGAGTAAACGGGGCAGTAAAAAAATCATTCATCATTTTAAGTCCAAAAATACTCTCATCATGCCTAAACTTCACTTCAAAAAAGAATTAAATAATTAAAATTTGTATAAGTATTTGTATAAGTAGCTTCCGACAGATGGTGGTATATCGATGGCGTTATATATAAAATCGTGTCGCGACGCGAGTCGTGAGAGGAAATTGAAATTTCACTCTCAACGCCACTAAATAAGTTTCACTTAACTTCACACAAAAAACTAAATCTCTCATTACTGAATTCACTTCCATACAGAAAAATTACACGCTTCTTTACACTACCACATCTGTAGTTTTAGCTTTTCAGGTTTTCAATTTTAGATCTTTCAAATAGGTTAGTGCTTAGTGTAGGTCCTGTGAAGAATCTAGTTTTTACTTATTAAAAACTTTTTAATAAACTGAAGTATTTGTTTGAAGTTTTCAGTTAACATTTTACAGCCGCCTTGAGAACAAAAACCGTTATGATTATTTTACCAATCTCTTAACGGAGCTGAATGATATTTGGTAGCTGGTCTTCACTTTAATAATTTATATCCTGCTGAGCAGTTGATGTTGACTTTTAGAACTGATATTATAATAACTTAAATAATAATAATTAGGTTACACTTTTAATAAGTGTATAGCTAAATAGCTTCCAACGGTGAAATCATAAATAATAAATAAACAAATCGAAACTAAAAAATACACATCACTACTGATATTATAGATGTGATTGTAAGTATGTTTGTTACGCTTTCACGCGAAAACTACTGAACGGATTTTGATTAAATTTGGCATGGTATTTGCTTAGACTCTGGATTAAAACATAGGCTACTTTTTATCCCTGAAAATTTCAGTGTACCCGCGGGATACTCGATAGTATATTTACGTGGGCGGAGCCGCAGGATACAGCTAGTTTTGAATATTTTATCTACGCTTATTTTATATATCTAAAAAAAGGAATAAATCTATCACAATAGTTTTTTTATATTAATGCCAACACCCGAAATCTTATTATTTGAACACAATTATAAATAAATAAAAAACTCACAATGAAGATCAGTTTCATTTTAACGACCGGACCTCACCACAACACGCACGCTTCTACACTGGAAGTAAACTTGTTATTGCGACTTTTACAATTCAGTTCAGTTCAGGTTGCTTAATGACTTGTCTATAATGGGTTGTCTTTTGAATCGGTTACGAAACCCAGCGTACAACCCCGCGATATACAGGCTGAAGAGTGAGGACATCTGTTACTAATGATGTACCTACCATCGTTTCCCGCGGCTCTAGCCCGCGTAAATATAGTATCGGGTATCTCACGGGAACACTGTACTTTTTCGGGATAAAAAGCCTATCTTTTTTAATCCAGAGCCTAAACTACTACCATACCAAATTTCATCGAAATCCGTTTAGTAGTTTTTGCGTGAAAGAGTTACAAACATCCATCCGTCGTCGCAAACTTTCACATTTATAATAGTAGTAGGATTAATAAAAGCGATGAAGATACAACCCCATCTACGCGAGATACAGACTTAGGCAAACGACATGTGTCAGTAATTATGAATTATTCCTCGTAGGTAATGATAAGCCATAAAAAATGTTCGCCTTTATTCCTCGATAGCAATAGGAATGTTACCTAAGTTAAGTTTTGTCACTCGAATTTAAAACAAAATAAAATACCAATTGTTTTTTAAATAATGTAACTTTAAAACTAACTGGATAAAAACAAGATAAAAAAATAAATAAAATGAAAATAGAAATTATCTCCTTAAATAAATAAAGTAAATATCTTATTTCTACATTATTTTAACACATTTCATAATTCAACGCATAATTATGTGCGTTGCCTGCACGACCGGCAACGTTTTTTTTACTGTACTTTAATTAGTTTTTTAAGAATAACATATGTATTTAAATGTTATCTTTTTATTATGTAAAAACGAGAGATAAAATCGAGATAACAATCAAACATTAAAGTAAGGCTAACGCTAACGCCGTTTTAATATAAGCGTTCGCCGATAGATTGCGCTTAAGCCTCTCAAACGGCTAACAAGAGATATCTAGAATCTAGAATCCACCCTTTCCTACTACCTCCAGATCTCAGATCCGTAGGTCATGACATGCAACACACACTCCGACGGATTTCTGCTACGTATTTCTCAATTTTTTATTTTATCATGCTAAGAGCAACGGTTGCCAACGCGTGACTTGACGGTCCGGATGCGGCCCGAGACTTCGTACATTCCACAAATTACACATAAGTATTATTTATTATACACCTACCTACACGACATACCTAAACACCTAAATTTTATTAATTCGCTACATATGCGAACAGTTTTCTAAAGATAGCGATGAGCGCACGTAGCTCCAATAGATATTATCCTCCAATAGAGATAGAGGTATGTCTCTACACCAGGGGTCTAAAAAGGCCACTTTAGGTGTTTCTTATTATTATGATTCATAATTATTTTCAACTCAAATTATGTGCGCCATTTTACGCGTTTCTATTGAAACTGTCAAAATTGATGTTTTCTAATATAATGAAATCAGATGAATCATTTACCTAACTAGCCGTTTTACAATTTCACGATTTTTGTATGTAAAAAAATGTATGAAACATAATATGAAACACCTAAAGTGGCCTTTTTAGACCCCCAGGGGTCGGCAACCTTTTGGCAGACATGGACCACATAGTAAAAAAAAAAGATAAAGGCACTCGCCGATACTTTTTTTATACTAGGTATATATAAGCACTTTTTGGATAATTTTGTCCCTAATAGATAGATATACATAAGAGAGCTCCTCTACTACTACTAGCTACTCCTTCATAGCTCAAGCCTCCACGCCTCAGATCCATAGGTCATCAAACACTTTAAAGACTTTCGACCTCCAGAACGAAGAGACGGGAAGAGAGATTTAAGAAACCTGGGTAGTCTGCCATCAACAGCTGAGCTGAACCTACCGCATTGAACATAATTTTCTTTTTTCCAAGTCCGTCCTAACCTGTTGCAAAAAAAAAAACTTGAGAGGTGTCAAGGAACACCCGGATGGAACTACAGAGATTAGCCGGAACAAACACACAGACTGACAGACGGACAGAAAAATGTTAACAATTTATATTTTATTGTAAGTACCGATCATACTTTTAAATGCATTAAGAGAAAATAAAAGCTGTTAATTTGAAATTACAAACAGACACTTCAATTTTGTTTATCTGTAAAGATATAATATATTATATTATACAAAACAAATAGTTGATGCTCGCAGTGTTGCCGCCGCGAAGTCCGACTCGGTGCTGAGTAACAACATCAATGGCGCTCTTCCGTCCCACTATGGCCCGTGTAGCTAGTCACAATATGTAACAGTCATAATAGTCACAATGTGTAATTGCAAAATTCTACATTATTGTTAAGATGATAAGGTAGGTTTTTTGTATCATTCTTAATGGTCGTTATTACAATGTGATTTCGAGTAGCAAAAAGTGTCGTGCCAATTCAATCCGCCTAGCCTCAATACAATTCGCAACGCGCCATAAGGAACTTCGTTCCAAAAAGAATTATTATTATTTCATATTAAGCTTTTAAAGCCGCTACTCTTAGTGGCAACTACGTAAGGGCATGTGACCTTTACTCCAAGGGTAGCAAAGGTCAGATTTCATTGCCGTATGCTAACTAGCTATTTAAATTCTACGGTTAAATAATAATCGAGGCTATATCAAACCATATGTATAACTACCATAACCACCAATTAATAATAACAATAATACGTGTTATTATATTGTATCAAAGGATTTGAGGGTCAGCATAATAATTATCGACTTTGAGGTTACCTTTACCTGAATAATAAATAAATAATATCTATGGACGCTTCCACACCACGTCAATCTGGTCCCGTAGCAAGTTCTCGAAGAACTTGTGTTACGTGTACCAGAGAACGGAAATATAGTTAATACTTATTTAGTATACATAATATTATACAAGATTTTTATTATATTATACACATATTAATACACATTCATGACCCTGGAACTTAGAAAACTTTTTTGTTCCTTTGGCGGGATGCGAACCTCGTCGGGACGTCTTTTATTAAGGAGTATTTTATGGGAAAAAACCGGAAAATCAGCAGCCGAATCGCCAATTTTTTAAACTCCTAAGTACACTTAAGGCCACTAGCACCCAAAATCATTTGCCGAAACACAATGCGTTATTAATTCACGCCGCTTATTTGTGAGGCTGCGACATCTCTCCGGTATACTCTGTAGTCCGGATCTAGCAATACGTGATTGTAATGCTTTCTTTTACCAAAATTTTGTTTAATAGAACATTTTAATTGGTTAAATCGTCGAAAATTTTATTGGAACAAGCAATTTGGGCTTTGCCCTCTAGACGCGATAAAATATATTTATTTAACAATGTTTTTTTGATATTGTGATGCTAAATCTAAGGTGTTTTGGCAATTAGTAGGTAAGAAATGCGGTTAGAGTTTCACGATCTCCTTTATAGGTAGATATATTTATTAATAAAATTACATAATACATTAATGGGAAATTGTTCGCTAAGTAAAGTTTCTGTCTTCTCACAGCTTTTCTTGCTTTCGGTCGACATTGTAAAAGAAATTTAGAGAATACCTAGATAAGAGCGGTTTGTACGTATATAACTTATTTGATATTTATAGATTACTTATAGATTACTTATATACGTGAGGGATTAGAGATTGGTGAGGAAATTGGTAAGTATATTGAAAGACACTCAATTAAAAATTGCTTAAATGTAGCAGTAACAATTAATAATATGTTTTACTCACAGGGTTGACAGGATCACCAGGAACTTCAGCGGCTTTCAGCAACGACGAGGTAGCAGCAGGTAGCGGCGCGGCGGCGCGTTTCCGGTAACGCAACCAATGTCAGGAACATTAGGGACAGCAGCAGAACGACGGCAGGAACGGTGGCAGGAACGGCGGCAGAACGGCGGCAGGAACGGAGATGCCTTCAGCAGCGACGATAGCAGGAATGCCTCAACGATGGCGGTTGCGAAGTTGGGTAGCGGCTGTGCGTATTTTGCACGAGCAAGATGTCGGGATGCAGGACTGGTCTGCAGGCTTACGAAGTAAGGCTGACTGTCGAGACTCAGCATGCACAAGAGTTTGACGAAGTGGACACAGAAATAATTTGGACACTGTTCAAGATGACACTTCTAGTTATGGAATACCAGTGGAACGAAAGTGGATAAATCAACACTAGTATCCCACTTCTGACACCACTATTACGTAGTGGTTCAGGATTGGATTAAGAAAAAAAAACTATTTTAATTGACACAATAAGATATATTATAAAAAGAACTTAGAGAAAGACCTGCACCCGACGGAAGTCCCAATTCACTCTGACTGAAAACACTATATGTTTTAATTTAACGGAAATAATATAGGTTTCCTATTTCATTAGCAATAATGCAATGTGAAACTCAGCAATTTTACTATACATATGAACTCATGCCACTTGCGATATAACAATTCCCAAGAGATACTATATTTATATGGAAAAATTGTGGGCCGTTGAGGGGGACGTCAAGATTTTCAAATTTGGATCAATTGGGATCGTTCTACGAAAGCTGTTTCTCGGTACGTAAGTCTATACATTTTCTACTCTGTGACATATCTCTATCACGGTGTATACAGTCACAACAAATTTTCAATTGTTCGATTTTTAGCACTATTGTATTGGCGCAGAGTTCCACTTTCGGTACTCAGAATTTTTTCCGGCCTTACGGATTCCGGACAAGTGCAAGCAAAAACGGGGCAAGTATTATCCCCGTAACATGCATGGTCCGCCGCACCGCTTTGAGAGTTTAGTAGACGTTGACGAGACGAGTCACAGCAATGGTGAAATCAGTGGTCGGTGATAACGATGATATTAAACATGATAATATTGTCATGTTGTTATAAAATAAGTACCTACTTAATCTGGTTTTAAGAGGTACATGATTCATTTTTTTTAGAGCATCCTAACTAACACTAAAATAAAGAATCGTCATTCAATGTTCCTACTACAGAACTCATAATTTATTTGCCTTATGGTTGGTATACCTAATGCACAGAACGACTAACTCGCCTAAATATCATTTTCAAATAGCTACTGGACTTACGCACTGTTTGCCTATCTCGCGTTGTGCCCACTAATATTGTCACTTTGATATAAAAAAAACTAATTTTTTTTGAGAGGTACTTAATTCATTTTTTTCTAGAGCATCCTCTTATATTATGATATATTACTAAAATAAAGAATCGTCATTCAATGTACCTACTACAGAACTCATAATTTATTTGCCTTACGGTTGATACTTATACCTAATGCACAGAACGACTAACTCGCCTAAATATCATTTTCAAATAGCTATTGGACTTACGCACTGTTTGCCTATCTCGCGTTGTGCCCACTAATATTGTCACGTTGATATAAAAAAAACTAATCTGTTTTTGAGAGGTACTTAATTCATTTTGTTCTAGAGCATCCTCTTATATTATGATATATTACTAAAGTAAAGAATCTTCATTCAATGTACTATCAGGGATTCTTATTTTAAGCAGTTACAGAACTCATAATTTACACACACCGGCATATTTAGCGGAACATAAATTAAAGGTTTGATATCAGTATCATATAAGGTTGCGGGCTGGTTTATACCTACGTCATTTAATTTTAAAAGAAATATTTTCAAATTAAGAAAACAGCTCAACATCACATTTTATGTAATTGTTTTAATTTTATTCAAATACACCTTATCTGGAGCGAACTTCGAGTATTTCTTCCTTCTGAGTTTGATTTAAAATTTCATTGAAATACTGTTTTTTGTTAGTTTTTTTTTTTAATCGCGTATCTTTTTGGAATTTTTTGAGGACTGAATTATGCCTGACTTAGCCTTAACGGGGTTAAATTGCCAGGGCACTCGAAATGCAAAGAAATGGTCAAACCTACAGAGTGATATCCAGAGATCTTCGCCGACCAGTTTCAACGATCCATCGCAGTATCCAACGGAGTTGTAACAGTATCCAATCATGGAGAAATGTGAGAAGAGCAGGTCAAAGCAGAAAAAGACGTACTTCGAGTAGGGATGATCGTTTCGTTCGGCTTCGTGTACGTAGGAACCCCCGTTTGACGGCCGTCCAAGCCCGACATGAGTTCGAAGCAGTGCGGGGTGTAACCGTAAGTGAGCGTACGGTACGAAGAAGGTTCGAAGAAGCTGGTCTGGGTTCATTTGTGCCCGCCAAGGTTCCAAGACTCGAGGTAGGTAAATCATCGTAGAAACAGGTTAACTTTTGCTCAGGAACATCGACTTTGGAACGCGGACCAATGGAGTAAGGTATTGTTTAGTGATGAGTACAGAATTGTCTTAAATCAAATTGACGGCAGGCAAAGAATATACAGACGCAAAGGAGAACGATACATTCAGACAAATTTTGAAACTACAGTTGCATACGGTGGTGGATCAATAATGGTTTGGGCGGGCATTTGTTTGGGAGCTCGCACAGTCTTGGTAGTGATTGACAAGGGAGTCTGACTGCAGACCGCTATATCAGAGAAGTTTTAGAAGAAAATGTCGTATCGTTTGCCCCATATATCGGTGACGATTTTGTTTTTATGCAGGATAATGCTCGGCCGCATACCGCTCGGGTAACTCAAGCTTATCTTAATGATATGAATATCACTGTTATGGAGTGGCCGGCGAGATCACCGGATATGAACCCAATAGAGCACGTTTGGGACTTGCTGAAAAGAAAAGTTAAGTCCAGAATTCCAGCTCCTGCCAACGTGGGTGAACTGCGAATCGCCATAGTTGAGGAATGGCGGAGACTATCCCAGGAGACCATCGATAACATCATTCTCAGTATGCCCAGACGGGTAGAACCTTTAATAAGAGCACGTGGAGGAAATAATTATTATTTTAATATTAATTTTCACTTTTCCCGGTTACATGAAAAGTTCAAAAATGTACCATTTTTCACAAATAGCCTTTACTCGCAAAATCTGTTCTTAATGTGATCTCATTTTAAGTAAAACAAATGAAACTTTAAATAACAAGAGAAGTGCAGTAAGTAGATTTTAAAATAAAACCATATTTTTTTAATATGGACCTTTTTTTGTGTTCCGCTAAATATGCCGGTGTGTTTATTTGCCTTAGGGTTGGTATCTATACCTACGTAATTCACAGAACGACTAACTCGCGTTATGCCTAAATATCATTTTCATATTGGTCTTACGCACTGTTTGCCTATCTCGCGTTGTGCCCACAAATTGCTAACGAACTGCTTCGCTGTACCTACACCTAAATCTTATATTGTTAGGCCATATAAGAAGGCGTACAACCGCGTAACAACTACCAAATGATGTTTTTATATGTATTAGCATAATAATTATATAACTCGTCCTTGGACAATACATATTTGCATACAATGTCATGTTTTTTCGTAAATTCATTAACCAGAAATAATCAGAGGTCCGATATAAATGACATGTCTATAATAACGCCCTCTATGCCACAAAAAAGCTGTTGTTGTCTGTAAAGTCGGTTTACTGACAATAGTTGAACGTGACAACGTCAACAACAACAACAACAATAACAATAATAATGATAATAATAATAATAATAAAATAATAATGAGGTACCGGCAATGCGAGGTAACGCTGGTACTTGGTAACAGTAACAGGTAACGGTACTTGGTAACAGTACCTACTTGGTAACGCATGAGTCATGTTTTTTCGTGCGTGCTGCCGGCTCCATCGAATTATAAGACGTTATCATGTCAAAAAGTAAAAACTAAGTAGGTATGTACGGTAGGTAGGTACATCGATTTTATTTTTTTGTAACCTGCTGCGAATCGCGCGTGACACTGCGAAAGGCCCTCGCAAATGAACTGAATATACATAATAATAATATAATGATATTACGCGATAAATGTGAGAATTGGATCCACATTTCCGAGTTCGGCGACCTTTCGCAGGTCGCACTGCGCTCGCGAATCGCCGAGGAAGTGTGGAGCGGATCTTTGACAGGTCAGGGTTAGTTCACACGTAGACGAGACGCGACAAGACGCGACGCGCTGGTGCAGCTCGAAATAAAATTTTCTTGAGTAGGTAGTAAATAAAGTTCAATTCTGAATCGCTATCTTAAATGCAGCGGCGTGTCTTGTTTCGGTCTGAAGTGTGAACTCACCCTTGCAATGGACCGTTTTCAAAATACTAAACACATGTCACACTTACAGTAACCATACAATCAGATCAGTTCCATACTGACATAAACAGTCAGCTAATCCACGCCAATACATACCTAAACGGTCAGTTCTACTTGATCCTATCGAACTGATCATGGAGCCGAATGGAGTATGGACGTAGATTAAAATTTGGATGGTGTATCATCCTACAAATAGAATTTTGAAAACGTAATATTATGCCTGTGTAGCCTGCCACTTTCTTCCATTATGAATATGATTGGTTGACTACAATCCGCGAGCGCGCATGCGTCTTATCTGTCACTCTCCCACGTAAACACAAAAAATCGATAATTTTCTCATGCGAACGGACTCTAGTGTTTGTTATACTTTAAAAACCGTACACAATGATGCAAGAGTACGACGAAGATTTCTTCTTCGAGGAAGACAAAATGTATGTCACAGTAATATTTTAAAAGCATTATCAGTAAAGGATGTCCTTAGGCCCCACCAGATATCTATTGGAATGTTTCACTGTGTTTTGTTGAGTTAAAAGTGTTTTACAAGTTATAATGAATCAAGACCTACGACGAACAATCATGTTTGAAGATAAAATGTAAAGTTTCATTTTGATTTATTTTACAATTAATATTGTTTTCACTGACGCGAATAGAGTAGCAAATAATAGAGCTTCATAAACCTACTATAACCTAATTTTCGTAATGTTTTTTATTTTATAGACTTTTTAATACTAATTAAATTAGGTCTTGCTTCAAATGTTTATTCCTATGGTACTTTGTAATGGTGTTTATTAATTTGTTTAAAGAAAATCAGCCATAATATTTACGTACAGTCGTATAATATAAATCTAAACAAAAAAATGAGTGGTATATGGTTTACAATCCTATTTATTACGTTATTACCTATTTATATTGTATCTTTTTTTTTGTGTGGTATATTTAGATTCTATTTTAATTTTGATTATTTGTTCAGAATTTCTAAAACGGAAATGACAAGTAGTTTACTTTTACCTGTGGATGAAAGGTAAGTTCACTTATGTGTTTTAATGGTTACACAAAAATTTAACAATACTTCATACTTATTTGTCGAAAGTCTGTAATTAAATTTTAATTTTGCGCAGTCCAACAATGAAAGTTCAAGATACAGCAAAAATGGAGGATGAAATTAATCTCGATATGTAAGTTGACTATTTTTAAATATTTCAATGAAAATATTTATTTATTTTACTTATTATGAGTAAAATGTTTATAGCAATCTGCATAGAGTGGGTCTTGCTATATTTATCATTATATGGGATAGTTTTGTAGTGTTAGCCACATTTATTATTTACTAGAGTAAAGTCCTCAGTCCAAATAAAAAACTGACCTGTTTTTGTTTGACAAAGCTCTGTCTTAACCGTTTTATTTGGTCTGAGAATATCCCGGTTTCAATTATTAATAAAATTTGGTGAGGTAAGTATGGTTATTTTTTTTTTCGACAAAAAATTATCCATTTTATTTTACAGCGTAGCTGACGACGATCTACACTGCCTTTCCCGTGAGCTAAGAGAAGAACGTTATTTATTGCAATACCAAAACCTCATGTAAGAACACGATCTATGTTTAGAGCTAAACTGTACATTTGCATTTTAGATACAAATAAAAATTTGTACATTACATGAAACTTTATACATCATTCAACATCTTGTAACTGCTCGCCTATATTAGGTAGACCAGGAATTGCCAACCAGTGGGGCGCACCTCCTAGGGGAGAAGAGAGATGTCAAGGGGGCGAAATAAAAAATAAAAATAACACCTACATATTAATCAACACCTTGTCGTTCGCAGTCGCAGACTTGTTTGAAAAGTTACAACTCATTTTTAATGGAAGTGAATATCGATGAAAATGAGGTTTTTTTTTAATAAAAAGATCACGTGGCCTGAAAGTAGTATTTATGTAGCCTGTAGGAACCTATCATCATAGACTTTGTAGATGCTAGAACTTGTATTGCTTGAAAATAAATGTATTTCCAATCCCACAAGTGTTTTATGACCTTACTTTCCCAGGTTTTACAGTAAAAATTATCGTACCTTGCTTAAGCGAGTGTGTGAACACATTAATTTTATCGACTTAAATACTTAGGGAACGTACTCATACTACGTGACCACATTTTACCCATTTTTACCACCCTCCCCCCTCATGGTGTACATCCGTAGTAGGTATATGCCGAGACATTCCTCCCCTTTTCACATAATACTAATGGCCGTAGCGGGAGATTATCATACAAGAAGTTGACTACGTGACAAAGCCCCTCCTCCCCCCAAACAGGTAACGGAATATGGGTATGTATCTACCCTTATTGCCAAAGAACATAATTTATGTGATAAATACTCAAATTATTAAAGAGTGAGCGGCCACTTGGAACGCGACAGTCTTAACAGTTTTGTGTCACATAGGCAAGCCTATTTTACGACCAGGAGCAAGGGTTCACTTGAGACACGACGGTCTCCAGACAGATTATTGCATTACTTATAAGATATACTAGTACGAACAATTCACAAGTACGTATTCATAACGTTATGTAAAGAAAATTGGATGAAAATTATGACAGCGCCCGCGCTTAAACAGCGAGGGTTTTTAAATTCGTGACATCTGACAGCTTTTTGACACGACAAGGACCGTCGTGCTACCAAGCGCCGCCTGGAGACAGAAAAAGAATCAAAATTATTATTGACCGTTTATGATACCACTTACGCCACACCAGATGACGCTTTGTGTGAGTTGGGTCTCCCCCCTAACGGCAGAAAAAATATCAAATACCCTCATTGACATTCGATAACGTTACGAATGTGTTTTCGTTTAACTGTTCGTGCTCACCCCTTCTTAAAACTACGGGTGTTTAGTTTTAAGACAGTCGCTCCTAGACAGTTTTGTCTATGAGACGTTTTGTTTCAAGTGTCATATCATTTTGTAATCCAATATACTTTATTGAGACTATCGTGTCTCAAGACAGTATATTGCATTATAAAATGGATATCGCTCGCTCGAACATAATTATTTAAATACTGTGCTTCGAAACAGATCATGATGATATTACTTATTTGTGGTGATTTGCAGGGGAATGACAGTAACTTCGGGCAGTGTAGTGTTAAATAAGGACGAGAAGAACCTCATCGGAATTAGTATAGGCGGTGGAGCGCCTCTATGCCCCTGTTTATATATTGTACAGGTAGGTTACTAAGCTGAATAATATGTAAGTATAGTCGTAATACACATGTTAACAAATATGCAAATATACAGTTAAATATATACAACTAGAAGGAACTGGCGCAAAAGAAGATAATTTTATAAAAACTGTAACCTGGGCTATTATTACCAATCTATTGACACCTGATTCATTACATTCCCTTGGCTTCGCCGTAGTCGGGTAAAAAGGACAATCATGTAACCAATTTTACTTAATAATATATTCTATTCGCGTTGAGAAGTCAGTGTATCATGATTCATGCGTATAAATGTCAAAATTGACCAATGACGCATAAGCCGTGTTCACAATAACCAATTAAAGTGATCCATATTGACATATTATGTACGAATGATTTCCTGACTTCTTAACGTGTATAGCCTAAAGTGTTATTTTTTGTATTTTCCAGATATTCGACAATACGCCAGCATCAAAAGAAGGAACACTACAGAGCGGCGATGAACTAGTGGGAGTTAACGGACAAACAGTAAAGGGGAAGACGAAGGTAGAAGTTGCGAAGATGATACAAGCAGCTAAGGTAGATTTTTACTTGTCTCCAAAACCTCTATTGTATTAGCGCAGAGTTCTATTTTCAATGCTCTGTGTAAAATGCAATGCTCAAATTTTCATATATGGAGTGATTAGTCAAATATCACATTCGTAAAGATAGGTAGGTACCGTGTGCTGAGTGCGAGTTTTTGTCACTATTAGACGTGAAAATCGGATTAGTTACCATTGTTTTCCACTAGGGACGTTGTTTCGCTGCCATATAAATGGTACTTAGTCGATTTTTCACGTCGAATAGTTATAAAACTTGCACTTAGCAAACAGTACCTCCATAATGCCGCTGCCTCAAATTTCGCGGTGCGCGGCGTGGCGTCGGGCGTTGACAGCAGAGGCGACCGCTTGACAGAAGTCCATTTCTGACAAGCTGTGACTATGGCGCCCGGCTGCGCGAGTCGCCGCTGCTGTCACTGCCCGCCACTGCGCCGTGCACCGCGAAATTCGAGGAAACGGCCTTACACTGATACATGGTGTAGTTCGCTCGTCACCAGCCGCAAAGTAAGACGAATTCCTGCCTCGTCGCCTATCTAAGTAGTGAACAGTGACCGGTAGTTTATTTTCCCCTTTCTGATTCCTTTAATCCTTCACCCTATTATTTTGGTTTGGCCTGTACCTTGATACATCAGTCAATCAGCTTTGCAGATACATATAGATACATATACATATAGATTATTGCACCTCGCCTTAACCGAAATCGGTGTGTAAGATATCTAGTTCAGTTGTGGATGAATCTAATAAAACGTTGTTTTATTAGATTCATCCACAAAATCCACATCCACAAAGAGATCTCTTAAATGAGCGTCAATACTGGGTGGCTACAGGGGGTGGACCAGCGTAGATGTGACACAAGTTGCTCCAGCTCATTGTTGGTAGCTTGCATCAGACTATAACTGAAAAAAATAAACAAAATGTTTAAATATCTTGTTAAATAATGGCGAGTAATTTAATGCGTCTCAATGCGGCACCCATTGTCACTGACTTTACCCCATGGCTGCAAACAAATTTTACTATGATACAACTGGCTATCGAGATTATAATCAACTTTTTGGGAATGGGAAACGGGAAAAGAAACAAGCAACCAATTACACACACTGGATTAATAATATTAGTACACTAGAGCACTTGTTAGTTGCTCAGGAGATACCTGCTGCACAATCTCTTCGTAGCAAGAGTTCAGCCGAGTCAGCTTTTGCTTTTGCTTCTCTTAACTTTACGATCAATTTTTTTTGTCTACGTCATGGAGCTCTTCCGCCCGCCTCTGACGTTCTTTATATTCTTCTTCGAGGATATTGGTTTTTAATTTAGATAGGGAGTTGTGGATAGGTCGCTGAGGCGTTGAATGGAGTTGAAATGGGAGTTGGTGATGGAGTTGGTGTTGGAAGCGGAGGGATGCGGAAAGAGTCAGAGACGGGCACTGGCTCCACATTTACTTCCAGAATTTCAGAACCATCTAAAGGCACTGGCTCTACAATTACTTCTTCCATTACAGTACCATAATCTGTATATTATTAATTTTTTTTATATGTACAGACTACGGACATTCAAACTACAGTTTTATTATATTAGGTCATTACATATAAAATTGGCATTTTGTAAAGGAGGAACATAAAGTAGACTTTTTCTACATTATATATTTATTTAATCAAAGTATATACCATTGCTATCTATGCACTTTTGCCATCTCATAGGTAGTTCAAAAAGTTTCTTGATTGAGTGATTCCTTTACTAAAAAAACATTCGGACAGGAGTCAATAAAATCTTTGCAGGCGCTTTGGACTGCCCCATCGGAGTTGAATTTTTTCCCTTGCAAGAAGTTATCCAAATTTCGAAAAAAAATGGCAATCTGTTGGAGCAAGGTCCGGGGAGTACGGAGGATGTCTTAGACATTCCAATTGAAGCTCCTCTATTTTTTTAGCCGTCTGTTGTGCAGTGTGTGGTCTAGCGTTGTCCTGAAGCAGCAGTGGCCTAGAGCGAATGACCAACCTCGGTTGTTTAGCAGCTAGCTTTTCCATCATGATTTTCAGTTGCTGGCAATAGACATCTGCCGTAGTCGTCTGTCCAGATTTAAGAAAGCTGTAGTGAACGACACCGGCACTAGTCCACCAAACGCTCACAAGTAACTTTTTTGAGTCAATTTTCACTTGGGGCAGGCTTTGGCTGGTTCGCCAGGGTTCAGCCATTGCGATGAGCGTTTCCGATGATCGTACAGGATCCACTTTTCATCACAGATAATGATTCGGTTTAAAATCCCTTCATTATTGTGCCGGTTGAGTAATGTAACGCAGCAGTCGACGCGCGTTTTTCGATTTGCTGCACTCAATTCATGAGGCTGCACCCAATTTGCTTAAAGTGGATTAAAACAGTTTTATCCCTAACACCGCAGCCTGCAGCTAACTCGGACGTGGTTTGCGATGGATCCGCTTCCACAATAGCCTTCAATTCTTCATTATCAACTTTGGTCTCCGGCCGTCCACGGGGCTTGTTCTGCAGATCGAAATTTCCAGAACGAAAACGTTGGAACCAAAACGCACTGTGTTTTCTTTTGCGACTGTCTTAATCGAAGTGGGATTAAGAAGTGTTACAATAATATGTTAAATTAATAACTGGGAATTAAAACAATGGGGGCCTAACAGAATAACCTATTGTAATGGATTCGGCGAACTCGCGGACCACGGATGGGAAACTTAGTGAGTTGTGGAGTCAGCTGCTTCCATACTTTAGGGTTCCCTAGAAAGGCAACTATTTGAGAACGCGGAGTGAAAATTTAGTATACCGGGATACTTTTACTTTCTGAGCTTTCGTTAATATTGCCATCTTCTATTTTATCTTCTTTATGCGGCTTTTCTGGCTTTTTGTTCATATTGTTATTTAGGGTTCCGTAATTAACTCAACACAAATTAATAAAAAGACGCGCGAGAAAAGTTACCAATAAAATTCAAAACAAAATTGACACTTGACAACAAATTTGACACTTTGCAGCAGAACTTTTTTCGTATGTCAATGATCCGCACTGTTTTACTCATGTTGTTATAAGAACATGGATATTAATCTGTTACAGAATATTATATATTGAAATCTACGTGAAAATTAATGTAAATCAGTTTTTTTCAATGTGAGAAAATACAGACTAAACTTTTTTGTTATTTATATTATTTAATATTACATTTTTAAAAAGAAATATTGAAGGAATGTATAATCAATAAATCCGTTCTTTGTAGAAGTGTAATCGAAACGTTATTTCATTCGTTCAATGTCGTGTAGATGACGCTTAAAAGTTGAGTAAGTGATCTCAATCACAGTATTAACTGATACGGTCTTGAGATCATACTAATAATCCAGTCTCAGCCAGGAAAGGTCTTGAGAACGAGTTTGAGAACGGTTTATTAGTCCGGGCCTAATATTTCTATTCTATCTATGACCTACTCTACATTCTCACATGTTCTGATATGAAATGAAAATTTGCAGGACCAAGTCACAATAAACTATAACAAACTACACGCCGATCCAAAACAAGGGATATCTCTGGACATAATAATGAAGAAGATGAAACATAGACTGGTAGAGAACATGTCTTCGGGGACTGCGGATGCTTTGGGACTGTCCCGAGCTATTTTGTGCAATGATACCCTAGTGGCTAAGCTAAACGAAATGAGAGATACAGAAAATACTTACAAACGATTAGTAGAATTTGCGAAAAGGTAAATATTTTAATGTAATTCAGAGAACTACTATCCTACTATTATTATAAATGCGAAAGTTTGTGAGAATGGAACTATAGGTATGTTTGATTCTTTTACGCAAAAACTACTGAACGAATTTTGATGAAATTTGGTATGGTAGTAGTTTAGGCTCTGGATTAACACACAGGCTACTCTATATCCTGATAAAGTAGGTATACTGTAGGTATTGACGCGTGCAGAGCCCCAAACAAAACCTAGTTTTTAAAAGACTTCCACAAAAACAACTTTCCCAAATTATACTAACATAATGGTACCTAAAACCTATGTTATTAAAAATCCTGGAGATCATAACTTTTTCTACGAATTTTACCTATTTCAGAATGCTCAAGTCATATTTTGATGTTCTACAAACGTACAAAGCCTTAGGTGATATTTTTGCTGCGATCGGAGTGAGAGAACCTCAAGCAAGAGCTTCTGAAGCTTTCACAAGGTTCGGACAGTACCATCGCGAACTAGAGAGAGATGGCATCAAAATGCTGAAGACGCTAAAACCCGTAAGTACATTGAAACGAGATGTAAACAATTAATACCTACCTAAGCAACGCACTAATAAATAATTGAAAAAATTAAAAACCCGACTGCGAAAAATAAAGCAACGCACGGTTTATTTTGCAGTCGGGTTTTTTTTTTTATTTTACAAATGTAAAAAATTGATAAACTAAAAAAAAAAATTTATCCGACATGCACTCGGTCGTAGGGAATGCAATCTCGCGAGATTGGGGCTCAGGCAGGATCTCGCGAGTTTATGAATAACAATACTGCAAGATCTCGCGAGATTGGCAGATCTGTGTGTTTATTCTTGCAAATAATCACAATATTTGAATAAATAATTAAAAACAATAGGATTTATAGGTATTATGAAATAAACAGTTTTTTTTTACCCGACTGAGTAGAGACCCAAGAGGGGTAATGATTTTGGCTACCTATGTATGTATGTATGTTAGTTCCACAGTAGCGCCTAAACTACTGATGCGATTTTAATTAATAAGGTGTCAATAGATTCGTAATTATAGCCCGGGTAACATATTTTAAGTAGTAGGCTATATAATTTAAGTAGAAGGGTTATAGTTTTTGTAAATGAAATTATTAGGATTTTTTCAATAAACTTTTTATGTATTTAACATTGTTTGACGTTTCTATGTATAATTTTTAAATAACCTAAATAATTTAAGTAGTTAGCTTTGACATCACTTATCAAATAAGAAATGAAATGAACAACCAGTCTTCTCTTTTAGTATCAAACAAAGGTCTTTTAATAATAAAACAATTATTTTTAACAAAACAACCGAACCTGCCGCACTTTCAATAAGACGTGTTTGTGCTCGAGTGCTGTCTCGTTAAACTCGCGAGCTCCCCCCAATTTTTGGCCGATATCAATCTCGCTAAAAAAGCCCGAGACCTCGCGTGAACTAGATCTCGCGAGAACGAGATTGCATTCCCTACTTGGTCGATTTAAATTTTAAAGGAACAATACGACTATTTGAATGCATTTTTAATAAAAAATTTAATTTATTAAAAAAATTTAATTTAATTAAAATGGTTGTAATAATATTCCTGATTAAATTTAAATAATAGAATAAATAATATTGCCCATCTCTTTCTTGCACAACAATTTGTGACGTCCCATCTGCTACCGATATACATTGTTGAATGACAAATGTATGACGGCAGCACATCGTGACGTCACAGGCCGATATATCGCTCTCTTTCTTATTGTAAATTTAAAATGTTTGTATCTTCGTTATTTTTTAAGATTTACAAAAATGGCGTGGTTTTAGATTGTTTATTATCACGTTGTCTAACATTGAATAGACGAAAAATATTTTTAGTCGCCTATGTTCTGTATGTCCTATTTGTTTTTGGTGCAATAAAGAGTTTTTCATTCATTCATTCATTCATTATCCCATGGGAACACTGTCCCTTTTCGAGTTAAAAAGTAAAAACCATACCATACCAAATTTCATGAAAATCCGTTCCTACTGAACTTGCGTGAAAGAGTAACAAATATCCATCAATCCATTTATCCACCCAGGCGTCCGTCCACAAATCTTTCACATTTATAATAGTAGTAGTAAATAACGTAAAATCAATACTATTTTACAGATCCTAGCCGACATGGGGACATATTTACACAAAGCTATACCAGACACGAAGCTGACGATACGGAAGTATGCTGACACGAAGTTTGAGTACCTCTCTTACTGCCTGAAGGTGAAAGAGATGGATGACGAGGAATACGGGTACAATGCGCTGCAGGAGCCTCTGTATAGGGTGGAAACTGGAAACTATGAATACAGGTACAACAACTTCTTGTATCTAATATTCTTATATCTAATTTGACTCTAAGGGGCATCAGAGACCGCAAAGATACTATAATATTTTATGTTAAGATAAAAATATATCGCTTGCTATACAGTTTTTATGAACTATCACAGACGGCTAAGATACTATACCGAGTGTTTTTCCAGTCAGTATCCAAACTTTCAGGAGTGAATATACTCTTAAATATAAGCAACTTCTACTATGGGATCAACTTTCCTACTTGGAAAAAAAATCAACTGTTTCATACAAAAGGGCTACCGGCATAGGCATTTTGTAGGAAACATTATAAAATAATATATTATCAAGATATCTTGAAATAAAATATTATAGTATCCTCGCTGTCTGTGACGCCCTTAACAGTCCTGCTTGTAACTAGATAGTATCTAGTTATAAGCAGAGTCGACCTGGACACTTGAATATAAGGATCAGTTCACACCGCAACGATATGCAACGCTGCGTTTTTAAGATAGCTGTTCGAAATGGAATTTTTTATTCACTTCACAAAAAGGTACACGTTTCATATTACATCAGTCATACACATGCGCTGTGCAGCGCGGTGCAACTTGACATTCGAACTCTTACAACGAAACGTGTATCTTCTTGTTCTATCTTCTTTAATAAAGTTAAATTTTGAATAGATATCATAAAAGTGCAGCTCCATGTCGTTTATTTCGTTTCGGTGTGAATTGACCCTAATGTTTTAGATTATTATTTATCATTTTTCAGATTAATCCTGCGCTGTCGCCAAGAAGCCCGAGCTCGATTTGCAGGCCTAAGATCCGATGTGCTGGTAAAACTGGAGCTGCTAGATAATAAAAAAACGCAAGACGTGGCCTATCAGCTAAGGAGGTTTATACAAGGACTGGCTGTTTATCACAAGTAAGTAAAGTAAGAGAATCTTCAAATTATGACAAAAAAACCAATAGCTATTATTGAAAAATGTTTTTGAAGAGCAATGCTCTTAATATTTTCATGTCATAAAAGCATAATATTGGTTTTTATTTCAGCGAAACAGTTAAACACATAAAGGAGAACGCAGGTCTGTTTCCCGTGGAAGTGGATTTGTCGCAAAACGCCTTCCAATATAAATCTACAGCCCAGATTATACAGGTACAAACTTAAAAACTAACTAAACAACACTATTAGTATACGTTGGTATAGTCAAGAAAATCATTTAGAGTTTAGACTAACGTGAAGCTAAATCAATAAAAAATGTCAATTGTCTTTCCAGGATAATCCAGAAGAAGAGGATATTGAATATGCTCAGGAAATTCAGGAATACCATGATCTACCTGATGGAAACACAAATCAGAAAGTTGTCAACCGTTGCCAGAGTAAAGATAAAAATGATAGTGGTACCACAGAACAATTACTACCTGGTTTGACGGACGATGTCAAACTCGACATGTCTCCGCTATCTGCCAAAGATGATAACAATCTGTCACTGTTGACAGATAATGTCAAACTCGATATGGAACATTTGACTATAAAGCCAGATGATAACTTAACGCTTCTAACGGAATTAGGATTAGCGGATACGATTAAAACTGATGATTTTGGTGACTTTCAAAATGGGATGAACACCAATGATACTGACGACGTATTTGATAAATTGCTTAATGATTTAAAGATAGCCAATTGAAATGTATATAAATAAAATATTAATATAATACTGTTATTTAGTTTATTGTATTGTACAACCTGACGAAGCTAGTCACCGTTTTTTGAGCCTCTGGGCCTGCTTTTGTAGGATCGTCTCTCTTTTTGTCTGTCTATCTCTTTTTCTCAACACATCATTTGTTTAGTTAATTTAATCGATATATAGGAAATGTTCCTACGTTAAACTTCATTTGAAACAGACTTGAGGCATAATCTTTCTTTCTCTTGTCTTTCGTTTTTGTATATAAAAGATTGTTTACAAAATGTCTCACCTTATGTTATACTAAGATCAGTAACTTATTTGGTACATTTATACTAAGTTCTAATGGTGGATGTGATCCACGTGGTGGAAGTGGACTGCGGCTGGCTTGTGGTGATGATGCGGTTCGAAGTACAACTTTAACTTTTCCACCTGGTGCTGATCATTTATCAGCGGTTTCTTTATGTGATGGTCATGGATGTAATGCTTGTGCGCCTTCGCAGCATGCACTATGTGCTGCTGGATCTTGTGCAGGTCTATCTCTTCTGACAGCTTGTGCAGCTTGCTGGCTGCTTTCTGTGTCAGATGTTTCAGCCCTGCGTGGACTTTTTCTGTTATCTTGTCCAATGACGGCGTAGCTGTCGCCGTGTGTAAGGCTAGCAGAAGCGACATCTGAAAACCGAAGAGTTATTTTAGTTATTTTGATCACACTTCATATATTATGAATAATAGAACATAATAAGATAATGACGTTATAATAAGAATGATGAATCTTTAAGAGAAATCGCGAATACGATAGAATAAAACTTAAAGGAAGCTAATTATAATTAATAGAAAATAGTTATTATATCAAAACCTAAAGGCTTATATCATGATCATCACGAATAAAAAACAGCAGAATCAGTATTTTTGTCAACAACCACGAGCGAAATAGCGAAATAAAATGTCTTCATGTTGATAAATAATTTCCACCTTGTTTACCTTTGAGAGAAAAGCATTTACTTAAAATTAAATTAAATTAATGACCTAAACTTAGGCAGACTATTTTATCTGTAGGTTTTAAATACGAACAGAAATGTCATGTAACAAATTAAGATGTTATTCGCGCTATAACGACATCAGAATACCAAACATTGAACTCGCCTGGAGAAAATTCCCAGAGGAGGCATAATATTTTTATTTTGTAGCACAAGATCACGACAGAATAAACACCAAGCTTTTATAAGTCAAAGAGACAAATTTTCCCTTTGTCGCCCAATAGTTAAGCTATTACCAAAAAAGTTTAATGTTTACCTAGGATAACACTTCTCTACCATAGAAAATACCAGAATTAGACGTGCGCATTGCACTTGTAACTCTTCTGCTTTGCTGGTGTCCATCAGGTTTTTATACATCGCTTACCATCAGGCGATCTGTCTGCTCGATTGCCAGTCTTGTTCCATAAAACTATTTCTTCAAGATAATTATAAAACCACTCTAGACAAGTGAGAATTTCTATCCCTTTCCGACCAATGATTTTCTTGAAGGCTTATCACCATTCACCTAGGCATATCTACTATCACTGTTATAAAAATACTCACTAAAAGAAAAGCCCTCATGATGTGTGATAAGTAGTCCACTAAATAGCCAACTGACCACGTCAATACTTCGGCTCCTAATATAACGTAGGTCTATTATATGCAAAAAATTACGCAAGCTCATTATTCTGAATCAATATAGCGATAACGAACTGTATTGGTTTTTATGCGTTTATTTTATTTCGTGTTAAACTTCGTAATTAGCCATAATTATTATTATTATTATGAAAAGGTTTTAGACATAGTTTTAGACTTTTCCTAAACAATTACATCAAATAAAAGTAATACAATTGTTTTATTCAAGTAAATGGTATCAGGTAATGCGTTTTTAATAGATTTTATAAAATCTTAATTTATTGTAATGTAATACATAATATTATGATGTACAAAAATATTGGTACAATTTGTTAAAAAACAGTACACACTTAACACAACTTTAGCGTGCAAAGTGCACACTTAACACTAGTTAAGCTAACTTGAACTGGTTAATAGAGATCCATTGGTATGGTACGATCCATCTCAGTTTCCTAATACAACCTCCCTTTTAGAATATAATTGGATCTTTACATTTGCAACTATAAGGTATTGACTATAGTACCTACTTATGGTTTCTAATATATCGCAGCGATATCGCTTCCCACGTAACACAGAATATGCCCGCAAGGGAAAGTCTGAGTTCTATCAAATTCAGCGCGCGAGGTTACAGTTGTTTCGTGCATCCCAATCGTTAGCAACTTACAGATTTATTTCGTACACCGTGCACATAATTGAAAAATTAATGCATGCAAAATCAGCCCTTATTATAAAAGCATTAACACCTGATGTTCAATCGCGTTACTAAAGTGTGTAGCCGTTACGCTGATAATTACATAACAATTACAATAATAGTACACGGATATGTTTTGAAATCGATTTTAACTTGATAAAGGCTAAATTGGTTTCATTACCTGAAGATTCGAGTGTAAGGCCCTCGCTCTGCATGACTAAGCACTTGAACGAGGCGTAGGAAAATTACTAGCGCCACTCTATGTCTAGCTCAGTGGTGTGAGATGTCTCAACCATAGACGCCTATGAAAATGTATTGATGGTGGCACACCAGCTGGAGATAGCTTCAGGGTATCGTCATCCTCATCAGCTGTTCGGTGCAGTTAGTGGTGCAACCGACGTGTCCCATGAATGAGAATGTATCTTCTGATCTTACTGATTCGGTTTGGTCCTTCCATTTTATACTTCCATTTTATACAGATATTTAGCAATGCTCATAACCATATTTCAGTCTTGAAATAAATATTTATTCTATATAAATATTTTCTTAAATTCTCTAGTAAATATTTTTTTTAGTAGTGTGGGTACTAATACCTAACCTACCTACTACCTTATACATTTTGGTTTCGCCAGGTAATAGAAAATACACTTTTCTCTAATTTCAATAATTCTCCAAAAGACATGGTCCAAACTCCATACAAAAAAATACCAGAGTACACAACAATGAAATGATTAGCAATGGGTTGAACCTTAGCTTAGCAATGGGTTGAATGGACCCTTGAAAGTGAATAATTTAATGTCACCCAGGGGTCAATTCCGAAATACGCTGGGTATAGAAGTTATGAGCAAAAATAAAATCTAAAATCATAGTAGGTGGATATGTAGGTTTAGATTCCTTTGTTGGTGTAGGAACTGGAGGAGTACATCGTTAGGTTGCTCCAGTACCTAAGGTAGGTGTAGAGATACCCACATAAGAGCTGTAACGGAGCTTCATACTGGCCTCTGCAATCACGGAATTTCCCCAAAAAATCGTACTACCGAAATCGTATTTAAACTTGCGACAAAACAATCAAATTTTGATTGTGAAAAAACCGAATATGGAATATTAAATTACCAAGTTGGCGAAAGAATGTAAGGAACAAAAAAATCCTTCCCAATCTGGCGACTAATTGATACCAGTTTTGGTCATTGAATATTTCAAACTGGCAGATAGATAGGTATTATTTTGGCGAACAAATAACCATCTTGGCAACAATTTGAGATTTAACACATTTAATTTAAGAATACAGACATATATTTTCCCTGATATAAATAATTCAAAAAACATATGCAGCAAAACGAGCACACATAAAAAACGTAAAAAGCGTACAAAAGTCCCATTTTTAATTTTTCTCGGTTTCGGGGGTGTTGATTACAACAAAAATCATTCAATTTGAGATATCAAAATGGCGGATATTTATTTTTCGTAAAATTGATATGGTCGTATTCGTATCTTAAAGTAGAGCATTCATTGCCATATTTTTTTTCTATAATTCGGAAACGGTGCATCCTACTGAAAAAATAAAGAAAACTTCCTCCTCCTCAGTAACGACGCAACCACATATTTTCTTCATGATGGGAGAAAAAGAAATTTGAAAATCCTGAATTTTTCAACATTTCTATAGCTTAATACATCGCTTGTGTCTCAAAGTAGAGCATTGCCATATTTTTTGTCTATAATTCCGAAAATTCCTATAGCTTTAACACAGCTACACAGCTTAGAATTGATGATTATTATCACAGTATGTGATAATAATCATCAATACTAATCAGCATCCCCAAGAACTTTTAAATTAGTACTCATGTCATTTTTACGAACAATGAAACGTCTCCATTTTGGAAATTGAAATTGGAACACAATTTTATAAACAGCACCCCCAGATAAAATTTCCCCTGGAAAGGACACCCATATTATTATTTTTTTTTAAATGTAGGTACGCTATTTTGGAATTTCAATTTGCATATTATTCAGCACCCCCAAAAACCTTGAAAACGACACCCATAACTTCACCATTAATTTATCAACCCAATCTGGTTTTATAGCTTACATCGTATAATGGTCGCAACTCAGAAATTTAGTCGCCAACTTATAAATTTCGGTTCCAGTTTGGATTAAATTTCGCCACCTTTCTGCTCACTAATCTGCTGATTTTTGTATTTTTTATCTCCTGAGTGCTTTCGCCAGTTTAGTGATTTAGTCGCCAACATTTTAATTCGCTGCCAAATTCAGTATGCTCATGTGCAGTCGCTAAATTATTTTTTGATCGCAAGATTAATTATATCCCATCGAAATTGTTATAGGAGTATGTATGATTATATCTATAATTATAACATCAAAAACTACACCTACATTTATTACCTACCCGGACCAACTTATATATAGTCTTATGTAATACATTACAAACACGCTCTTGATCTCTTTCGGTTATCGTCGTTTTTATACATCATCTCACACCTGTAAATTACTCCAAAATAGACTTTATCCTAGCTCATAACTTCAATACCCAGCGTATTTCGAGAATGCCCTTTTGGTGACATCAACTATATTTAAAATTGAACACATAGACAACTATTTCGTTGCTGTTGACTCCGGGTCAATTTTGAACAACTCCTTTTCCCACATTGCTTCTGTCTCTCACACATTATTCCATTGTACATTCCACCTTAAATCCCAATTCCACCAACACCTGTAAGTGTTAATCGTTTAGTGTATAAATATAATGCCTTCTCTTTCATCTACGAATAACGAGAGAGATAACATGACATTTAATCAACAATTAACTTTAACAGGCTTTGGTGAAATTAGCACAAAACCTTGATTATGGCGACAATAAAGTTACATACCTGATTCCTTTAACGATTTAAAGTTAAAAACACAACAACTTATGACCACTTTTATCTAAGGTAAGTACGAAAGGTGAAATAATACTTTTAACAAGGACATGGCTGTTAAAATAATATACATTTGTTGAGCGTACACAAGCCCTTCGTCTTTATTGTAAGCATATTATGACAAATACTATAAAAAATATAATTGCCAGCTGCTTTAGACTGACCAACAAAATGCACACTAGAACATAACTTTACCCCTTATCAAACCTCGGACGTGGAATATGAATCAACAAAGCTACCTGGAAGTATAACATTCTAGTTTACTATGATTTAAATCTCAGTCGGTAAAATAACAACTAAAATAACTCTTGTCAATACTAACTGACAAAGAAGGTGAGAGCCTAAAAAGTAATTTTTGTTGACTGAGATTATAACGCTGGGATTATATTGTCCGGAATCCGAAAGGCCGGGGAAAATTCAGTGCAGTAAAATTAGAACTCTGCGCTAATACAATAAGAGCTGAAAATCGAACACACAAGTGTCATGTCAAATGTCAATATATCCATACTCAACACTTCGATTTTCAACTCTATTGTATGTACCCTTGTCTCCTCACCAGAACTACAATAGAGCGAAGTCTTTACAAACTAAACACTCTGACATTGGCAATTCACTGAGGCCGCCATTCATAAAAGAAGAAGAACTATTGTAGTAGCGGAGAGTTCTATTTTCCTTGCACTGAATTTTCCCGGGCCCGCCGCATTCAGGATTTAAAAGTCACAGCTTTAATCGGGTATAATAAAAATATTACACAAGGGAACATAATTAGACTATTTTTTGTTACATGGAATTTTGTGTTACGTTATTTTACGTATTATGTAATTTTTTTCAATACTCATATTGTATTTAGTGTGCATTTTATTTGGACACCGTTTTTCAATCGTTTACACTATAACACTATCAATATTTCGTATTTATATATAATTGCATTGGTTCAAAATACTACCACACTCACATTATTTTCAACCAGATTTTCTACTTTTTAATCGTTTAAATAACAAGATTAGCCCTTAGGAAATCGACACACTGTCCCGAATCATGCAGCGTAGTTGCAAAATTTTTTGTATTGCAAGGACGAATAATAAATGCAACTTATATTAATATCACACGCTTTCCCAAATTAGATGAATGAATGTACGATAATATCCAATTTAATATTTTAGTTTACAAAAACATTAAATTGGATATTTACAATGGATATTACAGTCGCGCACTGTAACCGCGCAACGTGTGGATCGCCTTTGCTATAGTTAATAAATAAAATACAAATAATACATTAAACAAATATAACAATATTATACATCTAAAAGACGTGGAATATAAATCGGCCTGTCCGCATGTCCATGGCGCGACGTCGCGTCGTCAACCTGAAACGGTGTGATGTAGCGGCACGGTGCGTTGACACAACGTGCAAGTTCACGTAGCCATAAAAATGCACGTAACGACGCCGGATCGCCGTGCTATGTAAAATTCTGGTACATTTTGCGCCGTTGCCGTACCACGACGCTGCGACGCCACGCCGTTTCACGTGGACATGTGGACAGGCCCTACGACACGGTACATAATATTTTATATTGCTGCGTTTATGGACTTTGGTAAATCTTGACGTTTCTCTTCGTTATTTTCCTTGTTTTGGGTTGAGTAAATAATAATATTAAGTTTGCTGGTACATAAGTTACATTTTAGCAATCAAAACGGTATGAGGGTTGGTTATTTCAAGCTAAATCTTCACCTAAGATCTAGATTTTAGAAATTGATGAAAATGTTATCACTATAACGTTCTGGCACGAATAAATTAAAATAAAGGCCCTATTAGTGTTAATATTAATTTTATTTTTGCGATTTAGATATTAAAATATCACTTACATCAGCTCGCATTGTTTCGCCTCGGGGTGAAAAGCAATTTTCCATAAAATAAATTATAATATATTTTAGAGATATTATAAAATATATCTCTAAAATAAATTCCCTTACTATAACGCCTTTCAGAATAAGCGTTCATTGAACAAAACTGAATGTTAAAAAATAACGCTTAAAAACTAAGGAATATGATTTTACTTTTGCAAGTTGGTACTAAAGAGTTAACAAAAATATACATTTAATACTAAAAATATTTATTAAAACACCATAACATATGATTCATATAAATATACAAAATAATGCAAATAAATTGTAAGTTATACCAAACAAAATAATATTTATATACAGCAATTAAAACCTCACTTAAAGGCAGTTGATTATATTATCTAACAGTAGCTTATCCCATACTGCTTATCGTCCAATCGGAATGACGCTACCGATTGGATCAGTTCCATAATATTGAGACAGAGTAAAAATATATACTTACGTACAGAGGAACATATTTCAAAGAACGATCCAAATTTTGTCAGGGTTGTCACAGAAGAGGGGGGTAAATTAAACAAAGTCTAGCGTCAGTACCTATACGGTTATTGAGAAAGTCTAATTGGTACACAGTACACAACACAACCAGGCATCGAACCTGCACGATCACGCGTGTGACTCAGGGGGTCTATTCACTAGGTCGTGGACGCTCTTATAATAAAGGAAGATATCCTTTGTTTGTTACAATTTGTTATTTGTCGTCACGACAGCCAACAACACATCACAATTCTCCATCTCATATGACATAAAAACTCGAACACGAAATTTGAAAGTTTAGACGTACCTTCGACGGCGCACAATCTTAACCGGATTTTTGACACTATTGGCGTGTACGCGATAGGAGAATTGTGCACACGTCGTATGCTTGTAGTAGTGTAATCTAATCGACAGTTTTCTATGTAGATGTCTATCTTGTCCTATTTCTTTAATCTGTGATATTGACATAAACATTAAACAGTATAAACAAACTGTCATTTCCATTTCACGACCACACACTATCAGTTGTAACTGATGCAAATGGTAGTGTCTTGCCGATTGGACGATCGGCAGTATGGTGTATGGCTACACTTATTTTATTAACAAGAAATTATCAAACCTGCCCAATTCAGAAACCTACAAATCATTTTGATATAATCTTATTATGATGTGCATATTGGCTTGTTACTTTTCTCTTTGCTATTTTGCTCTTCACGTTGCTATCGCTTGATTTAGTTAATTAATGACGGTGTGATTTTTAATGACAAAAGCAGCACAAAAGCGCTTGAGCGACACTCTACAAATGACAGGCAAATGTCAGCCATGTTGACGTAAGACTATGTTTCCAGTTGACACCGGAATAATTTCAAATGTCTCCTTAAACAAATCATTATTATGAAACTAGCTGTACCGACACACGTTATTCTGTCTTAACTATGAACTGGAATAAATAAATAACTACCACTAATATAGAGATAACTCGAATCGATAGCTTTGTTTTCACACTAGAAAGCGCGTCGGCGCTGTAGACATAATATCACGCGACGCATTAAGAAAATATCTAATATCAATGGACGCTTCACACCACGTCAATCTGGTTCCGTGTTAAGTCCTCGAAGAACTTGTGTTACGGGTACCAGACAACGGAAATATATTTAATACTTTTTATACTATACATATATTTAAGATTTTTATTATATTATACACATATTTAATTCACATCCATGACCCAGGAACACAGAAAAACTTTTTGTTGCTTCGGCGGGATTCGAACCCGCGACCCCCGGCTTGAGCACCAACATGCATTAAGGTAACTGAATTTGGCTACATACTAAAACGCGGTCAATATAAGTGATACTTTGATATTCTATGCTGCCCACTGACAACCCTATTACAGCCAGTTATAATAAAGAAATAAAAAGTAGACATAAGATTATTAAATATTTGCCCTCTTATTAACAAAAATATTTACACAATAGAGAATCTATTCAATTTGCCTTTATGTCTTTGTCTGTCAAGTGACGTTTCCAACGGGACAAAGTCAGCAACATTGTATAGCTTATCCATTGTGTAAATATTTTTATTAGTAATGTTTTTATAAGGGCGAACAATATCACTTGTTTAAGGCGAAGCGGTGAGTTTCTATGTGGCCCAGGACTGCAGCATAGCAAGCTCTTTGTCCTCTTCTGAAAAAAAAAATTACTGTTAAAATAGTTGAAAAATAATCTACTGTTATTAGCCAGAATCAAGGCGGATCAAGTTTTGCTAGCCAAAAATAGTAAACTGGACATTCTTTACTACAACATATGAGACAAGCATTGAACCTCCATACTTTGATATAATAAATTATATCTATGTAAGCTTCCCACCACGTCTGACCCTGTACTAAATACCCGAAGAATTTGTTTTACGGAGACCAGACAATGGGTAGTAAATTTAATACTTATATACTATACATATTAGGGTGTTCCTAATATGGCCAAAACAATTTTTTTTTTGGAAATTTGAAACGCACACCCTCCTCCACACTTTTTATAAATGCTAAAACAAATATAAATATTAGGTCATTGAACCTTTGATGACCATTGAACATGTGAAATTGGCGTTTTTTAAATGAGGAACATTAAGTCAATTTTTTTTTAACTTAATTCATTTTTTAATTCAATAATAAAATCTTTAAAGGCGCTTTGGACTGCCCAATCTCAGATAAATTTTTTCCCTTGCAAGAAGTTATCCAAATTTCGAAAAAAATGGTAATCTGTTGGAGCAAGGTCCGGGGAGTACGGTGGATGTCTTAGATATTCCAATTGAAGCTCCTCTAATTTGATAGCCGTCTGTTGTGCAGTGTGTGGTCTAGCGTTGTCCTGAAGCTGCAGTGGCCTAGAACGAATGACCAACCTTGGTTGTTTAGCAGCTAGCTTTTCCATCATGATTTGCAGTTGCTGGCAATAGACATCTGCCGTAATCGTCTGGCCAGATTTATGAAAGCTGTAGTGAACGACACCGGCACTAGTCCACCAACGCTCACAAGTAACTTTTTTGAGTAATTTTCGCTTGGGGCAGGCTTTGGCTGGTTCGCTAGGGTTCAGCCATTGCGATGAGCGTTTCTGATTATCGTACAGGATCCACTTTTCATCACAGGTAATGATTCAATTTAAAATCGCTTCATTATTTTGCCGGTTGAGTAATGTAACGCAGCAGTCGACGCGCGTTTGTCGGTTTGCTGCACTCAATTCATGAGGTACCCACCTTTTAAGCTTTTTCAGCTTCCCAATTTGCTTCAAGTGGATTTTTTTGGACAGTTTTATACACACAATAGCCTTCAATTCTTTATTAACAACTTTGGTCTCCTATCGGCCGTCGAAATTTCCAGAACGAAAACGTTGGAACCAAAAACGCACTATGTTTTCTTTTGCGACATCGCCGCCATAAACATCATTTAATCCTTCGAGCCGTTTCTGCAGCACTCCTACCACGGTAGAACTCGTACTCGAAAAAAAAAGACGTGTGGCACTCGGGGACTGCCGCGGTAAAGCTATTGCATAGCATTTTGTATCAACTTATGCAATTATAATTATTTATTTATTTTATTTTATTTATGCAGTATTTCTTTTTCTTTGATATTAATTCAAGTTACACTTTTTAGTCATCCAGAGGCTAAAGCCTCTGAATGACTAAAAGCGCCTTAGCGCCATCTATCGGCGCACGTCCTTACTAAAACGGCGTTAGCCTTGCTTTAATATTTGGTTCAGAGATAGATTTTACTTCCGTCTTAAATCTTAAACACGCACACAACGCCGTGTCGAAGACTGCCGAACTGAAACGACGTTAGACGATGCGGGAGCGTGAGGTTTTTTCGTTACGGAATTTCTGGATTCGGTCCCCGCGCTCAAGGCCCGCGATAGAAGCTATGCAATAGCTTAATAATACGAATATTTCAAGTTTTACATTTTGTAAACAGTGACGCAAAGAAAAAACCAAAAGAACAAAAAACAAAAAACAAAACAAAACAAATGAATTACGGTTTTCGAAACACAAATGCATGAGTAAATAGCGGTATAAATTTGAAATTGGAATTCCTAACCAAAGAAGATATATTAGGTCATTACATATGAAATTAGCGTTTTGTTAAGCAGGAACATAAAGTCGATTTTTTATATATTTAAATAATTTATTAGATTAATATATTTTTTATATTTAGATTAAATAATATATTTATTTAATCAAAGTATATACCATTGCATATGCACTTTTGCCATCTTATAGGTAGGTAATTGATTCCTTTACTAAAAAAACCATTCGGACAGGAATCAATAAAATCTTTGAAGGCGCTTTGGACTGCCCCATCGGAGTTGATTTTTCCCTTGCAAGAAGTTATCCAAATTTAAAAAAAAATTGTAATCTGTTGGAGCAAGATCCGAGGAGTATGGTGGATGTCTTAGACATTCCAATTGAAGCTTCTCTAATTTGGTAGCCATCGGTTGTGCAGTGTGTGGTCTAGCGTTGTCCTGAAGCAGCAGTGGCCTAGAGCGAATGACCAACCTTGGTTGTTTAGCTAGCTAGCTAGGCTAGCTTTTCCATCATGATTTTCAGTTGCTGGCAATAGACAGCTGCCGTAGTCGTCTGGCCAGTTTTAAGAAAGCTGTCGTGAACAACACCGGCACTAGTCCACCATACGTTCGTAAGTAACTTTTTTAAAATGAAATAATAAAGAATGCTTTTCTTTATTATTTCATTTTAAAAAAGTTTTATATTTTAAAGAAGTTAACGTTCTTTCGTCTCCTTGTAATCGGTTTTGTCAATTTTTTTTCTTTCTCCGCAAATTTTTTTGTCTAAACCACCTGAGCAATGGTTTGGGTGACCTTGCTCTCTTTGTTTGTTTGAAAATGATTTGTCTTCCTCAATTGTAATCCTATTCAATTGTCAGAATATGTTTTATAATATTATTAAGAATATAATGTTGCTATTAGTACGTTTCTTTAACTAGTCAGTTTGACTTCATAAATAATGTAAAATACACATAAATAAATTGGATTTATTTGGTGGCTAGGCAGTATTTTTTTAACCACTCGTGAATTTTACAGGCATCTTTAGGTACGCAATAAACAATTACACACAAGGAATCTCAAAATATCAAGTACGAAACGACAAATGAAACATTTAATTGCACTTCATAGGGTTGTCCCCTTTAATTTGTATGGGAAAATTAAAATCGCAAGTCGGCACGGGTTATCGTTTATTAATTACGCTAGTTTTTTTTTCTTTAGGCTATATATATTGGCACTTTAAGAGGTGTGAACATTTGAAGAGGGTATGCGTAAAAAAATATCGAACTTGAAATTTATGGGACACCCAATACAAAATATATTTAAGATTTTTATTATATTAGGTATACACATATTTAATACACATCCATGACTCAGGAACACGGAAATCCTTTCGTTCGATTGGATCTGAACTCACGAACTCCGGCTTGAGCACCGACGCGCTCAACAACTAAGGCACGGAAATAATCAAAAATACTATTTCAATATACTAATGAGGATATAAATCCAGTACAATTAACTATATATTGTGAAATGGAATATTTGTAACCATGTTTGGAACAGAAATCATCAGATTCCCACAAGATACAAACCTAATTTTCACAATTCAAAAATATTTACCAGTCTGTTGACTCTTGCCCGGTTTTTCTTTGGCTGAAGCGACTGGCTCAGTGGACGGCACATCAGGCAGGTTGTCCGACGGCACGCTGATACCAATCATCTCCTTATCAAGGTCCTCCTGAAATGTAAATAACAGTGTTAATAAATAAAATCCGTAAAATCTTTTACAAATAAGAGATTTTTTTAATACAAGAAGTTCTTTCGATTCTTCTCTATTCCATTCTCTCAAATTATTTGTATCACTTATGCACAATACATGGAAGTAGGAACATTTTTACAGTAACATTTTGTAAATAAATGCAACACTTATCAATGACGTCACACACAAACTAAATTATTGAGTTACAATGGCTCTTCTTCAATTTTTTTGTCATTATTTTTCACAGACTTCCAAAAGTAAGGTGGATATATTTTTTTAGATATGTGGATTTTTTATACGAAAACAGTTACAATATTTACCTAATTAAAAATATATACATTATATTTATCTCATTAATTGAAAGGAATAAATGTGTGGAATTTTTCTGCTTTAACAACTAGCTTTTGTCGTGCAGCTCCGCCTGCTTAAATACTGTATCCTATGGGAACACTGCACTTTTTAAGTTTAAACTACTACCATACCAATAATCAAAATCCATTCAGGAGTTTTTGTGGAAAGAGTAACAAACAGCCATCCATCCTCACAAACTTTCACATTTATAATGGTAGTAGGATACCTGTTCAAGCTCCTCCAATTCTCTCTCCAGTTCGTCCTCATCAATGTCATTGGGGAAGGCAACATTGTTACTGATAGCATCTGTAATCTCACGAGATATGTCGTGCTGCTCCGCAATATCGTCCATGATATCATGCACCTTATCCACGTCACTGAAAATGTTTGATAGTTAAAAGATGTGCTCCTACATTATGCATAAAAGCAGGTTTATTTTTAAAAGGAAAACAAAAGAGTATATTATAGGGATAACAAAAGTTAATTCAAAAGATTATTTTTAAGAGTAGGTGAGCAAATATAGTGCTAAATACAAGGAGAGACTTAGAAATCATACAAACTGGCTAGAGATTTAATACACCCCAATGAGCAGATAAGACTTAGGTCCACTTGCGCAGATCTGGGTTGAAGTTAGCCATGGGTTAAAATATCATGCCTTCTCTTTTTGACCCAGGGTCAATTTTAATCCAGATCGGCACTAGTGGGCCTTAAAAGATGGCAAATATTATTGAAAGCTAGATGTAAAAACCAAGGAAGCAAATGTTGAAGTGATTGTTGATTTGATGAGATGTTTAGGCTTTATTGTTTTATGTAGTAAAACAAAACAATAAAGCCAAAACATCTGCTTATTCTTTTAGATTATTTAAATAGACACACATATCGTTTAACATCAAATAATTTTCTGAGAGCAGATGTTCTCAACATTGTTCTCACTTATCAATAGACTACAGTACAAGTAAATTACTATTGTCATGTACTGAGCATATTCTTAACAAAATACAATAAGGGCCTATTTCACAATGTATTAATCAGTGTTTTGACACTTATCAATACATTACAATTACATAGCTTATATTTTGCATGTTTTGTCACACAATAAAGTAAGCAGCGACAAAACTTCCAAGTAAGATATAATCTATACAAGTAAGAAGTAAGATATATTCTATACAACACTTATTTGAATATTATGAAACAGGCCCTAAATTATACATACATATCCTTGTGAGCTAGTTTCATAGCAATGGCTGCATCCTTCATTGTGTTCAGTACTTGGGTATTGGTGTTGGCGCCTTCTAATGCCTCTCTCTGGGCCTCAATCTGTGTTAATGTGCCATCAATCTGAGTCAGCTGCTTCTCATAACGCTTCTTACGTTTAAGTGCAGCAATCGCAGCTATAAAAATTTAAAAAAACAAACTTTTGGGGTACAACATAATATGTTGTATGGGGTAACATATTATGATGTAAATAGTCATGCAATATTTTCGCGCACACATTCATCACGTAATTTATACATCGTATTATAGACATATCAACAAAGAGTTTTATCATTCCTAATGGTTCTAAATCCATAATTGTCTTAGACTTATCTATACTAATATTCTAAAGAGGAAAAGTTTGTATGTTTGTTTGCATTGAATAGGCTCCGAATCTACTAGACCGATTTTGATGAAATTTGGCAGAGATATAGAGTAAATGGACATTGGCTACTTTTTATCGCGGAAAAATGTACGGTTTGTCTTCAAGATTACCTTTTTTGCGCGCACGAAGTAGCGGAATTATTCAAAAAACTTAACCAAGAAACTACAATTTGTCTCCATAACATACAATATCTTTGTTTTGTTGTGTCATTCGTTCAATAAGGTATCAAGTATAAAAAGGTCAGAAATTTACATCAGGTTATTTAATACTATACTTACCTCTTTTATTTTTTGATGCGTTTTTTCTAGCATTTTGTACCTCAACCTCAATATTTCTTTCCAAAAATTCTTGTTTCTTGACAAGAAGTTCCTCAGTCTCACGTAATTTCTGTATAGCTTCGTGTGTAGTAGGACCTTTTTCCTCCTTCTTGCCACCAAATAACTTTCCTAGGAAACTCATGGTGTACCTTACTCACCTGGTTTTTAGATAATATATTAGTTTTTGTAGATTCTAATGCGCATATAATCTACTATATAAGTTTTATTGAGATTACGAATTTTGTAATGAATATTTTTGCTCACTGTATGCGTCATACAATCATACAAATCAAAGAGAATATATACTACCTACCATAGATGATAAGTAATACTACTGCTACCTACGTAATAAGAGGTGTCACTCCGAATAAAAAAAATTCTATTCATTAGAATTTCGAAATTTGAAGTTTTACCTTACCTTTTTTACGTATTATCGTTATAAAGTGCAAAACATTCAAGCCTAAAATGAAAAAAAAAAACTATAGATATTTAATATAATAAGTTATGATGATCAATTTCTTTATTTTATGACGCAATTATTAGGATAAAAAGGTAAATAAAACAACTATAATCCGATTGTTTTTAGTGCGTTTAAAAATAAGGCTCGCCAGGCGCTCGCCGTCAGCACGAGGTGCTCCATCCCGGCGCCTCTGAAGATTGGTGATGCTGTGATCCCGTGGGGGAGGACAGCTAAGTATTTCGGGGTCACCCTCGACCACCGTCTCTCCATGGCCCCCCAGTGCTCATCGGCGGTGGCGAAGGCGAATGCGGCGGTAGCGCTGCTGCGCCCGGCCCACGCGTCCCCGCAGATCCCCCTGAGGATGCGCGTCGCCCTCTACCGGACGTACGTACGGTCCCGCCTTACGTACGCGGCACCCGCGTGGCACCACTTGCTCTCTGCACCCCAGAAAGGGTTGCTGCAGAGAGCCCAAAACCGGGTGCTGCACAAAATCGCGGGCGCACCGTGGTACGTCCGCAACGCCACTATTTCCAGAGACCTCAGGGTGGAGAGCGTGGAGGCCTTTGTGGCCCAGCTCTCCGCGAAGCTGTTTGCGCGAGCGGATGCCTCGCGCCTGGTCGAGCTGACCGACCTGACGCCTTGGCATGCCCGCCCCCCGGACCGCCATCGCCTGCCGAGGGATGCCATCCCTCCGGAGGACCCAGTGGAGCCTCGCAGCCCGCCCCACCGCCCCCGAAGAGGAGGAGCCCTGACGCACTGATGCGCCACACCCAGCGCAACGATGCGCTCTGGCGCAAATAGCGCCCCCACCCATCGCGAGATTGTATCCCCCCCCCACCCCCACCCCCTACCTTTTTCCCCTTTCGCCGGCAAACCAGATGCCGCGTCGCTGCCGCTTAACGCGTCCGGGGCCTGACGAGTGGCAGCCCTATAATTGCCACCCCGTCGTCCCCGGGGCGTACCTTCCCCCCCCCGACATAAAAAGTCGGGGCCCGGAAGTTTTATATTTCCTCCCCTTTCCCCAGGTTCGTTCGTTCCACGGTCCGGTAAACACGGCGCGTGAGGGAGTGGACCCAAACACGTTTCTCGGCCTCCGGGTCGGGACCCCCACGCGCCGTTTGAAGCCGACCGCCGGTCTCGGTTGGGCCTGGATTGGCACATCGACACTCCTTTGTTTTGTTGTTGCCCTCCCATGGGTTTACCCCGCGTTCTGCCGCGGGGGGTCTTCCCTAAAACCACACGACTCATGCGCCCAGTATTAGTACTGGTCGCGTCTTCCCACCCCAAGTAGAGGGGTTATGCCCCTGGTTTTGGTTATTTCCGCCGTAAGGCCCTTTTCAGGGGCCCGACGTCGAGAGAGAAGAGTCTCCTTCTCTAACTGCACCACAAAAATACAGCGGGCTTCGACCTGACCGAGCATAGCAAATCGCTCGGTCGGAGATCTCCCTTTGGGGCGTCCACTCTTCCCACACTTTCATGTTCTCAATATTGCGGGCTCTTGAAATTGGAATCCAATATGTACCTGCAAATTATGGAACTAAATGAGTACATTTTACCTCTCATTCCCAATTCTTACAAAGGTTCCTAATTAATGTAAAATTAGATAAATAAGTAGGTATGTGGTAAAACTGTACAATAGTATTAATTATATAGATAGGTATACTTACCTGTTAATTTTATCGAATTACTTCGTTTTTATTTAAATAACATTACATTGGTTGTAGATAGGTAAGTAATTGGTCCTTTTTTGGTTGTTTTGGTTCATTCTACTAATATTTTATATGTGAATGTTTGTGAGGATGGATGGATGTTTGTTACTCTTTCACGCAAAAACAACTGAACGGATTTAAATTAAATTTGGTATGGTAGTAGTTTAGGCTTTGGATTAAAACATAGGCCACTTTTTATCCCGAAAAGCGGGTGGGGCTGTGTCGGGGCACACGGCCGTTGGTTTTAACGTGAAACGTCTATGTAAGCGAATCGCTTTTAAAGTAAAAGATTGAAATGAAAACAAGATGGACGCTGTTTTAAGTATTTTAATAAAAAAGAACAGGTACGTAATAGAAACAACAAACACACGAAAGAATCACCACGCTATAAAGTCGGAGTCACGAGTTACACTGAATAGAAACAAGCGTGAGCGCCGGTTTCGCACAGTTATCGCAGTATCCCTCCCCCGCCGCCCCGCTTGACCCCGACACGAACTCAATGTCATAACAGCGAGCTGACTATATAAGTGAAATATTTACACCACATTTTTGTTTCTAAGACTAATAGTTTTTTAATTATTAAGGTACGATGATATAGACCTTTTCGTTACGGTCCAGTTTTAAACCTGGTACCCGTATGTTTCGGCGCGATTTTAAAGACGTTTCACGTCAAAAAGTTCAGTATTCCCGCGGGATACCCGATAGTATATTTATGCGGGTGGAGCCGCGGGAAACATGACTATATATTATATAATATGACTATAATTACGAAAGCAATATGATTTTGTTTTAAACATTGCTTGCATTATTGTACATTAGAACCCCATATTATTAATACCTAAAGAAACTTCACAAATATAAATTTTAAAATATTGTACGGTATGTAATCCTGTATGTACTTAATTTCGACTCCACAGGAACCATTCTGTGTGATTGCTATAAAACCAATGTCTGTAAGAAAATATCTTGTATCTCAGCGTACCCGTATTTATACTAAGGCGTAGACATTAAAATCACTTAAAATAATATATTTAAATTATTGAAATGAATAAAATCCTGTCTTTTTTTAATAAGTTGAAATATTGAATTAAAATTTAATTATTTCACATAGGCTTTCAGCTCAATCTTGTTTCGGTCTTATTAGTGCCTTGCATAAGTAAGTTTTTTTTTTAATTTATTTAAGATTTTTTAGTTTATCCAACACACACTTGGTCGATTTAAAGCAAATATACTCGTACGACTATTACAAATCGATTGCATTGATTACAAATTTATTCGAATTATTTAATTAAAACGGTTGTAATAGGCTCGTTCCATCTATCAAAGTTAAATGATATACATTTATTATTTAAATAGTTTCTCTCGTATAAAATACGAATACAACACAATTTTCTTATATATACCTACGATTATAGATACGAATATTTTAAACTATATTTGAAAAAATGTAGAATAGCCATACTAATAGAATAGAAACAAACTAAAGCTACTTAGAACTACACTTACACTAGGACGATCACAATATTAAACACCCACAACCAATAGTAGAAACATCAACAGGAAAAATAATGTAAAATAACCCGAAAAACACACTAAAAAAAATATGTGAAAAGCACTTGTTTAGGCACGCGCCCGAAAAAGCAGAGTTCACCCGTTACTCAGTACCGAATACATCCAGATTGCTACAGCTCTTAAAGTTAGATCAAAGTCTACATAAAGCCACTCTGACATTGGCAACTCACTGAGGCCGCCATAACTAAAAGAAAGAGAGTTTTGCCAGGGAATTCAATGGGTGACGTTGTGGGTTTTGATTTACTCATAAATTTGTGTTATTTCAGTTGTGTAATATTAGTAGAATATTAACCATTAAATATTCGTTAATGTGCACAAGTGTGGGCAAGTGGTACAACTTCTAAAAACGTGCTATTGTGTGTTGCCCTCCAAAACTACCTAGGAACTTTTAGTAGGTACCTAAAGCTTCTACAACTTTACTGTATCGACTGACTTGATTCATTGACTGCACTGACTATTTATTTGGACTTTGACTAGACTTTAGACTTGACGATATAGGAATACGGTGTTGAAAAATGGAAACGAAAGTTCTATTTCCCGCCTTTTTAACTTGACACTGGCAAATGGTTATAAGCCGTTGCCATATATAAATAAATAAATAAAAAAATTGTATTTACTACATATCATTTTTGTCATCTATGGAAGAAGTCGAAGCTGAGAAGTTGAGGACTGCTTAAATTGACGAAAGAATATAATTTTCTCAAAAAATTGTACTATTCATCTACAAAATATATGAAAAGTCAAAATTCATACAGTTTAAATACTACCCAAAAGATAGATTTTAGAAAACATACGTCGAAAACAATTAAGCCGGCTTTTAGTTAACAGGTGCTACAAGTTGGGCAAAAGAAGAAAATTCATATACTTATTCAACATAAGTTAACTATAAAAACAATCGAAATGGTTAGAGTTATAACTCAGGAAACTTACGACGAGGTTGTGAAAGAAAATATTGATGAATTTGATATGAGCCCAGAGGAGGCTGTAAAGGAGGCTATAGCACAGTTTGAAGCCCAGGTAATCTTAAATTTGAGATTATAGCTGCATAAATAGATTAGTTTCCTACTACTATTATAAATGTGAAAGTTTGGGAGGATGGGTGGATGGATGTTTTACTCTTTCACGTAAAAACTACTGAACAGATTTCAATGAAATTCGGTGGTCGTAGTTTAGGCTCTGGACATAGTACTAGCTACTTTTTGTCCCAAAAAAAGTACTATTCCCATGTGATAGAATTAGGACTGCATCTGTCCGTCCATCTGTCACAAGCCTGTATCTCACGAACCACAATAGCTAGACAGATAAAAATTTCAGATCATGCATTTCTGTTGCTGCTATAACAACAAATACTAAAATCAGAATAATATAAATATTTATAATGTGTGCAAAAAATCAATGCATTTTGTATGGAAAGCTTTGTGAGTGATTCCTACTTGTGGTAGGCCAGTTTTATTTCTACTTACTTTATTTCAATTCGTAGATAGTAGATTAAACTTAAGGTTGTTCCTCCTTCATATTCTGGAAGATTAATATTTTATTTGCAAAACTTGCAGGGTGTGGACTTATCAAATATCATAAAAGATTTGGCTCTTAGCTCAGATGAGGATCATCTTGTGAGTGCAGCAGTTAAAAAATTGAAAGAGATTTGTAATGAGGACAGTGAAGAGATTTTAACACAGCTCAATATATTAACGGTATTCATGACTTTATTGTCCACTTCTACTTTCTTAAGGTTGCCTCTACTTAGGTGGGCGCCATAGTCACCCCATGTCAGATATGCACTCCTGTCAAGGGGTGATTGGCGCCTCCTCCGGCTGTCACTGCCCGCCGCCGCTTCTGTCACTGCCCTACACTGCACAGCTAACCACGAAATTCGAGGTAGCAGTGATTGCCTCTTGTTCTAGCTTAAGCTATATAATTAATAATCATGTAGCATGAATAATCATGTTTTCTGTTTTAAAGTTATTTGTTTGAATAGCAAAGACTCATGTTAATAATACAGTTTTTGACAAATTACTAACTGGAAATTTTATTTGGTTTTCAGGCAGAATGTAATAAAGACATAGCACATAGAATTCGAGCAGGTAAAGAAGGAGCTTATACCATACTAATAGAGTTATTAGACAGACATTTTAAAGGCTATGAAAATAAAGAATTGGAAAAATTTGTGCTTCAAGAATTAAATACTTTACGAGCTCTCATGGATATGCAACCAGATCTGTTGGACCTGAATGGTATTCATTTAATGAAAAGGTATGAAAATTCTTACTTATTCTCCTTTTTAACTTTTAAGATCACAAAAGCTTAAGTATATTATTACTATAAATTCTTTTTTTTTTTTTTAGACCTTTTCCGATTTTTTTTGATATTGTTTGTTATATTATATCACGTAATTCGGTGTGCCTTCTTGCATAGGCCTCCTCCATCTGTCTCCACTGAGATCTATCTTTGGCTACTCTGGTCCAATAAAGCCCCAGAGACGTATGTCATCACACAATCTTAATTTTGGTCTTCCCTTTCTTCTGGTTTCTTTTGGGTACCATAGAGTAACTTGTTTGCTCCATTTATTTATTTTTGAGTGAAGCATGTGTCCAGTCCAACCAATAATAAAATAATTAAAACTACACATTTTATATACCTTCCATTTATTTATTACTTACTATTTTCAGGATACTGAACACTGGTGAAACACAAAATCAAGACATATTAATATCAACACTGAAGTGGATTAGTGTTTGTTGTATAAAACATGAACAGAACCGACAGAGAATATTCGCTACAGATATAGTCCGCAATTTTAAAGTTTTGCTCCAACAGAAAGGAAATACTAAAGTAAGTTGTTTCTAAATAAAACTAGGGGGCAAACGAGCAAACGGATTACCTGATGGAAAGCGATTACCGTCGCCCATGGACACCCAGAGCACCCGCAACATCAGAGGAGTTGCAAGTCTGTTGCAGGCCTTTTAGGCATTTCTTTTATATGAAGGATTTTTATAGATACTAGAGATCGCCTTGTGTTTGATATTCAACCATAATTCATATTTTTTATTTTCAATTTTTTGGATTCTTTTGAGATACGCAAATAAAATTGTGTCAATTTTATCTATGATATTTACAGTGCCTGATTTACACATTTGCCATAGGCTATTCAGTTTTTGCTCCTTCCCCCTTCCTTCCTCCTTCCTTCTTCTCAAAATTACTCTTTTTATACTAATCAAGAGTATTTTTTTACAATTGTCCTGGTTGAAATTTATACCAAATAGCTATTTGAAAGTGTGTATTCTTTAAATAAAAACTAAAGCGCAAAATATATTGTAATAACAACATTATGTTCTGTATGTTGTGTAAAGTGAGTAAAAACTTTCTTTAATTTTGCATGATAAAATTGGATAAATAATTTTTTTTTCAATTGTACTGGTTTAAATTGTAACAAATATCTACTTTAAGAGTTTATTCTTTGAAATAATAGACTATATACTACCAAATATTAGAAAACATTATGTTCTGTATGTTGAAAGCAAGTGAGCGAGCGAGCAAAAATGTCTATAATTATGCAGGTTTCTATTGGATAAATCCCTATGGACCAAAACAAATGACACACAGTAACAGACTATCAAAATCTACTCAGTCGCATATTTTCTCATTACCAAAAGAACCCGCCGCCGACCGCCGCTCCCATATAAAAAAAAATTTTATTTAAATTGTATTTTATAAAATTATATTTATATATTAGCAAAAGTATAGTTTACAGAGCGTTTAGAAATATTTTGTATTCAGACGTTATTGTAAAGTATACTGTGTGTACAGTACTGTAGTATTCTGCTATAGCACGTTAACACGGATTAATACTGGCTGCCAATGCCCTAACACACACATCCCACCCGGCAGGTCTGGCCTAGGCAGTTACATGATGACTGACGTCTATACTGTCACCGTGACACGCCAACTGTCACTCGAGATATTATGATATATATGCTTACATACACAGTCATACACTACATTCCTTCCTTGTTTTAATTTATTTTGTGTATGTATATAATCTACACACACCGGCATTTTTAGCGGAACATAAAATAAAGGTTTGATATCAGCATCATATAAGGTTGCTGGCTGGTTTATACGTCATTTAATTTAAAAAGAAATATTTTCAAATTAAGAAAACAACTAAACATCACATTTTATACAATTGTTTTAATTTTATTCAAATACACCTTATCTGGAGCGAACTTCGAGTATTTCTTCTTTCTGAGTTTGATTTAAAATTTCATTGAAATACTGTTTTTTGTTAGTTTTTTTTTAAACGCGTATCTTTTTGGAATTGAGGACTGAATTATGCCTGACTTAGCCCCAACGGAGATTGCCAGGGCACTCGAAATGCGAAGAAATAGTCAAACCTACAGAGTGATTTATCCAGAGATCTTCGTCGACCAGTTTCAACGATCCATCGCAGTATCCAACGGTTCAGGGAGACCGGTACTTATGTGAGAAGAGCAGGACAAGGCAGAAAAAGACGCATTTCGAGTAGGGATGATCGTTTCATTCGGCTTCGTATACGTAGGAACCCCCGTTTGACGGCCGTCCAAGCCCGACATGAGTTAGAAGCAGTGCGGAAGGTAACCGTAAGTGAGCGTACGGTACGAAGAAGGTTCGAAGAAGCTGGTTTGGGTTCATTTGTGCCCGCCAAGGCTCCAAGGCTCAAGGTAAATCATCGTAGAAACAGGTTAACTTTTGCTCAGGAACATCGACTTTGGAACTCGGACCAATGGAGTAAGGTATTGTTTAGTGATGAGTGCAGAATTCTCTTAAATCAAATTGACGGCAGGCAAAGAATATACAGACGCAAAGGAGAACGATACATTCAGACAAATTTTGAAACTACAGTTGCATACGGTGGTGGATCAATAATGGTTTGGGCGGGCATTTGTTTGGGAGCTCTTGGTAGTGCTTGACGGAGGGAGCCTGACTGCAGACGGCTATATCAGAGAAGTTTTAGAAGAAAACGTCGGCCGCATACCGCTCGGGTAACTCAAGCTTATCTTAATGATATGAATATCACTGTTATGGAGTGGCCGGCGAGATCACCGGATATGAACCCAATAGAGCACGTTTGGGACTTGCTGAAAAGAAAAGTTAAGTCCAGAATTCCAGCTCCTGCCAACATGGGTGTACTGCGAATCGCCGTAGTTGAGGAATGGCGGAGACTATCCCAGGAGACCATCGATAATATCATTCTCAGTATGCCTAGACGGGTAGAAACTTTAATAAGAGCACGTGGAGGAAATACGCGATATTAATCACCATTTTTCTAACTTAATTAATTGTTATTTTAATATTAATTTTCACTTTTCCCGGTTACATAAAGAGATCAAAAATGTACCATTTTTCACAAATAGCCTTTACTCGCAAAATCTATTCTTAATGTGATCTCATTTTAAGTAAAACAAATAAAACTTTAAATAACAAAAGAAATGTACTAAGGCGGGTCAATAAGTCCGTGACTTTTTTAATTTCTAACCTCCTTACTGAAATAGCAACACTACTCCTGTCAACAGGCATCTGTCAGTTGACTCCTATCAAAATTTGAACTTGCTGCGTCAGTTAGTTTGTGTTTTACAGCTATCTTTATCAGACTATCCAGTAACTTAAGGAAACAATGGAAAAAAGTGAATTTCGTGTGCTTATTAAGCATGATTTTTTGCGAAAAAAACCATTACCGAGACCAAGGCTAAGCTTGATAAATACTATGGGGACTCTGCACCATCGATTTCAATGGTAAAAAAGTGGTTTACTGAATTTCGTTGTGGCCGTACAAGCACTGAAGATGCCGAACGTCCTGGACGCCCAGTTGAGGTCTCTACACCCGAAACAATCGAAAAAATTCACGATATGGTGTTGGCCGACCGAAGATTGAAAGTGCAAGAGATTGTGGAAGCCATAGGCATCTCGCATGGCTCAGTGGTTTCAATTTTGAATGATCACTTGGGCATGAGAAAGCTTTCCGCAAGATGGGTGCCGCGTTTGCTCACAGTCGACCACAAACGCAATCGTGTAACAACTTCACAGGAAGGTTTGGCGTTGTTTAATCACAATATGGAGAAGTTTTTGCTCCGTTTTGTAACCGTGGACGAAACATGGATCCATCACAACACACCAGAGACCAAACAACAGTCAAAACAGTGGGTTTCTAAGGGTGAATCAGCGCCAAAGAAGGCCAAGGTGGGTTTGTCAGCCAACAAAGTTATTGCGACTGTTTTTTGGGATGCACGTGGGATAATCCACATTGACTATCTTCAAAAGGGAAGAACAATTAATGGGGAATATTATGCCAACTTATTGGACCGCTTCAATGAGGATTTGAAAAAAAACCGACCTCATTTGGCCAAGAAAAATGTTCTTTTTCACCAAGACAATGCAAGGGTGCACACATATGCAGTTGCCATGGCAAAAATCCATGAATTGGGCTATGAATTGCTCCCACATGTACCCTATTCTCCAGATTTGGCTCCGAGTGACTACTTCTTGTTCCCAAACCTGAAAAAATGGCTCGGTGGAAAAAGATTTGACTCCAATGATGAAGTCATCTCGCAAACAAAGGCTTATTTTGAGGACCTCGACAAATCATATTTTTTGGAAGGGATAAAAAAATTGGAGAAGCGTTGGACAAAGTGTATAGAGCTCAAGGGGGACTACGTTGAAAAATAAAATGATTTATTTATCAAAAAATCTGTGTTTTATTCCAAAAGTCACGGACTTATTGACCCGCCCTCGTAGTAAGTAGATTTTAAAATAAAACCATATTTTTTTAATTATGGACCTTTTTTGTGTTCCGCTAAATATGCCGGTGTGTTTAGTTGCATCCAGTCATAATTTAATTATTTACCATGAATAATGTTTATGTTGTAATGTCTGTATTGGATATCGTTATTTTATCAGCAATTCTTAGCATCATATTGAGTGACCAATAAAGTATAATTTAGGAAACACAATTAATCTTCTTTCAATTCAAATCAAAACATTCACCTTCCTAATTATTTCCATACTCCACTCTTTATCCGACCGACGTGTATTCTACCTTCCTCTCTTTGTCTTTTAAAACCTTCCAATGTCTCTCAAAGTGTACTACACTTCGTTTTGGTACTTTTCCCCTGTTGAATCATTCCAAACTTCTATATCACATTTTGTATTTTTTCCAGAATCGAGAACCAAATTTTCGCTCAACTTGGTTTCTTATTTAGTTAAATATAATATTCTTAGGTATTTCTTTTCCCTTCTCCATACATAGCACCCTTTTCCCTCTGCATACTCTTTTCAGCTTTGCTGACCTTAAGTCATTTAAATTATTGTGAATTCTGACGCTCAACCTGGTATATTTCTGTGTCTAACAAGGTACGGTGGAAAAAGAGTTATGTTCGTTTACTTTATGTTATAACTACGCAGTTATTTTCCATGTATTTCCTTAACGACTGCATAATATCTGTTTTAGATTTTGTCTTGTGTTTAAACTAGAAATCGTACAGTAACATTGAAAAGAAAACTCAACTAAGAAAAGTTCGCATTAATTTGATGTCTATGTCTACCCCCGGCACGTTCGGTGGTTCTCACCTTTAGTGTAGTTTTTTTTTCTAAAACCTCTGATCTTGTTGCCGAGTCCTCCTTCAGTCGTTATATAGGTATTCTGTAGTGGTTGAGAGACCGGGTGTAGTATGTCAATTTGGATATTTTACAATAGCTGTGGACAACGTCTTTTAATCCCATATACTGATGGTGATGTCTGTTTGCCCCCCTGAATGCCTAGTTCCTATTATATTGGATATACCATGCCTGATTATCAATTTAAATCACTTTTACACTGTGAGTCCCCCAGCATATATAACATAACATTTCTTAAAGTTCAATTAAAGTTGAATTAAAGTCAACTGGAATTTAACTATTATTTCTGTCTCTTGACTTCTATGTTATTAAAATAAATCTTCTAGTCTCCATCCCACAACTATTTATATCATTTCTGTTCTCAAAGGTAGCTTACATCCACAAAACTATCTGAAATGATCCTTCAACTTGCACTTTCCTCAATTTAAACGAAACTATAAACCATCTTGTTTGTCTCTTTCCCTAGTGTCATGACTTTCGCTTGTAAAAGTAATCAAGTGTACCTACTTGCCTCAGATACAGATATATTAGGTACTGAAGCAATAACCTCGAAAGAGAATAATAATTTGAATACAGGTGGCCCTATGTTCGAAACTCACCCATAATATTTCATATTTTTTTTTTTAGTTTGAACTTTTTAACCTTCTTAATTTACTTTCTCTATGGACTTGTGGCAGATAGGCAGATTCACAAACATCAACGTGTAACAAAATTGAATCTATCAAACGCGCGGTAGTAACTCAGGACTGAGGTAGTGTATGCTGATGTCATTTTCATTATTGTATTTATTTCTATATATTTAAAACAATATTAGATTTCCTTACACCGTGCTCCAAATAAACTTTAATTTACCGGCCAAATTTCATACTTCTCCGTTCGCACAATTCTCGTATAAATGTACTTACTCAAAGTTTTCTTCACATATTTAAATAATTATATGATAAACAGTGATTATTTCTCAAAATGAAAATAATTATATAAATCATTCAACCCAGAGTAGCTTATCATTGTCATTCGAAGACAATAAGCAATTTCACTTACGATACTAGATTACAATCCCACGGACTACAGTCCTTATTAGTTACTGTAATCTAGCGTCTGATACACGAATTGACAACCATCGGCACGGCCCCATTTTTAGGTAAATTTCATCATCATTAACAGCCATAGGACGTCCACTGCTGGACATAGGCCTCCCCCAAAGATTTCCACAACGAACGGTCCCGGGCCACCCGCAACCAACGGCGGCCCGCGACCTTCATAAGGTCATCGGTCCACCTAGAGGGAGGCCGTCCAACGCTGCGCTTTCCAGTTCGTGGTCTCTACTCTAGAACCTTTACTCCCCAGCGGTTATCAGTTCTACGAGCGATGTGGCCTGCCCATTGCCACTTCAACTTACTGATTCTGCGAGCTATGTCGGTTACTCCAGTTCGTCTGCGAATCTCCTCGTTGCGGATTCTGTCACGCAGAGAAACCCTGAGCATAGCTCTCTCCATCGCTCTTTGAGTGACTCGAGCTTATTTAAGAGGCCAACAGTGAGGGACCACGTTTCACATCCATAAGACATCACTGGCAATACGCACTGTTCAAAGACCTTTGTCTTTAGGCACTGAGGTATTTCGGACTCGAAGACGCTGCGTATACAGAGCGCCATACAGAGCGGACTATTATATTCCTCTATAATCTGGCGGAGTGTGAGGATGTGGTCTATGGTACTATAGCCTTTTCGGAAACCGGCTTGTTCGGGTGGCTGGAAGTCGTCGAGCCTGCGCGCGAGACGGTTCGTGATAACCCTCGAGAACAATTTGTAGATATGGCTCAAGAGCGAGATCGGTCTGTAGTTCTTCAACAAGGTATTGTCTCCTTTTTTGAAGAACAGCACCACAACGCCCCTGCACCATGCCTCAGGTGTGGCGCCTTTGTGTATGAAGGAATTGAACAGTTTCTGGAGGACTTTGAGTACCGGGTTTCCACCCGCTCTCAGAAGTTCTGTCGTAATTCCGTCTTCACCTGGCGCCTTGTTGTTCTTAAGCTGTTTGAGGGCCATCCTAATCTCGTACAGGCCGACGTCCGGGATATCCTCGGTATAGTGTCGAGTTAGCTTGGCTCTTGGAGCTTTAGCCGTGCTGATAACAGGTGTCCGTGTCGATGTGTACAACTGTCCGTAGAACTCTTCTATCTCCTCCAAAATCTCTGGCTTCGACGAGATGATCTTGCCTTGATCGGTCTTCAGCTTCGTCATCTGGCTTCGTCCGATAGACAGTTTCTTTGCGAACACTTTAAAGCCCTTGTTTCGCTCAATTGTTTCCTCAATACATCTAGTATTGAAGGAGCGTATATCGTGTCGCATTGCCTTGGTTATCTGTCTATTAATCCGTCTATATTCTGACATATCAGCTGAAGACTGCAATCTCATTTCTCGCCTTTGCGCCATGAGTTCCAGAGTTCCATCGGAGAGCTTTTGAGTTCTACTTTGGCGTCGGGTCTTATAGAATTTCGACCCAATCGCATGGACAGCTTCCACAAACCTGTTGTTTATATCGTCCACAGATTCGCATTTTTTCACATTTCTACGCAAAATTTTATCTTTGAACGCATCCTTAGTTTTATCCCACAAACATTTATTAACTTTCGACAAGTTCTATGAATGAATAATTAATTGCGTAGGTATTTAAATTTCTTGGCCATTTTTATCTTGTTGTTATGTTCTCGCTAAAGTCCCGGTGACGGTGGCGGTGGACACGTTTATACGTGTTATCTATTGCCGCCACTTGGACCGGTCACAATTTAGGACCGATTTCTAGCGGTAGCGCCGAACTAAACGATATTTCGGCGAACGGGATGACGGCGCTCGGGTGACGGGCGTGCTGTGGACATACGGCCATAGTAAATATGTATCGCTAAATCGGCGGCGTCATCTCGTTTTCGTTGACGTCCCGTTGAGGGTGGCGGTTGACAAACTGCCTAAGCATTATTTTAAGAAATTTAAGCTTTTCGCACGCCTTCCTCAGCATAAATTTTAATTGTGCCAAAGGAGAATGCCCATAAATGTATGGAATCCCGTACCAAGTTGCGTCAAAACTAAACTTGGTTTTTTACAGTCTATGATTGTCATATTAGCTCCTATAACAATTTCTTTGTTATCAAAACTGGGGTTTCAGAGTAATTTGATAAAATCGAAAATAACCTAAAATCTTCAAAGTACCTATTGTCATACACGAACGAGCGTTATTGCTCTAAAAACAGACCAAGGCGCTTATATTAGTAGGAATTTCGAATTATAGCGTATATATTTAAATATTTACCTAATACCCGTTACCCGCTCATGGAATAATCACCGAATTCAGTTGTGTTGTGACTGAAAGCCGCCGCTATAGTATCTACTATCTAGGGGTATTTATTATTATTGAATACTTTCTCTTTTCACAATGGACACTAATTATGCTCATACTGTTGACTGGAGTCAAAAATAAAACAAACAGAATGTATTTTTATTTTATCCAAACATTGTCATAACAATAATTATACTTTATACATAAAGGTACCAAGTAAACGTTCCGTTTCAAAACAATTGACAAATATACAGTGATTAGATGTACTTGCAGCACGTTTGTACACAGAAGACATAATTTTTGGGTTTGTCGTGATTTGAGGAGTATTATTGAGTTTTAGTAGTTAGAGGAGTTTTATTGAGGAAGTGGCGGCGGCTGAGGTATATTGAGATCTGCACTTGATCCAGCATCTGTCAAAATACCTCTTGACAGACCAGGGCGATTGGAGTCTTGCTCCTCCAGCAAGCAGCACAAACTCTTTCCAATCTTGAGATCTAAAAAGTGTTATGTAATATAATATATTCATTGTATGTTAAATCTTACAAATGAAAGTGATAACAAATAAAAATATTTTTTATAATTATTTGTGAAACCACGTTTATTAGGACACAATAATCAAAGCACTACCAGTAGTATCAAATATTGGAGACTAAAAATGAAAAATATCAATAAGATATAATTTAATATAAACAAAAATAATTACCAGGTGCAGCGGAACTAGTCTAATTATAATGTTTCTCTCGTGTCAATCTTGTCTTACAGGATATGTTCTTGTAGTACGTAGAATAGACTGGCCACAAGAAAAACATACTCTTCTATGACCAAAAGCAGGCAAAGACAAACTTCTTTCACTGGTTGTGTTTGCTCTATCTTGAAGCAGTGTCAAACACTCTGTACAGAGCACAGAATCTGAAGTCAGCTGTAATAAAACAATGAATTAAATAGTGTTTGTAATATATTCATAGAAGTAACACCTATACTCTACATGGTTTGACTGCTAGAACAATAATTGTGAAATCAAAGACTAAGTCTTTTAAGCCTTTAATGTTTTTTCTGTTGTTATATTTTCAGGTGCTAGTTTAAAATATTTCTTTGGAATGATATGATACGAGGGCGGCACTGAAAATTTCGGGAATCAAGGAAGTGACACAACATTATTATTTAAAAATGTATTTATTGCTTTTTGAAGTATTCTCCGCGAAATTTGACACATTTTTCCATACGATGGAACCAATCATTGAAGCAACCATTCCATTCGGAAGTTGGGGTCTCCAAAATGGCCGTTTTGTAGGCGTCCACAGCTTCTTCAGGTGATGAAAATCTCTGACCACGCAATTTATTCTTTATTTTAGGGAAAGTATAGAAATCATTAGTGCTTAGGTCGGGGCTGTACGGCGGATGGTCTAATAATTCTATGATTTCTTGCTCTAAAAACTCTTTTGTTCTGTGCGCGGTGTGGGAACTCGCATTGTCGTGATGGAGGATGATGCGGCGGTTGCAGTTCTCTTTACGGAGTTCAGAAACGACCTGTGGCAAACAAATGTTAGCATACCATTCTGCATTAACCGTTCTTTGTCCCTCAAGAGGAATAGTCGCAACATGGCCGGCTTTGGAGACAAACGTGGCCACCATTTTTTTTGCAACACTCCGTGAACGAACAATTTTTGTTGGCTTTAACTCGTTTTTGAACACCCAAACTCGTGACTGGTTTTTTGTTTCGGGTTCGTACGCGTATATCCAGGATTCGTCACCTGATACGATGTTGTATACAGCATTTGAGGATCTTGCGTGGAATCTTTCGAGAGTTCTGACGCACCAGGTAACGCGAGCCGCTTTTTGCTCTTCACAGAGCAAATGCGGTATCCATCGGGAAAACAACTTTTTTACACCTAATTGTTCATGCAAGATTATTTGTATTTGACTCATGCCAATGTCTAAAGTTGCCTGAATTTCGCGGTATGTCACATGTCGATCTTCCTCAATCAGCTTACGCACAGCATCAACGTTTTCTTGGGTGACTGCAGTTTTTGGACGACCTTGACGGGGATCATCACTGAGCTTGACACGTCAACGTTGAAATTCAGCAAACCAGCGATAAATTGTGGTTTTGGATGGGGCTTCTTCACCAAATGCAGAAATCATCCGGTCAACACACTGTTTTTGTGTTAAACCACTTCGAAAGTCATAATAAATCATCACTCTAGAATTTTCTCGAGTCAATTCCATTTTCTCAACGACTAAACAAGTTTGACAAGACCTTGTGACAAGACCGAAAATCTTTTTTTAAATAAATAAACGGTATTCGATTTTTAAAACCAAGGAGATTTAAATTAAAAAGATATAAATATGACAGGAACAGTGGAAATATTCCATTACCGATACTTTTAGTGCAGACTATGTATATATTTCTCTATAATTCTTAGAAAAACATTGCCAGGAAATACATAGAAGGTGCCTTCTTAGACTTTAATATACTTTACTTATTCAGAAAATAAAATAAGGTCTGCTTACCTGAGTAGGAATTATCCACGATTGTAATAAGCTAATAATTGGAATTTGGAGTAGACACTTGTTCTAAAGTATGTGTATTTTGATTTCTGGGTATCAAAAATGAGCAATTGATACATCTTTTTAGCCGGGTGACACCACGACTCGCCATTTTTGCACAATCAAAAATATACGCAGAAAAAGTTCACAAAATATAAACAAGTCCTGCTTATTTATATTTTGTGAAATTAATCTGAAAAAATAAAACACAGACGGACCGCGGACGTATTCGCAAATGTCGCAATGTCAGATATCAAAAAATATGCGTCGGTTATGATTTAGGGATGCGGTCGATAAATCGATGTCTATAAAAAAATTGATTTTATGTCTAATAGGAGCACTGAATGGATTAGGTGTAATGGATTAGCTTAATTTTACAGTTATTTAACATACATAATATAGAAAAGCTAATACATAATATCAATAAATAATATTATCATTCGGAAATTATTGTTATTAAAGCAAGTAATATTTATTAAAATTGGAATAACGATTGCAATAACTGTTTTAGTCGAATGACTCGACATTGTTACAATATATTGTTTGATGTTTCTAATAATGCACACATCTCTAAAACCGAATGCGGAGGGAGTCATTTAATAATTTTTATTCTTTATTTTAATTTCCCGGTTCAAAAATTGGATTCCTGGCGTGAAATTACGTAAAAAATTCGAAAAATAATTACTATAAAATTTTCATCTTGATGCATGAGACTTTTTGGTACCACTTTTGGGCATTCTCCTTTCACTCTAATCCGTACACACAATTCTACACACACTCGTAAAACAATACATAAGATATTCGCTTCACGTATACGTATGTATATTAGCTTTAGTGAGCTTCTTTTACCCGCGGGCTTGCCCGCGTTAATAAGTAGCATATGTATTAATCCAGACTTAACATCTTAACTAACATCCATCCATACATCAATCCAGCCATCCTTACAAACATTGACATTTATAATAGTAATAAAAAAGTCACTGGACGTACGTTTAGTATGTCGATTGAATTTTTTAGGATTGTCAAGTATAATTTTGTTGTAACACCTTTACATGTATTGAATCAAAATATGATAATAACTTTGAACTTTACTACATACATTCCTTCTCTTATTACAGCTTCTCAGTGAGACACTATTGGCTATCAGAAGATTTCCCCTAGATGACGATATTAGAGTAGAATTTGGCAAAGCTCACGAACATGCCAGAGATTTTGGCATACAGCTGCTGGAACCACTTACTGATATACTTATAGGTATTTATTAATCATGAACTTAATCATTACAAACCCACATGAAGTTAAATATGTTCTGTCTCTTTCACATATACAAACACTATGCTCTAATAATAACTATTTTTTTTATAAAAACTGTAACCCAAGTACGTAAATTATATAGCCTTTGTTGCCCGGGCTGTTATGGTGAATCTATTGACACTTCATTTATTAAAATCGGACGGAAACAAAATCATTCCTTTGGCTTCGCTGTAGTCGGGTAAAAAATAGTACCAAATAACAAAACCATTCGGCAGAAATTTGTATCCATGATGGCAGTAGTAGGATACTATTACGCGGTCACTGGCCAGTCTGCTCAATTAGCTGTTTTTCGGACATTTTGCGAACAAACGAAACCAATAGGCTACATGAACTTGTTTTTATTTATGTCCTAAACCAGGGGTCTCCAAACTTTCCAGCCTTAGGGCCATACTGATTACTCCAGTAAGTTCCGAGGGCCAAAACCATATTATCATTGTTGCCGGTGGTAAAAAGTGATATAGTCCACTGATGAAAAAAAAAGTCCGAAAAAGTACGCAACGTTTAAAAAAGGCTGCAAGTCGGACTAAAGTCCGCAAAACGGCAACACTGCATATTATTAATTTTCCTGTCATTATCTGTAACTTCTAGATTAGTCGTAGAGTACGAGCCATGAGGCTTGTCATGAGTAACGTGACAAGACATCTGGTGGACACAAGCGGAAATAGGTAGTACCTTCTATCGCTAACAGATGGTGCTAATAGCACGTACAGAATAATCTCGTTGGTTCGAGAAAGTTCTGGTGTCTTCCACTCACTTCTAGATGGCAGTAATTGGAATATATAAGAAGGCTAGTGGCGCAACCATAAGTCAGTTCCTATGACACTATTGTGAATTAAAATAGTGCGTACCTCCTTAAAACGTGTTTGAGCGTGTTTAAGTTTAAGACAGCTTTGTAACAGTATTTTGATTTGAATTGTTGCTTTTTTGTGTGATTTAGTAGTATGTAAAAGAAGCGAAAAATTGATAGTGAATGCAGAAAATTCAAAGATCAATGGAACATTCAGTATTTCGTAATGGAGTCCAGTAACAAGGCGCTATGTTTGATTTGCAATGAAAGCATAGCCGTTCTCAAGGAATATAACATTAAACGTCATTATGAAACAAAACATTTTCAAAATTACTCAAAATATACAGGAAGTTTGCGGACAAAAAAATTCGAAGCTATGAAGCGCGGATTGAAATCGCAGCAATCTTCATTTACAAAACTCAAAACTGAACAAGAGGCTGCAACTCGTGCCAGCTTTCGTGTGGCTCTTGAAATTGCAAAACGTGGAAAACCATTCACCGATGGAGAAATGATCAAAGAATGCATAATTGCAGTAGCCGAAGAAATGTGCCCTGAAAAGGCAAATTTATTAAAAACTGTCAGTATGTCAGCAAACACTGGCTCGAAGGGTAGAAAACATCGCTGAAATATATCCTCTCAACTGTTCGACAAAAATGGACATGTTGAGTGGTTTTCTTTGGCCTTGGATGAGTCAACGGATGTGTCAGATACTGCTCAGGTGTTGATTTATATTCGAGGAGTAGATAAAAGCTATGAAGTGCATGAAAACTTCTTGATATGTATAGTATTCATGGCACAACTACTGGTACAGATATTTTTAAAGGAGTTGAAATGGCCATTAATCAAAAGAACCTTCGATGGAAAAACTTGAAATGTATTACAACTGATGAAGGCAAAAACATGAGTGGGAAAGATAAAGGAGTGGTCGCTCTTGTGTCAAAGGCTGTAGAAAATGACGGTGGTTCAAAACCATTAGTCTTACATTGTATCATTCATCAACAGTCTTTGTGCGGAAAATGTTTGGATATGTCTGATGTTCTGAAACCAGTCATATCAACTGTTAATTTTATCAGATCTTTTGGGCTGAATCACCGACAATTCCGACAATTTATTGAAGAGATTGGAGAAAATGACTTACCTTATCATACTGCCGTACGTTGGCTTAGTTGTGGGAAAGTCCTTTAGCGCTTTTTTGAACTTCGAGCAGTGATCGAAATTTTTTTGAATGAGCATCGCCGTCTTACTGTATTACAAAACAACGCATGGCTGTGGAAGTTAGCATTCTATGTCGATTTGACAAAACATGTGAACGAATTGAATTTGAGATTGCAAGGAGAAAACCAGCATCTTCCTGATTTATACACTGATATCAAATCATTCCGAAAGAAATTGATACTGTTTCAATCACAACTACGAAGTAAATGTTTTTCCCATTTTAAACATGTGAAATATTCAGCCACACCACTGAGACTGAGTTTCCTATCGATTTTGCAATCGAAACTTTGAGTGATTTGAAAATAAATTTTGATACTCGTTTCTCGGACTTTGGAACATTGAATCAAATCTAAATTTGATTCGCAATGGCATCATTGCGAATCAAATTTAGATTTTTCAGAATCCTTTTGATAATGACATTGAAACCCTAGCCCCGGAACTTCAAATGGAAATGATTGATCTACAGTGCAGTGATATAATTAAGAACAAATATCAAAACTCATCTTTGTTGGAATTTTATAAGGGTCTTCCACTGACACAATTTGATAATTTGCATAAATTTGCTCGTGGGCTGTTTTCTATTTTTGGTACTACTTATTTGTGTGAGAAGACCTTCTCCAAAATGAAGTACACAAAAAATGTTTACAGATCTAAATTAACTGATGAGCATCTTAAATCTCTTTTAATAATTGGTACAAGTAACATTAGTCCACAACTACAAACTATTGTCAGTGTAAAATCTGAATTACATAAATCTCATTAGTATTTCATATGTCATTATGCTTGTTATAAGTTATGTTTTTATTTAAAATGTATAAAATGTTAGTTGGATTCATTTCAATAATTTGTTAGTTATTATATACTGAAGTTAAATTTATGCATATTATACATGTCTTTACTCATTACAATTCTGTGTTTCTTTATCCAACTTATCACAAAAACAGTAACAATAAGCCTACAACAATGTTATGAGTAGTTAGCCCATGACCATATCAATATAGATGGCATATTAATAATTATTCAACATAAAATTAGAATACTTCAGTAAACTAAATTTAATTTGCTATAAAAAATATGTTCTCTAAAAGGAGTTTTCAAGTATGCTACCTCTCCGCGGGCCGGACAAAATCTGTCCGCGGGCTGGATGTGGCCCTCGGGCCGTAGTTTGGAGACCCCTGTCCTAAACGCTTCATACTTGTTCCATTGCACACAAAAAAATTACCCACATTATTTTGAAACCTAAAAACCTACAAAAAAATATATTTTAAAAATACACTTTTTAAAAACCGCCGAGAACACTATTCGCCATCTTGGTTGATAGATTATCTGTGCTGTTACGTCATACTAGTACTATTTGTAATCTGTGCTATAGTGCGTTCAGGCAAAATGGCGGTGTGACGTTCCGTTTGACGTTTTGACATAAATACTTTATAAGATGTCATGAACTATTTATTTACAGAAACACGTTCCGTTTCACTACTACGTATGTGTTTAGTGTGTTTGTGACATCACATCCTTGCCGGAAGTTACTTCGAGGTGTTTTCATCAGTAGAAATTAAAAAACAAAAATACATGTAAGAGATAATAAATAATTTAAAAATTAATTGTATCGGAAGTACTGTACAGACTTCAGCTGTCAACTGTCAGCTGTCAACTTGATTACTTGTCAGTTGTCAACGTCATTATAACTGTCAGTGGTGCGTTTGTTTATTAGTCGAGACTTCTTGCTCTGAGAACAACGCATGCGCCGGTCGTGCGCACTGACTGTGTTTAAAGTGATAAAATTTAAATATGTCGGACACCGATGGCGACCGTGCGGATGTTAATCCATTCTAATCTGCGACAGCAGCGGTGGGATTGATCTCAAAATCATCCCACATGCCTACCGTAATGGCTACTACTCAAAGCGAAGAATATTTTCGGCCGGAACGCGAAGATCAAGGTGACAATGTGGCGGGTCCCTCAACATCGGAGAACACAGGAAATTCGGTGCCTTCACCTGAAAACTGGGCTGTGTTCTTCCAAAATACGATGGCGGGCCTCCAAAATTCCAAATCGTCTCCAACAAGCGCCGTAGAATCTAGAAAACTGAAAGCTAGCGAAATTTATCTACCCTCTTTTGATCCGGACGAGTGTCAATTCACTGCGGCACAATGGTGCGACGAGATTGAGACCCACAAACAGCGCAACTCGTGGACGGATTATGAAACCAGGAATGCGGCTTTTATTCGCCTGCAGGGCCGTGCCAAGAAATGGGCAGCACTTTCGTACCCGCTGTGCAAAACTTGGGAAGAATTAAAGGAGCGGCTCACACAGCAGTTTATTTCGACCAGGAGATTCTACGACTTGTTTCGCGACATGGTGGAGTACACGAGCGACCAGGCGGCGACGTACATCGAGTATTCAACTAACAAAATGGCGCTGATAGACCGGTTGGATACCGATTGGGGTGAGTCTAACAAAATTGAGGTGGTGATCTCCGGCATCACAGACGTTCAGGTACGCACTGACTTACTTAAAAACACGCCTACCAATTTTGTGGCATTTGATAGACATTTAAATACGTACCCTAAAATTAAAAATTTAAAGCGTCAATCCGTTATGACGCGAACTGATAATGAAATTCCCAAGCGTTCCAGACTAGGCGAGCCACTTACCGAGCGTCGCTGTCATTATTGTAATAAGACCGGCCATTTGAAGCGACATTGTTTACAGTTGCGTAATAAAAATAAGCGTGAGGACCCCGATTCTTGCATACCAGTCGATAAACCTAGTAATAAGCAAAATATTACTCAATGTTCTTATTGTCATAAGACTGGACATTCTGAATCTACTTGCTTTACTAAACAGCGCGATGAAAAATCAAAAAATTTTAAAGATTCCAAATTACAGACGAAATCGGTTAACGTTTGTTCATCTTCCAATGACTCTTTGATTAAAACGTGTATTGGTGGCTATACTTTACTAGCACTCATTGACAGTGGTTCAGAATGTTCATTGATTAAAAAGGAAATAGCTGATTATTTACCCGATAAGAAGGAGGTTTCGTTTACTCGTCTTTCAGGTATTGGTTCGGTGCCATGTTTTTCATTTCGTAAAATGACAACATTTGCTGAGTTTGACGGGTTACATACCGAGGTCACGTTTGTGATAGTCGATTCACACTTACTACCGTATGACGTAATCTTAGGTAGAGAGATTTTTAAAACCCCTGGATTAATATTTACTCTCAATAGCGATGGCGCTAAAATTATACGCGATACTAGTGTTAATATGTGCCGAAATTTGAACATGGATGCAGAGTTAGATAAAATTAACACTGACTTGACCGAATCTAACGATATTGATAGGTTGAAGACCGTATTGGCAGTATACGAGAATAATAATTTACAAGTGGGAATTTTCAAACTACCGTCAATACAGGTACCATGGAAATTAAACTTAAGAATCCCGATAAAATCGTACAGCGACATCCGTACCGACTAGCCCCTTCCGAACGCACTATTATGCGAGATATTATTGCTGATTTAGAGAGTAAAGGTATAATCCGCGAAAGTTCCTCTCCTTTTTCTAGCCCCGCATTGCTAGTAAAGAGAAGGGACGGGTCTGACCGCCTTTGTGTCGATTATAGGGAGCTTAAATCCTAAAGCGTAAATGGGTTTCAGAAATATCCTCGTTTCTACGGTTAGGTTTCACAACGAGCACAATATAAATGATCTCATGACATAGCTTGCAGGCAACTAGGGTCACCGATCACACGCTGTATCAAGAGTCAAGACAATGCCAATTGCCAATGCAGCAGAAATGGCCAGTCGCAGCAATTGCACGGCTTACGTCTGGACTCTGAGAGAATTATTAGTCATTGGGTTGTAAAATCAAACCAAAGTGCAAAAGACTCTTCTGACTTTGAAACAATAAAGTGGCTTGCTCGGTTGCATGTCCGTTAGGTATTAGCATCGAATAAGTAATAGTTGTATTAGTTACATTTTATGTGTCTCTGTAAGAATCTGCGTCGCACTAATATTGCTGTCAGTGAAGCCTAGTACATGAGCATTACAACAGAGGTGAATAATAGACGACCTGTTAAGTTAGGTAGACCTGTACGTGATAGTTACCCTTTGCCGCTGATATCGGAACAAATTGATGCTCTTGGGCAAGCATCTCATTTTTCAAGCTTAGATATGGCCTCTGGGTTCCATCAAATTTTGATGGCATCCCAGGCGGACATTGAAAAAACCGCGTTTATTACGCCGGACGGTGTATGGGAATATTTGAAAATGCCGTTTGGGCTTTGCAACGCACCTTCTGTGTACCAAAGGGCCATTAATAAGGCGCTTAAAGGGTTAAAAGATAAAAAGAAAGAAAGAAAAAAAAGAAAGGTAGCATTGGTTTACATCGACGATGTCCTAATTTTTTCAAAAACTAAGGAGGATGCGTTTCGTGGCCTTGATCTGGTGTTATCTGCACTATCAAAGGCAGGTTTTGCTTTTAACTGGAAGAAATGCACCTTTCTCAAATCTTCAGTAGAATACCTAGGCTACATTGTCGGCAACAATAGCATTAAACCTAATCCTAAGAAGATAGAGGCTTTAGCTAACGCACCCTTACCAACAAATGTGAAAGAGTTACGTCAATTTAACGGTCTCGCTGGGTATTTCCGATAGTTTGTACCTAATTTCTCCTCTATTATGGCGCCTCTATACTCCCTTACAAAAAAGGACGCTAAGTGGATATGGACTACTGAACACACAAAAGCTCATGCAACTGTGATAGGCTATTTGACTTCCGAACCTGTGTTAACGATTTTTGACCCTAGTAAGCCGATCGAACTACACACTGATGCGAGTTCGATCGGATATGGCGCTATTTTATTTCAAAAGTTTGACAATCAATTAAAAGTTACAGGTTATTTTAGTCAAAGGACTTCTAACGCAGAAAGTAGATACCATAGTTATGAACTGGAGACGCTAGCGGTGTTCAGGGCGCTTAAACATTTCCGTCATTATCTACTTGGTAGAGAATTCAAAGTCGTGACTGATTGCAACGCGTTTAAGGCATCACGTCACAAACGAGAGCTTTTACTGCGTGTCCATAGGTGGTGGGCGTATATGCAAACCTTCGATTTTGAGATAGAGTATCGAAAGGGTGAAAGAATTCCGCACGTAGACTATTTGAGCCGTAACCCCACGAACTGCAAGGAAGTGAATGTCACGCGTGTGAGTGATGAATGGCTGCAGGCTGAACAAAGATTAGATTCTGACATAAACCGAATTATAGAGTCCATTGAGAACAATACCAACAGACTAAATCGCGTAATTGTTCCCAAAAACTTTCGTTGGCAAATAATTCAATAATTTCATGATGAATTAAAACACCTAGGATGGGAAAACACTTTGTTTAAAATTCGTGAGCATTTTTGGTTCCTAAATATGTCTTCATCGGTAAGGGCTTATGTAGACCATTGTTTACCGTGCAAAATTAATAAAAATACTTCTGGTAAAAAACAATCAGCGTTACATCCCATAGATAAAGTTGCAGAACCTTTCTTTACCATTCATAATCCCCCTTTCATACCATCCCCCTTTCATACCATTCACATTGATACTAGTGGTAAACTGACTGGTGGTAGGATGTCCAAGGAATATGTGATAGTAATAGTCGTTGCTTTCACTAAGTTCTGCCACTTAACAGCTGTCAAAGACTTAACATCTCGTTCTGCTTGCGAAGCCCTCAGAAGTTTTGTCCACACATTCGGAACACCGCAACGCATTATCTCGGATCAAGGCACCTCCTTCACAGGTCAAGATTTTCAAAATCTTTGTAAGGAATGGTGTATTGAATTCCATGAAATTGCTAGCGGCGTCAGCCGTACTAACGGGCAAGTAGAGCGTCTAATGTCCGTTTAAACTAATTGTTTTACCGTTGCTGAGAATCATGAAAATAAATCCTGGAAATCTGTTATCGGTGAAGTTCAATTAGCTTTAAATTGTACTATTTCTAAAAGTACTGGCAAGAGTCCTTTTCTAGTTATTATTTGGATTTAATAAATCCCCACCCAAATTGAACTATCTTTCAGTAGAGTCCCATGCTACAAACGAACAGGATTTACCTGAAATAAGACAAACGGCTAAGTGTAGGATGGACGAGCAAGCGTCAAAAGATAAAAAGCGTTATGGCTCTTGTAAAGCTGTTATTCATCCTTTTGTTGTTGATGATCTAGTATTAGTTCAGAGAAACCCCCGAATAATTAATAAGCTAAGTGAAAAATTTAGCGGCCCGTGTAAAATTACCAAGGTTTGTCCAAATGAGCGCTACATGGTTGAACCATTATCTGGAGGACGGGCACAATACGTGTGCCATGAACGATTACGTAAATATCCAGCTAGTCTTCCAGGATTGTCAGAATGTCTTGATCGTGTAGAACTCATAGCGGATTAGTTTTATTTAATAATTATTGCAGAACAGATTGTTTTCAATAACGTGTTTATTGTTTGTTAAAATGAGATTTTACATTGTAGTGAATTTTGTTTCGTGATTGTATCTTATCCTTTCTGTTTAATATTAGGAATTGTAACAAGTAAGGTAATTCCTTAATAAAAGACGTAAGTCCGTTACTGATTAATAAAATGTTTTATTTAAACTGAAAGCTGAGTACGCTTTGTTGAAGGAAGAACTGAAAGCGATTGCTTTGTCTGTGTGGTGTGTTGAAAGCTACCACGCTTTGCAGTGCAGTTGAGCTTGGAGTTGAAAGCTGCAACGCTTTATAGAAAAGTGGACTGAAAGCTCTTGTCTGACGCTTTGTCCTTCTGATCTGCTGAAAGCTACAACGCTTCGCTTATGTGTTACGAGCAGGTGATGTTATAAGGTCCGAGGCTATGCTAGACGTTAAAACTAAAACTTGATGAAAGCTTTTACGCTTTGCTCTGTGTGCGTGTGTGTGTGTGCTATAAGCGCTTTGCCGTCTAGGCACATCAAACGTCAAGGGGAAACGCGCGAGCGTATTTATGCGCAGAATGGCCGTGTAAGAGATAATAAATAATTTAAAAATTAATTGTACCGGAAGTACTGTACAGACTTCAGCTGTAAACTTGATAACTTGTCAGTTGTCAACGTCATTATAACTGTCAGTGGTGCGTTTGTTTATTAGTCGAGACTTCTTGCTCTGAGAACAACGCCTGCGCCGGTCGTGCGCACTGACTGTGTTTAAAGTGATAAAATTTAAATATGTCGGACACCGATGGCGACCATGCGGATGTTAATCCATTCGAATCTGCGACATACATATTTTTAAATAAACTTTATTTATCAATCTTAAGTTTTTAATTTATGATATCGCTAGAATATTTTTTCCTGAGCCAAGTACTAAAGGAAATACTCCTAAAATTTATGAAATTATGAGTCAAGTAGCCTATTAATTTTTAGAGAAGGATTGAAAGTCTTGATTGGATAACAATCGGTATTTATTTGAGCAGAGTTACACCTTACACGTCTCAAAGTTTATTACAGAATACCCCCATTAATCACTTATGCCAGGATTTTATACTATTTTTACTGAGACAGTCATTATCAAATATCTAACTTCCGGTTTACAATTCAACACTAGAAAAATGTACCACAATGTTTTAAAATACAATTAAAAATAAGGATGGATAAGAATTAATTATATATAACATTTACATATGTACTTCTCATATTTAAAATTAATTGTTTACTTAAATATGAGAAGTAGAATTTATACCAGATGTAAAGAATCCGTCCCCCATTTTATAAATTGGATTAACCATTTAAGTTTATTAATAATCATTAAGTTTCATAATTAATAATATTATATATAAATTATAACTAAATAGATTTATGTAGCATGTCCGTTGACATCCGATAACACTCGGCCATCCTGCATTTGTCGTGTCCCACGACGTTCCCATGGTTTGCTCCCGTTACCAGGGGACTGAAATGAAACAAAACAAAAAAAAAACAGTTTCGTGTTACAAATCAGTGAAACTATGGATCCTATAAGAAGATTCTCCAACATATAATAGTATTACTGAATTTATAAGGTAATTTATGCATTTTAATATGTTGCGTTATGTTTTATCTTCATATAATAATCTATTATCGACTATTTGCAATTGTCACACTGACTGTTTCAACTTAAGTCACAAAGACTATTTTGCTTTATTTGTATACTAAATGTAAAATCTCACGATAGCTATATTACCATGTCAGGGCACACAGACTATTTTGTTAGGTCACATAGATAACTATTTAGCTATTGTACTTAACTACCTACTAATTATTTGAAACTTATGACAGGATATCTCATTAGGTCACACAGACTTCTTTGTAAGGTCACACAGACTTCTTTGTAAGGTCACACATTCTTTGCAAGGTCACACAGACTTCTTTGTAAGGTCACACAGACTTCTTTGTAAGGTCACACAGACTTTTTAAGGTCACACAGACTTTTTAAGGTCACACAGACTTCTTTGTAAGGTCACACAGACTTTTTTGTAAGGTCACATAGACTTATTTTAATTTTGATTACAGGCTAACTTTACGTTTGCATATGTGATAGGTCACACAGACATTGTTTTAGATAATATTAATGGAAATGTATTTTTTCCAGGTCTAACTTCAGAACCAGTTATAAATAATGATTACGAAGAGTGAAAGAATGAGAAGAGTTGTTATTTCAAGTTTTAATATAAGTAGTTGCAAGCATTTGGAGTTTATCTTAACAATTGTTTTAGACAATTAAAGAAAATAGATTTTATGTTAATATTACAAATCATTTTAAAATACACATTTTATTAACGATAACATTTAGTTACAAAACTCACGTACAATTAACTTTCTAATAAATCAATTAAATCATCCTTATCTACTTCAGCATCGCTAGATGAACCGTCAGTGTCAGAAATGATTGGTTTATAAGGCCTCAATACCTCACCCCTTACTACTGCTGTAAACTTTTTGTAGCCTTTCATCCCTTTAACTGTAGAAATAGTGTATCTATCTATATCAGATTCTACTTGACAAATTTTATATGGGCCAGTATATGGACTTTTTAATTTTTGGGCAACTTTGGCATTTGGGTCGCTTGTAGCACCCCCTTTCCACAGTACTAGATCCCCGAGCGAATACTTCCTACATTTCTTATGAGTTTTGTCGAATCTATTTTTCATCAAAGTCATATTTCTGTCAATTCTCAATTTTGCTGTTGCCCTTCTATCACCCAATGCCTGTCTTTGCGAAGTATGGTTGCTAGGACCCCCTGTAGGAACAGCTGGTAATTTAGAGTTGTCGTGACTAAACATAAGTTTAAATGGAGGGAAGGAAGTAGTAGAATTAGGTGTATTATTTATTCCCCATACTATATCAATTAATTTGTCATCCCAAGCAGTTTCATTTTCAGACATTGTATTCAGCCCATCAATAATGGTGCGATTTACCCGTTCTACTTGACTATTTGATCTAGGGCTAGCTATTGCATTAAGTACATGCTTGAATTGCATGTCCTCCCCGAACTGTTTAAAGTAACGGCTGGTAAATGCTTTTCCCCTATCTGTAATTATACGGACTGGGTTTCCGAACTGGGAAATAATATCTTTTAAATACTTTATGGTTTCTATAGAACTGCAGTTTTTGACAGGTTTAGCAAAAACAAATTTTGTAAACGCGTCAATAACGACAAAAACGTAGGTATTGCCTCTCCTAGTTTTAACAAATGGTCCTAAATGATCAGCATGAAGAGTATGCATAGGTACTGGAACCTTTTCTATTGGATGTAATTCACCTTCTGTCTTTCCATAATTACTTTTGCCATAGGCACACTGAAGACATGAATTGACGTATTTTCTAATGAAACGAGTCATCTTAGGAAACCAAAACTGTAATTTAATCGTTGCCTCACACCTATCAAATCCCGGGTGCCCTATTTGGTCGTGATACTTTTGCAATATGCCATATTTTGCTAATTTAGGCACAACAAATCGTTCTCCATTTAAAGTTTTTCGGAATAATTTATCATCTTTAAGCACATAATTATTTACTATATTGGGATTGTCCGTATGACCCTTTAACTGAGAAATAATACTTTGTAAATTACTGTCCTGCAATTGTAGAGTAAGTAACCAATCAGATTCCTCAATCACGTAAACTGTTTCACAAATGGGATTCCTACTAAGGGCATCTACATGCTTCATTCTATTTCCTGGACGATACTCTATTTGCAGATCATAGTCTTGTATACTGAGCCACCAGCGTGCAATACGAGGAACAAGATCTTTTTTGCTAAGAGTTGTGCGTAGTGCTGCACAATCCGTTACTACCTTAACAGGGATACCTATCAAATAAATACGGAACCGCTTTAAAGATTCTACAACGGCTAATGTTTCTAACTCGTAACTATGGTAAAATTGTTCTTCTTTCGACGTGACTCTACTAAAATAAGCTATTGGTTTCGATGTACCATCCTGTTGTTTTTGTATAAGAATACCACCTAAACCTAGTTTACTCGCGTCCGTGTGTAATTCTGTGGGGGCTTTATTATCATATATACCTAGAACCGGCCTTTCGATTAACTTATTTTTTAAACTTTGGAACGCAGCTTCTTGATCTATCCCCCACATCCAAGGTACATCTTTTTTAGTTAATTTTGTTAAAGGTAAAGCTATTTCTGCAAAGCCCCGTATAAACTTCCTGAAATACGAAGTAAGGCCAATAAACTGCCTTACTTCATGAACGTTTCGAGGTCTTTTGTATTCGGAAACACAGTTTATTTTTGTTAAACCAGGTCGTATAGTACCAGCAGCTATTTCATGTCCCAAATAATCTACACTAGTTTTTAAGAAGGAACATTTTTTCATATTGAGCTTAAGATTGGCTTTTTGCAAAAGTATCAAGACTCTCTCTAATAATTTTATTCCCGCTTTTACAGTAACCGATGGGAGCATGATATCATCTAAATAACAAGCTATATCGGTATTAACGTCATTTAACGCAATTCGTATTAATCTGGAAAACACAGCCGGTGCATTGGCTAATCCGAAAGGCATTTTTAAAAATTCGTATTGCCCCGACTGCGTAACAAATGCTGTTTTAGCTATAGAATCCTCTGAAATTTTGACTTGGTAGTAACCTTGAGAAAGGTCAAGCGTAGTAAAGTAGACCTTTCCTGATAATTTTGATACTTGATCCTCAATATGAGGTAGAGGGTAGCGATCTTTTAGTGTCTGTGAATTTAAGTTTCGGTAGTCAATGCACAGTCTGTAATCTCCACCTTTCTTTTTTACTAAAATCACTGGACTAGCGTAATCCGACATAGAATTACGAATAATACCAGCATCCAGAAGATCGTTAACCTTTTCATCAACGATTTTGTTTTCTTTATGGGACATCCTATAGGGCTTACAGTGAACAGCTTTATCAGAAGTTGTCTTAATACTCATTTCTATTAAGTCCGTGCACCCTAAATCTTTCGTATCTCTCGCAAATAAGTGTTTATATCTATTTAAAAGAAACATTAGATTATCAATATCAGTTTTATCCAATTCTTCACTTATATCAATTTTACCTAGCCCCTCTAATTCCCGACTTGAAGTTACATTAGACTCAATCGATAAAATCATGGTATCATTAAGGATCTTCGAGTCAATAATATTCACAATTTCAGCCCGGACGATTAATTTATGTGCAGGCCAAAATATTTCTATCTCACCAATATTTATAACCTTTAAGTGGCCCTCAACACTGACAGTCCCTCCAGGAATTATGTAACATAAATCTCCTAATAGTACATAAACTGGATTTGTTAGAAAAATTAAATTATCACCTTTTGAATCAATATCTACAAATACATCGATTACACAACAGCTTTTTTTAGGTAAGATTGTGTCACGTTTCAGCAAAACATTATATTTATCGCAAATTTTTTTTAACTGTGTGAAATCGTAAAACAAGTCATTAGTCTGAATAAAACTGGCAGACTTAGCTGTAGTAACTAAACTAATACCCGATTGATTTATCATAGTTTGCCCAATAATTAAGTCTATGCCACTTGGGAGTTGCTCTACTGTCTCTACATAACCACTAAGGAATACTTCATCTATTTTCACAGATATAAAAGCTTTACCTAAGGATCGTGTTTCAGCATCTCCAAAACCCTTCATAATAGTAGTAGAAGGTAGAAACTTTAGGTTTAATTGCATTGCTTTAGTTATAGATAAGATATTTGCTTTACTACCCGTATCTATATAAGCGACTAGTTCATTGGTACCTACATACACAAGCCTTTTATAGATATTAATTACTAAGCTGTTACTTAAAGTATAAAATGCATTGCTTACTTGCGTTGATTTCTGTTGTTGCGAAGTCCCCGGTGTACTTGCGAACCAGCAGGATGCCGTAGTATGACCCATGCGCTGACACGTGGAGCACCTCTGATGCATTCTACAATCTCGAGCTTCATGGCCATATCTTCGACAGGTATAGCAGCGTTTTGCTCCCGGTGGTTGTGATTGCAGCGCTGGTGTCGATGATTTACTATCGCCCGTACCTTTTCTCCAAGTAGACTTCCGCGCTGACAGTGCTATGTCTACTCTTTTGTAGTTTTCTAATGAGGATAAGAAACCATAATACAGTTGTTCAGGTTCTTCACACTGGTAGGCCTTGGCATTGGCTTGTAGCTCGGTCGGCAAACCTCTTATGATGCATGATATCGCGTGTTCTCCTTGGATGTAGCATTTCTTGAGGAGAAAGACTTTATCGTGGTAATACTTCGACATAGTTTCACTTTCAGCCTTTGTTCGTGCCAGCATAGTTTCAAGGCGATCCACAAAATCAACAGATCGCGGAAAAGCAGTTTTTAAAGCCGTTTTCCATTCTTCCCATGAAAAACTATAATCGTCCAAATCGTCATACCAACGTCTTGCGGAGCCACGTAAACGCAATTGCATAATAAATTGCCGATCGGTATTATTCCATCCGTAAACCTCACCCAACTGGTCGATCTTATGTAACCACGTAGCTACATTGCTGGCTTCGTCTCCCGGTTCAAATTTTGGTATTACTTCCGCATCAGCTTGAGTAATTCTGCGTCGTTTTATCACAGGTTCAACATTGTCGTTGGTTGAAGAAAAAAAAACCGATTCTTCGCTGTCTGATGTTGATAGCGTGGGGTAACTTCTCTTCTTTTTGCCAAGTCCCGCAGCGTAAGGACCCGACATTTTATAAATCAATCCCGCTTCTGAGATTTTAGAGAAGGATTGAAAGTCTTGATTGGATAACAATCGGTATTTATTTGAGCAGAGTTACACCTTACACGTCTCAAAGTTTATTACAGAATACCCCCATTAATCACTTATGCCAGGATTTTATACTATTTTTACTGAGACAGTCATTATCAAATATCTAACTTCCGGTTTACAATTCAACACTAGAAAAATGTACCACAATGTTTTAAAATACAATTAAAAATAAGGATGGATAAGAATTAATTATATATAACATTTACATATGTACTTCTCATATTTAAAATTAATTGTTTACTTAAATATGAGAAGTAGAATTTATACCAGATGTAAAGAATCCGTCCCCCATTTTATAAATTGGATTAACCATTTAAGTTTATTAATAATCATTAAGTTTCATAATTAATAATATTATATATAAATTATAACTAAATAGATTTATGTAGCATGTCCGTTGACATCCGATAACATAATACAAAAGTAACAATTGTCACAAATAGAATAGTTCTTTATCTAAAAAATATTATGAAAAAATTATGGCTTTTAGTTATACCTAATGAAATTCTAATATCTATCTCTAAATACTAGGAAATCAGTCAAATGACTTTTCGTAAACGCGTCCTTAGCCAAACGACTATACCTAAAAAAAGTATATTTTTTAATTCAATTTTGATTTTCCTTTAAAGATAACAGCGCTCCGAGCTGCGCGGGTGAGGTTATGTCGACTGTGAGCGCGCTGCTCGTGCGCCACGAGTTGTGCGCGTCGGCGGCGCGCTGCTGCGGCGCGCTGTTCGCCCTGTTGGCGGACCACTACGACAACATAGTCGTAATACAACAGGCTGTCAAACTGTGAGTTATTTAAAAATATAGTAATCATAAAAAATAAAATAATTCAAAATTATAATTAAATATATAAACCTATTACAAAGTTGTTAAATAACGGTTGTGTGCTAATGCATAAGCTATTATAATAATATAAGGTCAATGATTTTACGAACGATTGGACATATTGGGAATAAGATGTCCCCTGCAAGGCTGCTTGTATGTGCTTAAGGCGAGGTGAGTCGCCAACTATGAAGTATTCGAGGGGGTGAAGGAGATGAGTGAGGGACGTGCCGCCCCAGTAACTGCGGAGTGCTTCCCACAAATTATGTCAAAGTGATGTGTCCATAATGTACAAAAACGTAATTTCTAAAGTATCGTAATGTGCTTCATAGCCTAGTGGGTTTGTCAATCGTCAATTTACATAATGTCATTCGGTAATCTATTGTAAAGTTTTGGCATCAATATGTATGCACTTTTGCTAAATTTCGTTTATGATAACGGTATATTTAGTTTTCGCTTGTGTCGCATACTACTGAAATTTTCATATAATTGCATATTTATTTTACTAAGGAGAATATAAATAAAAATGCACGGGAACGTAAATATCTTTAGTTTTTTGAAATAAGGCTGACAACTATCTGATTGTTTTAGATTATAAATGGATCGTACGCAACTTTTTTGTGCCCTAAATGCACGTTCGTTGTTTGTGGAATTCCCCCAATAGACAATTCCATGCCTTAATATTGAGTACATATGCATTGTACGTGACAAGTAGAGTATTAAGATTTACCACTTTCGACAACAATGCAATGCATAAGATTTTTTTGTAGTTTAGTACATACTGCTTGGATTTGTGAATTCCAGTAATTCGTTGTCAACAAGAAGTCCCAGAAATTTGGTTTTTGAAATTTCTGTTATCTTATTCTCGTCATAATTAACTTTTACCCTCTTGTCATACATACCTCTGTCAATATTTTGCATCAATTCATTTAGAAATTTAAAAATTGCAGCATTAATCGTGTAATTTTTCCTGAAACCCATTTGTTGAAGAGCAAATAGATTAAATTTATTAAAGTAATTGTAGAAACGTTCATATATAGCTTTTTCAATTATTTTTAGAGAAAACTGAGCAATAGGCCTATAGTTTACTATGTTTAATTTGTCGCTTTTTTATAAAGCGTTTTAAGTCCTTTTTAGGTTATTAGGAAACTGTCCTTGAGACATGGAGATATTTATTATGTGACTAAGTGCAGGAGCTATGGTAGACGCCACATCTCGACGCCCCTCTTAAATTCGAAAGGATTTCGAATTTAAGAGTGGCGTGGCGTACAATAATAAAGTCATTTTTGGTCATATTGAAATGGGTTTCTTGTAATTTTAGGTTTTCACTAATATTTGCACCAGGTTTCCAGTATGAAGTTACAGTGTATTCATTGCCTAATAGTGATTGTAGAGTTGACTGAAGATGTCGTCCTTGTTGGTCACCTATGATAATGATGTTCCGTTTATGCAGTGAAGAGGTTTTATATGAGATAGGTTTATTTAAAAAAGTCGATGTGGTCAACAAGCGTGTTTGCAAGTGAGTCGATAAGTTAGAAATTTTCTCAATTGGGTTACAAGAAACCGGTGATTTATTCTTTTTGTTGCCATTACTTATGCGCTTTTCTTGGATATTATTGGGCGTAGATGCAATTTTTGATTTCGACTGATCCTTTTCTGTATAAATAAAATTTTGTAACTTTTGTAATCAGACACGTTTTTGAATGGTGTCGAGGATGAGGTGCTTAAGGATTTAAGATACTTATTATTTTTAATTCTTGATGGTGTTGCAATTTTGTTTCTTCTAAAAATGTTTTCTTTTAATTTTTATAACTTTATTACATCCTTCGGGCTGGTTGTTGTTTTCAAGATTCAATTGTTCTATTTCAAGGAACGCACTTTGCAATTCTTCAGCTAGTTTCTTAATTTTTCCTTTGACATAATCCGAAAAGGTGCTATCAGCCATTGATGTACATGGTACGCTGCGTATAGTGTTGTCAAATAGATCACTGGAACCCTCAGCGTCAGAGCTGCCCCCTATCAATAAATTGTCAAATGCCATTGATTTGCGAGGTTTGCGGATTGTGACTCCTGAGAAATTATTTATCATACTATTTCTTGCATTGCATGCTTTTTAGTTCTGACTAATATTCATAAATGGCGTTTATCATGAAAGGTGTTGCTTCGAGTGCATCAGTTAAAATATTTTAAATTATTTTTAGAGTACATTAAAAACGTTATTTGAAGAGCTATTATTATTTATAAATTTCGGTTCTGTTCACACTTTTGAATATATCACTTGTTAATAATATTGGTAAAGGTTTTTCTTGAAGTTATGTACCTATTTCAAAATTAGAGTGTTATAGTATTTTGTAGGTTTTGAAGTCAAAATTAGTCAGTTCTTATTTTCGTGATTAACTTTACTCACAATTTATTTTTGATTTAGACTGTGTCCCACATACACTTAGATTGATTTGTCACTTTATTTTCTTTTACTTACTAAAGCAAGTTTTTACTATTTTTTAATATAAATTTACGCGAAGCCTATGTTTACACTCATAGCGCCATCTCGCGACATAATTAGTTATATCAGGGTACACCGCTTTCAACAATATACTATACCTTATAAGTATTATCTTATTAGTATTACACCACGAAAGAAATAACATGACAAACTAAGATCCTTCTGTTGTCGGCATAAAGGTAAAGTCGGAGGTAAAATAACTTTGAACGGCCTTTCAACAATAAATTCCAATGAGTTTTGTGCGGTACAAAACGACATAGGTCCATTCAGCACTCAGCGGGTACTACCGTTTTGTATACAAATGAAAGAGAAGGAATGACAGGTTGCCATTTCGCGATGTTTCATCGACTCGTCCGAATTATTTATCATTGAAATAAATTAATCCTAATCCAAGATATCTATATATATAATATATAATAGAAGATATAAGATATCTTATTCCAATCGAAAAATAAAAACGACAATTCCCTTCCTTTTATTATGTACTAGCTTTTGCTCGCGGCTCCGCCCGCGTAAGTATAGTATCCCTCGGGAACACTCCTTTTTCGGGATAAAAAGTAGCCTATGTTTTATTCCAGAGTCTAAACTACTACCATACCGAATTTCATCGAAATCCGTTCAGTAGTTTTTGCGTGAAAGCGTCATCAAACAAACATCCACGCTTTCACATTTTTAATATTATAGTAAGAATTTTAGTAAGGATTACGAAACTGTAATTATTTTTCTAATTTTTGTTTACAAATAATACAGTTACAACTCCAAGAAATAACCATTAAAATGGATATCCATTTTAATGGTTATTTTATGATTTTTTTAATCGAGAAAATGTACAGACAATATGATCTGAAAACAAAGGTATGATCAACATTAACTTATATTTCTTTTGCTGTGCTAAAATGTATTCATTCGTCTCAATTTTTTTTAAGAAGCCTATATTTACGATGTGTCGCGCCTTAAGTATCTTGCCCTTGTATATAGATTAAGTTGCTACATTGAACAATATTTTTTCACAAGAATATTTTTTCCTAAAATGTGGCCCCGTGCGAGTTTCTTACGCCGGTTCTTCCTTCCCTTCTAGTTTCCGAACCGGTGGTAGGCATCATGTTGGACAATTCTATAAGTTATATTTAATTAATATAACTTATAGAATTGTCCTATACAGAAATAAAAAAATGTGAGTTTATGGACGCATTCACACCACGTCAATCTGGTCCCGTTGTAAGTTCTCGAAGAACTTGTGTTATGGGTACCTGACAACGGAAATACTTTTAATACTATACTTATATTTATGATTTTTATTATATAATACACATATTTAATACACATCCATGACTCAGGAACACAGAAATCATTTTGTTCCCTGGCGTTATTCAAACCCGCGACCTCCGGCTCGGGCTAACCTAACCACTGAGCCACAAGGTCGTAAATAATGCAAACACTTTGTAAGGTGATAAAAAGGATAATTACTATAATGAAAGAAACTGCTATAAAATCAGTAAAATCTATTTCTAGTGAATTATTATCAAAATCTGAAAAACAAACTCTTTTTAAAACGTGCCTTAATTATCCTAGTCCCCGGTGTAGCATACCTTCGTAATAGTTTTCCTGTAGCTGTGAATTGTAATGTTGGAATGGGGAACATGCATAGTATTTTTTATTTATATTCGAAGTACATAATAAGCCAGGAAAATGTATTTATGTTCATACATGAAAATGTATGAACATAAATACAAAATAGATTTTACTAACTTAAATACTGCGTTTATGAATATCATTGTAATAGCAAAAAGTGTCACAAATAACGTAAGGATTCGAACAGTAATTTTCGTTTTTCAATCGTAGCAAAGAAAATTGACGTTTTTTAGTCCTGTAACTTTTTAATTTAGCAACTGATTACTGTACTTTTTTTGTTGAATTTCGAAAAATATAAGAATTTTGCTTATTTTAAACAAATGCATGTTCCCTATTTTTATTACAATTGAAAATTTGAAAACAAAAAAAAAACAAAAGTAAATTTTACATGCAAGTCATGATTGTATCAGGACTTGCATGTAAAATTTACGACTTTTGTATAAAATATATAAAAATAGTCGATAGCAAATTCTCAATCTAAAAACCACAAAGTTTCTCTGCTGACTGGTAATATGTTCTCAGAAAGAGACATCTTTCCTTGTCTATGTGCAACGATTTCTTCTTCACAATAATCTCACTCTCGATTTTCGATCTTTCGTGGATCAATTCTGCTCGTAGCTTCTCGGTTTCTAATGACCTTTCCTGAAGCAAACTGAGGCTGGAATTTAGTTCCCCAATTTCTTCTATTAAACTAATTAAAGACCCTTCTCTACAATTCTCCACATCAGGCCTACAGTTTTTAACATTGAGTCTCGTTTGTCCAACCTGAATTCTTTGCGTAACTTTAAGAATTTCTTCGTGAATAGTTTCTAGAATATTCTCGGTTTCTGCAATTTTCTGAAGCGTTAGACGCAAATGATTCTCCAGTTCAATCAGAACTCGCTCCGTTTGTGCGATTCTAGCACTTAATGCCTCATTAACTCTTATATCTTGAGTTCTCAAATCCCGTGCTGAGTTTATCAGGGCTGCGTCAACTTTTTCACGTAGACACTTAGATTTTTCTAGAGCATTTTTAAATTGATCCAAAGCTGACAGTGTGTATCTTTCCCAAGATTGTACATCCGATTGTCCTTCAGACAATCTAGTTGCTCCTGAAGAATCTTTGACATTTGACGCTTTCGTTTGCAAAGTAGAATTTTTGTCTTCATATTTAAACGCCAAAAATTTATTTCCCCAATCTATTTCTAAAGTGTTCTTCGCTGCTACGTTTAGTTTCATTTGATACTCTATGTCTGTTAACATTTCTCTGTGAAGTCTCTTTATGTTTTGTATCAAAATTGATTCTTTGAACAGTTGATCTTGTGGATCATCATAAACTAAATCTGATTGCATTCTGTTTGTTCTTACATTCAAACATTCTTCGTTTATTTGTTCGGGTACGTTTAGTATGTCCATTGATTTTTTTAGCTGTTGTCTCAAAGCTTCCAATATTTTTATTTCAGCATCGATATCTTGTATGGCCCTTTCTAATTCTGATTTCCAATAGTTAATATGTCTTGTTCTATGTTTCAATTGGTCGGTGCTATTGGCAAAATTTTCACACGACGCCTGATTTACTTTAACTATACAGTTTTTTGTTATTGACGTATTCACATCTGTTACTCCAATTATATCGCCTTTAAGAACGCTTTTGTTATGATCATCCCAGTTTTCTATCTTCGTGAGTCCAATATTTTTGTCCATAAAAGACATGTAGTTGCTATTGTGATTCATTTTTTATTTTTGCGTCCAATTATTATAAATGTTAATAGCATTTATGTTATGTATAAAGTTGTTTCCATGGCATAAGTCCATAGTTACTAGTAACATCACTATGTTTATATGTGATGTTACTAGTGACTATGTTACGAGTGAGTATTGATCAAACAGATAGGTAATGGCCATATTCTTCAATATTTATGTGTGTTTATTATAGTATATCAAGTTATTATCATATATACCTACTTATATTTGATAGTATTTTCGTATAGATATACTAACAATCGCATATATTTTGTTCCAGAATAATCGCGTTAGCCGGCAACGATGATGTTAAAAGACAGTTGGTGAAGAGTGGAATTGTGCCGATAATAGTTTCACTGCTATCTAGACATGCGGTAACTCTCTAGGGTCTAGACTCTAAATTATTTTCTTGTTTTTTATGTTACTTTACAAGTTTCTCAATGATTTATGCTCAATTTTTTAAATAATTATTATAATGGTTGTAAAATGTTATGTTCTTTTTTTCAGAGTAACCCTATAGCCGCGGCGTTGATACTAAAGTGTATAGCTGCGTTGACTCTCCGTGAGCCCGAGCACAGCAAACAGTTTGTAGAGAATGGCGTCACTGAGGCCATTGTAGAGTGTTTGAAGGTGCATCAAAACAACGCTAATGTGCAGGTAAATACCTATTAAAGTATGGAAAAGCGGTAATAGTGGTAGACCGACTAATTGTCACCCGAGCCTCACTAGGAATAGGAGAGAGAGAAAGAACGCGCTTGCACATGAGTACGTGTGTGTGTGTTTGCGTGTACTAAATGTCAAATTTGTTTTAAAATATCGCACTACATCTATATATGTATAAAAGAAAGTCGAGTTAGTTACATTATTTATAACTCAAAAACAGCAGAACCGATTTGGCTGAAAAATGGTGGAGAGGTAGCTTAGAACCAGGAGATGGACATAGGATACTTTTTATCCCGTTCCCGTGGGACATACGTACACGTATCGTAACATAAAACGTGGTATAACAAAACGCAACTGACATGGAGTAACAAAACGCAACTGACAGCTAAACGTAATGTATGGATAAGTATGTTGAAAATTTGACGTTGAATTTTAAAGTTGAACAGTTGATGTGTTTGTTTCGAGTTTCTATTAACTTATTATGCCGATATTATCATTAACAATTCCGCGACCAAGCCGATCGAATAGACAGACGGATGGACAGAGCGTAACTATAAGGGTTCCTTAAGTATTACGGAACCCTAACAATGGATTTCAATTCCAATGTTTTGCTACAACTCGAGAACGGCTGAACCGATTTGGCTAATTTTGGTCTTGTTGTAAATAGTAAGCAAATCAATATACTGTATAAATTAGCGAAGTAAATCAATTATGTTCTCTTTTAAACTTACTTAAGGCATATTGCCAATCGTTTTACATGTTCCTCCTGTGGGCTGGCTATACGCAGAAGGCTCACAACGCTCTGCGCGTCCAGAAAGTGCGTTTAGAAAAGGAAAAATTGTTACTAATTGGACTAACACTTGTGGATATTCTTTCAAAGGATGATATTTGATAATTTTCTCTAAATTCTAAAAAATGAACATCAACAGTGTGTTTCTAGATAATTATGGTAGACGGCGTAGTATTAGGGTACCACGTGTGATCGCTAGATGGCGCGCAAAAGTAACGGATACCGGTACATGGGTACAATAAATAGGTACAATGTATATATTATTATGTATAGTGTAGTATTATGTCTAATCACGACTAAATATCATAAAAAATAATACAACTCTAAAAAAACATTTTCTTAAAATATTAAATTAACTTACTTAAAAATATTTAAATATACGTTAAGTTAGCGCAATGAAAATCTTTGAAATTTTAGTTCGCCGAGTATGTGCACTCGCGGACAGATCTGATGAACTTTATTTTGAACCTTATTACCAATAAGGTCGAAAAATGATACACCGTATCTGTCCGCGACCGTACATATAGATTACGTCGCGTTGTTGCGGTCGGGAGTGTCGGGACTCGGGACAGTAGTAGACTAGGGGCAGGAGTACAGCGCGGCGTTTTCACATTGCACGACATCGATATCCGATAAGAATCTCTAAATGCTCTTATTTCTTTGGCGAAAATGAGATTTATTTTCAATATCCAGTCCGTTAACGCGTGTCGCACGCATAATTACACTTGTCATTGTCATGTTTCATATTAAAACATATCTCTGTCTCTCTCATACCATGGTAATTTATCGGTACGACATGCGATATCGATGCGAGCTATAAAGTAGTTAACTGTTAGGTAAAATTATTATAATTTGTCCTTAAATGTTGATTGGAATCTGGTGATTTTGTTCACCATTTTATGCTTGTGATAAAATATTACTTAATATTTATTTAGATAAGCATTAAATATAATATAATGTTGATAAAACATCATCGTAAATATCTTATACTTTAAACGAAACAATCTTCTATTATATCTGTCACCGTAAAATAAAATAAAAAACCGTTAGATTATAATATAACTAGCGAGATTGTAAAAATCTATCGAAAGATTCATTTGACATAATATATATATTTAATCGGTTTTTCGTAAACGGCTACAAATATTGAAATTTATTATGCGGGGAGTTTTAGGGGAGAAAAATCGACCTATCTTTTTAAGCTATATAATATGTTTTTTCTTTCGTCGTGACTCGTGACACAATACATCAATAATTTTAACTCTGTTATGTCAGTCTGATATACGAGGGGAGGTCCAAAAGTTCGCGGAATGAAAGGGTTGTTAATAAAATATAACAATAAATTTATTTTTCCTTTTCAATATAATCACCCTTAAGTGTAATACATTTATTTGATCTATGGATTAATTTTTCTAAACCATCGAAAAAATATTTTTTGTCTTTGGCCTCAAAATGCGCCGAAATTGCCTCCTTCACTTCGTTATCGTCGGAAAATTTCCTTCCCCTTAGCTCTTTTTTTAAATTTGGAAACAAATAAAAATCGCTAGGGGCCAGGTCTGGACTGTAGGGTGGGTGAACAAGTGGTTCGAATCCATGCGTGTGAAGAGCAGCCATGGCAACTCGGCTCTTGTGAACCGGCGCGTTGTCTTGCAAAAGCAACACACCCTTGGCCAATTTTCCACGACGTTTTTCTTTAATTGCCTTCTTTAACTTTTCCAATATTGTGGCGTAGTATTCTCCGGTTATAGTGGTACCTTTTTCTCCTAAAACGGAATAAACATCACCAGTATATTAAAGTCTTTGTTTTTTTTCAGAAAAATGGCTGCTGGGCCATCCGTAATATGGTGGCGAGATGTAAACAATACAATTCGAAGTTCCACGAGCTAGGAATACAGGCTATACTGGATAAGTCCTATGATTTGTTCGGAAAAGAGTTTGGCTTCGACATCAAATCTGCGCTCAGAGATTTGGAGTGCGACGTTAAGTTGGACGAGCAATGGACTGGAAAAGGGGTTCAGATAGAGCAGTAGAGTAGACCGAAAAGACACGATAGGAGGAAATACCTAACAATTTAATAATGCATTCAGCATTCAGCATTCATATCTGATCAGAGACTCCTGTTATAAAGTATAATCGGGTCATTCGATCTATATAGAATGACTGAAAATAATAATTGAGCTATTTTGATATAAAATGAGGTCAGCTCAAACAGCTTATACAGGTGTCTTCAAAACAATAGATATTCAAGGAGCGTAATCAGTGTTCTATTCTCATTCCAAAAACGTAACATGTAACCTAAAATTTTAAATTGCCAGGAAATGTTATTCATGTTATTTTTCTGTAACTTACGCAAATTTTTAGTTAAGCATATTGTTATTACTTACGTAATATTGTAGCCTAATTTTGAGTTACATATTTCATTCGAACAAAAATACACCCTGTAGAAGAATCCTAGAAAACTAATAGACCGAAAGACCTGGCTACTAATTTAATTTGAGTTAAACAATTGTATATTATATCGAGATTGCGAAAAGTTATTATTTATTTATACTATGTTGTGTCAATTTGTTAAAGGGCGGTACAGATGGCGTGATACTATATTATTTTATTTTAGGATAAAAATATACATTGCTTATTATATAGTATTTATGAACTATCACAGACATTCGACATTCATTAATCATTCATTCATTTAAGATTAACTTCACCGCGGTCTTTCCTAATCTTAAAATGATTTTAGTCAGTCAGTCAACGGAGACATCTCCTTTTATGTTTATATAGATGAGGGCTACAATAACATGAACATTCATATAGTATCAATTAATAAAAACGACTCACAAGCATTAATTGTTGACGAAATGACAGTAACAATTAACTATCGTCATCCCTCTTTATCGCCGTTAGCCCATGTTTATTTAACGATGAAAACAAATTATTTAATGCACCAACACACCTATATTAATTTAACCTAGATATAAAATATTTTAATTTTTGATAATAAACATCATCTTATCAAGTAATACCTGTCTTGTAAATTAACTCCTTTTAATTATTATTAGGTATTAAATATGTTTCTATTTTTGAATTACTTAGTCACATAGTTTTGTTAAAAATGTAAACATACTTGTCAGTTATGCTTTTCAAAATTTAAACGTTGCTAAAACTTAAAAATAATATGCTTCTATATTTTACTTTATTTCAAATTAAATAACAGTAATCCTACTACTATTAGAAATATAAAAGTGTGTGAGGACGGATGGATATTTGTTACTCTTTCACGCCAAAAATCCGTTCGATTTCGATGAAATATGGTATGGTAGTAGTTTAAGCTCTGGATTAAAACATAGGACACTTTTTATCCCGAAATAGTACAGTGTTCCCGTGGGATACTGTATTTACGCTGGCGGAGCCGAGGGTAACAGCTAGTAGTTAATAAGTAAAGAATAAAGTAGATCTAGAATCTAGATAAATCCTGTTAAAAGATTTTGGTAATAAAATAAAAGATATTTTATTTTATTACCAAAACAAGAGTAACAATCCTAAATGCAATTCCACAGACTCTATGACTAACAAAGAGCACACTAATAACGTTGATCACTAATAACTCCATCAAGATGAACATAATTTTAAATCTACATAATATGTATACGGGGTATATAAGTTTTTAAAGTCCCCTCCGGTCGGCCCAAGCCGGCTGGTCACCGAGGGGGAGTACTACCACAACCCTCCAACAAAACAAAAATTATACATATGCACATATAATGTTACATCGCTGTTAACCCCAGAAAGAATAATACTGTTAAAACACGTAGAAACAAGAAAAATAAAATATGATATCATTGAATTGGCGGAAGTAAGAAGATCAGGCAGTGAAATCCTAGAGCTCGAAGAAAATATTTTCTGCTATACTGAAAAAAAGCAAAGTCTTCATGGCTTATAATATAAACCGAACATCCAGAATTACATAGGAATATCAGAGAGAGTGTGTATACTAAATCTCCAATTCGAAATAACAAGAGTATCCTTAATACAGTTATATGCATCCACCCAAGAGGGGGCAGGGGAAGAAGAAATTTCAACATTCTACGAGCAACTTCGAAAAGCTCATTTACTCGCTATAGGCACAATGATTGTAATGAGAGATTTAAACGCTAAAATTGGACAAAGAAAACCAGAAGAAAAGGAAATAATGGGACCATACTGCTATGGTAACAGAAATGACACAGAGGCGATAGGCTTTTACAATATGCGTTAGAAAACAAACTTACTGTAATAAACATTTTATTTAAGAAAAAACAAAACAATCTATGGACTTGGACAAGCTCAAACAGAATGATAAAAAACCAAATCGACTACATTCTCAGTAATAAGCCAAGAAATTTCCCAAATATAGAAACCTTAAATAAAAACTTATTTGCAGGCGACCATAAATTAGTACGTAGTACTTACAGCTCAGGAAGACAAAAGAAATGTAGAGCTATGTTTCATTGCAATCTATCAACCCTAATACACGGCGAAAAAAAATATCATGTCATCGGTCTTTGACAGGTGTGCAAAGTTTGAATTAAATCTGATCGGTTAAAGTAGGACAAAATCGAGCCCAAAGGAGTCTGTTACAAACAAACAAACAAGCAAGCAAGAAAGCAAACATACAGGTGAAACTAATAAAAGCGTTATAAAAACCTACCATTGCATGAGATTGAGGCTGATTTATTTGAATAAACATACACAATATGTTATTTAAAGTGAAAAATATACAATTTCTCCATATTTTTATTAATCTTCGCCCTAGACTACGGCGCTCAGCTGTAACTTGTTTACTCTGTGGACGTGACGTCAGCAACCGGATACAGCTAACGACGCTGATAAGACACGATCTCAACGCGATCCTGATTTCGATTCGATTTTGTCCGGGAGTACGCATCAGGATCGAAACTGAATTAAAATCGACATCGGATCAGACTCGTAAATCTAAATCGTATCAGTTTCGGGAGTAAGGCCCCAGACCTACTTTCGCATCACATACTTTTCAGAAAAGACAAAGGGTCTCGCAGAGATCTGCCGCCCGGAGCCTCGCAATCGGTAAGGGCGCAGCTGCCTCTGAGTAACAATCAAAATCAATTTTGAGTACAAAATGAATCGTCGCTTTTCGTATTATTTTCATAGAGAAACGAAGATTTCCGAGCACTATTCGTTGGATGGTCGCGATGTGCTTGAAATAAATTTCTGTTTGATCATAATCTTTTTTAGCCAGCTAGTCTAGTATACAATAAGGTTCTCTATTACGGTATATTCTTTGTCCCGAAGCCAGTTTTTAACGCATACTTCCATTTATGGATAGTTGTGGGGTGAAAATTAAGAATTATATTTAATTTGTTGTAAATTAGATGTTTGTTGTCTATTGTCTGTTGTCTATTGTCAACTTGATATAAATTGTCTCCTGCCATAAGCAGTTTTAACTTTAGTTACAGATGCAATATTTTGTATCCTCCGTTTTTTATTTTGTTTGATGGGATTGTAAGGGAGTTTACTATGAAGTTTTAGAGTCAAGTGTAGGATGATATGATGATAGCCACATTCAGAGTACAGAGTATATATTTAAGATAGTTTAAGATAGTAAGATAAGTTTTCTAGCTAAGTCAAGTAAAAAAATCTGTGTGTGAAGTAAAATAGAGTCGTTACAGACCTAACAGAGGGTGTACTGAAGGACGCAGTGAATACTGTGATCAAAGACAAGAGGTAGGTTCTTTTTCAAACTATTTATTACCGTGGAACGTTTAGAGGGATACCACGGCGTTATTGAATGCCGGCGTAAAAATTGTTAATGTGTTGTTTCGTCAAGTGAGTAAAGGAATGAGAAGCGTAAAGAGGGATGGGTTTTTTATTAAATAAAAATAAACTACAGGCTTGTAATGCTCGTACCCTTTTTATATGATAATTATAAATTATTTACAATTATTATATAATAATATATAATATTTTAAACTAAAATCATGGCCGCTGGTCACCTTCGTTCTCTTGCCTTTTTAATAATGTTGTTTTTATTTTTTTTTTGCCTGTCTCGTATGGCCATTTTAACGTTATGGTCAAATACTTCTTCAACTGACGATTCCGGGATGGGGGTTTAAAATATCGGCAACCAAATCCCTTGCCGGTCTTTTAGACGCTAACTCCTACTCCAACTGATATTGCGGATGTTCAAGGTGGCGGCTATGTCTCAGCATCAGGCGTCCAAAACTCAATGCTCGTTTATAGGTTGATGATGATGATTAATTAATAGTGGCATATGCTTGCAGTTTTATAAACAATACTGAAATTTCCAAACGTGTATCTTTAAAGACTGAGGAGTTCTGTTTAGTCCATTTGGATCCACGGTATACCTTGGCACAACATTTCACTTTTTGGTAGCTGTGAATGTTCAAAGAAATCGATATCGGTGTAAAAGACTACCTATATGAACTTAATATCTATGTTCATATTGGTAGTCCTGCCTATATGAGAAATACCTATATGAACATAATGTCATGATGTATGGTGTAATGGTTGTGGTGGTGGTGGTGGTGATGAAGATTATTTAATAGTGACATAATATGCTTGCAGTTTAATAAACAATCCTGAAATTTCCAAACCTGTATCTTCAAAAACTGAGGAGTGCCGTTCAGTGCTTTAGGATCCAGGGTATAAGGTATACCCTGACATTGACAAGGGTCAATAACTCACTTTTTGGTAGCATATTCTCGAGTTACTTCAAAACAAAGTAAAAATCACTATGGGTATACCTATACATTTTGAGGATTTCTCTCGATTCCTCATGGATCCCATCACTAGGTCTACCATTTGGTAACAATAGGACCAATTTGAGAGAACTATAGAAATATATAATAAATAAAGAAAGAATTTCGAAAATCGGTCCACAAACGGCGGGGTAATCGCGTAGGTAACATACATACAAAAAAAAACATACACACGAATTGATAACCTCCTTCTGTGTTTTGGAAGGCGGTTGAAAATATCTAATACCTATTCAGAAATACATTTCAAAACTATATTTGAAAACGCGACATTAATTGCAATAATACTGTCTTAAAAGTTAAAACAATTTTATAGCATAGCAATTATGATGTAAATGATGCAACTTCATAATTAACTAAAATAGCTTTATAACGATCGTCACGGTGGCTGGTTTAGGTAGAGTCATATTGAGGACTAACAGATTTAGCCTTTTTTTAGCCTTCCCGACTCGTCGTCACACCAATTATCACACCAGTGTGACAAACAAGGAAATTAAAACTTGTTTGTCACACTACTGATTTTTCCACACCATTTATTGCATTTATTTCCTAACTAGTGCTGTCCTAGTTGTACTACAGAAGAAGTTATACTACTAGTTAGTTAAATTAAAGGGAAACATTTAAATTATGTATTAGCTTATATTTTCAACGTAATGTTTCAAGAAAATGTCCTAATGATATTTCAACATTTAAAAGTTTTAATTGGCAGGAAGTTATATAATTATCTTTATCAGTTTGGTCGAGCCTTCTTTTTTTAATATAAATTTCCTTTTGATTGAATAATTCTGTTAATAATTTGAGTATGGTTACGTAGTTTTTATTAATCTTTTTGTTTAATCGGGAGTGCCAACTTTCACAAACGTTGTTAGTTCGGTGCCTTTGATTCTTTTATGTATTTGACTTTTTAAACCAATTGATTTTGCTTTTCGCCATAAGCTTTGAAAATTATTGAAGTAACACTTATTTATCGTAATATATGGAAAAAAATATCTTAAGGCATTTGCTACGGCAATCTCAAAATCAGCGTGAAATAGATTGGGATACCAGTCGGGAAATTTTGATTTCAGGGTGTCGAACAATGCAGCGTATGTCGACTCTTTTTTATCACTCATAAGCACATGAATAAGCAGTATCACGGAAGTTGTTTGTGACGTGCTCCCCAATTCGTCAAGTATAGAAAGTAATTGTGGAAATGGCTCTGGACAACTCTTAAATGTCGCATCTACAAAATATTCTTTCACACTTTTTAATAATTCCTTTGCATCTTCAGAACAAAAAATTAAGTCTGGTATTCTCATATTGATAGTCAGCAACGCGATATTTCTCAAATGTAACGGGTACTTGTAATTCCTCAATATGTTTGAAAACGGTCTTGCTGACTTTTAGTTTCCGTTTTTGTGCATTGTAAAGGCTGCACTTTACGCTATCAAATGGTGGTACTGTTAACCCTTTTTTTTAAAGATCTTATGTTTCTCGTAGATTTTAGGCATTGGCGCCGCAGAAGTTCCAGCCACTTCATGTATTTTGTGGATCGTAAATGCTATTTCATTATCGTTCTCATTTGGTTGACATGTATTTTTGTGCTCGACTGTTTTTATAACTTTTTCTCCCTGTGAAGTAAAACGATGACTATGAATAAATGATACGTATACATTTTAAACCGGGTTTCTTACCGTGATATAAAAAAAAAACGGTTAAAAATGTATAAGTGTTATAATAGTGACCATGAAAGTTTAAATTGAATACATGAGATAATAATTGCACTTAAAATTTAAAAAAAAACACCCCAACGCACACACTTATTTTCCTGCCCAGGCTACACCCTCTGGTGGTCTATCACCATAAAAATATCTAGATTACATTTGCTGGTGTCGTCTGCGGTCGAGTTTCAAATCCCAAAGACAGACAGACAGACATAGCGGTTACAAATGTTGGTACTTATGCTTATTTACCGTTCGAAGCATTCATATTGGCAAAATCACGTACAAAGGTAGGTAGGTATATGGTACATTCATTTATTGTGACAGACCCTGAGCACTTTATATTGTTACGGCGGTTACGACAAAACCATATCTGAGATAAATTTTTATATTCTTTTTGTTTATAGTATTGATGTCTCTTAAATAACAAAACTTGTCCACGTTTTCTATTAATTAAATAAAAAATATTAATTAAAAAAAATGTTACAAAGCGATTGTAAACCAATGCACAATTTGCAAAATTGTTGATGTTTAGATGTGCAATTATTTATATTGATTTATATTATTATCACAAACATTGCGTTTCCTACCGGCCAGCACTAGATAAGGTTGCATTAATATATCAATCACTGGACATCCACAAGGCCATAGATTCCACTAATTACTACGAAAAAGTTGCTAGTGTGTACCATAGGTACAGCACTACCAATTATAGTATACATGGTGTGGAAAAATCAGTAGTGTGACAAGTTTTTATTTTCTTGTTTGTCACACTGGTGTGATAACTGGTGTGACGACGAGTCGGGAAGGGTCATTAGATATTTAATAAGTCAGATGCCTAAAATGTTGCATGTTTTAATTTCTATCACAGACTTCGGTGATGCTATAATATTTTATGTTAATATAAAACATCGCTTGCTATACAGTTTGTATGAACTATCATGGCGGCTAAGATACCTACTTTATATTTTCATATTACGTATGAAATATATCCAAAAATATACCAGGCAACTTAAGATAAAATATTATAGTATGCGTCTGTGACACCGTTAAGAGCGTTTTCACGCGAATTTTCTACGCGATAACGATATCAGATATCGCGCGCGATGTCAGAGTCTATGTTTTATATTTAAATATATACCTGTTTTTGTCATCATAATTACATAATACCTATATTGCCACGATATCGGATATGGGATCTAATCAATGTGAAAACGCTCTTATGCCGACCATATAAGAGCGTTTTCCGGTCCGACATCGACTATCGTATTGTGAAAACGCTGTGTAACTACGTTAAAATGCAGTGACCGTACTAACTTATTTTTGTAATCGTCGATATCCGGGTCGACGGACGAAATAGCATTTAAATACATAAAATTGACCGCAACTCTTTGCGTCACATAATATAAAAGCATTTAAATATATATATTTAGATATAATAAATAAATTTTTAAGCGCTTCGTTAAATCCTAATTTAAATATTTTGTTTTTTTCATTTGTGTTACAAATTAATTTTCTTTGTATTTCACTATCTTTTGAGGTCAAGAAAATTAAGTCTAACCGTCTTAGTTTATCAAGTGAAAAAATAATAACTTCTGTTTCTGTTTACTCATATTTTTACACGATTATTCAGTTATCACGAGAATATAAAGCGGCTGAACAGTATAATGCAAGATCAACCTCAGCCGCCGCTGCAGCGCGCAGTGTGGTGGATCGAGTACGTGCTGCGGCACGGCGGCGCAGCACACCTGCGCGCGCGCACAGCAAACATGCCGGTGTGGCTGTACCTGCAGCTGGACCTCGTGGTGCTCGCACTGTGTGCTGCGGGCAGCGCGATTGTTGCTGTCGCATACTCCGCGCATGTTGTGTATAGACTGTTGACAAGAAAAAAAACAATAAAAATGAAGACAAAATAATATCATTTTTTAAGTGAATTACTTATTTTATAATAATATGTTACTGTTTAATGCACTGTGAAATTCTATAATAACCTAAGCAATAACCCAACCTTTCTAACTCTAATAGTTTAGAAATACCAGGGGGACTAAACCAACTAACCACTCACACACCACGTAAACTACCAGGACTTCTAAACTACTTTGGAGGTCGATTACTCAAAAATGGTTCACATTATAAAAAAAACATGTATCAAACCATGCCATTATTTAAAAATACCTATTCGAGGATATCCCACAAGGGGTAGAATGAAAAAGATTAATCGCCACTTCAAATGTGAGCCACACGTAAAGTACTAAATTATGATTATTTTATGAAATTTATTATTACATTTTTTTTTTTTTAATATTCAATTTCATATTTTCATTGATGACAAAAATAAGTCTATATTCAATCTATAATTACACAAAATTTCGCCTATTTATAATCATAATTACAGATGAAAAAGGGATGACGAATGGATAGAGTCACGGAATATAAAACACAAGACGAAAGGGCTAGAAAGTTCATAGAAAATCGCTGTCGGCAAACTCACACAAAAACATTATACGCACACTGAAAATTAACCAATTATAAAAATTTAATAATTTCTCGAAATCACAATGTAATAACGACTATTAAGAATGCCACAAAAAACAACTATAACGTCTTTACAATAATGTAGAATTTAGCAATTACACGTTGTGACTTTTATCGGCATTCCTTCAACGTTCTTTCGACCACCTCTGACAACTTAGTTCAACTATTTAACGCTAGATGACACTCTTAAAAGTTGCATGCAAATTTGCACTACTATTATAGATGTAAGGTTTAAATTCAAATTCGCGTAAAAAACATGTCATTATATCAATATACATATGCATAATATGACATTAGAAAATATATTTAAATTCAAAATAGTAAAAGGTATAAAAACATTTAAAGTCTATCAAGCCAGTCGAGTTTTTACTACCGCGCGCGAGCAACCTCACTCCTCAGAGAGTGAGGAAGGGGTCGGACCCCTTAACTGGAGAGACCCGCGTCTCTCCCGTCATAATAATAGCTTACAACCCGTAGCTGTCCCTAATATCCGGTCTGAACATCACCCGGGTGATGTTAGGGAGGGTCAAACCCTCCCTTCGTCTCTCACCTAATCAACTAGCCACCAGGCTAGTTATAGTCCGACGTAGCTACAGCGGTCTTAACCCGACCCTTACCGTAGACCCTTTCGAAAAAAAAAGGCAGTCGCCAATAGGGCCACTCACTTATAACCTATTTCAAGTTTCATCGACGTCACCTAAAGCCTTTCTTGATAAATGGACTATCCAACCCTTTCCATTCCACCGACACCTGTGCATAATTTCAAATTGTACTAATCGACACTAGATAGCCCATTCGACTAGGCGTCATACAATTTTTGGCTTTATTTCAATAGTGATATGTGTCATTCTTAATTTTCACTAATATTTTAGATGGATACAGGACTGTCTGACAGAATTATTTATTATTTCTTTTCCTATGAAATTGCCGTTTTGTTGAAAAAATTTAACGGTTTTTTTTTCATGTATTTTTTATTTGTATTAATCGAAGTAATCACCCATGAATTCAATGAATCTTTGCCAACGCAGTGGCAGTTTATTGATGCCCTTCTTAAAGAAATCAGCTGGACGGGAGGCAAGAAATTCTTCAAAGGCATTTTGTACTGCCTCTCGGGTATTGACTTTTTCCCGCCAAGAAGTTATCCAAATTCTGGAAGAAGTAGTAGCCTGTAGGCGCAAGGTCTAGTGAGTAGGGCGGATGACGGAGATCTTCCAACCCCAGTTCTTGCACCTTGGAGACCGTCTGCTGTGCAGTATGAGGTCACGCGTTGTCGTGCAGGAGCAGCGGAGACGAGCGATTGACCAATACTGGTTGGAGATGTGCCAGCTTCTCCATCATTGTGTTCAGTTCTTCACAGTACATATCTGCAGTAATGCTCATCCCGTTTGGTAGGAATCTGTGATGAATCACACCGGCGCTAGACCACCAAACAGTGACCATCACTTTTCTAGGGGTAAGTTTTCGTTTAGGGCATTGTTTAGGTGCTGAACCAGGACAACCAACTTCCTGAGCGCTTGCGGTTATCAAACAGAATCCATTTTTCATCGCAGGTAACAATCATGCGGTTCAAAATTCCTTCATTTGTGTGTCTGTTGAGCAGTGCAAGGCACGTCTCGACGCGTACTTCGCGCTGGCGATCATTGAGTTCGTGGGGCACCCATTTGTCAAGCTTTTTTACCTTGCCAATTTGACGAAAATGGATCAATATTGTTTTGACGCTAACGTCGAAAGCTGCTGCTAATTCAGCCGTAGATTGTGTATCATCAGCTCCCACAATCGCCTTTAATTCGTCATTGTCGACCAAAGTCTTCGGACGACCGCGAGGTTCATTTTTCAGGTCGAAATTTCCAGAACGGAACCGAACAAACAAATAACAGGTGGTGCGTTGGTTCGTAGTGTGTAGCTCCGTAAACGTCGTTGATGTTGCGTGCCGCTTGTGCCGCGTTGCTGCCACGACGGTACTCATATTCCATAATTACTCGAATTTTTCAACGTATCCATGATGACGAAAAAGATTGAAATGCGATGAAAATGTATCACTAATCAATAAACAAATGACCACTTTTGGAAAAAGAATTCCATGTTTTTAAAATAAAATTAATTTGAAATTAGAATTCTTAGCCAAACAAAAATTATTTTGATTTGAAATGGCCAGTACTGCAGAACGGCAATTTCATAGGTTATTATTATTAATTATAAATTAAATAACGACTTACCGATGATAAGAAACACCTGATCCTAGTAAGTTCCTAGTACTACTATTGTTTTTGCACTCAAGGATGGAACATCGAGTCATGATTAGGTAAGAGGTTTTTAGTAAAACACGCGTATGAAAATCACCGGCAGTACACGTCACAATTGACACACAACTGAGTCAAGTTAAGACTCGCTGTCCTTAACTATGGCACGCGGGCCACGCCCAAATTTTCCCAAAACCCTTTCCTCTTGGGTTTTTAATTCCGTGGATAGAGCGAAATTATAGCGGTTCCTTATAGTTACAACGGAACTCTAATGAAATAGCTGAAGCATAAAGAGAGATAAAATAATAACAACGAGCATTTTTGCTTTTTGTGACTTCAAAACTCTTTGCATTAACTCAATGTATACGTATATAGGCAAAAACAACGTAATTTGCGCTAATGACACCACATAATAACTACTCTGTGTTTGTGTTTCTGTTAATTATAATAATAATTACTATTTTAACTATGGCAACATTATGTAGCATTATAATAATTCTTAGTATTTACATGTAATTTTCGTATTTGTACAGTGTAATAAATCGTATCATTTCCGGTAAGCACTTTTCTTATTGTTAGTCGTGGAAACACAGTGATTCTCACTTTTTGTCGTTCTTACACATGATATTATTTTTAAGTAAAAAAAGGACAATAATGAAAACACAAAATAAAACAACAAAGAATTTATAACTGAAATCTTTAAACCTACTTTTTGATTACTTAATTACCTATTTGGTTAAAATACTTTCACCAGCAATTTAACTTGAGTATAATTGTAGGTTAATAATAAATATAGTATAACAAACAATATTGGTATCATTATACTTATAAAATAAGCATCTATTGATATTTACAATTTTTACATGAGCATCCGAGTAAAGGACATCGGTAGAAGATCGGCAAGTCACCATACATTTACTGCCTGGTACTTAAAATACGCAAACACAAAAAATATTAGGTCATTACATATGAAATTGGCGTTTTGTAAAGGAGGAACATAAAGACATTTTTTTTAAACATAATATATTTATTTAATTAAAGTATATACCATTGCTATCTATGCACTTTTGCCATCTCATAGGTAGTTCATTGATTTCTTTACTAAAAAAACTATTCGGACAGGAATCAATAAAATCTTTGAAGGCGCTTTGAACTGCCCCATCAGAGTTGAATTTTTTCCCTTGCAAGAAGTTATCCAAATTTGAAAAAAAGTGGTAATCTGTTGGAGCAAGGTCCGGGGAGTACGGTGTATGTCTTAGACATTTCAATTGAAGCTCTAATTTGGTAGCCGTCTGCTGTGCATTGTGTGGTCTAGCGTTGTCTTTAAACAGCAGTGGCCTAGAGCGAATGAACAACCTCGGTTGTTTAGCACCTAGCTTTTCCATAATGATTTGCAATTGCTGGCAACAGACATCTGCCGTAATCGTCTGGCCACATTTAAGAAAGCTGTAGTGAACGACACCAGCACTAGTCAACCAAACGCTCACAAGTAACTTTTTTTGAGTCAATTTTCGCTTGGGGCAGGCTTTGGCTGGTTCGCCAGGGTTCAGCCATTGCGATGAGCGTTTCCGATTATCTTACAGGATCCACTTTTCATCACAGGTAATGATTCGATTTAAAATCCCTTCATTATTGTGCCGGTTGAGCAGCACTCGACGCGCATTTGTCGGTTTGCTGCACTCAATTCGTGAGGTGGGACCTTTTAAGCTTTTTCACCTTCCCAATTTGCTTCAAGTGGATTAAAACAGTTTTATCACTAACACCGCAGCCTGCAGCTAACTCGGAAGTAGTTTGCTATGGCTCGGCTTTCACAATAGCCTTCAATTCTTCATTATCAACTTTGGTCTCCGGTCGTCCACGGGGCTTGTTTTGCAGGTCGAAATTTCCAGAACGAAAACGTTGGAACTAAAAACGCACTGTATTTTCTTTTGCGACACCGCTGCCATACATACTCGTATCATTAATCCCGCAGAGCCGGTTTTGCAGGACTGGTGCCACGGTGGAACTCGTACTCGAAAATAATACGATATTTCAAGTTTTCCATTTTGTAAACAGTGACGCAAAGAAAAAACCAAAAGAAGAAAAAACAAATAAATTACGGTTTTCGAAACACAAATGCCTGAGTAAATAGCGGTATTTTGAAATTGGAATTCTTAACCAAGAAGATTATTAGAGATCAAAGTGGCCAGTACGAAAAAACGCCAATTTCATATTATGTAAGGACCTAATATTATATATTTTATTTTTTTGTATGTTCAACGATAATTCCGCCGTCTGTGGACCGATTTTCAAAATTCTTTTTTTGATGTATAATCCCAAGTTGGTAGTGTTTTCACCAAAGTGGTGACCTGATGCTGGGATTCATGAGGAATCGAGGGAAATCCTCGAAATTTATATGGACACATGTAGTGATTTCATCTTTTTCTGAAGTAATCTAAGCATATGCCACCAAAAAGTAAGATTTTGCACCAAGGTATACTCTGGATCCGAAAGTACTAAACAGAACCTCTGACTCCTTATAGATGCATGTTTTGGGATTTCGGCGTTGTTTAAAGAACTGCAAGCATATACCACTATGTCAATTACGGTAATCATCATCATCAATATCATCATCACACCATACATCATCACATTATGATAGTCTCCATCCCGACTGCCTATAATTGCAATTATCAGTTTTCGATCCAAATGCAAGCCACAATCCAAATTTTTACCTTGATATGCCTGCGTATGAATTAGACTCCCTGATAGTACATATTATAAAATTTTATTGATATTAATAGCCCCTACATATGATCACGCCTACATTACCTACGTAATGGGTACGGTGGGTATAATAGGTACGTAATGGGTGCCCACTAATTTCAGAAATCAGCGATCCGAATATAGGATTTTTTAATTTTCTAATGCGAGAAGTGGACTAGAGATTTTTTCTGTGACCTCTGCCTATCGTTATTGGACTCGGTGGTCCCTATCCAAGCAAAGTGGCCTTGTTTCTTACTGCCTATCTAGTACCTACCCTTATTTAGGGGAATAGTCTTGGGCATATGTTAATCTGTGTGTGTACTCATATTATGTTAATATGTGTGTGTACTGTGTAATTGTAGATATTCTGATATCTAAGAAATAGTTAGCATCAATCATAACATTTATACAGAGTGTCTTCAAAACAATAGAGATTCAAGGGGCGTGATCAGTTGTCTTGACTGTCTGTGACTTCTCGTTGCATCAATATATGACATAATATAGATAAAAGACAAAGCGGATTGACTTATGTATATACTTACAACGCACAGGCCAAACTCATAAGGCTAGAAATTTGAAATTTTACACGCGTATTTCTCATATGACGTAGGCATCCATCCACTAAGAAATTATTTTTCAAAATTCAAACGCCTTACTTTACCCATGCCCATACACGGTCCGGTTTTCCTTCAGTTCGGCCTGAACGGATGCAAAATCGTATCGTCTGTGTGCAATTTCGAGATCGCATCAGTCGGCCGTATGGACTGAAGCGATTCGTTCTAGTGTTGCCAACTCTGTTTTTGCGAAACTACTAAACTCGCGTCGTTTTCTACTAAAAACTACTACAAGAGTACCGATAACTATAAAAAAGCTACTAAACTTAGGAATTCCTAAAAGTTTTTTTAGGGATTTTGTGTTTACAAACATACATACATTTTCAGTTTTAATATTTAACCGCTAAATTAAAAAAAAATAGTAAGAAATATTACGTATATATAAATTAAATCGGTAGTTTTAAGCGACTTACGAATGCGTGCTACTATGTGCTATTATGATAAGGTATCATAATAGCACATAGAAGCAGGCACTTTGCATATTATGATTACTGTCTAGCTATTTTCTACAAAACCACTACTAACAACTAAATTTCTACTAAGGAGGTAATAAAATACTAAATTTAGTAGTAAAACTTTGTAAAACAACTCAGTTAGCAACATTAATTCTGACCTGTACGGATGGATTGAACGGCAATAAAATTGGACTGAACGGTAATAAAATTCTAATGTAAAATGAAACCGGTCAAGTGCGAGTCGGCAAGAGAGGTTCCGTACAAAACGGAAAAAATAACGTTTGTTGTATGTGAGCCCTTAATTTTTAATTAAGTCTTATGATTTGTTGTTATAACGGCAATAGAAATACCTACACCATTGCTTTAACTGTCGAGCTATCACGGTATAAGAAGGTTAAGATACAGCCTGGCGACAGACGGACGAACAGCAAAGTCTCAGTAATAGGGTCCCGTTTTTACCCTTTGGGTACGGACCCCAAAAATGGCACATGGTCTAAAGAAATATATTGAAGTTCATTGAAGTATTTAAAACTTTAGAGCCACTATGGTTGATAAAATCTAAAGACTATTAACTACTATAAAACAAAGCGAAATGATTTCTTTAACATATTACTGGTAAAATGTATGACACAATAATTCGGTTTCGTCGATAGCGTGATTACAATTGCAGCAAAATACAATTAATAAATAAAATAATATCCTAAACTGACCAAGAGCATGTCACGACATGTCTAAGGAGGGTTCCGTAACTATCAACGCGCAATAGGCTTTCTTTGAATTACTACAAAAGTTACTGTCATAAAGTTGTTACAGAAGCTCTGTCTGTCTGTCCGCCGCTCTCCTAAGCGGTGGACAGACAGATAGACAGGCAGAGTGAAATTATATGGGTTCCTTATGTATTACGGAACCCTAAAAACACGACCTAAGCTCGCGGCAATTTCCGTGTATGTGCTCGAATCCGTTCAGGCCGAACCTTAGACTAAAACGCCTAGAAGCCAGGTACGCGCATGAAAAGTGAAGTAAATCATACTAAGCAATATTGGCTCAGTTTGTTCGAACGACTCGTCAGTTGTCAAGGTCAAGCGCTAGTGCATACATCTCCGACTATTAAAAACATTATGACGGTTTGTGTCGTTAGTAGGTGTCACAATGCATCGGAAAAGAATTAAAAAAGCTTCGGACATAACATTTCATATTATGTAAGTATGAAATGTTATGTCCGAACAATTTGACTCATATAAAGTCAACTATTTAAAATATTTTAAAATAAAATCATATTATGTCGCCATCTTGCTGGTGAATTGTGAATTGTGAAAGTGTTACTAGTAATAATAAATTTATTTGAAAATTTTCATGGCTAACTAATAGTCGCAACTAAGATAAAGTTTTATAATATTTTCTGACTTTTTTAATTATCAATTTAAAGTATTGCCCGTATTAAGATAATCCTTAATATATTACTTAATACCAGTTTATAAATAAAGTTCACAAATTGTGTTTAGACGGCTTAAAATGAAATTTAAGTTATATTTTTACATCTCACGATATTAAGAAAAACAAATACAATAATTCCAATTTTAAGAATACACACTCCACAACTTTAAAGTTTTGTTTGTGTGCGTGTCTGTATGTAATGCTTACGCCTACATCTATCTCTTGCTTCACTATGTACGATGCGTTTGTTTGAAGACTATCTAGGCGTTATTCATCTAAGGGCCGAACTGACGTCAGTTCGGTCGGATGCGATTTTCTCCGTGTATGTGCCCGAATCCGTTCAGGCCGAACTGACGTCAGTTCTAACTGAAACGATCGGCCTCTCGTCTGTGTAGGCCTGGGATAAAAGTTTGTACGTAACTTTTTATTCCTTGTACATACTTGCATGAAATTTCGTATGAAAAATAATGTGTTACATATTTCAGCGTTTTCTATTATTCAACCCCTACGTAAATAGGGGATGAAAGTTTTAAATTATAATAAAGATATCGTTTAAAAACCTTCATCAATTATGCTTTGATTAATTATCTACGAGTAACAAAGTGGTAACTAGAAGTAAAAGTGTAGCTGTAGGTATGTCGTGACACTTGATATAAATTATTTCATCTAAATTACACACCTATCTGAATTAACAATTGTTTAGGGTTTCATATAGGTGGTTTAGATGGTGATTCACGAGCTTTTATTTACTGGTATAGCTTTTAGAACGTGCTTAATAAAGAAATTTGAAGATAAATCAATGTTAGATGTTAAATGCGTAAAAGTAGATACTCGTATTACCGATTTATGAACTAAAATAGTTTTATATGAAATACCTATGTCACAATGTAGATAAGCAAGATAACGTGCAACTTGATCAGCATTAGGATATTTAACATTTATAGAATAAGACTCACACCACTTCTTCTATCTGTCCCACGCAGGTCTATATTACGCCATGTTTGGAATAGTCTAGGTAATGTTGGAGATCCTGAAACATATAGTCAATGGAATAAAATATAAAATTTAAAAATGGGGCGTCTCGAAAACCTATCCTATCCTATTCTACATCGTTCTAGTGCCGGGGTTCCTAACCTTTTCTTGTTCAGGGACCACTTTTATGTTATTCTTGTACGCAGGGACCTCTGTAAAGTGAGAATTAAAATAAAGTGAAATAATCTAACCGAAACTTTAATTAAAATTCAAAAGCTGGTTACATAAAAACAAATAATAATATGTTTTGTATAAAATAATGTTTTGTTGTTGTGTGACATAAACTTGTTTTAATGTGATTTCTGAGCTTGTATCTTCTTTACGAGTTCGGCTACCCTAGGACTGAATTCATCAATCAAAATTTGTAAATGAGTCTTGATGTTTTCTTTTATATTTGCCTCTCTAGCGTCACACTTTTTGTCATCTACTAGTGCTTTCAATGTCACAAATACAGAATAATTATTTTCTTCAATTTTACGTAACCACAACTGAAGTTTACAAATAAAAGCGCGAAGTTTATCTTCAAAAATGAATATATTTGCTACATTTTCTAATTGTTTATTGCCAAAACCTTTTAGTTGGATATTAAACTTATTTAAGTGTGTAAAAACATCTACAAGATAAGCCAAATTCATCTGACATGTCTGATTAGTAAACTGTTTCGCAAAATCGTTATTTTTTTGTCAACCAGAAAAATCTCAACCTCTGCTCTCAGTTCATATAATCTTCCCAACATACAACCTTTCGATAGCCATCGAACTTCCGTATGAAAGAGAAGTGCCTCATAGTTAGAATCCATTTCAGAGCACATTTTTTTTAAAAAGGTGTGTATTTATGGCGCTGGTTTTGATAACATTTACAACTTTTATAGCTAATTGCAGTGTATCGTTAAGGCGTCCAGGAAAAGTCTTAGAAGCTAACGCCTGGCGATGTATGATACAATGTGTTGTTATTACATTGGGAGTATTCTGTTTTACTATCGTCGCCAGCCAGGAACGTGATCCCAAAATTCCGGGAGCACCATCAGTATAGAGGGCAACGAGTTTATCCCACATAAGATTATGTTTCTCAAAATAAAGCGATATGGAGTTCATAACGTCGATAACTTTTCATGTTGTCTCCAGATCCTGTGAAATCAGTAATTCTTCTTTAATTATGTTGTCGTCATCTAAAAAGCGCACAAATACAAGTAGTTGGCAACAATTCGAAATGTCGGTCGATTCATCACACTGCAAAGCAAAAAATGGTGACTTTTTTAATCTTGAAACAAGTTGCTCCTCGATATCATTTGATATAAGTTCAATTCGAGCTTTGACGGTGATATTCGACAGAGGTATATCTTGTATTTTTTTCTTGGCTTCCAATCCCAAAACTTCTTCGACGGCTTTGATCAAACACGGTTTCACGAGTGTTTCACCAACTGTGTGAGGTTTTTCAGATTGTGCTATTAATTTTGAAATCTTAAAAGACGCTACTAATGATTTTTCAGATGTTGCAAATCTCGTACCACTTGGCCCGAGTTAATTTTTTTAGGTTCTCTAATTTACCTTCAAAAAATTTTGCAAACGGTCAGACAAATAAGAGTGTACCGTTTCTAAGTGGCGTTTTAATTTAGCTGGTTTCAACGCGTCATTTGAGAGAACGGTTGCGCATATAATGCACAGTGGTTTTATTTCTCCGTTACTTTCTATTGAGGTAAATTCCAATTTTATAAAACTATTGTCGTATTTTCTCTTAGGCGCCATGTTCTAATAATAACAACCATTTTAATAAAAAATAAGACACCCGATTGCATGTTAACTAAGTTACTTAGTTTTATGAGCAATTTTATCATGAAAACTAAATTTTTACACACAAAAAAGATTACTCTTGCTTTCGCAGCCGGGTAATAAAAGCGTAAATTTAGGTATGTACCTATTATAATATGATCGCGAAAGCTTAAATAAAAATATTTCTTTTTTCACTTTTTATATTAGTTTCACTTGTATTTATTTATGTATGTATGTTTGTATGTTCGTAACTTTACTTCACTTTATAGTAACATCGTTTTAAAGCCTTCTTACCGACGCCAGATAATTTACTTGTTAGTGCGAAGTCTTATAAAAGCGTGTTTTTTAGTTCTTTAAACTATATTTATTAAAATAATGACCACCGTAGTTTTAGTTCACAAACGGATGCTGATAAGCAATAATATGTCAATTCACACAAAGTACAATTCAAAGTTTTTGATATATTTGAATAATATAGCACGTATTTAACATTCTGTAAAAGTCTTTTAGGAGTTATAAGTCACCAAAAAGAGAAAAGTATAAGAAATATACTTATAATAAAACTAATCAAAACAATAATCTCATTTTTTTAAAGAATATTCTAGATTATTTAATTTTTGTAATATCAATCTGTTTCTAATCCAATATTCTTTTTTATTAGGTAAACCGAGCAATATGCAGTTGATACATGTTTTTTTTTAAACAAACATTACAAGAATTCGTTTGAAAACTTAAGGCGCCATTCTCTCAAAACAAAGTTCTTGAGGGTTAACACATTATTGCTTATTATCATCCATCAACAATATCTTATTTTGCCATAGGTATGATCCCGCTAAAATATATAAACAGAAATAGACGCATTGAAAAAATTTAATTAATGACGAACCGAAAACGATCTATTTTAATATCTACCTTCGGAAAGTTGTTATCAAAACAAAATATTCACTTACCTCTATTATTTAGAAACAGATTCAAGATATACAGTTAAAAACAATGGTCAGTACTAAATGATTCACTTCCTCGCACAAATAAGTAATACTAAATACTATTACTGAACCTCAAATATAACAAACGACAGCGCCGTTATATTTGAGGCTAAGCCGTTACCGCCCGACAAATTTAAAATCATTAGCGGACCATATTTTAGCTTCTGGGGACCCCACTGGTGGTCCACGGACCACTGGTTGGGAACCCCTGTTCTTGTGACCCACTACATGGCCACATTACCACGCCTACACAGACGGTCTGACCCGCAGTATTGGACTTACACAATGCATACAATAATAACGTAGGTATTACTTTTAACTATATCGTAGATCAGTGAATTGTTTTACTTAAACATGCATAAAACCCATTAGGTATTTAATTAGATCTCGTTTTTTTAATTAAATAAATATAATTTGTATATCTTAATATCTTAATAATTAATGTCTTGTAAATAAATAAATATCCTTTTTACGTCTTCTGCGAATTAAGTTTTTATTATCATTATTTATTACGATTATCCTGAGCATCTGTATGTTTGTCAGTAGCTCAGATGGTGGCTTATCTACTACTATTACTTAATAATAAAATTTCATTCTTACTTTTGCTAATACTTTTTGGGTCTCCCAATTTGAGTTTTACAAACCAAAACGCATTAGTGAAAACCGCATTCATATCGGTGAAGCCGTACGCGCAAAAACAAATATCTCGGGAACTGTACATTTTTCCACAATAACAAGTAACCTATGTGTTAATCCCGAGTCTAAACTACGACCATACCAAATTTCATCAACATCCGTTCAGTAGATTCTGAGATTAGCGCCTACAAACGTACAGACAAACACAAAAATTCTAAAAATCATTCTTTTGGGCTCAATAACGTTCACAAAGTCCCCCTGTGATAGTAGTTTTTCTTATTTATCTTCCATGTACAGACAGCGACCAGTTACAAATTTATTATAATTATGTAGGTATAGATATAGATTAAAGTGTAAATTATCCAATAACTAGTAAATTCAATGAACCTGAAGAAACACCTGGGTGTTGTGCCGGTTTTTTTTCCTTAGATCTTTAATTCTCATTAAAACTTTTTAAATTTATGCTCTTATAATAAACACTTAATTAAATAAAATATATATTTATGCGTGGGTACATACATAAATCTTTTATTAATCACAAACAATTATATTTTTTGTATAATATAATGTCCATGAACTGGAGCGATTATACATTTGTTGCACGCCTTAGCATTATTATCCACTCGTACGTAAGCTACCACATTTATTAACTCGATTTTCTCGCAAAAGGTTTGCTGTAGACGACCATGCTTAAGTTAAACGGTATTTTGTTTTTGATATCGCACGTTCAGTGCGCAAGAATATTGGCAGTGTTTTCAACTCCATCCGTTAGCCATCAAATAGTTTTTCGTCCTATAGTCGAGGAGCTAGCGAAGAGGAGACACGAACTTGTAGTCATAACTACAGATCCAGCATTCCCGAAAGGTAAAACTCCAGCGAATTTAACAGAAGTCGACGTCCACGATGTATCCTACAAGTTGTGGCACGAGATGCTGTCAAGCGAAGTGATGGGCATAAGAAATGATCCTACCTCACAAATCCAGGTACTGTTTCGCGCCGTAGCTAAGACGTTCGAAGTACAAGTCGCACAGGAAAGAATTAAGAATATCATACAAAAGAAGGAGGGCGAATTCGATTTGTTGATATTGGAAGCCTGTGTCAGGCCGGCTCTGGGATTTTCACATATTTTTAAAGTGCCAGTTATACAGATAAGCTCATTCGGAGCTATTACTTTTAACGACGAATACGTGGGTGGAGCCTACCATCCGCTCCACTACCCCACACCGTGGAGCGAGAGACTCTACAATTTGACCATATGGGAGAAGATCACCAAGCTATTTTACTACATGAAGCTAAGAAACCATTACTTTAACGACGTCGTAGATCAAGAGAATGCAATTTTGAAGAAAACTTTCGGCCCAGACTCCCCGCCTATAAGTGACTTGGTAAATAAAGTGGAGATGCTGATGTTGAATGTACATCCAATATGGATAGATAACCAGCCCATGCCGCCGAATGTGGTGTTTTTGGGAGGACTACCTGGGAGACCCAAAAAACTATTAGCAAAAGTAAGAATGAAATTTTATTATTTAGTAATAGTACCTAGTAGATAAGCCACCATCTGAGCTACTCACAAACATACAGATGCTCAGGTTAATCGTAATAAATAATAATAATAAATACTCAATTCGCAGAAGACGTAAAAAGGCTATTTACTTATTTACAAGACATTAACTATTAAGATATGATATAAAATTATATTTATTTAAATAAAAAAACGTGTGAATTAAATATGTAATGGGTTTTATGCATGTTTAAGTAAAACAATTCACTGATCTACGATATAGTTAAAAGTAATACCTACGTTATTACTGTGTTAATTGTGTAGGTTCATTACTGCGGGTCAGACCGTCTGTGTAGGCGTGGTAATGTGGTTATGTAGTGGGCCACTTGAACGATGATAGAATAGGTTTTCGAGCACCCCCATTTTTAAATTTTCATTTTATTCCATTGACTATATGTTTTAGGATCTCCAACATTACCTAGACTCTTCCAAACATGGCGTAATATACGTAAGCTTTGGCTCCAACGTAATCCCGTCAGCTTTCCAAGCCGACAAGATGCATATTCTACTCAACACTTTGGCCAGTCTACCACAGGATGTCCTTCTCAAATGGGATAAGGACGAGCTACCCATAAAGGCTGATAACATTAGAATAAGCAAATGGTTCCCGCAACCGGATATACTCAGTAAGTATTTATAGGTAGGTTTTTGGGCTTTCTACATTTCCAATTTGTTGAAGTTGTGATTACCTTAGTATTAAGTACTAGCATGGAGGAAATAAATAAGGACAAGGCAAGGAAACGACACACAACACACAAGGAAAAGACAACAGAGCATGTCGGAACATGTCTAAGGAGGGTTCTCCGTACTGTAACTATTAACGCGTAATAGGTCTTTTTTCAAATTACTTCAAAAGTTACTACTCGAATTCGTTCAAAATAATTTCCTAAAGAGCTTTTAGCATGATCGATCAGCATGGAAACTCACAAGTTTCTATATCCTATAGTTTAGAAATACGAGGGGCGGACCAACTGGTGGACCAACATCCATTTAATATTCTCTTATAATATCTGATTAATTTTTTACTAATTCTAAAAACGCGAATGTTTTATGTATGAATGTATATGTTACTACTGAATGGATTTAGATGAAATTTGGCATGGAGGTGGGCCATATCAAATTTCATAAAAACCGTATGGTAGTAGTTTAAGCTCTGGATTATACCATTTCCAAGATAATCTTCAATGAAATCCATTTTCCAATATTAATATTTTACGACATTTTGGACTTTTAAGATTTATATAAAAATTTAAGACTTGTTTCTCTTTGCCATTTTTTTTTTTCAAAATTTGTCCTTTTGATTTATTCTTACCTACCTATTTAGTATACTATTTAGTAATAGTAGTAAGTATCTCTACCGGGGACCGAGGAAATTTCAGAGCATTGAAAATAGAACTCTGCGCTAATAGGTCTTTACCTATGAAATTGCCGTTTTGTATGAAAAAATTTAAACGAGTTTTTTAAATGTATTTTTTTATTTGTTTTAATCGAAGTAATCACCCATGCAATCAATGCATCTTTGCCAACGCAGTGGCAGTTTATTGATGCCCTTCTTAAAGAAATCAGCTGGACGGGAGGCAACAAATTCTTCAAAGGCATTTTGTACTGCCTCTTGGTTATTGAATTTTTTTCCCGCCAAGAAGTTATCCAAATAGGCGCAAGGTCTGGTGAGTAGGGCGGATTACGGAGAGCTTCCAACCCCAGTTCTTGCAACTTGGAGACCGTCTGCTGTGCAGTATGAGGTCGCGCGTTGTCGTGCAGGAGCAGCGGAGACGAGCGATTGACCAATGCTGGTTGGAGATGTGCCAGCTTCTCCATCATTGTGTCCAGTTCTTCACAGTACACATCTGCAGTAATGCTCACCCCGATTGGTAAGAAGCTGTGATGAATCACACCGGCGCTAGACCACCAAACAGTGACCATCACTTTTCTAGGGATAAGTTTTCGTTTAGGGAATTGTTTAGGTGCTGAACCAGGATCCAACCAACTTGCTGAGATTTTCGGTTATCAAACAGAATCAATTTTTCATCGCAGATAACAATGCGGTTCAAAATTCCTTCATTTGTGTGTCTGTTGAGCAGTGCAAGGCACGTGTCGACGTACTTCGCGCTGGCAATCATTGAGTTCGTGGAGCACTCATTTATCAAGCTTTTTTACCTTGCCAATTTGACGCAAATTGACCAATATTGTATTGACGCTAACGTCGAAAGCTGCTGCTAATTCAGCCGTAGATTGTGTATCATCAGCATCCACAATTGCCTTTAATTCGTCATTGTCGACCAAGGTCTTCGGACGACCGCTAGGTTCATTTTTCAGGTCGAAATTTCCAGAACGGAAGTGAGCAAACCAATAACAGGTGGTGCGTTGGTTTGTAGTGTTAGCTCCGTAAACGTCATTGATGTTGCGTGCCGCTTGTGCCGCGTTGCTGCCACGACGGTACTCATATTCCATAATTACTCGAATTTTTACTAATCAATAAAAAAATGACTACTTTTGGAAAAAGAATTCCATGTTTTTAAAATAAAATTAATTTGAAATTAGAATTAGCCAAACAAAAATTCTCTGTGTCTTTTTACTTATGAAATTGCCGTTCTGCAGTACTCTGCAGAAATTTTATTAAAAAGTTTTATTTAAAATTTTTATTAAAAACTTAAGTAAAAAGACCTATTACAATAGAGTAGAAAATCGAAGTATCGAGTGTCAAGCTGTCATATAAGACATTGACATTTGATTTGACAGTTGTGTGTTCGATTTTAAGCTCTATTGTATTAGCGCAGAGTTCTATTTTTAGTGCTCTGAATTTTCTCCGGCCTTACAGAAAGACTAGTTATATCTATCAAAATCAAATGATATAAATGTGTTAATTACATAGTTTCTATCATAAGAAATACGAATACAACACTATTTTGTTATATAAATATGCGATTCATTTATAATTTCGAAATTAAAGCTGTAGTTTTATTATCTGCATATCACGTGACCGAAAACACCAGCCGCCATATTTTTCTTGTAAGTGACGTCATAAGAAGATAATCAAATCGAATAAACAACACCGAAAGTTTAATCTAATGTTCATGCACTACATACGCACACATGATATTTATTTGTTTTTGTTTTTATGAAGTCACGTTAATGGTGGCAGTGGTTACGGCGCAAACATTGCTCTGTCACGCTAGAACCCGCTTTGGGAAAAATCAACCTTTTTTGAGCCTAATTTACCTACAAACGATACTAATAAACGTAGTAGATTTCATTTTTTTGTAGTCTTATCAGTTACTGAGGAAACGCCATTGATATTGTTTAAACTAAGAAATGTTAGTAATAATGCGCAGAAAAGTTTTGAAATAGGTTCCAAATTGATTGTTGTTTATATTCTTCTAAAGTTTCGCAAAAATAATACAATAGCCAGATTTTAAATCGCAAAAAACACTTAAACTACAAACGATGTAGTTGATTGTAGCTGAAACTAAATGTTTGTAGTGACTGTTAAATTCTTATCAGTGATTAAAGAAACAAAAACAGGTGTTTAATTAGTCGATACACTTGAGATAATTCTGAGCCCTAGATTTAATATTGTTTGTAGTTTTAGAAAAAAAGAAAAATATTCTCACGAGGCTTACCTAGAAAGGGGACCATGCATAAATACGAGTACTTATCACTAAATTACATTGAACTACTCGATAAACTACTTGATACTTATTCCCGTAGCACCAATAGCGACACAACAAAAATTAGTAGTACAATTTAGAGCAGTAAAAATCTAAAATACTTAATGATTTTGTCGAGTTGTCAGTGTTTTATCGTTTGTAGTTTATTGTAGTACCAAGAAATATTTAATTATTTATATTTATCTCAGAATAAAATTGGATCAAATAAAAAATTATAGATTTATAAAAATCCACATTTTCAAATGCGAAACTACAAACGATATTGATGTTTGTAGCCACATTTGTATGTTTATATTATTTTTATAACCCCTATAATAACTGTAATTTGAGGCTATATTCAAGAAAACGTATTTATAATTTTCTGCAGTTCATTTTCAAGAAGTTCTAACAAAGGTATCGGTTGTTAGATCTACTCTGAAAATCTCGTTATTCTATCTTATTGTATACATCTTAGTTTTATAATTGATTGGCATAATACTTAAACAAAATTTAATGACTTAATAAGACAACAGTTTTATTGTTTATTATAATTATAAGCAAAAACAAATAATAGTTCTTATTTGTATTAGTTTAACAGTTAAAAATATTATTCCAAATTATTTTATGAGATAAAATAACATATGTATTTTTCTTTTCTTCACTAAATCTTTTTTAGGTACTACCTACTTTTTTTTTGGAGCTTTGGGAGATTCCATCATGAAGTTCCCATTTGCTGTTGGTTCTGCGTATGTACGGTCGATAATGTCCAGTGACTTCGAGAATAATATGTTCTATGGAACCAACCAATATATATGTATTATTTAATATCTCTAATTCAATAGGGATTAGTAATAACGAAAAGTCAGTATTTGAAACCTACTCAACATTATTTTTCTTGCTCGAACTCGTAAACACAGCTTCAATATCAATCTATAGATGATTGCCAGGTTGAAAGTTAATATCATTTGTAGTATTGCACATATGGCATCGCCGTACATATGATTCTAGATACTTGAGTACAGAATGCTGCAGCCCTTGTATTCCATTATTAATTAATGGTTCAAGGTGTGTCTCTATCACAGGTAAAATAGATGATCTAAATTGTTTGCAATTCAAACAGGTAGAATTGACAGTTAACGAAGGCACACCTTTTAACATTTGTGTAATTGTATTGCTTACGTTGGAATTGCAGTCGACTATACCATCCTTAATTTTTTTAAATTGAAGAATGAGATTTGCTCTTTTTTTGATAGACGTTAGCATTTATACCGTTGCTTGAGATTATTTTTTTTAATTTCAAATACTTCTGAGTTGTTTTTATCTATATAATTATAGTAGCGATAAGTACACAATGTAGAGCTGAATCAACAGGACACGTATTGCTCAACTTCACTACTCCTTGTTTCATTTCTAATGGTTTCAAGCAGTTACCATTAATTAACATGCCAATTTTAATTTTGGATTTTGGTCTCTTGTGTTTGTTTTCAATATCTCTCTTATAAATCAATATCTTTCTTAGCATAATGACTAGTTTTTTTATTTTTTAAAAGACCACCCCTTCATCTTGTAAATTTAAATAATTGTACGAAAGTCACGGTCAATAAGTCCGTGACTTTTGGAATAAAACACAGATTTTTTGATAAATAAATCATTTTATTTTTCAACGTAGTCCCCCTTGAGCTCTATACACTTTGTCCAACGCTTCTCCAATTTTTTTATCCCTTCCAAAAAATATGATTTGTCGAGGTCCTCAAAATAGGCCTTTGTTTGCGAGATGACTTCATCATTAGAGTCAAATTTTTTTCCACCGAGCCATTTTTTCAGGTTTGGGAACAAGAAGTAGTCACTCGGAGCCAAATCTTGAGAATAGGGTGGATGTGGGAGCAATTCATAGCCCAATTCATGGATTTTTGCCATGGCAACTGCACATGTGTGCACCCTTGCATTGTCTTAGTGAAAAAGAACTTTTTTCTTGGCCAAATGAGGTCGGTTTTTTTTCAAATCCTCATTGAAGTGGTCCAATAAGTTGGCATAATATTCCCCATTAATTGTTCTTCCCTTTTGAAGATAGTCAATGTGGATTATCCCACGTGCATCCCAAAAAACAGTCGCCATAACTTTATTGGCTGACAAACCCACCTTGGCCTTCTTTGGCGCCGATTCACCCTTAGAAATACACTGTTTTGACTGTTGTTTGGTCTCTGGTGTGTTGTGATGGATCCATGTTTCGTCCACGGTTAAAAAACTCCTCCATATTGTGATTAAACAACGCCAAACCTTCGTATGAAGTTGTTACACGATTGCGTTTGTGGTCGACTGTGAGCAAACGCGGCACCCATCTTGCGGAAAGCTTTCTCATGCCCAAGTGATCATTCAAAATTGAAACCACTGAGCCATGCGAGATGCCTATGGCTTCCACAATCTCTTGCACTTTCAATCTTCGGTCGGCCAACACCATATCGTGAATTTTTTCGATTGTTTCGGGTGTAGAGACCTCAACTGGGCGTCCAGGACGTTCGGCATCTTCAGTGCTTGTAAGGCCACAACGAAATTCAGTAAACCACTTTTTTACCATTGAAATCGATGGTGCAGAGTCCCCATAGTATTCATCAAGCTTAGCCTTGGTCTCGGTAATGGTTTTTTTTCGCAAAAAATAATGCTTAATAAGCACACGAAATTCACTTTTTTCCATTGTTTCCTTAAGTTACTGGATAGTCTGATAAAGATAGCTGTAAAACACAAACTAACTGACGCAGCAAGTTCAAATTTTTATAGGAGTCAACTGACAGATGCCTGTTGACAGGAGTAGTGTTGCTTTTTCAGTAAGGAGGTTAGAAATTCAAAAAGTCACGGACTTATTGACCCGCCTTAGTATGTATTAGCATTTTGAGATATAGAAGACGAAGAAAGATCTTGAAACATTGAGTAAAATGCATCAAAAAATAATGATAGCCACTCGTACATGTAGATGGCGCCACAACAACTCTGGCGCGAAAATTGATTTAAAAAATAGAAATAGTATTTTTTATTCAATGATTTAATTTTCATAATTTATTGCTACAGTAAATTGTAATTGTTGCTGTAAACATACTATAAAAATAATATTTCCATAAAGAAAATTACAATTAGTTATAAAAATAAATTAATGTTAGATTTAATTAAAATTGTGCATTAATTCACATCAATTGTGAAAAGAAAAAAAATGTATATAAAATGTATTGAAAGCTCATTCATAATTTGAGAGGAAAAAAAGAAATTAAGTTAAACGATTAAATTAAATATTTATTGCAAATTACACTTTTACGCTAATTAAAATTATAAAATAGATTTGAATTATTGTGATAGCAAACGTTAACTGATATTTTGAATAGTGATACAAGATGATTAAATTAAGTAGTAAAAAAAATTGTATCATAATAGGAATCCATACACGGAGAATGAAAAAGAACTTTATAAAGTAGATCTGTTGGAAACATTTTCAAGCAATTGTCATACTCATACAATTTTCTGGTAACCTAAAAAGTAATAGATAATTTAAAAATTGAAGAATAAGCAGCAACGTTTACTTTGAAACACATGTAACGAGAACTTATTGAATCCAAGATTGAGCTTATTGCTTACTGTATATAAATTATTTGTAATGATATTCTCAGACTTGAGGCTTAACAGATTAAACAGTTTCATGTGATTTTGCCTTACTCCAATATTAGCAGATCAAATAATGCAACGTTTTCAATCGATAATTTTTTCTTGAATATAGCCTCAAATTACAGTTATTATAGGGGTTATAAAGATAATATAAACATACAAATGTGGCTACAAACATCAATATCATTTGTAGTTTCGCATTTGAAAATGTGGATTTTTATAAATCTATAATTTTTTTTTTGTTCCAATTTTATTCTGAGATAAATATAAATAATTAAATATTTCTTGGTACTACAATAAACTACAAACGATAAAACACTGACAACTCGACAAAATCATTAAGTATTTTAGATTTTTATTGCTCTAAATTGTACTACTAATTTTTGTTGTGTCGCTATTGGTGCTACGGGAATAACTATCAAGTAGTTCATCGAGTAGTTCAATGTAATTTAGTGATAAGTACTCGTATGTATGCATGGTCCCCTTTCTAGGTAAGCCTCGTGAGAATATTTTTCTTTTTTTCTAAAACTACAAACAATAATTAATCTAGGGCTCAGAATTGTCTCAAGTGTATCGACTTATTAAACACCTGTTTTTGTTTCTTTAATCACTGATACGAATTTAACAGCCACTACAAACATGTAGTTTCAGCTACAATCAACTACATCGTTTGTAGTTTAAGTGTTTTTTGCGATTTAAAATCTTGCTATTGTATTATTTTTGTGAAACTTTAGAAGAATATAAACTACAATCAATTTGGAACCTATTTCAAAACTTTTCTGCGCATTATTACTAACATTTCTTAGTTTAAACAATATCAATGGCGTTTCCTCAGTAACTGATAAGACTACAAAAAAATGAAATCTACTACGTTTATTAGTATCGTTTGTAGGTAAATTAGGCTCAAAAAAGGTTGATTTTTCCCAAAGCGGGTTCTAGCGTGACAGAGCTCGCAAACATTTGTCGTTTATATTTTAATCATTTTGTCTTTGCTTAAAGAGATATTATTTCCAGGAAATAAAAATACTAGTTGACTATCGAATCGATACGAGCATTTCAAAATATATTTGAAAAAAAAATGTAGGATAATTGCCTATTCCCAACAATATAGTCCCAGCGTTAGAACAGATTTTATCGTGGATAGCATTTTAATTTGCTATCCACGGTACTATCGTGAATAGTTTTGAAACAAGGAACAAGCTTAATCTTATCCTTGTTTAGTAAAATGTCTGTGTCGTACGTAACTAGCATTTTGGCAGCAGAGATGAATGCTGATGAATGCCTTTACCAAAACACAAGACATTGAATTAAACCAAAAAGATGAAGTAGCCCCAGTTAAGCACGTGAGCGAGCTGATGATAACTTTTAGCTAAGAACACTATCGATCATGTCAGCATTCGAACAAAAAAACACTAGTTCCAAATCGGCTAATCCGTTTGGGAGGAGTTTGCTACGGACAGACAGACAGACACGTCGAACTTAAACACCGCTCTTTTTGCGTCGGGGGTTAAAAAGATTTTCTCGGAATCAGTGTCGACTCATTATGTGATGAGCATTAGGCTGTATTCCGCCAGCCTAGCTTACACTAAGACATAACATTATCCGAAAATGCCGCCCGTCCCGAACATGCTTTCGGGTGCAACTCAAGTTAGTGATCCATTATTGAGCTGCTACACCAGCGCGTATCGGCGCGCGGCGCCGCGGCGGATGTGTAGGTAGGTAGCGCGAATATTCCACCTCATTTTTTTATGTATAAATCAATGAGGACTTTTAAATTCGTGACATCTGATATCTTTTTGACACGACAAGGACCGTCGGGCTACCGAGCGCCACGTGGTGACAGAAAAAGAATCCCGTTTTTGATACCACTTACGCCGCCAGATGAAGCTTTGTGTGAGTTGGGTCTGCCCCCTAACGCTACGCTACGCTTTTAACTATTTCTTAACTCAATCTTCCTAATTTTGAAGTCGGTGTTCCTAATTTTAAAAAAGAGAAATTATTTAGAAATAAAATTTTATTTCATACTTTTTGGTGTATTTATCTTTGGAAGTCGGTTTTAATTTTTTGTTTAAAAATAATATTTTTTCTCTTTTTAGTTAAATTTATTATCTTTATTATTTTTATTAATACATTGGTATCGGTGCACAAAACTCTGATGAGTAGTGAATGCCTGTCATCATAATTTCTTGTGAAGAAACTGAAGAAGGTGGAGGAAGGTGGAACTTGTGAAGGTGGTGATGATGATTATTATTACTGTAAGTGAAATGATTGCATATGCTTGCAGTTCTTTAAACAACGCCGGAATCCCGAAACATGTATCAATAAGGACTCAGGAATTCTGTTCAGTACTTTTGGTTCCACCTTGGTAGTTGGTACAAAAGCTTACTTTTTTGGTAGCATATGCTTAGAATACTTAAAAAAAAGTAGAAATTACTATATGTGTCTAAATAAGTTTCGAAGAGTTCCCTCGATTTATCATGGATCCTCTCATCAGGTCTCCACTTTGGTGACGAAGGGACAAATTTCGAACTATAGCCTTTACAACAACAAATAATTTTGCAAATAGGTTCACATACTGCAAAGTAATGACTAATGTTCAAAGATATCCGTGTCGGTGTAAAATATCATAGTGGCATATGCTTGCAGTTCTTTAAAAAACGCCGAAGTCCCCAAACATGTATCTATAAGGAGTTCTGTTCAGTACTTTTGAATGCAGGGTATACCTTGGCGAAAAATCTTACTCTAAGGGCCTATGCAGCCTGAAATAAACGGTATTTAATTTTTTTATTTAATATATAACGCCTATACGATGCCCTGGCCTGTCTTGTAGAAGGCTTAAATAATATCTATGGACACTTTTACAACACGTCAATCTGGTCCCGTGATAAGTTCTCGAAGGACATGTGTTACGGGTACCAGACAACGGAAATATATTTAATACTTTTATACTATACTTATATTTATGATTTTTAATATATAATACATATCCATGACCCAGGAACACAGAAAACTTTTTGTTCCCTGGCGGGATTCGAACCCGCGACCTCTGGCTTGAGAGCCAATGTGCTAACCGCTGAGCCACAGAGGTCGTCAATTCAAAAATAAATGCAAAACAATTTCAAATGCTGTAAGAAAAGTTAGTACAATTTTTTGTACCTTTAGCGCCCTACCTAAAAATTATCCCACGGCACAATCTGGCGGGTATGCATACGTTCATTGTACACACTAATACAGCTATAATACAAAATACATTTTATCAGTAAGAATATAAGGGGAGTCTGGCTGCCCTGGGATCTTAGTCCAATATATTAAATTAAAAAGAGGGTTGACAAAGATCAAAATTAAAAATTTCTATTTTTAATTTGCAGGATCAAACTTTTTATTCAAGTTATCTCAGATTGGCTGGATTAAACGACCTTGCCAAACTAGCACAATCATTTGCAATATATCGGCAGTAGTTTGTTAGGGAAATGTATTATTTTCTGTAGTAGCCGGAAGTATTGAGCTGTGTAGCCTTTTATGTAATACTACGTGTACTATTATGACTGTATTATGTGGTAATACTATACTATTTTTTATTTCATTTATTCCAGGACATCCCAAAATCAAAGTATTCATTACCCAAGGGGGTCTTCAGTCGACGGACGAAAGCATTGCTTCCGGAGTGCCCATGATAGGCATTCCTCTATTCGCTGATCAGTGGTACAACGTGGAGAAATATGTTCATCTGAAAATTGGATTGAGGCTCGACCTCTACACGCTCACTGACAATGACGTACGAGATGCCATACAAAAAATCTTCTTTGACAAGAGGTAATTTTCACATCAAATAATCTGCACATTTCCTGATGACCGATTTGCGTGATTCAAAACAATTTCATTTTTTTTCAGTTTTAAATATTTTGTTGACGTATTTTTTGCCTTTATAAACCTTTGAGTATATCTACTAGATCATTAGAACGAGCGGTCGTGGTAATTTTCTATCATAAATAATTAGGTCTTTAGCTATGGAATTGCCGTTTTGTATGAAAATATTTAAACGAATTTTTTTCATGTATTTTTTATTTGTATTAATCGAAGTAATCACCCATGCAATCAATGCATATTTGCCAACGCAGTGGCAGTTTATTGATGCCTTTCTTAAAGAAAGGAGATGTGCCAGCTTCTCCATCATTGTGTTCAGTTCTTCACAGTACACATCTGCACTAATGCTCACCCCGTTTGGTAAGAAGCTGTGATGAATCACACCTGCGCTGGACCACCAAACAGTGACCATCACTTTCCTAGGGGTAAAATTTCGTTTAGGACATTGTTTAGGTGCTGAACCAGGATCCAACCAACTTGCTGAGCCGCGTGCGGTTATCAAACAGAATCCATTTTTCATCGCAGGTAACAATGTTAAGGTGACGTGCCTTGCAGTGCAAGGCACGTCTCGAGTGTACTTCGCACTGGCGATCATTGAGTTCGTGGGGCACCCATTTGTCAAGCTTTTTTACCTTGCCAATTTGACGCAAATGGACCAATATTGTTTTGACGCTAACGTCGAAAGCTGCTGCTAATTCGGCCGTAGATTGTGTATCATCAGCTTCCACAATCGCCTTTAATTCGTCATTGTTGACCAAATACTTCGGACGACCGCAAGGTTCATTTTTCAGGTTGAAATTTCCAGAACGAAAGCGAGCAAACCAATAACAGTTGGTGCGTTGGTTTGTAGTGTTAGCTCCGTCAACGTCGTTGATGTTGCGTGCCGCTTGTGCCGCGTTGCTGCCACGACGGTACTCATATTCCATAATTACTCGAATTTTTAACGTATCCATGATGACAAAAAAGATTGAAATGCGATGAAAATATAACACTAATCAATAAACAAATTTTGGAAAAAGAATTCCATGTTTTTAAAATAAAATTAATTTTAATTTAGAATTCTTAGCAAAAACAAAAATTATTTTGATTTGAAATGACCAGTAGGTACTGCAGAACGGCAATTACATAGGTAAAGACCTATTATTTGCAGCACAGACACAGAATCAGTGGTGGATATACACCAGGGGCTGTCAGGGCTAGTGCCCAGGGTGGCAAATTTTGTGGGACGGCAACATTTGGAAAGTAAAAAAAATATTTTTAGAATCATTTTTTACAATTATCAAAATTGCACATTATAATAATTAATTAATTATATTAATTAATCATTTTTTATTTCTTGTTTGAAACAAGTTAAAAACTACTTACGTTTTACAGTGACTGCAAATAGTCTCAAAAGACTGGCATTCTATGCATAGAATATGTACGTGTACATCTAGTTTAACGTTTAGATTGTGAAGATTTAATCGACCAATTTACAAAGTCAGGTGTGTTTGCCTGACAAACAAATGTAATACAATCTTAAGTCATCTTTAGTGCAAAATTCATGACTCTTCAAAGATATATTATATAGATTATACATAGATAGATTGGCTTCGCTGGGCGCTCGATCAATGATTTGTCTATGGATTCTTGGAACAAAAACAAATATATTTTTATTTTATTGAAGTATATAATATAAAATAAAATTTATGCAATGAACAAGCAATTAGTTATTCTATTAAAAAAATAAGATTAAAAACTATAATTTGAAGTAAAATTTCTGTGATAATAATAATAATGGCATTTTCTTCAGTGTCCAGGGCGGCACTAATTTTAAATCCGGCCCTGGTGGCATACCTCAATAGGCATAATTTTGTTTGTCTTACCAATACTTTGGCATCATTGTTTCTTGGCATACTTGGGTACCATAGTGTACCTAATAACACTGCGTTAAACGATTTTGGTACCCTCTTAACTATTAGCTGGAATAAATAGGTCATAGATTAAATGTTCCAAACAAGTGTGGTATCCATCACGTCTAGTTTTCGAGGTACATGTCAATTATTATTTCTACTACCATTACTGTATGCGTCAAAGAAACAGTTACCTCTTTCGATGTATTGTACTTTTTTTATTTGTTTTGTGTAAGTAATCATTTCTATTACGATAACGTCGACATCTTTGAACATATTTATTTGAAAATCCAACCTGAATACTGCACTAAGCGGTCGTCGCAACTGCTCAAATGCACCAAATAAGTTCTGTTACGTCTGCGGGTTCATTCTCGCGGGATATTGCTAGATATAATATTAATTAAATTAAAAAAGCTTACTGAAAGCGAAACGGCTAGCGAAGGACGGAACGGAAGCGAAGCGCTTAGCAGAAAAATCGAAACGGCTAGTTAACGACATGTAAAAAGCATACGAAAATTTGGGTTGCAGAATGTCATTAAAAATTCACTTTTTTCACTCTAATTTTTCTTTCTTTCCGTCTAATCTTGGTGCGGTCAGTGATGAGCAGGGTGAGAGGTTCCACCAGGATGTAAACAAGCTTGAAGAACGATTTCAAGTTGGTCCTTGGGACACAAATATGCTAGATGATCACTGTTGGCGTCGAACGAAAGAGATCATTCAAAGCACAAAAGAAAAAATTAAAGTTTTACGATATTTTGCATTATAATTTTACTTGTTATCTTCTTTTGAGTATTTTTTACCTAAATGATAAAATTAAACTTGATTAATGTAAAAAAAGTTGATTATTTTTATTAGATTTCTTTGAAATATGTTTTGGCCTTTTAATTTTTAATATAATTTTACACATTATCACGGAAAAAATGAGACGTGATGAAAAGAAAATTTGTATGTAGGTTTATTAAATGATATGTATAAATAAGAAAACATTACATTTCAAAGAGAGTACTCAATTTTTTTTACATTTCTAACGCAGTGTAATGGTTAGTAGGTTAATCCGGCGTGAAATAATGTTTGTGTAGTTTTGAGTTAGGTTAGAACTTTTTTATCACATTAAAAACGTCTTCGGAGTGGTAACACGGCCTATATAATAAATTTCGTTCCAATATACGTATTATAATAAAAGACAAAAACTTTCAGTTACCGTGAAAACATCGTGAAGCTAAACAGACTAATGAACGATCAGCCACAGACATCTCTGGAGCGTGCGGTATGGTGGATAGAGTACGTGCTGAGGAACGGGGCAGCACACCTGCGCGCGCCCACAGCGAACATGTCGCTCGCGCAGTTCATGGAGCTGGACGTTGTTGGTGTTCTCTTGACTGTTTGCTGCGTTTTACTCGCTGTGATGGGTTACATTGGTTATTATTTGAAGAATATCATATCACCACGTGCTATGAAAGTTAAAGCTGCATAAATTATGACATTTAGGTTGGGACTATGTTGTCCGGAATCCGGCAGGCCGGGGAAAAATCAGAGCATTGGAAATAGAACTCTGCGCTAAAGTTCCAGCCTTAGGATGCATAATTCAGATTGGCGTATAAAAATGAAAATTTATTTATATGTTTTTTATAGTTATGTATGAAGAGAACCACCTATTTAGGTGGTTATTAAAAGTAACCAACCGCTCTCAAGCTGTAGCTATAAATGGCTATATCTCTAAATTGATTTATATACCTTCGGGAGTGCCCCAGGGTTCGCTCCTAGGACCCCTTTTATTTGCTTTTAAATATTTGCTCCTTTTTTCAATGAAATTGCATCATGTTTTAAATATTGTAAGTAAATGTTTTGTCAATGCGGACGACAACAAAATTTTCAAAAACATTTCCTCTCTTAATGATGATGAATAATGATTTGAGATGACTTTCTCTCGTTATATCAATTTACTAAAATTCCTATAAGCAAATAAATAAAGTTTTGGAGACTACTAATAATATGTGAGACGGGTGTTATTATGGACTCAAAATTAATTTTCGACAAACATATTCACACATTGTTAATAAAACTTCAAAAGCGCTCGGATTCGTCATTAGGATGAGTAAAAATTTCACCACAATTAAAGTAATTAAAGTCTTATTACTGTGCTCACGTGCGTAGTATACTTTAAAACTGCTCAGAGGTATGGAATCCTAAATATGATTTATATAAAAATAGGTTTTATTCTATCCAAACATGTTTTTTACGATACCTACAATTCAGAAGTAGTCATTAATTGCCAAGCTACGAAGATAGATGTAATCAATTTCACTTTTTACCGTTGACAGTACGGAGAAATACAAGTGATATATCCTATTTAATTAAAATAATCAATAATAACACTGACAGCTCATACTTACTTGACAAAATAAACTTTTGTATCCCCACTAAGTATTATAGAAATTTTGTTCCAATCAAACCTTTAATTCGAAGGTATTACCGTTGTACTTCATATATATTTAGATCGAGTTCTCAACTAAATGAATTTTCGAGAGTAAACCCTTCTTTTGACATATTTTTCTCTGCCAAGCCTCAGGCGATTAGACTTACATGTTTGGTTACAGTCCTTTTTTAATGCCGATTAGCTAGCTGTAGTTTAGTTTTGTTTAGCGATAATAATTAATAAGTTATTATATTATGTATAGGTACATTTCTTTAAACTTTGTTTTTGTAGCATTATTTATAATTTGCTAAAACCATGTATGGCAAACGTTGCAATTCTTAAAAATAAAAATAAAATAAAAAACATTTACATTATCTAACACGCTTTATTAGTTTCTTGTACATTTGCGTATTGAGCTTGTTTTACTTTCATGCTTTTTACTTATGCTTTTATGTAAACTCTCTTTATTTACTATAAATTACTTACATGCTTTTATGTATAATTGATTACTTATGTTTTATGTGCACTCTCTTTATTGCTATTTGTGAAAACTTATAAATGGCTTGTAGTTAGTAACTAGTTAAATTGAATTGGAAAAGTAGCTGTAAGTTTTCCGAACAAATAAAATAAAAATAAGTATGTTCATTTGCTTTGGTTCACTTTTATTTAATTTAAATAATTATTTTCAACAGATACCTACGTAATATTAATCTTTTTACACTGTGTGATTTTTTATTCCGTCTCGGTAAAAACAGGGTATAAATAGTGGCCTAAATGAAATAGAGTACTATTGGCTTTACTTAGTTTATCTCGTTTTCTGTAATCTAACTTGATGAAAATTTGTTTTACAATCGCACTACTAATTTCAAATCATTATTTACTGATTTATACATTTAAAAAAAAGTATTTCAGAAAAAGTTATCTAAATGAATGAAATGACAAATAATTGTCACCTTATTGACCCCTATGACGTTGTGCGTGATTGGAGTGACGTGATGGGTGACCAAAATTCATGACTTTTTAAGATTTTCCGTCTCTAAGATACTTGGGCCTTGACACAAATGCTTTGAAGATGTACGTGAAGATGTAGGTGTAGGTTGTAATTTATTTGTTCCAGTTCATGGTTAAGACAGAATATCGTGTCTCGGGTCAGCTAGTAATAGATAAGTATGATTAATTATTCTATACAACGCCCTTAATGTGATGTGTCATGCGTGATGCGGGTCAACAAAAACCGGCCAATTGCAAAGTCGGAATCGCGCACGGCAAAAAAATCACGTTTGTGGTTTGTTGCAAACTTGAATGTTTATTTTATTGTTTTTAGTATTTGTTATCATAGCGGTAACAGAAATACCTACATCATCTATAAAACTTTATTTTAACTGCCTACTAGACAGACGGACGGACAGCGAGGTCTTAGTAATAGGGTCCCGTTGTTACCCCTTGGGTACGGAACCCTAAAAACTACAATGTCATCTATCTATTATGTAATGATTTTTTAAATTTTTTTGATTTGTTGATACAATGATTATCACTTTACTTCTTGAAATTGCTTAAGTTTTTTCTAAAATAAATATAATAAATTATCCAAAATATACTGCGGAGCTACGGTCAGTACACCTATTTCTTTAAACTTTTCTCTCAGAGATTCAAAAGGGGAAATTTTATAAATAGCACGAATAGCTCGCTTCTGCAGCACAAATATTGAATTTATGTCGGCAGCATTTCCCCATAAAAGTATGCCATAAGACATTCTACTGAAAGTATCTGAAATAAACCAGACATGCCGTTTCTTCATCAGAAATTTCTCTAATTTTTCTGACTGCATATGCTCCAGAACTGAGTCTATTTGCTAGGTTAGCAATATGAGAATAACTCTATATCTATACCACTGTAATTTACAATCTAGCGTAAGTAGGAATACAGTGGAGTCTACCAAGTTCATTTTACCAATAGTAAATTGGTTTGTACCTACTTGCCTAACATTTGGCAAGCTAAACATGAAACATTTTGTTTAATTTGCATTTAAAAGTAAATTTAATATATCTCCTAGATAAGGATTAGGTAATATTGTATCCGTCTAAATAGCTTCTGAAAATACCACATTATTTGTGATCATTTTTATAAATTTAGAATGGGTATAGTTATCTATCCTTAAAAGGTAGACATATCTAAGTCATCGCAGACTTTTTGTACACACCATGGTACCGACTTCAAAAATATGAAGGTTGAGTAGAGAAATAGTTAAAATTTTAGCCGAATTTAAAGGGGGAATTATTTGGAAAAGAAGTTTTATTTCATACTTTTTTGTGTATTTTTACTTTGGAAGGCGGTTTTAATTTTTTGTTTAAAAATAATAATTTTCCCTTTTAGTTATATTTATTATTATTATCACATTTTAGGAAGGTTTTTATACAAAAAAGCCTCCGGTATTCTCACTCATTCAGCAAAACAAACTCAAGCGTTTTTTTATGCCGGTTTATCTGAGAGGGCGTGGTATTTCCCCAAATAAGCATTAACGATCTGTGGACCAAATAAACAATCACCAGTGATGATAATGATTAGACACTATTGTAGTAGTCGGCGGAAAAAATGTAGCAGCCAGCATTAAACATAATCTTATATATAGTAATGATGATGATCATGAATATAATTTTGGCAATAGCAAAATTTCTAATACATTGATATCGGTGTACAAAACTATGAGGAGTAGTAGTGAGTATGGTGACATAGGTATGTCACCATAATAATATTAGTGTATCGTAAGAAGATGGTGGCGGTGATGATGATGATTACTGTTAGTGGTACTTGCTTGCAGTTCTTTAAACAAAGCGAAATCCTGAAACATGTATCTATAACGACTCAGAGTTCTGTTCAGTACTTTTGGATCCAGGGTATACCTTGGTGCAAAATCTTACTTTTGGTAGTATATGTCTGGACTACTTCAGAAAAAGTCAAAATCACTAAATGTGTCCATATAAATTTCGAGGAGTTCCCTCGATTCCTCATGGATCCCATTATGAAGTCACCACTTTGGTGTCAAAAAGATCAATTAGGGATTATACGAGTACCCTTTACAGCAAAAAAATAATTTTGAAAATCGGTCCACAGGCGGTGGAGTAATCGTTTAACATACAAAAAATAAAAAAATATAAACAGCCGAATGTATAACCGACTCCTTTTTTTGAAGTCGGTTAATTAAATTTCAGGTGGAATGGAGTAACCAAAACGCATTAGACAAAACCGCATTCAAATCGGTTAAGCCGTTGACTTCATACTCGCAAAAAGACTATACATGTAACTGACATGTTGGTATAGATATACTACTATACCAACATATCAGTACAGTTTTTTCCTTCGGAAATTGTATATTATAATGCTGCTATTCAAAGGTTCTCAAAGTTTGATTACGTAAATTTTCGCTGTTTTATTGCCCTCCTTTCATATTTGACAAAATGTAGTTAGAACTGACGTCAGTTCGGCCTGATCGGATTCGAGCTTATACACGGAGAAAATCGCATCCGACCGAACTGACGTCAGTTCGGCCCTTAGATTAATAACGCCTAGATAGTCTTCAAACAAACGCATCGTACAAAATGAAGCAAGCATTAAGAACACTAAAAACAAAGTGAAAACCACATGGAAAATAATTGCAGATGAGACTGGAAGAGTCGCCAGTCGCAACTCTAAATTTGAACTTTATATTAATGATAAAAAAAGTTAGTTCTGACATTGAAGTTGCGACAGTATTTGAGAAGTTTTTTGCAGACATTCCGATCTCAACTACAAAAAACTTAAATTCATCACCTACAGTTGCCGAAAAATTACTTAGAGATAATGTGAGGGAATGTGATGTAAATTTTATTTTCAAAGAAATAGACTCTAGAGACATTATCAAGGCATTTAAATTACTTAATATTAAAAGTACAACTGATCTCTGGGGTATGTCCACAAAAGTTATAAACCCAGTAATTGACATCATTGCCCCTCACCTAGCATTAGTTTTTAATAATTGTATTAAAAGTGGCGTGTTCCCTGACTTGATGAAGCACAGCAAGGTGATGCCTCTCTTTAAAGCTGGGAATAAAGCAGACCCAGCTAACTATAGACCAATATCCATATTACCGACTTTAAGTAAAATTTTTGAGAAAATTATTCTAAATCAATTAATTTTTCACTTCAACTCGAATAATTTGTTACATAGTAATCAGTTTGGTTTTACTAAAGGTCGGTCCACAACAGATGCAGGCATTAGTCTTCTGTGCAGTATATTTGGAGCTTGGGAGAGGTCACAGGATGCACTTGGTATATTCTGTGATTTATCCAAAGCATTTGACTGTGTGGAGCATGATACGCTGTTCATGAAATTATACCATTATGGTGTAAGGGGCACGGCTCTAAAGTTTCTAAGCTCTTATCTAATAAATAGAACACAGACTGTTGAAGTTAATTCCAATAGGTCTAATGGTAGTAAAATTAAATTAGGAGTACCACAGGGGTCTATTTTGGGCCCTTTTCTATTTCTCATCTATATAAATGATCTACCTTATCTAGTTAATGATAAGCATGAGATAGTACTTTTTGCTGATGATACTTCACTAATTTTTAATGTGAAGCGACGACAATCTAACAATGACGAGGTAAATAGTGCTCTCTCAAAAATAGTACATTGGTTTAATGCTAATAATTTACTCTTGAATTCTAATAAAACAAAATGTTTAAAGTTCAGCTTGCCAAATGTTACGCAGGCACAAACCAATATACTATTAAATAATGAGAAAATGAAATTAGTAGACACCACTGTTTTTCTAGGTATAACATTAGATAGTAAGTTACAGTGGGGACCACATATTGCTAAATTGGCAGATAAGCTGAGTTCTGCAGCATACGCTGTTAAAAAAATTAGAGAAATTACCGACATAGAGACCGCGCGATTAGTTTACTTTAGCTATTTTCATAGCATAATGTCGTACGGCATCCTCTTGTGGGGAAACGCTGCGGACATTAATACAATATTTGTGCTGCAGAAACGTGCTATACGTTCTATTTATAAGATGTCGACTTTTGAATCTCTAAGGGAAAAGTTTAAAGAAATAAAAGTTCTGACCGTCGCATCTCAATACATTTTGGAAAATGTGTTATACGTAAGAAAGAATCTAAACAACTTCAAAAAGAAATGTGATAATCATTGTGTAAACACTAGAAATAAGAACAAGTTAGATATGCCAGTGTTCAGACTAAGCAAAGTTAGTAAATCCTTTAAAGGCCAATATAATCCCAGAATAGGTTCAAAACCTTCCCATTAATAAGTTTAAAAAAGTAGTTAAAGAACGTTTGTGTGCCAAAGCGTATTATAAAATTAATGACTTCATTCAAGACGGCACACCTTGGGAATAAGGTGGCTCCTTATCTTATGTTATTATTTGTTACATAGACATAAGCAAACATTGTAATAATTTTGATTTTAAAAGAATAATTTTCCATCTTTTTGGTAAAAGATGGTCCCAGACGAATTTCTTGCCGGCTCTTCTCGCTGGGTTAGTTCCCTAACCGGTGGTAGGCATCACGTAGTAACGACGTTCAAAAAGAGTATTTAAAAATACCAATTTTGAATAAAATTTTTTTGATTTGATTTGATTTGATTTGATTTGATTTGATAGATGTAGGCGTAAGCATTACATACCGACACGCACACAAACAAAACATTAAAGTTGTGGAGTGCTCTTAAAAATGGAATTATTGTATTTGTTTTTCTTAATATCGAGAGATGTAAAAATATAACTTATATTTCATTTTAAACCATCTTAACACAATTTGTGAAATTTATTTATATTAAACTGGTATTAAGGAATATATTAAGGATTATCTTAATACTCGCAATACTTTAAATTGATACTTTAAAAAATCATAAAATATTATAAAACTTTGTCTTAGTTGCAATTATTAGACATGAAAATTTTTAAATAACATATTATTACTAGTAACACTTTCACAATTCACAATAGGGAAGCAAGATGGTAACATAATATGATTTTATTTTTACATGTTTTAAATATTTGACTTAATAAAAGTCAAATTGTCCAGACATAACAACATACTTACGATATATGAAATGTTATGTCCTAAACTTTTTTGAATACTTTTCTGATGCATTGTGACACCCAATAACGACACAAACTGTTTTTAATAGTCGGAGATGTATGCACTTGCGCTTGACCTTGACAACTGACGGGTCGTTCGAACAAACTGAGCTGATATGACTCAGTATGATTTACTTCACTTTTCATGCGCGTACTCGGTTTCTAGGCGTTTTAATCTAAGGTTCCGCCTGAACGGATACGAGCAAATACACGGAAAATTACCGCGAGCGTCGGTCGTGTTTTTAGGGTTCCGTAATACTTAAGGAACCCTTATAATTTCACTCTGCCCGTCCGTAAGTTTGTCTATCCGCCGCTCTCCTAGCTTCTTTAATAACTTTATGACAATAACTTTTGTAGTAATTCAAAGAAAAACTATTGCGTGTTGATAGTTACGGAACCCTCCTTAGACATGTCGTGACATGCTTTATTTATGAATTGTATTTTGCTGCAATTGTAATCACGCTATCGACGAAACCGAATTATCTTGTCATACATTTTTCCAGTAATATGGTATAGAAATCATTTCTTTTTGTTTAATAGTAATAGTCTTTAGATTTTATCAACCATAGTGGCCCTAATCTTTTAAATACTTCAATAAACTTTAATAAATTTCTTTACGTGCCATTTTTAGGGTTCCGTACCCAAAGATTAAAAACGGGACCTATTACTGAGACTTTGCTATTCGTCCGTCTGTCGCTAGGCTGTATCTTAACCTTCTAATACCGTGATAGCTCGATAGTTAAAATTTTCACAAATGTACGATGTAGGTATTTCTATTGCCGTTATAACTAAAAACAGAATAAAATAAAAATTTGAGGCTCACATACAGCAAACGTGTTTTTGACGTGACAACGTCTTATAATTCGATGGAGCCGGCTGCACGCATGAAAAAACATGACTCGTGCGGCGTTACCTCGCTCTGAGGCGTTCCATTTAAGGCTTGAAGTGCAAGCGAGAGCGCGGAACGAGCGACAAAGAGGCACAATCGGCCTCCGCGTTCGGCAGCGTTCGACATCTGTCTCTCTCAGGAGGAGAGGAGAGTGAGCGATCCATCAGTATTTTCTTATGACGTTGTCACGTTCAACTATCGTCAGTATACCGACTTTACAGACAACCGATTTTTTCCGTTTTGTACGGAACTCATCTTGCCGACTCGCACTTGACCGGTTTTATTTTACACTCGAATTTTATTACCGTTCAGTCCAATTTTATTGCCGTTCAGTCCATCTGTACAGGCCAGAATTAATGTTGCCAACTTAGTTGTGTTACAAATTTTACTACTAAATTTTAAGCTATTTCATAGCTTCTATCGCGGGCCTTGAGCGCGGGGACCGAATCCAGAAATTCCGTAACGAAAAAACCTCACGCTCCCGCTTCGTCTAACGTCGTTTCAGTTCGGCAGTCTTCGACACGGCGTTGTGTGCGTGTTTAAGATTTAAGACGGAAGTAAAATCTATCTCTGAACCAAATATTAAAGCAAGGCTAACGCCGTTTTAGTAAGGACGTGTTTTTTTAGTGTAGAATGACTAAAAAGTGTAACTTGAATTAATATCAAAGAAAAAGAAATACTGCATAAATAAAATAAAATAAAATAAATAATTATAATTGCATAAGTTGATACAAAATGCTATGCAATAGCTTTACCGCGGCAGTCCCCGAGTGCCACAGGTCTTTTTTGTATTTTATTCCCTCCTTAGTAGGAATTTAGTTGTTAGTAGTATAGTTGGTTTTGTAGAAAATAGCTAGACAGTAATTATAATATGCAAAATGGCCTGCTACTATGTGCTATTGAGACACCTTATCATAATAGCACATAGTAGCACGCGTCCGTTAGTCGCTTAAAACTACCAATTTAATTTCTATAGGCGTAATATTTCCTAATTTTTTTTTTAAATTTAACGGTTAAATATTAAAACTGAAAATGTATGTATGTTTGTAAACACAAAATTCTCCAAAAAACTTTTAGGGATTCCTAAGTTTTGTAGCTTTTTTATAGTTATCGGTACTCTTTTAGTAGTTTTTGGTAGAAAACGACGCGAGTTTAGTAGTTTCGCAAAAACAGAGTTGGCAACACTGGAACGAATGGCTTGAGTCCATACGGCCGACTGATGCGATCTCGAAATTGCACACAAACGATACGATTTTGCATCCGTTCAGGCCGAACTGAAGGAAAACCGGACCGTGTATGGAGCCCATCATACCACAAATTTACCTACCACTTTATCTATTACTAGATGTTGCCCGCGACTTCGTGCACGCTAAAGGAAATATAGCGGGAACCGTACATTTTGACGCAATAAAAAGCAGCCATGTCCTTCCCCGTGGTCTACTCTATATCTATGCCAAATTTCTTCAAAATCGGTCCAGTAGTTTCGGAGCCTATTCGATGCAAACAAACAAACAAACTTTTTTATTATACTCGTATTATTATAGATAACATTCGTTGACCCAATAGTAAAAGCTGCTTACATTCAAGAGTATATTCACTCCTGAAAGTTTCGACACTGATTGAAAAAATAAAGGGGTTTCATATGTTTGATGTGTCTGAGTGTCTGTCCGTGGCATCGCAGCTCCCAAACGGATAAACCGATTTAGATCTAGTTTTTTTTTGTTTGAAAGCTGGCATGATCGATAGTATTTTTAGTTATAATTGGTCATCATCAGCTAGCTGCCTGTTAATCCGGGTGCTACTTAAAAATATTAATTTTATTTTTATTTCATACTGCTTTTACCTATTTTTACTCTCCTGCGGTTTATACTAAGCCACTTTGTCATTTTCATTTCATTTCACTTCACTTCACTTCACTTCAATTTAATTAAAATTTCATTTAATTTAATTAACAGCGGAAACCTGGCTAAAACAGAAATAATATATTTTATATCATGCCATATTTTGAAATGTTGAGATGGTACTAATTTACAAACAAATTACTCGAATGCCTGTGGCAACTTAATAGCATGTAACATTGTCAAGCTTTGTAGAAGTTTTCTGTCATTTTTTCGGTACTTTTTTGTATTGAACTGTACGATGCTTAAATCTAACACCAGCTACATACCTATATGGTTATGACTTAAGACACCAATCGTTTTTGCCGTGCTGCAAATTCTTGTTTAGTGGGTGGGAGCTTTAAAAAATGTATTATAAAATAAAAATCGATTACTTAATATACATAACCTATAAAAAAAAATATCGTATCTTTGTGACAAATCATGTTAGGAGGTGTCGTTATTTTCGTACGTTTGCTTATTCTTATTTATAAATAATATATACAGCATGATAATTTGTTTTGCCTATAGTTTCTATTTTTAATATAGAATTTGGTAATCTGAAAACAGCTTACAGGCCTTATCCATCAAAAATTAATTTTCAATCTATTTATTTGTAATTTTTTTATGTACGTTTAATAAGTTATCGAAATTATTTTTATATAAATTATACCTACCTTAAATTGACAATCAAAACAAAATGTCACATGCTTAGAAATTAACATTAAGAAGACTAGCACCCGGTTTCTGAAAGGCTAATCAAATAGTTGATCAACTAACACGTTTGTTGAGTTAACAGAGATGTTAAATCAATTTGCGTTTCTGAAACGCTAATTAGTGCAAAAATTTACTAATCATTGATCATCTTGACATGACACGAGTTTGATTTTTAACATGGTCACATAGTGTGTGGCGTCCAGTTTGTCGTTCAATATTTCGTTGAAAAGTGTGAAATTAATGTAAATTGCCTAATGCCATTTCGAAAAAAAAAACAATTTGTCAAGCAGATAGCTGTCAAGTGTCCAGAGTGAGGTATTTTTCGACTTAAGTCGTTGTTAATAAGTAAGTAGTAAGGTTTTCGATATTCCGCGAATTTCGATTTTTTCTTGACAAATATTGCAATAGAAGTATTTCAGAATGAGTTCTCGAGGCAAAAATTTTACCGAAAGAGAAAAATTTCAGCTTATGGAAATAATTTCCAAGTAAGTGTTTCCAAGTAAGTAAGTTCCAGTTCCAAAACTGAAAAGTATTATGTGTCTTCAATGAGATCAATCAAGATTGATATGAATATATATATATATATGAATGAATCGGATAATGACATGATAATATCTGAAACACAAATAATAATTTTGTAAAAATTTGGAAATCAAGAGTGATAGCCATAATTATTATTACTTACAGCTTCTAACAAATAAGTACTAGGTACCGTATAAAAATATTACAAGCGCCAAATTAACTTAGTAAAAACACTTTACATACCTTCTGTAAACGATATCAGTGGAAAAATGGGAAAAAACTAATATTTTTCAAAAGTTAATTCGCCGAAATGCATTGATCAGTTGACAATAGATTTGACATATGTTTAATCTATGATTGCGCCTTAAATAGCTTTCCAGAAACCGAAAACAGAGTTTGACATGTGGTTTGGCATTAGTTTTGTTAACTAACATGACGATCAAATCAAATGACTGATCAAGCTTTATGCAACTCAATTTACACTTGACAAGAGATTTGACCGCTGATTAGTTAATTTTGGCGTTGACTAGCCTTTCAGAAACCGGGAGTAAGTATAAATATTTTTGGAACGAAGTTCCTTATGGCGCGTTGCGAATTGTATGGAGGCTAGACGGATTATAGGCACGACACTTTTTGCCACTAGAAATCACAATGTAATAACGACTATTAAGAATAATACAAAAAACGACCTTATCACCTTGACAATAATGTAGAATTTTGCAATTACACATTGTGACTGTTATGACTGTTACATATTGTGACCCTACCTAAGGCGCGGCCAACTATTTCCGCGCGCACTATATATACTTAGTTCAACGTTAGCTCAAATAAATTACAATTTAGGACACCTGTATATAGAACCCTAAGATAAAAAAATACCTTTTTATAAAGCTAGTGACCCACGAGAGATGCATTGATTGACAAGATGGAAGACGTCGCTATTAGTGTTATTGTGTTTAGTATTAAATAGTGTAAGGATCGTTGCAGATTTACCAGCACCATCTATAAGCCACAAATTGTGTTCTAGCCAGTGATCAACGAACTCGTGATACAAGACACGAAGTAGTAGTATCTATGATCTATCAGTCCAAATCCTGACCATGGTAAAGGCTAAGTGCCCGCGAATCTCACGGAAATCGATCTTCTTGACTTGTCATATACTGTCTGGAACGAGATACTGCTTAAAGAAGTGACGGGGAACACTGGTGAAGTTGTAGATCGAATTAAAGTCATTCTCAGTACTAGAGTCACAGTTCTAGTACTGGCTAAGGTTTTCAATCAACAAATGAAGATAGATGATGTGAGGGACATAATAATGAAGAAAAATGGAAAGTTTTATTTGTTAATTACTAAGACTGTCGCGTTTACTTTAGCGTTTTCTCATATATATTTACAAAGTGCCGATGGTCGAGATAAGTTCGTACGGACCTATCGTCTTCAACCATCACTATGTGGGATCTCTGACACATCCAATCTTCTACCCGTTACCGTGGCACAGTAAAGACTACAACTTGTCAACATGGGAGAGAATTAAAAAGATCTGGCATCACTACAGTTTCTAATACTACTACAATAACCTCATCGGAGAATACGAAAGTCAACTGAAGACCCACTTCAGTCTAGATTTGTCATCAGTTAGTGAATTGTGTGACAATGTTTGTCTACTGATACTGGATGATAATACACTCTGGATTAATAACTAACCGTGGTCTACGACACCAAAAACCTCAAAAGAATAGCCGAAGGTGTTAAAGTATTATTCTATATTTAGGTAAAATAATACAATTTCACGACTTTGCTATAAAAACTAAAAGGTAGGCAACATACTCGTAGGTACATATCCTTCATAAAAATTACTTTAGCCGTTTTGACGTGATAACCTATACATTTTTAAACAATGTGTATTTTTTTCTTTCGTCGTGCAATAATTATAGGTATAGGTATCAATAATTTCGACTCTCTTACGTCAGTCTGATTGGCAGCTTGGTATGCGTACCTATGTATGTATTTTTGCGTTGTTTGGAAATTTGGAATGTGGTGTTTAATTTACTTTATATTTTTTACTAGCTGGTGCAAAACCCTATTTTTTAAACGGAAGCCTAAGATAAAAGTAGCCTAAGTTACGCCTTCTAACATCAGCTATCTGCCAGTGAAAATTGGTCCAGCCGTTTCAGGGATTAGCCGGAACAAACAGACAGACAGACAGACAGATAGATTGACAGTCATTTTTTTTAAAATTATATATTTTGTTGTAAGTACCGTATATACGTGCATTTAGTGAAAAACTGTTAATTTCAAATTACAAACATACACTTCAGTTTTATTTATTTATATAGATATTTATTTCTAATTATTTAATCAAAGCTCGGTCTCCCAAGTACTGTTATGCTTTAAACGAGACAATATTGTATTAGGTCATTACTTATGAAATTGGCGTTTTGTGAAGGAGGAACTTTTTAACTTTTTTTGAGTCAATTTTCGCTTGGGGCAGGCTTTGGCTGGTTCGTCAGGGTTCAGGTGCGATGAGCATTGCCGATTATCGTACAGGATCCACTTTTCATCACAGGTAATGATTCGATTTAAAATCCCTTGAGTAATGTAACGCAGCAGTCGGTTTGCTGCTCTCAATTCATGAGGTACCCACATTTCAAGTTTTTTCACCCTCCCAATTTGCTTCAAGTGGATTAAATCACCGCAGCTTGCAGCTAACTCGGACGTGGTTTGCGATGGATCCGCTTACACAATAGCCTTCAATTGTTCATTATTAACTTTGGTCTGCGGCCGTCCACGGGGCTTGTTCTGCAGGTCGAAATTTTCAGAACGAAAACGTTGGAATTAAAAACGCACTGTGTTTTATTTTGCGATACCGCCGCCATACACATCATTAATCCTTTACTTCAGCACTAGTGCCACGGTGGAACTCGTACTCGAAAATAATACGATATTTCAAGTTTTCCATTTTGTAAACAGAGTGACGCAAAGAAAAAACCAAAAGAGGAAGAAACAATTGAATTACGGTTTTCGAAACACAAATGCATGAGTAAATAGCGGTATAAATTTGAAATTAGAATTCCTAACCAAAGAAGATATATTTGAGATCAAAGTGGCCAGTACGACAAAACGCCAATTACATACTACTGGAAATATCACTTTGCTTATTTAGCTTAAATAAGAATTTATTTCGATTTTTTAGGCTCAACTCACGCTGGCACAGAGTCGAAGCGTCATGTTCTTCCATTTTGTTTATTTTAGACAAATTTTTATTATATAGACGAATATAAAACTATCACTTCTTAGTCACTCAAAAACTGGTCAAGTGTGAAGTTAAGCCAAATGTAGAGCTCCGTAGGCGCTCTTTAAAACGTGTACTGCCTTCGACTCAAATCAGTATCTTCCGACTCAGAGGGCCATATATAGATCCACAAGATACCCGCTAATCAGGTCATTCAAGGCCCTGTTAAACATTATATTCTAAAGAAGATTCTCCGTAAGCCATATGAATAATTATAATCTTTCTTCAATACTTAATTTTGTATTTCTCTAATCATAACATTCTTTATTATTTCCGCTGTAACGGACAGCTCTTATTAGAAACTGAATTCATCCTCATTAATCGCGAATGTTCTGTCACGTTTTTGTCCACAAGACCATTTCTGCCGCAAGGTAACCTGTTTCTTAAGGACAGGATACAATTTCATACTCTACAATAATTGTCGAAAAAACATACTTCGTCTATTTATGGCTGATGGGAAGGATTTTCTAATCATAGGGTTAATAGATTTAGGTTAAGACGAATTCTAAATAAAATTTGGGAAATAGCCCCCATTTTCTAGACATTCTTAATTTAAATTGACGCTGCTTCTTTCGATCGCCTATTTTATTCCGAATGTGTAACGTTACGAAACTGTTTTTGTAGAGCATACACACTGTACTTTACTGTTAGGTCGCCGAACTGAACATTTTATTTGTACAAAGAGTCATTCGGTAAAAGAGAGAATGACGAAGCGCTACTGTAAAGAGTCATACAGCGTTACTATCATCAGATCTTTTCGACCACTCAAAGGCATCGTTCGTTCGACACAGTAGTCAGTATCGATGAATGTCAATACTCGATTATTCAATGTCAAAACTTAAAAGTTACAGATTTTCTTTGTTGGCCCACCAAATACCAAATCAATTAAACTAGGAAAACCCTATTTTAAGTCTACGACTATGTGTACTCAACATAACATTATGTGTTAACAATAAGTTGAGTATCTATTCTTTATCTCCTCTAGAATTACATAATTTCGTGGTTCGGAGTTTAGATATAAAAAAATATACCTTTTTGATCGAACTGGACTTGTAGATTTCTTTGTTAACTTTAACAACACCGCGACAGAGTTGCTCTTGTTAGACCTATATAAAGAATCAGCCCATTAATAATATTTAAAGCAGTAAGTTTGGAGACCTTAAAGGCACCACTATCCTGTCTATATTACACAGTACTACTAATTTTACCCCTTATACGTGTGTAGCAAAAGTTACAAATATGAAGATAACATTTAAATCCTGAAGATCTCACAATACATGTAGGCATGTAAAGTAATTGTGTAAATACTTAATATGTTATATAACATGCGCGTAACTAACACGGTGAAAGTTTGATCGGAAAATTATTATTCATTGCATGTTGAGCAAAGCCTTGGAGCATTCAGGTCGGTCTACATCGAGCTAGCACTTATCAGGGACATAGCTGATACTTGATACCTACTATCAGGGAATCTAATTCATTTTTTAATTCAATATAGCAGCACTACTTATTTGCCTGCCCACTTCTCAAAATGACCTCTAAGACAAGTTCCTGGATCACCTAGGTTAAAAAAGATTGGATATGGAATTCTAGAACATAACATCCGAAATACAATAGCGTCATTGTTTTGATGTGTGAAAAGTGACGTCACAGCTGTGTTATAACGGTTCTGAAGATCCATGTCAGTGGGACGTTTAACTTTAATTAATATTTAACATAAATTTACATCTCTCGAATTTTTTGATTATCTACCTCTATTATCTCGTCTACAACATAAGAAGTCAACAATGTTTATTTTTAGAAGTACGGTCGTATGTGTTTACAGGTTTTTTTTAAATTACACCTAACGGTGTAAGCTATGTATATCGTATAAAGCACAGTTAAAAGAAAAATTAACTGTGTTTTTGTTATGACGTAGTTAAAACTGCAAACTTTTTAATATCTGACTCTTCAATTTTAATTTCATAATATCGTGATTCGGATTCAGTTTGTAATTTTTGATGTCACGTGGCGCTTTTTCTCCTTCTTCCTTCCTTCTTAAATAAGTACCTGGGTAACCGAGCTTTGCTCGGAGCTCTAGTAGATTAAAAAAAAAACCACATAAATATTTTACCGGGGTTTGAACCCACCACATTCCGAAATTCCAAACAACGCAAAAATTACAAATAAGCATACGCATACCAAACTGCCAATCGGACTGACATATTAGAGTCGAAATTATTGATATATTGTTGCACGACGAAAGAAAAAACATATATAACTTAAAAAATGTGCTGTTTCCCAGGGATACGACCTAGATCGATTTTTCTCCCCCTAAACTTCCTGTATACTAAATTTCATGGAAATATTTGCGCCGTTCCCGAGATTACGATTATATATTATATATACAAGATTTAATGTATAAGATTACTATCACCAGTTTTAGATGGATATCTCAATACCAAGGTAAAGTAAGTAGACGTCACTTTAACTTTGGCATCTTTAAATGAGTAAACCTGATTGTTTAAGACAAATGGTTTAATCTTCATTGACATACAAAATGTTTTTTGCATCGCCACTTGTGGTAATTGCACCAAGCAATAACGATTTACAATGCAAATGCAATTGATTTGCAGTGACTTGTAGCGACTCACGCTTCTTCATCACGAGAGATTTTGTATGAATTCTACCATAGACAACGTTATTTTCTGCTGACAATGGAGCATCCGACAAGTTTTAAGATATGGGTGAAAATGACTTCCCTAAATTCATTTTACAAAGTGGGTTGATTCTTGGTGGTATACAAATATCAGTGAAGTTTTTAGTTTTTTTAGTTTTCTTCACCTATAGCATAATATTAATATTCATCTCTATTTTGCCAGTCAAATTGAGGTACAAATATTTTTAAATATGGAAACGCGCGTCTAAAAAACATGACGCTTCGGTTTTGCGCCAGTATGAGTTGAGTCTTAGAAATAGTTTTTCTCGCATATTTGATATTTAACGCGAAGTCTTAGTTTTGATTGTTTTTCTTTCGGTTTTTGGCTTTTGGCTTTCGGCTTTCGGCTTTCTTTATACAGCTGCACGTTTTTGTTTTACTTTACAAAGTCTCCAATACGTTTCTTCAAATAATTTTCAGAAGAAGACTTACAACAGCTGAGGAGACTGGTTGAGGCTGATGACGAAGAAGAACAACAGCCTGCTGAACTAATTACAAAGTCATCTTCGGTAGTTTTGTCTACAGATTGTAATTTTAATGACCCTACATTCACCTATCATACAAATCATATATCATATCCATCCACATATCAAAGATTTGTGCTTAGATTCACCAAGTTTTTCAACTTTAAAGGCCTCCACAGACGAGAGGCCGATCGTTTCAGTTAGAACTAACGTCAGTTCGGCCTGAACGGATTCGAGCACATACACGGAAACAATCGCATCCGACCGAACTGACGTCAGTTCGGCCCTTAGATTTATAACGCCCAGATAGTCTTCAAATAAACGCATCGTACAAAATGATGCAATCAACAGATAGATGTAGGCGTAAGCATTACATATCGACATGCACACAAACAAAACTTTAAAGTTGTGGAGTATGTACATACTCTTAAAATTAGGATTATTGTATTTTCTGTTCTTAATATCGTGAGATGTAAAAATATAACTTATATTTCATTTTAAACCATCTAATACAATTTGTGAACTTTATTTATATTAAACTGGTATTAAGGAATATATTAAGGATTATCTTAATACGGGCAATACTTTAAATATCATAATTTAAAAAATCAGAAAATATTATAAAACTTTGTCTTAGTTGCAACTATTACTTAGCCATAAAAAAATTTAAATAAATTTATTTTTACTAGTAACACTTTAACAATTCACAATAGGGCAGCAAGATAGCGATATAATATGATTTTATTTTAAAATGTTTTAAATATTTGACTACACATGTCATTACATGTCAAACTGTTCGGTCAGAACATTTCATATATGAATTGTTATGTCCGAAGCTTTTTTAATTATTTTCCGATGCATTGTGACACCCAATAACGACACAAGCCATCATAATGTTTTTAATAGTCGGAGATGTATGAACTAGCGCTAGACCCTGACAACCGACGGGTCGTTCGAACAAACTGAGCCGAGTGTTTTAATCTAAGCTTCGGCCTGAACGGATTCGAGCACATACACGGAAGATTGCCGCGAGCTTCGGTCGTGTTTTTAGGGTTCCGTAATACTTAAGGAACCCTTATAATTTCACCATCCGCCTGTCTGTCTGTCCGCCGCTCTCCTAGCTTCTGTAATAACTTTTTGACAATAACTTTTGTAGTGATTCAAAGAAAACCTATTGCGCGTTGATAGTTACGGAACCCTCCTTAGACATGTCGTGACATGCTCTTGGTCAGTTTAGGCTATTATTTTATTTATTTATTGTATTTTGCTGCAATTGCAATCACGCTATCGACGAAACCAAATTATTGTGTCATACATTTTTCTCTTTGTTTTATAGTAATAGTCTTTAGATTTTATCAACCAAAGTGGCTTTAAAGTTTTAATTCCTTCAATGAACTTAAATAAATTTCTTATGACCACGTGCCATTTTTAGGGTTCCGTAACCAAAGGGTAAAAGCGGGACACTATTACTGAGACTTTGCTGTTCGTCAGTCTGTCGCCAGGCTATATCTTAACCTTCTTATACCGTGATAGCTCGACAGTTAAAATTTTCACAAATGTATGATATAGGTTTTTCTATTGCCGTTATAACAACAAATACTAAAAGCAGAATAAAATAAAAATTTGAGGCTCACATACAACAAACGTAATTTTTCCATTTTGTACGGAACTCATCTTGCCGACTCGCACTTGACCGGTTTTATTTTACACTCGAATTTTATTACCGTTCAGTCCAATTTTATTGCCGTTCAGTCCATCCGTACCTACAGGTCAGAATTAATGTTGCCAACTTAGTTTTTTTACAAAGTTTTACTACAAAATTTTGGATTTTATTCCCTCCTTAGTAGGAATTTAATGTTATAGTAGTAGTTTTGTAGAAAATAGCTAGACAGTAATCATAATATGCAAAGTGGCCTGCTTCTATGTGCTATTATGACACCTAATCACAATAGCACATAGTAGCACGCATCCGTAAGTCGCTTAAAACTACCGATTTAATTTCTATATTACGTAATATTTCCTACTATATTTTTTTAATTTAACGGTTAAATATACGGACTGATGCGATCTCGAAATTGCACACAGACGATACGATTTTGCATCCGTTCAGGCCGAACTGAAGGAAAACCGGACCGTGTATGGGGCCACTAATAGCTCAAGAAATAGCTCAACTAGGCTGTAATAGCTCAACAATTCCTTCATCACCTATGACTTTATCAGTTAGCTCACCTATTCCACCAGAACACCAATCATCAGAATCAAAAAATATTTTGAAAAAGGGCATGCACAGAACGACAGCGTCCATGCCCTCATAGAACGAATGGCCAAGAACAGAATGGGTGTATATGCCTGAACAATGGTATGCCCTAATCAGATGGGCGAAGCTAGATAAAAGTCCGTTATTTTGAATAGACTGATAATTTTGTAAATAAATTAATTTTTTAAATTAATTAATAATTAATTAATTTTTAAGTCACGGCACTAAAACGAAATGTCAAATGTTTGAGATTTAACCAATCACATCCCAGCCATTCTTAGTGTAGCTGCGATTAAAAAATGAAGCGCCTCCAGTGCAGGTTTTTTATTTTTCTGGTCAGGCTTTACATCTCACGATATTAAGAAAAACAAATACAATAATTCTAATTTTAAGAGCACAGACTCAACATCTTTAAAGTTTTCTTTGTGTGCGTGTCGGTATGTAATGCTTACGCCTACATCTATCTGTTGCTTGCTTCATTCTGTACGATGCGTTTGTTTGAAGACTATCTAGGCGTTACTAATCTAAGGGCCGAACTGACGTCAGTTCGGTCGGATGCGATTTTCTCCGTGTATGTGCTCGAATCCGTTCAGGCCGAACTGACGTCAGTTCTAACTGAAACGATCGGCCTCTCGTCTGTGGAGACCTTTAGGGATAAAAGTTTGTATGTAACTTTTTATTCCTTGGACATATTTGCATGAAATTTAGTATGAAAAATAATGTGTTACGTATTTCAGCGTTTTCCATTATTCAACCCCTACGTAAATAGGGGATGAAAGTTTTAAATTATAATAAAGATATCGTTTAAAAACCTTCATCAATTATGCTTTGATTAATTATCTACGAGTAACAAAGTGGTAACTAGAAGTAAAAGTGTAGCTGTAGGTATGTCGTGACACTTGATATAAATTATTTCATCTAAATTACACACCTATCTGAATTAACAATTGTTTAGGGTTTCATATAGGTGGTTTAGATGGTGATTCACGAGCTTTTATTTACTGGTATAGCTTTTAGAACGTGCTTAATAAAGAAATTTGAAGATAAATCAATGTTAGATGGTAATGCGTATTTATGAACTAAAATAGTTTTATATGAAAGACCTATGTCACAATGTAGATAAGCAAGATAACGTGCAACTTGATCAGCATTAGGATATTTAACATTTATAGAATAAGACTCACACCACTTCTTCTATCTGTCCCACGCAGGTCTATATAACGCCATGTTTGGAATAGTCTGGGTAATGTTGGAGATCCTGAAACATATAGTCAATGGAATAAAATATAAAATTTGAAAATGGGGCGTCTCGAAAACCTATCCTGTCCTATACTACATCGTTCTAGTACAGGGGCTCCCAACCTTTTCTTGTTCAGGGACCACTTTTATATTATTCTTGTTAGCAGGGACCTCTGTGAAATGATAATTAAAATAAAGTGAAATAATCAAACCGAAACTTTAATTAAAAATTCAAAAGCTAGTTACATAAAAACAAATAATAATATGTTTTGTATAAACTTCTGTTTTGTTGTTCTGTGACATAAACTTGTTTTAATGTGATTTCTGAGCTTGCATCTTCTTTACGAGTTCGGCTACTCTAGGACTAATATTGTTACTCAAAGCTACGCGCAAATCATCACCAACATTTAAACAATTCCTCGCCTTGTTTTTAATTACCAGTAAAGCAGAAAATCCTTGTTCACACAAATACGTTGTCGAGAAAACCATAAAATAGTGCAAGGCGATTTCTCGAAGCTTAGAATAGGAAATTGCCTTTTTACACCAAAACGACTCAAGTCAATTCGACTCAAAAGCATCCATGCAGTTTCTGTCGTTTTGTAATTCAATGAGTTCTTCCTGGATTCCTTCAATAAGTTCACCAGCGTCCGTGCTAAAAGGGTTAAGGATCAGTTTTTGATCAACTTTAGCTTCTTCAGTATAATCGGGAAAATAACGATTGAATTCATCAATCAAAATTTGTAAATGAGTCTTGATGTTTTCTTTTATATTTGCCTCACTAGCGTCACACTTTTTGTCATCTACAAGTGCTTTCAATGTCGCAAACACAGAATAATTATTTTCTTCAATTTTACGTAATCACAACTGAAGTTTACAAATAAAAGCGCGAAGCTTATCTTAAAAAAATGAATATATTTGCTACATTTTCTAATTGTTTTTTACCAAATCCTTGTAGTTGGATATTAAACTTATTTAAGTGTGTAAAAACATCTACAAGATAAACCAAATTCATCTGACATGTGTGATTAGTAAACTGTTTCGCTAAATCGTTATTTTTTTGTCGACCAGAAAAATCTCAACGTCTGCTCTCAGTTCATATAATCTTCCCAACATACAACCTTTCGATAGCCATCGAACTTCCGTGTGAAAGAGAAATGCCTCATGGTCAGAGTCCATTTCAGAGCACATTTTTTTTTTAAAAAGGCGTGTATTTATGGCGCTGGTTTTGATAACATTTACAACTTTTATAGCCAATTGCAGTGTATCATTAAGGCATCCAGGAAGAGTCTTAGAAGCTAACGCCTGGCGATGTATGATACAATGTGTTGTTATTACATTGGGATTTTCTGTTTTACTAACGTCGCCAGCCCGGAACGTGATCCCAAAATTGCGGGAGCACTATCAGTATAGAGGGCAACGAGTTTATCCCACATAAGATTATGTTTCTCAAAATTTCCGATATGGAGTTCATAACGTCGTTACCTTTTGATGTTGTCTCCAGTTCCTGTGAAATCAGTAATTCTTCTTTAATTATGTTGTCTTCATCTAAAAAGCGCACAAATACAAGTAGTTGGCAAAGCTCACTTTATAGTAACATCGTTTTAAAGCCTTCTTACCGACGCCAGATAATTTACTTTTTAGTTCGAAGTCTTATAAAAGCGTGTTTTTTAGTTTTTTTGAACTATATTTATTAAAACAATGACCACCGTAGTTTTAGTTCACAAACGGATGCTGATAAGCAATAATGTGTCAATTCACACAAAGTACAATTCAAAGTTTTTGATATATAATATATCACGTATTTAACATTCTGTAAAAGTCTTTTAAGAGTTTTAAGTCACCAAAAAGAGAAAAGTATAAAAAATATACTTATAATAAAACTAATCAAAATAATAATCTATTTTTTTTAAGAATATTCTAGATTATTTTATTTTTGTAATATCAATCTGTTTCTAATCCATTATTCTTTTTTATTAGGTAAACCGAGCAATATGCAGCTGATACATGTTTTTTTTTAAAAACTTTACAAGAATTGGTTTGAAAACTTAAGACGCCATTTTCTCAAAACAAAGTTTTTGAGGGTTAACACATTATTGCCTATTACCATCCATTAACAATATTTTATTTTGCCATAGGTATGATCCTGCTAAAACATATAAACAGAAATAGACGCATTGAAAAAAATTTAATTAATGACGAACCGAAAATGATCTATTTTAATTTTTACCTTCGGAAAGTTTTTATCAAAACAAAATATTCACTTACCTCTATTATTTAGAAACAAATTCAAGATATACATTTAAAAACAATGGTCATTACTAAATGATTCAATCCCTCGCACAAATAAGTAATACTTAATACTATTACTGAACGTCAAATATAACAAACGACAGCGCAAAACGTAGGTGATCCTTACACGAGATCGCAGACGTTCTGTTGTCTTCGAGGCGGCCCGCCCCCACCACTCGCGCCTTCTCACTCACTGCACGGCGACCGCTAAGCCGTTACCGCCCGACAAATTTAAAATCATTAGCGGACTATATTTTTGCTTCTGGGGACCACTGGTGGCCCACGGACCACTGGTTGGGAACCCCTGTTCTTGTGACCCACTACATGGCCACATTACCACGCCTACACGTCTGTGTAGGCGTGATCGTCCGACAGACCGTCTGGTCTGACCCGCAGTATTGGACTTACACAACGCATACAATAATAACGTAGGTTAGGTTAGGTTTGGTTAGGTTAGGTTAGGTTAGGATACAAATATCTTGGGCTCACCCTGGACGGGAGGTGGACCTTCGGCCCTCATTTTGAACAACTGGGGCCGAAGGTCATAAGGGCGGCGTCATCGCTGGGTCGGCTCCTACCGAATGTGGGGGGGCCCAGCCAAGCCTGCAGGCGGCTGTACTCCGGGGTGTGCCGGAGTATAGCACTGTACGGAGCCCCAATATGGGCGGATGCCCTCACCGTCCGCAACAAGGCCCAGCTGCACAAAATGCAGCGGGTCATAGCGGTGAGGGTCATCAGGGGCTACCGTACAGTCTCCTGGGCGGCAGCCACTGTCCTGGCGGGGGAACCGCCTTGGGAGCTCACGGCAAGGGTCCTTGCCGAGACGTACCTCCTCATGTCAGAGAGGAGGTCACATGGTGAGGTCCCCTCGTGGGAGGAGCTCAGGCGGTTCCAAAGGCTGGGAGAGCAGTGGGTGCTGGGAAGGTGGGGAGAGGCGCTGGCGCAGTCGCAGTACGGCCAACGTACGGCCGAGGCGCTGCGTCCAGTCCTTGCGGCGTGGATGCGCCGCAAGCGAAAGCCACTCACCTTCCGCCTTACACAGGTGCTCACCGGGCATGGCTGTTTCGGTGCGTACCTGTGTAAGGTCGCCAGGAGGGAGCCAACGCCAGCCTGCCACCAATGTGGCGCTGCGGAGGACACGGCCCAGCACACCTTAGAGGTGTGCGACCGATGGGCCGTGCAGCGCCACGATCTCGTGGCAGTGCTTGGGCGGGACCTCTCGCTCTCGAGTGTGGTGCGCTGCATGCTCGAGAGCGATGAGGCCTGGCAGGCGGCGGTCTCTTTCTGCGAAGCCGTCATTTCGCGGAAAGAGGCCGCGGAGCGGGACAGAGAGAACGATCAATCCTCTGTTCCGCTCCGCCGGCGTAGGACGGGAGTGCGGAGGCGTCGTTATGCGAACCTCCAAATTTCCATCTAACGGGGCTCCGGGAGAGGATGGGAACCTCCCCGGCTTAGCTAGTCCCGGCGCCGAGGGGGACGCTTCAGGTTGTCGGAGCGGCCCCTAATTGTGGTGGAAGTCCGGTCCCTATTGAGGTAGACCGGCCGGTCGCGGGGGGTGTCCTGTGCTAGACAGATCCGGGACACTCCCCATTTAGCGGCTGATGGCAATCCGCAGGTTAGTTTTAGTGGGTAAACCGGCGAGTCGCGCCGGGAGTCCCACATACCCCCGGGTCCCCCAACCCGGGAAGGGCGTAATGACCTTTCCCCTGCGAGATCAAAAAAAAAAAAAAAAAAAGGTTAGGATACTTTTAACTATATCGTAGATCAATGAATTGTTTTACTTAAACATGCATAAAACCATTAGGTATTTAATTCTCACGTTTTTTTTAATTAAATAAATATAATTTGTATATCATAATAATTAATGTCTTGTAAATAAATAAATAGCCTTTTTACGTCTTCTGCGAATTAAGTTTTTATTATCATTATTTATTACGATTATCCTGAGCATCTGTATGTTTGTGAGTAGCTCAGATGGTGGCTTATCTACTACTATTACTAAATAATAAAATTTAATTCTTACTTTTGCTAATAGTTTTTTGGGTCTCCCAATTTGGGTTTTCCAATTAACAAACCAAAACGAATTAGTGAAAACCGCATTAAAATCGGTGAAGCCGTACGCGCAAAAACAAATATCTCGGGAACCGTAGTACATTTTTCTACAATAACAAGTAACCTAAGTGTTAATCAAGAGTCTAAACTACGACCATACCAAATTTCATCAAAATCCGTTCAGTAGATTCTGAGATTAGCGCGTGCAAACGTACAGACAAACAAAAAAATTCTAAAAATCGTTTGTTTTGGGTTCAATAACGTTCACAAAGTCCCCCCGTGATAATAGTTTTTAGTAGATAAATAATATCTTCCATGTACAGACAGCGACCAGTTAGGTACAAATTTATTATAATTACTAGCCGTTTGCATAAACGAAGTTGCGGGAAGAAGAACTAACGGAAACGGAACCCTATTTTTTAACCCTAAAATAAAAGTAGCCTTTGTTAGACCTTATAACATCAGCTATCTGCCCATGAAAGTCCCGTGAAAATAGGTCCAGCCGTTTCAGAGATTAGCAAACAGACAGACAGACGGACAGACAAAAATTTTAAAAATTGATATTTTATTGTAAGTACCGAATATAATTTCATAATATGCATTAAGTGAAAATATGTTTATTTTAAATTAGAAACAGACACTTAAATTTTATTTATCTGTATATATCTGTATATAGATACGACTACGTGGTTGTCAATTGTTCTTGCTTGGCCTACAGCACAAAATTTATCAGTACGCATTTATACCTTAATCCTTAAAGTACCATGAGAATATTTTATTATTTTGTATATATAATTTATTATGTAATAGCACTCAATACCAAAGATAAAAGTCAAAACAAAAGTGACTTGATTTGACACTTGACAGCGGAACTTTTTTTTCACTGTCCAAAAAAACAATCCTCATTATATGACTCCCTCCCTTCTACAATTACTCGCCCTAGCGACTTAAATCTGTTCTGTACCTAAATACTCCTTATATTGAAACTTTATGTACATAATATATAATTACTAACAAAATAAAACTGTGGTACTAACCCTAAATTTTTGTGTTTGTTTTAAATTTGATATGACTTGGAGTCAAATCCTTTAAGCCGTACCAATGTTTAATGTATGTAAAATAGGGATATTAAAATAATAAAACACTTTTGGTAACGCGGTTTGTGTTTAACTGATGTAATGACGTGAAAACTGATGCATTTTAAAACAAAAGAAATAATATAGCGAAGCCGACCAAAAAGTTTCCGAACGCGACATTAAATCCTCCAACGATGTATTCTGTGCTCCAACGCACACACGCACACTGTTTTCATACATATGATTGAATTTGAACTTTGTACAGCGGTAATAAAGTGCAAATTGACTCATTGACGTTAGGAATGTAGGTGACATTGCTTAGCCAACAGTGAGTGTTTGTTATTAATCACAAAGAATTATGTTTTTTGTATAATATAATGTCCATGAACTTGAGCGATTATAAATTTGTTGCACGCCTTAGCATTATTATCCTCTTACTCGTACGTAAGCGACCACATTTATTCACTCGATTTTCTCGCAAAAGGTTTGCTGTAGACGACCATGCTTAACTTAATCGGTATTTTGTTTTTAATATCGCATGTTCAGTGCGCAAGAATATTGGCAGTGTTTTCAATTCCGTCCGTTAGCCATCAAATAGTTTTTCGTCCTATAGTCGAGGAGCTAGCGAAGAGGAGACACGAACTTGTAGTCATAACTACAGATCCAGCATTCCCGAAAGGTAAAACTCCAGCGAATTTAACAGAAGTCGACGTCCACGATGTATCCTACAAGTTGTGGCACGAGATGCTGTCAAGCGAAGTGATGGGCATAAGAAATGATCCTACCTCACAAATCCAGGTACTGTTTCGCGCCATAGCTAAGACGTTCGAAGTACAAGTCGCACAGGACAGAATTAAGGATATCATACAAAAGAAGGAGGGCGAATTCGATTTGTTGATATTGGAAGCATGTGTCAGGCCGGCTCTGGGATTTTCACATGTTTTTAAAGTGCCAGTTATACAGATAAGCTCATTCGGAGCTATTACTTTTAACGATGAATACGTGGGTGGAGCCTACCATCCGCTCCACTACCCCACACCGTGGAGCGAGAGACTCTACAATTTGACCATATGGGAGAAGATCACCAAGCTATTTTACTACATGAAGCTAAGAAACCATTACTTTAACGACGTCGTAGATGAGGAGAATGCAATTTTGAAGAAAACTTTCGGCCCAGACTCCCCGCCTATAAGTGACCTGGTAAACAAAGTGGAGATGCTGATGTTGAATGTACATCCAATATGGATAGATAACCAACCCATGCCGCCGAATGTGGTGTTTTTGGGAGGACTTCCTGGAAGACCCAAAAAACTATTAGCAAAAGTAAGAATGATATTTTATTATCTGACCTACTCACAAACATACAGATGCTCAGGTTAATCGTAATAAATAATGATAGTAAAAACTCAATTCGCAGAAGACGTAAAAGGGCTATTTACTTTTTTATTTTTTATTCTCTCTATTTATTTATTAAAGGCTCTTCATTGTTATTTTATTCATTTTAATTCATTCATTTTCTCTTCATTCTTCTCTTCTCTTCAAGGCTATTTACTTATTTAAAAGACATTCATTATTAAGATATGATATAAAATTATATTTATTTAAATAAAAAAAACGTGTGAATTAAATATGTAATGGGTCTTATGCATGTTTAAGTAAAACAATTCACTAATCTACGATATAGTTAAAAGTAATACCTACGTTATTACTGTGTTAATTGTGTAAGTTCATTACTCCGGGTCAGACCGTCTGTGTAGGCGTGGTAATGTGGTTATGTAGTGGGCCACTTGAACGATGATAGAATAGGTTTTCGAGCACCCCCATTTTTAAATTTTCATTTTATTCCATTGACTATATGTTTTAGGATCTCCAACATTACCTAGACTCTTCCAAACATGGCGTAATATACGTAAGCTTTGGCTCCAACGTAATCCCGTCAGCTTTCCAAGCCGACAAGATGCATATTCTACTCAACACTTTGGCCAGTCTACCACAGGATGTCCTACTTAAATGGGATAAGGACGAGCTACCCATAAAGGCTGATAACATTAGAATAAGCAAATGGTTCCCGCAACCGGATATACTCAGTAAGTATTTATAGGTAGGTTTTTGGGCTTTCTACATTTCCAATTTGTTGAAGTTATGATTACTAAGGTAGTAAGTACTAGCATGGAGGAATTAAATAACCTAACCAAGAACATGTCGGGACATGTCTAAGGAGGGTTCTCCGTACCGTAACTATGAACGCGTAATAGGTCTTTTTTCAAATTACTTCCAAAGTTACTATTCGAGTTCGTTCAAAATAATTTCCTAAAGAGCTTTTAGCATGATCTATCAGCATGGAAACTCACAAGTTTCTATCTCCTATGGTTTAGAAATGCGAGGGGCGGACCAACTTACACAGTCTTTAACTGTACCAAATTTCATTCATTTATATTCATAATTACAGAAGCTAGAAGCGCGGACAGACAGACAGACAGACGAACGGACAAAGCGAAACTACAAGGGTTCCTTGTAAAGAAGGATCTGATTAAATCTTTACTAATATTATAAACGCGAACGTTTTATGTACGAATGTATTATATGTTATTACTGAATGGATTTTGATGAAATTTGGTGAGGAGGGCCAAATCAAATTTCATAAAAACCGTATGGTAGGTTTAGGGTCTAGATTAACACATAGGCAGCTTTTTATTTCAGCAAACGTGCGGTTCCATCGCGATTTTTTTCGCGCGGGCAACGTCCAGTTAAATAATATACGGGGTTATGGGTTAAGTCGATGTTGATCCGTTAAGGGTTGTATTTGGTTCCCACCATTTCCAAGATAATCTTCAATGAAATCCATTTTCCAATATTAATATTTTACGAGATTTTTGGATTTTTAAGATTTATATAAAAATTTACGACTTATTTCTCTTTGCCATTTTTTTTTCAAAATTTGTGCTTTTGATTTATTCTTACCTACCTATTTACGAGTAGTATAGTATTTAGTAATAGTAGTAAGTATCTCTACTCTGTGTGGTACGTTATTAGCATTTTGGCAGCCGAGATGCATTAAAATGAAGTTGCTTAGGAATACTTTTATCAAACCACAAGACCTTACCTACCTAAAAAAAAACAAAAGTAAAAAATTTATAAACCCACCCATTGTCAAACAGTGACCAAACTGATTATGATAAATTATAGCTAAGGCTGGACTGGATATTATCCTGAATCCAGTAGACCGGGGAAATTTCAGAGCATTGAAAATAGAACTCTGCGCTAAAACAATAGAGTTGAAAATCGAAGTATCGAGTGTCAAGCTGTCATATAAGACATTGACATTTGACTCGACAGTTGTGTGTTCGATTTTCAGATCTATTGTATTAGCGCAGAGTTCTATTTTTAGTGCTCTGAATTTTCTCCGGCCTTACAGATAGACTAGTTATATCTATCAAAATCAAATGATATAAATTTGTTAATTACATAGTTTCTATCATAAGAAATACGAATACAACACTATTTTGTTATATAAATATGCGATTCATTTATAATTTCGAAATTAAAGCTGTAGTTTTATTATCTGCATATCACGAGACCGAAAACACCAGCCGCCATATTTTTCTTGTAAGTGACGTCATAAGAACATAATCAAATCGAATAAACAACACCGAAAGTTTAATCTAATGTTCATGCACTACATACGCACACATGATATTTATTTGTTTTTGTTTTTATGACGTCACGTTAATGGTGGCAGTGGTTACGGCGCAAACATTTGTCGTTTATATTTTAATCATTTTGTCTTCGCTTAAAGAGATATTATTTCCAGGAAATAAAAATACTAGCTGACTATCGAATCGATACGAGCATTTCAAAATATATTTGAAAAAAAAATGTAGGATAATTGCCTATTCCCAACAATATAGTCCCAGCGTTAGAACAGATTTTACCGCGGATAGCATTTTAATTTGCTATCCACGGTATAATCGTGAATAGTTTTGAAACAAGGAACAAGCTTAATCTTATCCTTGTTTAGTAAAATGTCTGTGTCGTACGTAACTAGCATTTTGGCAGCAGAGATGAATGCTGATGAATGCCTTTACCAAAACACAAGACATTGAATTAAACCAAAAAGATGAAGTAACCCCAGTTAAGCAGGTGAGCAAGCTGATGATAACTTTTAGCTAAGAACACTATCGATCATGTCAGCATTCAAACAAAAAAAAACTAGTTCCAAATCGGCTAATCCGTTTGGGAGGAGTTTGCTACGGACAGACAGACAGACACGTCGAACTTAAACACCGCTCTTTTTGCGTCGGGGGTTAAAAAGATTTTCTCGGAATCAGTGTCGACTCATTATGTGATGAGCATTAGGCTGTATTCCGCCAGCCTAGCTTACACTAAGACATAACATTATCCGAAAATGCCGCCCGTCCCGAACATGCTTTCGGGTGCAACTCAAGTTAGTGATCCATTATTGAGCTGCTACACCAGCGCGTATCGGCGCGCGGCGCCGCGGCGGATGTGTAGGTAGGTAACGCGAATATTCCACCTCATTCTTTATGTATAAATCAATGAGGATTTTTAAATTCGTGACATCTGACATCTTTTTGACACGACAAGGACCTTGGGCTACCGAGCGCCACGTGGTGACAGAAAAAGAATCGAAAATTCTTTTTGACCGTTTTTGATACCACTTACGCCGCCAGATGAAGCTTTGTGTGAGTTGGGTCTGCCCCCTAACGCTAGGAAATAACATCAAAAACCCTTATTCAAATTCTTTATTAATAAATAAATAAATATTTAAAAAAAGATATAAACCGACTTCCAAAGTTAAAGCAATGACTTTCTTAATAAATTCGTCTAAAATTTTAACTATTTCTTAACTCAATCTTCCCAATTTTGAAGTCGGTGTTCCTAATTTTAAAAAAGAGAAATTATTTAGAAATAAAATTTTATTTCATACTTTTTGGTGTATTTTTCTTTGGAAGTCGGTTTTAATTTTTTGTTTAAAAATAATATTTTTTCTCTTTTTAGTTATTATCTTTAATATTTTTATTAATACATTGGTATCGGTGCACAAAACTCTGATGAGTAGTGAATGCCTGTCATCATAATTTCTTGTGAAGAAACTGAAGAAGGTGGAGGAAGGTGGAACTTGTGAAGGTGGTGATGATGATTATTATTACTGTAAGTGAAATGATTGCATATGCTTGCAGTTCTTTAAACAACGCCGGAATCCCGAAACATGTATCTATAAGGACTCAGGAATTCTGTTCAGTACCTTTGGTTTCAGGGTATACCTTGGTAGTTGGTACAAAAGCTTACTTTTTGGTAGCATATGCTTAGAATACATCAGAAAAAGTAGAAATTACTATATGTGTCTAAATAAGTTTCGAAGAGTTCCCTCGATTTATCATGGATCCTCTCACTTTGGTGACGAAGGGATAAATTTCGAACTATAAGCCTTTACAACAACAAATAATTTTGCAAATAGGTTCACATACTGCAAAGTAATGACTAATGTTCAAAGATATCCGTGTCGGTGTAAAATATCATAGTGGCATATGCTTGCAGTTCTTTAAAAAAGGCCGAAGTCCCCAAACATGTATCTATAAGGAGTCAGGAGTTCTGTTCAGTACTTTTGGATCCAGGGTATACCTTGGCGAAAAATCTTACTCTAAGGGCCTATGCAGCCTGAAATAAACGGTATTTAATTTTTTTATTTAATATATAACGCCTATACGATGCCCTGGCCTGTCTTGTAGAAGGCTTAAATAATATCTATGGACGCTTTTACAACACGTCAATCTGGTCCCGTGATAAGTTCTCGAAGGACATGTGTTACGGGTACCAGACAACGGAAATATATTTAATACTTTTATACTATACTTATATTTATGATTTTTAATATATAATACATATCCATGACCCAGGAACACAGAAAACTTTTTGTTCCCTGGCGGGATTCGAACCCGCGACCTCTGGCTTGAGAGCCAATGTGCTAACCGCTGAGCCACAGAGGTCGTCAATTAAAAAATAAATGCAAAACAATTTCAAATGCTGTAAGACAAGTTAGTACAATTTTTTGTACCTTTAGCGCCCTACCTAAAAATTATCCCACGGCACAATCTGGCGGGTATGCATACGTTCATTGTACACACTAATACAGCTATAATACAAAATACATTTTATCAGTAAGAATATAAGGGGAGTCTGGCTGCCCTGGGATCTCAGTCCAATATATTAAATTAAAAAGAGGGTTGACAAAGATCAAAATTAAAAGTTTCTATTTTTAATTTGCAGGATCAAACTTTTTATTCAAGTTATCTCAGATTGGCTGGATTAAACGACCTTGCCAAACTAGCACAATCATTTGCAATATATCGGCAGTAATTTGTTAGGGAAATGTATTCTTTTCTGTAGTAGCCGGAAGTATTGAGCTGTGTAGCCTTTTATGTAATACTACGTGTACTATTATGACTGTATTATGTGGTAATACTATACTATTTTTTATTTCATTTATTCCAGGACATCCCAAAATCAAACTATTCATTACCCAAGGGGGTCTTCAGTCGACGGATGAAAGCATTGCTTCCGGAGTGCCCATGATAGGCATTCCTCTATTCGCTGATCAGTGGTACAACGTGGAGAAATATGTTCATCTGAAAATTGGATTGAGGCTCGACCTCTACACGCTCACTGACAATGACGTACGAGATGCCATACAAAAAATCTTCTTTGACAAGAGGTAATTTTCACATCAAATAATCTGCACATTTTTCTGATGACCGATTTGCGTGATTCAAAACAATTTCATGGCTGTTTTAAATATTTTGTTGACGTATTTTTTGCCTTTATAAACCTTTAACCTACTAGATCATTAGAACGAGCGGTCGTGGTAATAGATGATAATCGCTTTCTATCATAGATATTTGCAGCACAGACACAGAATCAGTGGTGGATTTACACTAGGGGCTGTCAGGGCTAGTGCCCAGGGCGGCAAATTTTGTGGGACGGCAAAATTTGGAACGTAAAAAATATATTTTTAGAATAATTTTTTAACAATTATTAAAATTGCACATTTATAATAATTTATTCTATTCTATTCTATATATATTAATTCTATTAATTAATCATTTTTTATTTCTTGTTTGAAACGAGTTAAATACTACTTACGTTTTACAGTGACTGCCAATAGTCTCAAAAGATTGGCATTCTATGCATAGAATATGTACGTGTACGTCTACTTTAACGTTTAGATTGTGAAGATTTAATCGACCAATTTACAAAGTCAGTTGTGTTTGCCTGACAAACAAATGTAATACAATCATAAGTCATCGTAAGTGCAAAATTCACGATTCTTCAAAGATATATGATTGGCTTCGCTGGGCGCTTGATCAATGATTTTTCTATGGATTCTTGGAACAAAAACAAATATTTTTTTATATTTTTGAAGTATATAATATATAATAAAATGTATGCAATGAGCAAGCAATTACTTATTCTATTTAAAAAAATAAGATGTAAAAACTATAATTTGAAGTAAAATTTCTGTGATAATAATAATAATGGCATTTTCTTCAGTGTCCAGGGCGGCACTAATTTTAAATCCGGCCCTGGTGGCATACCTCAATAGGCATAATTTTGTTTGTCTTATCAATACTTTGGCATCATTGTTTCTTGGCATACTTGGGTACCATAGTGGACCTAATAACACTGCGTTACACGATTTTGGTACCCTCTTAACTAATAGCTGGAAAAAATAGGTCATAGATTAAATGTTCCAAACAAGTGTGGTATCCATCACGTCTAGTTTTCGAGGTACATGTCAAATATTATTTCTACTACCATTACTGTATGCGTCAAAGAAACAGTTACTTCTTTCGATGTATTGTACTTTTTTTATTTGTTTTGTGTAAGTAATCATTTCTATTACGATAACGTCGACATCTTTGAACATATTTATTTGAAAATCCAACCTGAATATAGCACTAAGCGGTCGTCGCAACTGCTCAAATGCACCAAATAAGTTCTGTTACGTCTGCGGGTTCATTCTCGCGGGATATTGCTAGATATAATATTAATTAAATTAAAAAAGCTTACTGAAAGCGAAACGGCTAGCAAAGGATGGAACGGAAGCGAAGCGCTTAGCAGAAAAAGCGAAACGGCTAGTTAACGACATGTAAAAAGCATACGAAAATTTGGGTTGCAGAATGTCATTAAAAATTCACTTTTTTCACTCTAATATTTCTTTCTTTCCGTCTAATCTTGGTGCGGTCAGTGATGAGCAGGGTGAGAGGTTCCACCAGGATGTAAACAAGCTTGAAGAACGATTTCAAGTTGGTCCTTGGGACACAAATATGCTAGATGATCACTGTTGGCGTCGAACGAAAGAGATCATTCAAAGCACAAAAGAAAAAATTAAAGTTTTACGATATTTTGCATTAAAATTTTACTTGTTATCTTCTTTTGAGTATTTTTTACCTAAATGATAAAATTAAACTTGATTAATGTAAAAAAAGTTGATTATTTTTCTTAGATTTCTTTGAAATATGTTTTGGCCTTTTAATTTTTAATATAATTTTACACATTATCACGGAAAAAATGAGACGTGATGAAAAGAAAATTTTTATGTAGGTTTATTAAATGATATGTATAAATAAGAAAACATTACATTTCAAAGAGAGTACTCAATTTTTTTTACATTTCTAACGCAGTGTAATGGTTAATAGGTTAATCCGGCGTGAAATAATGTTTGTGTAGTTTTGAGTTAGGTTAGAACTTTTTTATCACATTAAAAACGTCTTCGGAGTGGTAACACGGCCTATATAATAAATTTCGTTCCAATATACGTATTATAATAAAAGACAAAAACTTTCAGTTACCGTGAAAACATCGTGAAGCTAAACAGACTAATGAACGATCAGCCACAGACCTCTCTGGAGCGTGCGGTATGGTGGATAGAGTACGTGCTGAGGAACGGGGCAGCACACCTGCGCGCGCCCACAGCGAACATGTCGCTCGCGCAGTTCATGGAGCTGGACGTTGTTGGTGTTCTCTTGACTGTTTGCTGCGTTTTACTCGCTGTGATGGGTTACATTGGTTATTATTTGAAGAATATCATATCACCACGTGCTATGAAAGTTAAAGCTGCATAAATTATGACATTTAGGTTGGGACTATGTTGTCCGGAATCCGGCAGGCCGGGGAAAAATCAGAGCATTGGAAATAGAACTCTGCGCTAAAGTTCCAGCCTTAGGATGCATCATTCAGATTGGCGTATGAAAATGAAAATTTATTTATATGTTTTATTCCACCTATTCAGGTGGTTACAAAGAGTAACCAACCGCTCTCAAGCTGTAGCTATAAATGGCTATATCTCAAAATTGATTTATATACCATCGGGAGTGCCCCAGGGTTCGCTCCTAGGACCCCTTTTATTTGCTTTTAAATATTTGCTCCTTTTTCAATGATATTGCATCATGTTTTAAATATTGTAAGTAAATGTTTTGTCTATGCGGACGACAACATAATTTTCAAAAACATTTCCTCTCTTAATGATGATGAATAATGATTTGAGATGACTTTCTCTCGTAATATCAATTTACTAAAATTCCTATAAGCAAATAAATAAAGTTTTGGAGACTACTAATAATATGCGAGACGGGTGTTATTATGGACTCAAAATTAATTTTCGACAAACATATTCACACATTGTTAATAAAACTTCAAAAGCGCTCGGATTCGTCATTAGGATGAGTAAAAATTTCACCACAATTAAAGTAATTAAGTCTTATTTCTGTGCTCACGTGCGTAGTATACTTTAAAACTGCTCAGAGGTATGGAATCCTAAATATGATTTATATAAAAATAGGTTTTATTCTATCCAAAAATGTTTTTTACGATACCTACAATTCAGAAGTAGTCATTAATTGCCAAGCTACGAAGATAGATGTAATCAATTTCACTTTTTACCGTTGACAGTACGGAGAAATACAAGTGATATATCCTATTTAATTAAAATAATCAATAATAACACTGACAGCTCATACTTACTTGACAAAATAAACTTTTGTATCCCCACTAAGTATTATAGAAATTTTGTTCCAATCAAACCTTTAATTCGAAGGTATTACCGTTGTACTTCATATATATTTAGATCGAGTTCTCAACTAAATGAATTTTCGAGAGTAAACCCTTCTTTTGACATATTTTTCTCTGCCAAGCCTCAGGCGATTAGACTTACATGTTTGGTTACAGTCCTTTTTTAATGCCGATTAGCTAGCTGTAGTTTAGTTTTGTTTAGCGATAATAATTAATAAGTTATTATATTATGTATAGGTACATTTCTTTAAACTTTGTTTTTGTAGCATTATTTATAATTTGCTAAAACCATGTATGGCAAACGTTGCAATTCTTAAAAATAAAAATAAAATAAAAAACATTTACATTATCTAACACGCTTTATTAGTTTCTTGTACATTTGCGTATTGAGCTTGTTTTACTTTCATGCTTTTTACTTATGCTTTTATGTAAACTCTCTTTATTTACTATAAATTACTTACATGCTTTTATGTATAATTGATTACTTATGTTTTATGTGCATTCTCTTTATTGCTATTTGTGAAAACTTATAAATGGCTTGTAGTTAGTAACTAGTTAAATTGAATTGGAAAAGTAGCTGTAAGTTTTCCGAACAAATAAAATAAAAATAAGTATGTTCATTTCCTTTGGTTCACTTTTATTTAATTTAAATAATTATTTTCAACAGATACCTACGTAATATTAATCTTTTTACACTGTGTGATTTTTTATTCCGTCTCGGTAAAAACAGGGTATAAATAGTGGCCTAAATGAAATAGAGTACTATTGGCTTTACTTAGTTTATCTCGTTTTCTGTAATCTAACTTGATGAAAATTTGTTTTACAATCGCACTACTAATTTCAAATCATTATTTACTGATTTATACATTTAAAAAAAAGTATTTCAGAAAAAGTTATCTAAATGAATGAAATGACAAATAATTGTCACCTTATTGACCCCTATGACGTTGTGCGTGATTGGAGTGACGTGATGGGTGACCAAAATTCATGACTTTTTAAGATTTTCCGTCTCTAAGATACTTGAGCCTTGACACAAATCCTTTGAAGATGTACGTAAAGATGTAGGTGTAGGTTGTAGTTTATTTGTTCCAGTTCATGGTTAAGACAGAACATCGTGTCTCGGGTCAGCAAGTAATAGATAAGTATGATTAATTATTCTATACAACGCCCTTAATGTGATGTGTCATACGTGATGCGGGTCAACAAAAACCGGCCAATTGCAAAGTCGGAATCGCGCACGGCAAAAAAATCACGTTTGTGGTTTGTTGCAAACTTAAATGTTTATTTTATTGTTTTTAGTATTTGTTATCATAGCGGTAACAGAAATACCTACACCATCTATAAAACTTTATTTTAACTGCCTACTAGACAGACGGACGGACAGCGAGGTCTTAGTAAGAGGGTCCCGTTGTTACCCTTTGGGTACGGAACCCTAAAAACTACAATGTCATCTATCTATTATGTAATGAATTTTTTAAATTTTTTATTTCCAAATGAAACTTAACAAGTTTGAGAATGAGAATGAGAATGAGAACAAGTTTCCAAATGAAACTTTTTTCGGAAAGTTAACAGAAAAAGCTACCACCGCGCCGGTTCAACCCTAACCCGCCGAGAAGAACCGGCGTAAGAAACTAGCACGGGGCCATATTTTAGCAAAAAGATGGAAAATTGTTCTTTCGAAAGAAATATAAATCTGTTAAATATATAAAAAAAAGAAATCACAAATACATCGAGACAGTCTTGCAGGGGAGCATCTTATTCCCAGGGTGTGCAATCGTTAACAAAATAATTTACTTTATAAGCTTTAACACACAAACGTTCTTTGACTACTTTTATAAATTTATTAATATACAGGTTTTGAACGTATTCTGGGATCCTATTGTACAGGCGTATAATTGGCCCTAAAAAGATTTACTTACTTTGATAAGACTTATCACCAGCTGGTACATCTAGCTTATGCTTATTTCTAGTGTTGATACAATAATTATCACTTTTCTTCTTGAAATTGCTTAAGTTTTTTCTAACATATAATAAATTATCCAAAATATACTGAGAAGCTACGGTCAGTACAACTATGTCTTTAAACTTTTCTCCCAGAAATTCAAAAGGGGAAATTTTATAAATAGCACGAATAAATCGCTTCTGCAGATCAAATATTGAATTTATGTCGGCAGCATATCCCCATAAAAGTATGCCATAAGATATTCTACTATGAAAGTAGCTGAAATAAACCAGGCATGCCGTTTCTTCATCTGAAATTTCTCCAATTTTTCTGACTGCATATGCTGCAGAACTGAGTCTACTTGCTAGGTTAGCAATATGAGCAATATTATACACTGTAATTTACAATCTGGCGTAAGTAGGAATACAGTGGAGTCTACTAAGTTCATTTTCTCATCACTGAGTAGTAAATTGGTTTGTACTTGCCTAACATTCGGCAAGCTAAGCTTGAAACATTTTGTTTTATTTGCATTTAAAAGTAACTAAATTATTAACACTAAACCAGTTTACTATATTTGAAAGAGCACTGTTTACCTTGTCGTAATTTGATTGTTGTCGCTTCACTTTAAATATTAGTGAATTGTCATTGTCAAAGAGTACTATCTAATGCCTATCTTGTACTAGATAAGGCAATAAGCTTCTTTACAAAATATACCTAGTACAATATAGTAATAGCACAGAGTAAAAATATATACTTACTTATAATACATTTTCACACGTACTTTTTAATTTTAATATATCTCCTAGATAAGGATTAGGTAATATTGTATCCGTCTAAATAGCTTATGAAAATACCACATTATTTGTGATCATTTTTTTAAACTTAGTATGGGTATAGTTATCTATCCTTAAAAGATAGACATATCTAAGCCATCGCAGACTTTTTTGTAGACACCATGGTACCGACTTCAAAATTATGAAGATTGAGTAGAGAAATAGTTAAAATTTTAGCCGAATTTAAAGGGGGAATTATTTGGAAAAGAAGTTTTATTTCATACTTTTTTGTGCATTTTTACTTTGGATGGCGGTTTTAATTTTTTGTTCAAAAATAATAATTTTCCCTTTTTAGTTATATTTATTATTATTTTTACATTTTAGGAGTTATTTATACAAAAAAAAATCGGTTGTCTGTAAAGTCGGCTTACTGACGATAGTTGAACGTGACAACGTCATAGGAAATGGATCGCCTCAGAGCGAGGTAACGCCGGTAACGCCGCATGTTTTTTCGTGCGTGCAGCCAGCTCCATCGAATTATAAGACGTTGTCACGTCAAAAGCCCCCGGTAGTCTCACTCACTCAGCATAACAAACTCAAGCGTTTTTTATGCCGGTTTTCTGAGAGGGCGTGGTATTTCCCCAAATAAGCATTACCGATCTGTGGACCAAATAAACAATCACCAGTGATGATAATGATTAGACACTATTGTAGTAGTCGGCGGAAAAAATGTAGCAGTCTTATATATGTTGTATAATAATGATGATGATCATGAATATAATTTTGGCAATAGCAAAATTTCTAATACATTGATATCGGTGTACAAAACTAAGAGGAGTACCTATGTCACCATAATAATGTTGGTGTATCGTAAGAAGATGGTGGTGGTGATGATGATGATTACTGTTAGTGGCACATGCTTGCAGTATGTGTCGTTATAAATTTCGAGGTGTTCCCTCGATTCCTCATGGATCCCATTATGAGGTCACCACTTTGGTGTCAAAAATATCAATTAGGGATTATACTATTTACAACAAAAAAATAATTTTGAAAATCGGTCCACAGGCGGTGGAGTAATCGTTTAACATACAAAAAATAAAAAAATATAAACAGCCGAATGTATAACCGACTCCTTTTTTGGAATTCGGTTAGTTAAATTTTAGGTGGAATGGAGTAACCAAAACGCATTAGTGAAAACCGCATTCAAATCGGTTAAGCCGTTGACTTCATACGCGCAAAAACACTATACATGTAACTGATATGTTGGTATAGATATACTACTATACCAACATATCAATACAGTTTTTTCCTTCGAAAATTGTATAATGCTACTATTTAAAGGTTCTCAAAGTTTGATTACGTAAATTTTCGCTGTTTTATTGCCCTCCTTTCAAATTTGACAAAATGTAGATACGCTCACATGACTCTTAAGGCCTCCACAGACGAGAGGCCGATTGTTTCAGTTAGAACTGACGTCAGTTCGGCCTGAATGGATTCGAGCACATACACGGAGAAAATCGCATCCGACCGAACTGACGTCAGTTTGGCCCTTAGATTAATAACGCCTAAATAGTCTTCAAGCAAACGCATCGTACAAAGTGAAGCAAGCAACAGATAGATGTAGGCGTAAGCATTACATACCGACACACACACAAACAAAACTTATAGTTGTGGAGTGTATACTCTTAAAATTGTAATTATTGTATTTGTTTTTCTTAATATCGTGAGATGTAAAAATATAACTTATATTTCATTTTAAACCATCTTAACACAATTTGTGAACTTTATTAATATTAAACTGGTATTAAGGAATATATTAAGGATAATCCTAGTACTGGCAATACTTTCAATTGATAGTTACAAAAATCAGAAAATAAAAACTTTGTCTTAGTTGCAAGTATTAGTTAGCCATGAAAATTTTGAAATAAATTTATTATTACAAGTAACACTTTCACAATTCATAATAGGGTAGCAATATGGTGACATAATATTATTTTATTTTTAAATGTTTTAAATATTTGACTTAATACAAGTCAAATCGGACATAACATTTCATACTTCCATATGAAATGTTATGTCCTTAACTTTTTTAATACTTTTCCGATGCATTGTGACACCCAATAACGACACAAACCGTTTTTAATAGTCGGAGATGTATGTACTTGCGCTTGACCTTGACAACTGACGGGTGGTTCAAACAAACTGAGCCGATATGGCTCAGTATGATTTACTTCACTTTTCATGCGCGTACCCGGTTTCTAGGCGTTTTAATCTAAGGTTCGACCTGAACGGATACGAGCAAAAATACACGGAAAATTACCGCGAGCTTCGGTCGTGTTTTTAGGGTTCCGTAATACTTAAGGAACTGTTACGGTGTGGTTCAGGATTTGGTTTTTAAAAAAAACTATTTTAATTGACACACGAAAATATATTATAAAAAGAACTTAGAGAAAGACCTGCACCCGACGGAAGTCCAATTCAATCTGACTAAAAATACTATGTTTTTATTAAACGGAAATAATATAGGTTTCCTATTGCATTAGCTATAATGCAATGAGAAACTCAGCAATTTTACTATACATATGAACTCATGCAACTTGCGATATAACAACCCCCCAGTTAAGATCGATCATCACATCTCAAAGTAATGAGAGATTATGCTAAGATTAACGCGAGAGATCGGACATTCGTTTGGAGTATACAAGAAAACAGCTAAATTACAAAAATATTTTTAAGTACTCAAATTTATTCAAATACTTAATTAACACAAATATTATTAGGATTTATTAAGACATACTCGTAGTTATTACATTTATCGTATATTATAAAAATAAGTACCAATTATTATTTTTGAGAATTAATGTTTATTATATTATACATGCATTAAAATTTAAATCATTTAACATTTACATTAAAATTCATGATCTTTTATTATATTGGTTAACACAACATTTCTTTTTAAAGGAGTTGGCGTGCTAATAGACGTTTCCTCCAGCACAGAATCATTTTTAATACTATTATCCTTAAAGACAACAAGAGATGCTGGATGATAAGTGCGACATTTGGAATTATGACACTGATTAAAAATTTGAATACAGCAAGGCGATTTCTTACAAGTAATATTTTTTCGACATTTATATATCAGATATATTATAAATATAATGCTGCTTAATAAGCTTAAAGACATGTAGTGAATGCCGTATGTCTCTAAGTGAGATGGGTTTTCTAATTTATTAACTCATCTTCCATTGAGCGAAGATGGATGCTGGCATGTAGTAATGAGTCAAAATTACCAATATTTTTTAACCCCAGTAACCCCAGTAATCTGTTGCTGTAATCCATTGTTTAATGTATAGCAACTCATTGTTCTCATAATTAATTGTAATGGCCACGCAAGCAGTCGCTCTCGTGTTATTAACGCTAGTCTCTACGATAACATATGCAAGAATTTTAGCCGTTTTCCCTATGCCGTCTATAAGCCACCATTTAGTATTTCGTCAAATAACACGTCAAATAACTTATCAATCGGGGACACGAAGTAGTGGTAATCACTACTAACCCTGCATACCCAAAAGGTAAGGCGCCCAAAAACTTGACAGAAATAGACGTGCATGACGCAGGTTATGAAACATGGGTGAATGCCATCACAAAAGAATTGGCAGGCAACCCAACGGACATGGTAACACAATTGAAAGCTCTTGTTAAGACAGTACCCACTTTTTTTGAAGCTGAGATGGAAACAGAAGCAGTAAAAGATATTATCGAAAAAAAAAACGGCGATTTTAATTTATTGATTACGGAATTGTGTATTCGACCTAGTTTAGGATTTTCGCATATTTTCAAAGTGCCGTTAATCCAAATGAGCTCTCTGGGTTCCGTTTTATACAACGATGATGTAATGGGGTCGGCAAGACATCCGCTCTTATTTCCAAGCAATTTTAACAGAAGAATCTATAACTTGACTATACTAGAGAAGATCAAATCCCTATGGGAAGATTGGACACTTATGTAATATTACAAATCACTAGAAAAAGAGGAGCACGAGGTAATGAAGAGAGTATTTGGATCAAATGTTCCGCCGCTAAGCGAACTAAAAAACAACATAGATATGACCATGTTGAATTTACATCCTATATGGGCGGGCAATCAGCCTGTGCCACCGAGTGTGGTTTTTTTGGGAATGGTCCACCAGAAACCCACAAATTCTATGCCGAAAGTAAGTTGATTTAGACTTTACACTAAGACTCTACATTTGATTATATTTTTACTATATGATGCGTAATCCGGCAGGTGTCGAACTGTCATATTATATTTTGATTGACAATTGACTCGAAACTTCTGTGTTCGATTTTCAGCTCTATTGTAATAGTGCAGAGTTCTATTTCCAATGCTCTGTATTTTCCCAGGGCAGCCGGAGTCCGGATCATAATATAGTCCTAGCCTAAAAAGTATGAATTAATTATATTCTAGAAAAAGTACCAATTTTTAATTCAGCTAAAGAAGCTCGGCAAGTCGCCATACATTTACTACCTAATACGAGACTACAAAAAGTATTTATTGTAAGTACTTTATGAACATAGGAACAAAAAAGCAATAATATTATACTTAGAACTCGGGAAATAAAATATAATTGATTAAATATAACCTAAGTTATTGTTCCTTATATTGATCTAGCGGCGGATTTCTGAAACGCGGCATCTATTATTTGCAATGTCCATTACGTAATGAAATTAATGACCAGTTTGTTTTTAAACGCAAAATTTGAAATAATAAACGCACGTTATGAAAACCAAAAACATAATCATTATTTTTCTTAGTATATAAATAGTATATATTTAATAGTAATAAAGATCTATTTCACACCCCAAGTAACATTTTTTTTCATAAACTAGTACGAAACTGCTGAGCTATACTCCAATTAAAACAAATCTATCTACTGGGCCACTAGATGGAGCTTGGAGCTTTCATGCTCCAAATTGACAATTTACAGTATGATAACCATAGACTATATAGATATTATGATGACAACGATTACCACAGCTAAGTGCGTATTTTCTACATCAATTCTCTGATATTCGGAGATTCATAACTTTTTATTCCCAAGTCTTAAAAATATAATGTATTTTTTATATGACAACTAATAGGTTCTGTTTTGCCGTTCTGCAGTACTGGCCATTTCAAATCAAAATAATTTTTGTTTGGCTAAGAATTCTAATTTCAAATTAATTTTATTTTAAAAACATGGAATTCTTTTTCCAAAAGTAGTCATTTGTTTATTGATTAGTGTTATATTTTCATCGCATTTCAATCTTTTTCGTCATCATGGATACGTTAAAAATTCGAGTAATTATGGAATATAAGTACCGTCGTGGCAGCAACGCGGCACAAGCGGCACGCAACATCAACGACGTTTACGGAGCTAACACTACAAACCAAAGCACCACCTGTTATTGGTTTGCTCGCTTCCGTTCTGGAATTTGCGACCTGAAAAATGAACCTCGCGGTCGACCGAAGACTTTGGTCGACAATGACGAATAAAAGTGCATTTTTATGAACGCGAGCGAGTATTGGTTTTGCTTCGGAAGTCGCTTTACATTTTTTGTTTAAAAATAATTAATTATTTTTCTCTTTTTATAATAATAATAATATCTATGGACGGTTCATACCACGTCAATCTGGTCCCGTGGTAAGTTTATGTTTAAACCTAGCCTTTTTTATTTATAAATTTGATTATATTAACATATTTATGTTTATCGATATTCTACCCAATTGATAAAAACTACGTCTTGATATGAACCATCTTTTTATTCTCATACAATATTTTTCTAATTAATTTGACAACATCAAGTCTCTAGAGTGTCACATACATATTTTTATAAATTTAAAAAGGCTAGGTTTAGACGGTTCTCGAAGAACTTGTGTTACGGGTTACCAGACAACGGAAATATATTTAATACTTTTATACTATACACATATTTAAGATTTTTACTATAATATACACATATTTCATACACATCCATGACTCAGCAATACGAAAAAACAATCGGTTGTCTGTAAAGTCCGTTTACTACGGTTTAGTTCCGTGACAACGTTATGTTTATATTGCGCGCGGAACTAATTGGCCGCGCCTTAAGTAGGGACAGGGGTGAGGGGGCAGGTTGCTTGCTGCTCGCAACGCACATGAGATTAGACAGTGACGACCAATCTCGAGATATCGTGAACAATAATTATTAAATTATTGAAAAGAATAAATTAAAAACGCATCAGATTTATATTCTAAACTATTGACATCGGCTTTCCGTTTTTTAAAAAACGTATGCACTTTAAATATTATTTCCTTAGATTGTCTTTTTATCGGCGGACTCATCTTGCTATTACAATCTCTTGTGCGTTTTGTCTAAACTAGCTAGAACTGTCAACGCGTGTTGCCGCCGCGAAGTCCGGCGCCGAACTGAGTACTAACATCAAGCGCCCCGCCTCCGTCCCACCGCTCACATACCTAAGGCGCGGCCAGCTGAGGTAACGCCGCATTACTCATGTTTAGCGAGGTAACGCTGGTAACGGCATGAGTGTTGTGTTTATCGTGCGTGCAGCCGGCTCCATCGAATTATAAGACGTTATCACGTCAAAAACATTTTGTTCTTTCGGCGGGATGCGAAGCCGCCGGCTTGAGCACCAAGTTCAATACCTGAGAGGCAGTACAAAATGCCTTTGAAGAATTTGTTGCCTCCCGTCCAGCTAATTTCTTTAAGAAGGGCATCAATAAACTGCCACTGTGTTGGCAAAGATGCATTGATTGAAATGAATGAATAATGTGATGAAAAAATACATTTTCAATTTTTTCTTACAAAAGGGCAATTTCATTGGTAAAGACCGAATATTATAAGTATTATCAACAAATATTAAGAAATTTATTACAAGCGTTCGAATCACTAATACGCGCCAAGCTTCCATTATCTTGTAGTTTAGTACCTCGTTGGGCCTCCTATATTCTTAATCTCTCGGTAAAACAAACTCAAGCGATATTTTATACCGGTTTTCTGCGAGACCTTGGTGTTTCTCCAAATAAACATTACAGATCTGTAGACTTAATAAACTGTAACCATATGAAATTAAAACCAGTGAAGATAATGATGACTATAATATTTTTATTAAGATTTTAGCTATCGGCGGAAAAAATACAGTAGGCATAAAATATAATATAAAGATGAATGATAATGATTTGGCGAATATAATTTTGGAAATAGTGAATATTCAAAAATATCGATATCTGTGTAAAAGACTATGAAAACTGAGAATCATTATAATATGAGGTGTGATTATGGATGTGATGATGATGATGATGATAATTATTATAAATGACGAAATGGCATATGCTTGCAGTTATTTAAACAATTTTGGTAACATATTATGCTTGGGCTATTTAAAGAAAAAGTCAAAATAACTATAGGTGTCCCTATAAATTTCGAAGAGTTTCCTCGATTCCTCATAGATTCCATCACCAGGTCTACTAATTTTTTGACACTGGAACCAACTAAGAAGTAAACCCTTTACAATCAAAAAATAATTTTGAAAATTAATTCACAAACGACGGAGCTATAATCGCATAACATACATACAAAAATGTACATATATACAAATTGATACTTGATAGCTTCCTTTTGTGGATGTCGGTTAAAACGTGTAAAATCACTAATTAGCCGGGTTTATTTTTCAACTTACACCTAAAACAACTGAGCCTTGCTGCACTGAAATCACAAAAAATCAAGGTCAGCTTTATATTATTCTTAATTTTTATTGTATACTATTGTTGTAATGCTCAGGCCCCTCTTTACCACACACTGGGCACATTCCCAGGGCCCCGCGATAGTTGGGGCCCCCTAGTCCCAACTCATAGCTACTCAACGCTCGCTTGAAAATCAGGCTTACCGATTGCAGCATGTTATAAATATAGTTTTCTTGGCACGTCTACACATAGATAGTTACACTTATGTTTTCTGTGAATAAAATTGTGTAGAACCTTATTAACCCTATGGCCAAACAGTCCCGTAATAGGTATATTGCAAAACTCTTTGTTGCTATGTACTTTTCAAACGGAAAAACAGTTGGATAGCATTTAATTACAATTGCTTCGGTCGCCCTCATGTGGCTTTTGTAGCAACTATATATACATACATACTTATTTTTCAACAGTGCGAAAACTTTCAAATTTGGTCTTATTACAAATATCACAAATAACCGGAATGATTTCATCTTTAATTATTGTTTCCAGCAAAACACAAACTGATCATATTACCTAAATAAGTAAGGATATGAACTTCATTAAAGAGCAACTAAATGGCATGAGACAATCAATTAATAATTTATCTAAGGAGCAAAATAATACGAAATCAGAAGTGGAAAATATAATAGAAAGAAATAAAAAAATTAAGAATCGTATCATTTCTTTGGTAATTGAGTTGCAGTCAGTAAGTTGTAAACGTACTGAATCCTAAAACATTCGAGGACGTTCTAGGTGAAGTTGCTGACCGAAACCTACGAAGTAAAATTATAAGCGGAAATCCGGAATTAAAAAAGGATAAAAATGAAAGAAATGCGTATGACAAAGTTAAGCTTATAAAATATTAACCAGCATTGTAGACGACTGTTCTCAGCCATTAAAAGCAGTTTGCTTGGGTAGATATAATCCTGAAAAAAATCGCGCATTAAAAGTATATCTCGAATCGGAAATTAATGTTAAAAGGATTTTACGAAACAAAAAATATTTTATTGATAAAGATCAAACTTACAAAATTTACCCCGATAAAACTCCACTCCAAAAGTCATATTTCATAAAAGCCAAAGAAGAACTAAACAAACGCATAGAAAATGGCGAAATAAATCTACGTATTCAATATAAAAAAGGTACCCCAAAGGTAATAAAAGAATCAGTAAAAACAAAAACTAATAGTATCAAGCGCAGAATATACTCAAAATATAGATACAAATAAAACTGCGAATACCCATAACAGCCGTATTACCCACCAAATTGCCACAAATTATTACGAAATTAAAGTTAATAAACATTACTTAAGATTATTCTACTCTAATATGCGCAGTATTGTGAGACCTCGTAAATTTGACGAATTAAACTGTATATTGCACTCGCTTCCTTATTTTGTGCATATTATTGTTTTAACGGAAACGTGGATCAAGTCAGAGATGGAAGCTGAAAATCTTCAATTATCTGGATAAACACACTATTACAACTTCCGAAAAACTTCAAGAGGAGGTGGGGTCTCTATTTACGTACGTAATAATTTAAGACATATTCCGAAAGAAGAACTCTGCTTGGATGACAACCACTTTCTCTGGATATATCCAAGTAGATCAATATAATATTAACATAGGTGCTATATATCGTACAACAAAGTCTAACATAAAAAACTTTATTGAGTCTTTCCACGTATTTAAATAAAAAAATATTGTTAATAGTTGGCGATTTTAATATCGATCTACTTACCAAAAATAATCAAACTACCAACTATATTGACACACTAACAGAAAATGGATATAAAATCATAAATAAAATTGACCCAGAGTTTTGCACGCGAGAGACTAACACCACAAAAACCATACTTGATCATGTGTGTACAAACATAAAATATAATAATTGTCGTGTTGCTATAGTTCAAACAGCAATTTATTCTGAAATTAGGAAGGTTTTAAAACATACAACTAAAAAAATTAGACTTAGCCCGAGTGAAAAGGAAGTAGTACGTTCTAAAGTAAAGGAACTTCTAGAAGCTAATATTATTCGACCTAGTCACTCTCCATTTGCGAGCCCCATTCTTCTCGTGAAGAAACGAGACGGTACAGATCGTATGGTTATAGATTATCGTGAATTAAATTCGAACACAGTGCCTGATAGGTTTCCGCTTCCTCTCATAGGTGATCAGATTTCTAGGCTATCGGGAGCATCCTACTACACATGCCTTGATTGTGCTAGTGGCTTCAACCAAATAAGTATCCGCGAACCTGCTAGCATTGTGCGTACAGCCTTTATAACACCTGATGGGCAGTTCGAATATCTCGCCATGCCATTTGGACTTCGAAACGTACCTAGCGTCTTTCAAAGAGCTGTTACCAATGCCTTAGGTGAACTGGTTCATTCCTATGTAGTACTTTACATGGATGACATTTTGATACCTTCTGTGTCTGAGGACCAAGGCATTGATAGACTCCGCGAGGTGTTGATAGCTCTCACAGAATCTGGGTTCTCATTAAACATTTCTAAATGTTCTTTTATGAAGCGCCGCGTAGAGTTTTTAGGTTATGAGATAACGGCTGGCGAACTAAAACCTAACCCTAGAAAAATTGAAGCATTAATTAAGCTTCTTCCTCCTACTAATGTTCACCAACTCAGGCAATTTATAGGACTTGCTTCATATTTCCGTAAATTTGTAAAAGACTTTTCCAAAATTATGACTCCATTGTTTTTGTTAACATCTAGTAAACAATTTGATTGGAAATCGGAGCACGAAAATATAAGACAGCAAATAATTTCAATTTTAACCACTAAACCTGTGTTGATTATTTTCAATCAAAATCTTCCGATCGAATTGCATACTGATGCAAGTGCAGACGGTTATTGTGCTATCCTTTTCCAAAAATTCGATGATAAGCTTCATGTTGTAGAATACTTCAGCAAACGTACATCAAAGGCCGAATCTAAATACCACTCTTACGAGTTGGAGACTCTGGCTGTAGTGAACGCCGTAAAGCATTTTCGTCATTATTTGCAAGGTGTTAATTTTATCGTCGTCACTGATTGCAATTCTTTAAAAGCTTCCAAAAACAAAATTGATATAACGCCACGTGTTCACCGATGGTGGGCTTTTCTTCAGGCATTCGACTTCCAAATTTTATACAGAGAAGGTCGCCGTATGGCCCATGTTGATTTTCTTTCTCGAAATCCCGTAGGACAAATATCTCCTTCTAAAAAAACTTTTGAGAAGGTAGCACTAAAAAGTGTTGACCTTGCTTCTCTGACTGAAAACTGGCTATTAGCTGAACAGTTAAATGATCAAGAAATTCAGTCAATAGTAAACAACCTCAAAAGCCAAAATATTCCTTTGGACGTGTCAAAAACTTACGAGATTCGCTCAGGTATTTTATATCGCAAAATACAAAGAAATAATCGCACACGTTGTCTTCCCATTGTCCCACGCGCATTTCGCTGGTCTGTAATAAATAACGTTCATGAATCTATCATGCACCTTGGTTGGGAAAAGACCTTGGAAAATGTATATGACCACTATTGGTTTGAACATATGGCTAAGTATGTACGTAAGTTTGTTGACAACTGTATAACGTGCAAGATATTAAAATCGCACTCGGGTCGTGTTCAAGCTGAACTCCATCCTATTCCTAAAATAAGTGTAACATGGCACACGATTCATATCGATATTACCGGCAAACTCAGCGGCAAAAATGACTTTAAGGAATATGTCATTGTGTTAATTGATGCATTCACTAAATTCGTTTTACTCTATCACACACTAAGAATTGATACTGCTAGTGTAATTAAGTCTCTTAAATTGAGTACATCTTTATTTGGGGCTCCTACTCGTGTAATTGCAGACCAGGGACGATGTTTCGCTAGTAAAGATTTTAAAGACTTCTGCGAGTCCCATAAAATATCACTACATTTGATAGCTACTGGCTCATGTCGTGCTAATGATCAGGTCGAGCGGGTGATGAGTACTCTTAAAAGCTTGTTAACATGCGTTGAATCATCGAATAGATCGTGGCAGGAGGCTTTAGGGGAAGTGCAGTTAGCTTTAAATTGTACCACACACAGAGTGAGTGCCCTTGAGCTTTTGATAGGTCGCGTAGCTAGGCCTTTAAATCTTTTAACCTATGACGATACTGAGACTGAAGTAAATATTGTCGAAGCGAGAGAAAAAGTTCAAGTTATGATAAAGATAGGTTTGACAAAAATAAGGCGACTTTAGTAAAATTTAATGTAGGAGATTTAGTACTACTCCAAAACGAGGAGAGAAATCAGACCAAACTGGATCCAAAGTATAAAGGGCCTTTTAAAGTGGTCGAGTTATTAGATAACGATCGTTATCTCTTAAAATCTTTGACTGGAAATAGAACCTATAAGTACGCCCATGATCGTCTCAGAAAGATGCCTTTAAGTAGTGTTCCTATTGAGTTTGATGTAAGTGATAATGATAATACCGGTGATGTTGAGGATGTATCATTAGGGACTTAGACACATATCATGACTACATGGTCTCATACGTGTTTGTCTGTAGTCGTAACTGCGATTCACTTGTGAGTCGTTCAGGGGGCGATGGGCAGCTAACAGTATGGTGAAAGACCCGGGTTTCTAAAGAAAGGACTGCTGAGTACTCGTGGACTATATTTTAGTTATAAGATTGTAGATATTGTCATTTTTGTTTATAGCAGCCGGGCCTTAACATGTGATCCAATCGATGTTCATTATAAATGGTAATAGGAAGATGATGTAAATTAGTTGTAAAGGCACCTTTGTTAGACTAATTTATGACCTAGTTAAATTTAAATTGTTACACGGTCAGGCTGGCCGAGGTTTCATGTGATATGATGTCGCCAGATAGTTTTTTTTTCTTTTCAGATAATCACGAGGACTTGTGACTCGTCAGGCTGGCCGTGTCGTAGATTATTTTTTAAAATTAAGTACCGGAAGGAATATTAATTTTACTAAGCACCGGAAGGAAATTAGTTCCTCAAGCGAGCACCGTGACGTCACATCTCGTTTTGGCGGCACGTGGACAGAGTCGGAGTGGGAGTGGTTGAACTGTATCTTTCTTTTGGCAGAATTATTCGGGCCGTGGTGAAGTGAACACTATTCTACTCCGAAACTGTCGGTTCGCATAATTTAACTTTATTCTAATTAATTTTGTATGCTAAATTAAATCAGTGTTAAATCAACTGTAGAGGAACATTATTATTCACCATGAATCCAGCAAACATTCACATAAAAGTATCGATTTGACAAGTGGCCGTCATTAACTCACAAATTTAAAAATTATGTATCATGCTGTATTTGTAAACATAACTCTAATCTGAAGCAAAAATAAAATAATATTTGTCTCCTTCATACTCAAAAGCTTATACGGCGGCGAGAGTGTGACAGAGTTTTTCATGATGTACTCATCACGGCGGGCGGTCAGGGCCGGCTTAGGCCCAAGGCCCGTTTCATCCTCGGTGCCAACTTATCGAAGTAATCTTTATTCATTTTAATGTTCTGGGACATAAAAATAGGTTTTTTGTAGATAGTATGTAACCTGACTGTAGCTTTACCGTCAATGATGTGTTAAATCGTCAGACACTTAAAGATGTTATTGTTCAATATAAATTATTTTTGAAATATTATTAATTGAAATTGAATCTAATCCATAAACATGATTTTCAGGAACTGCATACATACCTCAATTCTTCAAAAAAATGGTGTAATTAACGTAAGTTTTGGAACAAACTCGATGCCATCTCGATTTGACGCCGAGAATCTGAAAACGTTGCTGGGCGTGTTGTCAGAGATGCAGTACGACGTTCTGCTGAAATGGGACCAAGTTCAGCTCCCAAATGAGTATAAAAACATCAAGATCTCCAAGTGGTTTCCGCAGACATACTGCTGTACTGTACAGACAGTAGGGCTGTAGGTAGGTACTGTAATAGGTAGGGATTTTGATGAGGGTCTTCAAAAGGTAAGTGAAGCTGATAGGAACGGAGTTAGAGGAGAACCCCCCGCCACTGATAAATACGGGCAAAAAGTATGCACATGGAACGAAAGAAATAAATCCTTTGAAAAAGATGTTTTGTGAGTGTTGGCTTTTATAAATTATCATCTCTGTCAAATACTGCTAGAGAATACTCTCCACATTGCATATTATGCTGTGCATTCCATTTGGTACTATAATATTGCACCTAGATATATTGGTACCGTATTTGATTGAAATACGGATATTTTAAACTGGATCAAATGTTTCCAGGTCATCCGAAGGTAAAACTGTTTATAACGCAGGGCGGTCTGCAATCTACAGACGAGGCGATATCGGGCGGAGTGCCTTTGATAGAAATACCGATCATGGGCGACCAGTACTATAACTCGGAGAAGTACGTCCGTCATGGCATGGGAAAAATGCTGGATTGGAACGATTTTGATGCAAAAACATTTAGAAACGCTATTGATACCGTAATAAATGACAAAAGGTAATATATTTAATAATTAACTATCAAGTTACTAATTAAAAAGTTAACTTGTGGATTCGACCTAGTGATAAGAATTATTGGATTCGTTTTTGCCACAATTTCTGTAATATTTACTATCGTCTTAATCATAATAAGAAAATGTAATGTAAACCAATGTTCAGTACGAGAAAAATTAAAATTTTCTTAGTTACCTCATCATAAGCATTAGGAACAAAAAAAAAATATATAATTTTAAAAAATCCTTTTATTTTTAACCGCTTCCGAAAAAGCAGGCATATTAGGTCCTTACATATGAAATTGGCGTTTTGTCGTGCTGGCCACTTTGATCTCAAATATATCTTCTTTTGTTAGGAATTCCAATTTCAAAATACCGCTATTTACTTGTGCATTTGTGTTTCGAAAACCGTAATTCATTTGTTTTTTCTTCTTTTGGTTTTTTCATTTCGTAACACGTATTATTTTCGAGTACGAGTTTCTCTGTGGTACCAGTGCTGCAGTAACAACTCGAAGGATTAATGATATTTTATTTTATTTTTATTTATTTTATTAGGTATGTCGATAATTGATTACATTAGATTATATAAAAAAAAAACTTAAATACCTAACATATTATTTTATTAAAGGGGGCAACTAAATAATTAAATATATTCCAAGAAACAATAAAATAAATTATATTTATTAAAGAAAACAATACGTAACTATTAAAAATAAGAATTAATTTTTATAATCAATACAGAAATTGCTCAGTATCTGAATGAATGAGTCATCTCATCAACCTCATTAGAATGTATAATTAATTAATAAATCATTGCAATCATCTCAATGCCAACTTGTTTGTGCTCATCAACTTGACCACATTATTGATCTGTATTTCTATTTTAAATACCACATAGCAGTGGCGTGAGGTTCCTATAACTGCATTCCTATCGGCTTCACTTCCCACTTACCTTAGTTACATAGCTAGGGCTTCCCTATGAAGGAGAACCTTCGCCACTGCCACGCGATATGACCTTCAACTTTATTATCAAGTTTTATTTAAAACTACATAGTTAGTTTTCGATTTGATTGCACTACTACAAGCATGCGGTGTGTCCACGATTGTGTGTGGCAAATTGTGAGCCTTTGAAGGGGACGTCAACGGCCCACAATTTTCCACACAATTTCGAAAAAAAAACGTAATACATTTAAAAAATACAATTAAAATAACAATGAAACGTATATCAATTTCATAAAGACAAACACTTCCTGCATAATTAATTAAAACACATTACAAGGAATTAACATTAAAATAAAAAAAAATCATGCATTACAATTCTCAAAAAAATATAATTACTAAATTTAAGTAGTAAATTGAATTTTCGAAATACATAGTTAAAATATACAAAGCTCATTGAATTATATATATTTATATACATTATATTAGTATATTACTAAAATTGATATAAGCGTTCTTTAAAATTAAAAAAATAATAATTAAAATAGCAATATAAAAAATAGAATCAGTGATAACATAAATCCTAATTGTAATTACAAAATAATTAATATTGAAAGGATAACAATGATTTTTGAGACCGATTTCAAATTTTAGTAAGACTTAAGACGATCTCTTAAATGGTGGAAAAAAGACGTCGGAGAGTCAAAGTGTAAGTCCAAAACATTACAGCATTCGTTAATTATTCTTGACATTCGGGTCAGAGGAGAGTTCATGCCAAGATTTGTTCTCTTTGGCTGGCAGTAAAGAGGTGTTATAGGAGCACACGGGAGACGAACTGGAACGCGATACTCTATACATTGCAGTAATTGGGAGCACGATATTTTATGTCTTAATACTTTATATAACTAAGTTGCATCTATTATTTTATCCCGAAGAATTAGCGGATCAAATCCAGAGCGAGTAAATTGTGAGAAGTATTTTAATATACTGCTATACGAATTAAGCTCCTTATTTTTGCCAAGAGAAAAAGCTAAGTGCCAAAGAAACCTCTTTTGGACTAGCTCTAATCGAAGTGTATGTGTGGCATATTGAGGCCGCTAAATTTGTATTCCGTATTTAAGAACACTCCGTACTAAGGAACAATAAAGCAAATTTTTTACTTTAGGATTATTAAAATCCTTACAGGTCACATCACACATATCACAAAGCCCATTATCTTTGACGCCTTTGCAATTACATATTCCATATGAAAGTTAAATGTCAATTTTCTATCAAAAATTTTGCCCAGGTCCTTGATTTTGTCAACGTTCTCTATTATTTGGTTTTCTACATGGTAAGTAAATTCAATTAAATTATAATTTCTGGAATATTTAACGGAGCTACATTTTTGTATATTTAGGAACATGAAATTATTGTTACAATAATTGTTAAGTCTGTTAAGGTCATTTTGTAAAAGAATACAATCATTTGAGCACGTAATTATTTCACAAAATTTTAGGTCGTCAGCGTACATATAGACTTCTGATGAGTGAAAACATTCTGCAATATCATTAATAAAAAAATTCAACAAGGTGGGTCCTATGAGATCCTTGGGGAACGCTGGATGTTGCATTATTATAGCAGGATTGATATCCATCTACGACAAAAAACGGTTTTTTAAGTACGATCTTACAAATTTTAAAAGTGAGTCTGTAATTCCATATGCAGATAACATGCTAAGCAATTTCTGATGAGATATTTTATCAAACGCTTTTGAAAAGTCTTTGTATATAACATCTCACTGTTTACCAGAATCCACGGCATTATTTACAAATTCAGTAAATGTAACCAAGTTTGTAGTTACTGACTTACCAGAAACGAAACCGTGTTAACTACTAGAGATGTATAACTGTAAATGACTGGGAACACAACAATGCCTCAAATACTTTAGCAAACACAGATAAAATAAAAATAGGGCGGTAATTAGAAATAACACCAATGTCGCCAGATTTATGTATGGGCACTATTTTTGATTTCTTCTATTCATAAGGAAAAACACCTGTTTTAAGAGAATGGTTAAATATCAATCTAAGAGGGACAATCAGAGAGGTAGCAGACGATATTATAAAAATTGGTGGTATTTAATCTGGATTCCACCTTGTTGCGTTCTAAATTCTTAAGCTTATTTAAAATAACCTCGTCTGACATTTGAGGTATTAACAATTTATTACTATATGCATTCAATAAGCGCAAGTATTCTGAATTATGATCACAGCGCTCGTCTCTTTCGGGCTCATATACAGACGTGAGGTACGTAGCGAACATGTCACAAATGTCCGTGCCATTAGAGGTCTCAGGTACTTAGATAAACCCTCGATCCCCTCCGCTTTGTTTTAACATGTGACCAAAAAAGCTTAGGGTTACTTAAGAGACCATCCTCAAGTTAAATAGTTTTTACATAAATAGTTTTAAAAACAACATACAGCTTGCTTTTTACATCTTGCACTAAGCAGCTGAAGCTCGATTTCGTCCCTCGGATTTCGGTAAATTTTAAAACGTTTTATAATTTTATTCTTTTCATTTCAAATTCTTATAAGATTTTTGTCGAACCAACGTTGGATAGTTTTTGCCCCTTCGTCTTGTCTCCGGAACGAACCATCTATCAGACGCTTTAATTTGCTATAAAAGAATTCTAGCATTGCATTAACCATTGAATTTCATCTAATTTTGCACATATTGCTTTATTGTTAGCTTTATAGTTAGCTTTATAATAGTTAAATGAAGTATTTGTAGAGCAACTTTTTAGTGGTCGCTCCGTACGATATGAAATAATAATGTCTAATGCAGGATGCGACACATCTATAGGTACAAGAGGTGCAGCTGTGTTAACGGTACAACTTATCGGCTTAGAAACAAAGGTCTAGAATGCGGTTGTTTCTGTTTAATATACTGTTACTTTGCGACAGGCTATTTAAATTTAAAAAGTCTAAGAACATTTGTTGAGTTACAGATTGAGTGGTTTGATAATCATTTGCACATCCTGAGATTCACATCCAGATTATATTGCCAAGATTAAAATCACCAAATATACAAATCTGCATCGCAGTTTGCTCCGCTACTAAATTACTTAAATTTTTAAATTAATTGATAAAATGCTTAAGAACAGAACTAACAGGTGGAGGCAAGTAGGACTGCACATATAACCATTAGGCGATTGCCTTCAGATGGCGAAAGACCCGAATCTATAGTTACCCAAAAATCTTCGCAATTACTCTGCCAGTTAAAGACACATTTTAGTTTTAAATAGTATTTTATAGCTATGAGAACACCTCCACCGTCTTTACCTCGAGCAAAAACTGAGGTTTCTCTATCCCTCCTATAAACTACGTATACTTCGTCGAATAGCTCTGTACTCAATATACTATTATTAAGCCATGTCTCTGTTAAGATTATACTAGTTTTCGTTCTTAACCCACGACAATAATTCTGATAATATACAATAAAATCATTGAATTTTAAATTAATGAACACAAAATGCTTTCAAAGATATAAAAATATACTTATATTAAGTTATTTTAATTCGTTAAGTGATTCTAAATTTCTTATTAATATATGTTCTGATACATTATCCTTCCTGGTAAATATCTTTCCGTTCCGAATCCATACACATTTGTAGCTCTTCTCCTTGGCCTTCACTCTGGTTGCTGCGTGCAGCGCTTTACAAGCGAGAGACAAATGCTCAACAATGTAATGTAAAAATTGTACCGAGCTTCTTTACTATATTTAATAAATTTTCATTACGTTTTTCTGGTAAACATTGTATTTCTATATTATTGGCACGAGATTGCTGTTCCGTATAGTTTATTTTGTTAGTGATATCATTCACGCTAGATCTCAATTCAAGATTTTCTTTCTCAACAATATTTAACTTATCTTTAGTACTTTTTTGTTCTTTTTCGAAATCATCAAATTTACTATTAATAAATGCCATTGATTCACCGATGTGAACTTTTTTCAATAGGTTGTATCTGTTTCCGAATTTTATCTTGTAATTCTAACTTCATTTCCTGGATTTGGTTTTGTATCATAACTGTAAATTCATTTTTTATTTGGTCCAACATTCTTTTAAATTCTTTTTTATGAACTCCTCCACCATAAATTCCATACTGTCCTTAGTCGAGAATGGTGGTGGTGAAGATAATGCAGGTATCTTACTTCCTCTCGATAAGGTGACGTTTCTCACAGGAGTACCTTTCTTGAGTCCTTTCAGGAGTCCTTTCTTGGAACTTTTTGTGTGCAGGATGGACAACTCTAAGTTTCTTTTAACAGACGCAAATATGTGGTTTCTGAGAGAGACAAACACACCGGATGGAAAACTTTTTTGCATACTAAACAGATTAAAAATAACTCCTTTTCGTTATGAGAGACTGCAGCAACCCCAGTTCATGTCATATTATTTTTGTAATAATTGTATAAAAAAAATACGCTATGAAAATATATATTAATGAAAATAGCGTATACGCTATATAAAATATACGCTATATATATAATAAGCATGCATACATGGGATTTGATCCCCCGACTAAACATTTGTGATGTCCGAGCCCTTCCTACAATGCTATGGGCACTCATGAGTGTTGGAGCGCAATTATTGATCACTAGTAATGTTCGATGTTGACACTAATGCACGCCTGGCGGTAGAGTAAAAATTAAAGATGTTGATTAATAAAAAACACTTAAAACCACCGTCACTGAATACTTTGGTTTGTAGATTTAACACAATAAAACAGTTCCATTGGACGAAAAAACTTTATCATTCGTTTTACAAATTATTTACTTAAAAGATTCACTGTAATACTCAATCGAAAAAGTAATATTTACTATTATTTTCACTTAAAACTTCGGAGCGAATTGTAACGTGACTGTTCTATTGTGGGATGTTTTGACATATTCATAAGTATGGCGGCGGTGTCGCAAAAGAAAACACAGTGCGTTTTTGGTTCCAACGTTTTCGTTCTGGAAATTTCGATTTGGACCTGCAAAACAAGCCCCGTGGACGGCAGGAGACCAAAGTTGATATTTTTTTTTTTATTTAGGTTCACAAAACAAGATACAATCACAATACGTGCAGATAAATCACTTATGTACTAAAATAATATTACTAGACATTGTATCCCTCTAGGAAGTGAACACAACATGCATGAATATAATAGGTCTTTACCTATGAAATTGCCGTTCTGCAGTACTGGCCATTTCAAATCAAAATAATTTTTGTTTGACTAAGAATTCTAATTTCAAATTAATTTTATTTTAAAAACATGGAATTGTTTTTCCAAAAGAAGTCATTTGTTTATTGATTAGTGTTACATTTTCATCGAATTTCAATCTTTTTCGTCATCATGGATACGTTAAAAAATCGAGTAATTATGGAATATGAGTACCGTCGTGGCAGCAACGCGGCACAAGCGGCACGCAACATCAACGAAGTTTACGGAGCTAACACTACAAACCAATGCACCATCTGTTATTTGTTTGCTCGCTTCCGTTCTGAAAATTTCAACCTGAAAAATGAACCTCGCGGTCGTCCGAAGACTTTGGTCGACAATAACGAATTAAAGGCGATTGTGGAAGCTGATGATATGATGATACAATCTACGGCTGAATTAGCAGCAGCTTTCGACGTTAGCGTCAAAACAATATTGGTCCATTTGAGTCAAATTGGCAAAGTAAAAAAGCTTGACAAATGGGTGCCCCACGAACTCAATGATCGCCAGCGCAAAGTACACGTCGAGACGTGCCTTGCACTGCTCAACAGACACACAAATGAAGGAATTTTGAACCGCATTGTTACCTGCGATGAAAAATGGATTCTGTTTGATAACCGCAAGCGCTCAGCAAGTTGGTTGGATCCTGGTTCACCACCTAAACAATGACCTAAACGAAAACTTACCCCTAGAAAAGTGATAGTCACTGTTTGGTGGTCTAGCGCCGGTGTGATTCATCAGCTTCTTACAAATCGGGGTGAGCATTACTGCAGATGTGTACTGTGAAGAACTGAACACAATGATGGAGAAGCTGGCACATCTCCAACTAGCATTGGTCAACTGCTCGTCTCCGCTGCTCCTGCACGACCTCATACTGCACAGCAGACGGTCTCCAAGTTGCAAGAACTGGGGTTTGAAGCTCTCCGTCATCCGCCCTACTCACCAGACCTTGCACCTACAGACTAGTAGGACTAGTAGACTACAGACTAGTAGTAGAAATTTTGAAATCATCGGCGTAAAATTTTAAATGAGCTTGCAAAGAAAAACACAGATCATTAATAAATATAAGAAAAAAGAGGACTCAAGTGCGAGCCTTGGGCTACCCCAGAAGGCACTAGTGCACTTTTAGACTTAAAACCATGAATGGATACTAATTGAGATCTATTTCGAATGTATGATTCACACCGCAAAAGAGATCCATGAATTCCCATTTGTTCTAATTTGTGTAATAAAATACTAAGGCGGGTCAATAAGTCCGTGACTTTTTGAATTTCTAACCTCCTTACTGAAAAAGCAACACTACTCCTGTCAACAGGCATCTGTCAGTTGACTCCTATCAAAATTTGAACTTGCTGCGTCAGTTAGTTTGTGTTTTACAGCTATCTTTATCAGACTATCCAGTAACTTAAGGAAACAATGGAACAAAGAATTTCGTGTGCTTATTAAGCATTATTTTTTGCGAAAAAAAACCATTACCGAGACCAAGGCTAAGCTTGATAAATACAATGGGGACTCTGCACCATCGATTTCAATGGTAAAAAAGTGGTTTACTGAATTTCGTTGTGGCCTTACAAGCACTGAAGATGCCGAACGTCCTGGACGCCCAGTTGAGGTCTCTACACCCGAAACAATCGAAAAAATTCACGATATGGTGTTGGCCGACCGAAGATTGAAAGTGCAAGAGATTGTGGAAGCCATAGGCATCTCGCATGGCTCAGTGGTTTCAATTTTGAATGATCAATTGGGCATGAGAAAGCTTTCCGCAAGATGGGTGCCGCGTTTGCTCACAGTCGACCACAAACGCAATCGTGTAACAACTTCACAGGAAGGTTTGGCGTTGTTTAATCACAATATGGAGGAGTTTTTTAACCGTGGACGAAACATGGATCCATCACAATACACCAAAGACCAAACAACAGTCAAAACAGTGTGTTTCTAAGGGTGAATCGGCGCCAAAGAAGGCCAAGGTGGGTTTGTCAGCCAATAAAGTTATGGCGACTGTTTTTTTGGATGCACGTGGGATAATCCACATTGACTATCTTCGAAAGGGAAGAACAATTAATGGGGAATATTATGCCAACTTATTGGACCGCTTCAATGAGGATTTGAAAAAAAACCGACCTCATTTGGCCAAGAAAAAAGTTCTTTTTCACTTAGACAAAGCAAGGGTGCACACATGTGCAGTTGCCATGGCAAAAATCCATGAATTAGGCTATGAATTGCTCCCACATCTACCCTATTCTCAAGATTTGGCTCCGAGTGACTACTTCTTGTTCCCAAACCTGAAAAAATGGCTCGGTGGAAAAAGATTTGACTCCAATGATGAAGTCGTCTCGCAAACAAAGGCCTATTTTGAGGACCTCGACAAATCATATTTTTTGGAAGGGATAAAAAAATTGGAGAAGCGTTGGACAAAGTGTATAGAGCTCAAGGGGGACTACGTTGAAAAATAAAATGATTTATTTATCAAAAAATCTGTGTTTTATTCCAAAAGTCACGGACTTATTGACCCGCCCTCGTATCATGTTGAACAAGATGAAAAGCTTTTTTGAAGTCAGTGTAAATAGTATGTACCTCCCCTCTTTTATCAACAATATCTGCCAGCCCCGCGGTTGGAGAACTGGTCCGTGACTGGAGGGTAGTATGGGAAGAGGAGACGCTGTCCGATCATCTTTACATCCGGTACAGTGTCTCTCCCTTGCGAGTTGCCCAGCCGGCCCCGCGTTCATTGTCGAGTGCTCAGGAGTTCCCTCGCTGGGCGCTGTGGACATGGAGGCACTCAACGAGGCAGCTGAGGTGGAGGCCTGGACACCAAGGCCCGCGGCGCCCATAGCCGTGAATGAGGAGGCGCTATGGTTCCGCAGAACGCTGAATATGCGACGCAGCCATGCCCCGGATGCAACAACGCTTCCCAAAGAGACAGGTGTACTGGTGTTAAGGCCGTTAAGGCCGACACCAGTGTGTGAGAGCGCGCCGGCCCTATCAACGGCAGCATAAGAACACCGGACGATTCGCTCGTAAGGCAGCTCAGAGAGGAGTACAGCGTCGCTAAGAGCGCCTTAAGTCTGGCTATACAAATGGCCAAAGACAGTGCCCGGCAGGAGATGTTGGCGGAGCTGGATTGGGACCTGTGGGGACGCCCATATCGGGAGGTCCGGAATAAAATATTTAACCGCGGCCCGCCAGTTATGGAGACGCTGCCCCGGAGCACCTGCCCAGAATTGTGTCCACGCTGTTCCCAACGATGGCTAACACAGAACCATTGATCGGTGACAGCGAAATAATAGAGGAGGTACCATCTGTGTCGGATGGTGAGCTGAGTGAATGGAGCAAGACCGCCCCGGGCCCAGACGGAATTCCCGGTCGGGTCTGATTAAATCACTGGGTCCACTGAAAGAGAGGCTCCGGGAACTATTCAGTGCCTGTCTGGTCCAAGGTGGTCTACAGACTCCCCATCGGCATATAGACCCATAGTCTTGTTAGACAAAACGGGCAAGTTGTTAGAACGAGTGATTGCGTCAAGAATTGTCAAACACCTGGAGCGGGAAGGTCCAAATCTGTCCGAGGCGCAGTTTGGCTTCCGTACCCAACGCTCAACAATTGACGTAATCCTCGAGGTGAAAGAATTTACGGAGGAGGGGACGGCTAATGGTGGCGCTGTAGTGGCAATATCTCTTGATATTGCCAATGCTTTCAACACTCTGCCCATCGAATCCATCGAAGAGGGCTTCCGCCATCATAAGCTACCCAAGTAATAGCTCCCCCACCGATTTCGGTGACGGTGGCCTGTTTCATTGAAACCAGGCCAGCTACGCAGGAGTTATGTTATAGTGCCCAAGTGTGTGCGCAGTACACAAGAGCACTCTCTCCTCCTTTTACTCTCATAACCCAGTGGGACGGATAACCGACACGACTGGCGAGAGATTAGGCGCAGGTCCGACTTTTTACATGCCCATCCGACGCATGGATCATCTTTCTTGTCAGACAATCAGGTGATCAGCCTGAATTGTCCTAACCAAACTTGGAAACAACATTTTTTTTTTTTTTTTTGTTCCAATGCGGGAATCGAACCCACGACCTCCGAGTCGAGAGCCAAGCTCTAACCACTAGACCACGGAGGCTGTAAGCTACCCAAGTACCGAAAGATCGTCGGAAAATACTTGCGACGTCGAACTATCGTTCGTATACAGGGGTCTTAAGATCCATGGCTCTGCATGGAGCCCCCGTATGGGCTAAAAACCTAAGCGCCTAAAACAAGGCGCTTCTGCAGAATCCACAGCGGGCAATGTCGCTGCGCATGATTCGCGGCTACCGCACAGTAGCAAGTGACGCAGCACTCGTTCTAGTCGGAACGCCACCATGGGATATAGAGGCCCGCGTTCTGGCAGTGATATATTTCTTGTACTCAGCCATGCGGGACGGCCGGACATAGAATAGTGGCGGCAATTCGGCTTACAGGAGTGGGTGGTACAATCGAGTAGTTTCACATACCGAATGGTGCAGATTTTTACAGGGCACGGGTGCTTTGGCCATTACCTACACCACACGGCCAGACGGGAATCGACACCCCAGTGCCACCACTGCGATCACAACGATGATACAGCGCAGCACACGTTCGAGGCTTGCCCTGCCTGGGTGGAGCAGTGGGCGGTGCTTTACGCTACTACCGGACTGGACATAAGCTTCCCGGCCTTAGTGACAGCTATGGTTCGGTCGAGGGAAGAATTTGACGCAATTGCCACCTTCTGCGAGGAAGTCATCTCGCAGAAGGTTGCAGAACGGGTTAGAGAAGCGGACATAGCCGCGGACCCCGTTCGCAGGAGACTCGGAGGGCGCAGGCGCGCCAATCACGAGCGCCAGCTCCAGCCCTAAACAGGACTCGGGCGACAGATTGGGGAATCCGCCGCCCATAGCATGAGTCCTTTCTGGTTGTAGAGCGCCCGGTGCCCCGGGCAGCTCCCCGGAGTATGTGGCAGTTAGATCTGGCGCGCGGAGGTTCTGCTGCGGAAGCAGATGCTGCTAACTAGGCCGCTGCAAAATCTTCGAGAAAATGCTGGTCGCCCGACCTGCTGCCCAAGATTATAAAGCAGAAAGCAGAGAGAGAGAGAGGAGAAGAAAATTTCTGTTGTGGTCTCGCCGGACATAGACGGGGCCTTCGACAGTGCTTGGTGGCCAGCCATAAAGGTTAGGTTGCTGAGGTTGGGTGTCCAGGAAATCTGAGACGGGTGATCAGCAGCTACCTGAGTGAAAGAAGAGTGAATATAAGGTATGCAGGTATGGAAGTGAGCAGGGAGACCAACAAGGGGTGCGTGCAGGGGTCCATGGGTGGACCGATCCTGTGGGTGTTGTTCCTCCTCTTGTTGTTGCTATGGAAAATAGAGGAGATGAATGTATTTTGCCAGGCGTTTGCCGACGACATCGGTGTTTGAAGTTGACCTTGTGTTTGAAGGCGATACGGCACTCGATATAGAATTAAAAGCAAATAGGGTGCTAGAAGAAATAAAACATTGGGGTAAGGCCAATAAACTAAATTTCGCACCACACAAAACCTGTGCACTGCTCTCTACAAGGAAACTAAAACATGAGATACCGCGACTTAAAATGGGCTATGTGTGTGTGTTAAAATGGGAAGTGTGGACATTAAATATTATAAAAACATAAAAATACTAGGCTTGACGATAGACAGCGGCCTAACTTTTAATACCCATGTCGGGAATGTTTGCCAGAAGGCAATAGCCCGCTATAAGCTATTAGCTAAAACAGCCAAAGTGGGCTGGGAACTTAACCCCCGAGTGGTAAAAAAGATCTATACAGCTGTTATAGAACCCACTATTTTGTATGCAGCGGCAGCGTGGGCACCCACCGTGGAAAAGATGGGGGTCCAAAAAAGGCTCAACACCGTCCAACGGGGTTTTGCCCAAAAGATCTGCAGAGCATATCGGACAGTCTCCTTGAACTCTACAATGCTGTTGGCTGGGATTCTCCCTCTCGATCTCAGAATACTCGAAGCCTCGAGACTTTATGAGATCAAGAAGGGGGTGTCACACCTGGTTTTGAGAGACAGGGAGGTGGAGCGAATGGCTCCTGCGATTGAGTACCACATCCGGCAGAGCAGGAAGAACTGAGGTTCGGGTTGGTAGACGAGGACTCGTATGTAGATGTGACTAACAACCATGTCCATAGGATCTATACGGATGGTAGCAAGATTGAGGGTCGAGCCGTCGGGTCGGCCGTCAAAGTTTGCACTGCCGCCATATTGTGCCGTCTACCAGGCCGAGCTTCTAGCGCTCCAAAGCGATTAATTAAAAGCGAATTAGCGATTCCAGATCGGCCCTCCAGACAGTCACCCTTAGTTCCCCTCATCCCCTGGCAGTGCAAAGAAGGGCGGCCCTCCGAAAAGCTGCAATGCAGAGGCGGGAGGTCTCCCTGTTTTGGATCAAGGCGCACGCAGGGTTGAGGGGAAATGAGAGGGTTGACGAATTAGCCAAGGAAGCCGCGCTGGGATTTAAAAGGAAGCCTGACTACGATCTGTGTCCTGTCTCATTCGTCAAGCGTATCTTAAGAGAGGATACGATTGAGAAATGGGACAGGAGATATGAAGTGGGAGGGACAGCCGGAGTCACGAAGATCTTTTTCCCAAGCGCTGCTGCAGCATACAAAATAGTTAAGAAAATAGACACCACACATCACACCACACAAGCACTGACTGGACACGATCGATTCGCCTTCTACTTAGATTCAAGTTTTTTTTTTTTTTTAATCTTTATTTAATGAGCTTATTCAATAATGAATATGTCGCTCAGTAACAATTTCTTAAGACTAATTACAGAATCAGAAAGCAACAAACAATGAAATAATAATTGACAATTACTATGATCACGATCCTTCAAACTAATTTTAACAACTTTTAAGAGAACCTTAGCTACTTCTGTATTTGGTGAAGCCAGAATTGTGTTACAAAAGCCCACATCATTAAGACGCGAATTAAAATAATTTTTTCTTGCAACTTCGTTCCGTGCACACTCTGATAGGACGTGATACACGTCCTCTATAACACCACACGTATGACAGTTAGGCGATGAGACCTTCTTCATCATGTATGCGAACTTATTGAGAGGAATATGACCTGATCTTAGTCTTAAAGTCAGGATGATATCGTTTCTACTGAGTGAGCAATCGATCCATGGAGACGGTGTCGGGTGCGGCTGTATGGTTTTGTACCAGATGCCCTTTTCTAACGACCTCTTATCGAAATATTCGCGCCATAATAATTCGTAGCATCTCAATTTAATAGCTGAAATATGTTCCGTGTGATAAGGGTCGATAGACAAAGGCATCCCATCTGAGCATCCCTGCTTAGCCAACGCATCTACGTCCTCGTTGCCTGAAAGCCCGACATGAGATGGAATCCACTGTATTTTAATTATCTTATTTGTACCTAATAACCGGCGAACTATTCTCAGAATATCATAGGCAATCGGTAGACCTCGTGACATCGAGGTACATCGAGCCAGATGCTGTAGTGCACTCTTGGAATCTGTTAAAATAACAAATTTTACATTTTCCAACGTAGCAACATACAACAATGATTTTGCAATAGCTACGAGTTCAGTATGCATTATTGAGATATTCGTGTTAATTTTAAATTTATTATAATAATCAGAGTAAGTATCTAAGAAAGCAGCTCCAATACAGTCTCCATGCTTCGAACTATCAGTAAATATAAGTCTAAATTCGGTATAATTTTCGTTAATGTATTTTTCACATAAAAATTTTAAACGATTAATATTATAACTACGCTTTGCTTTTTTAATAGACGGAATTTCATGAATGATTATATCCTTAAAATTAATATTACTAATCCATGTATCTAAGCTAAACATTCCTAACTGTTCACCATTACTAACGACTTTTAACTTTAATTAATCATTGATAGATAGTAAAACTGGTAATTTTCTTTTCCAACAATGAGCAACTGCCTGTAAATTATCTAGTAAAGAAATAGTAGAATTTTTTGAAAATGATTTAGATTTTAACCAAAATTTAGCTCCTAAGTACCATCTCCGTAGGTATAAAGGGTAAAGACATAACTCGCTTTCCATGACGTGTATAGGCGTGCTTTTGATAAAGCCTCCTATTACTCGTAAAGCTTGATTTTGGACTTTGTCTAATTTGCCGAGATGTGTTTTACAACAAGAGTCATATAAAAAGCTGCCGTAATCTAGACGGCTTCTTAAAATAGCTATATAAAGTTTTCTTAAATGTTTAGGATGACAACCCCAACCTGAGCCTGATAAAATTTTAAATACTTCGATGTTTTTATAAATAGTTCGCTGACATGTTTGTTCCACCTCAACGATCCATCCAGCCAAACACCTAAATATTTAACACAATCCTCTGTCTGAATAAGATGATCTTTAATGTAAAGGTCTAATACCATTCTCTTTGATCCCTTTTGAAATATTACCATCTTACATTTTTCAGGAGAAAATTCTAATCCTATTTCATTCAATAGTTTTCCAAACTGATTTAAAGCTGATTGTAAGGCATTTCTGGCTTCTATTACATTATTAACAGTGATATGTATCTCAAAATCGTCCGCATACTGTGAAATGTTAACGTTACATAATAATAATAATAATTTACAAATATCTAGGGTGCTAATATTAAATAATAATGGGGATACTGGGTCCCCTTGAGCTAAGCCTAGCCACGAGGTTCTGCATAAAACATTATTTCCAATATGTATTTGTAAATTTCGTCCATTCAAAAAATTCCATAGATACTGACAAATTTTTGCTCCAATTCCAAGCTTATCTAACTTAATTACTAGTGCACTTATGTCTATATTATTATAAGCGTTATTAATATCTAAAAAACAACCAACTGTAACTTTATTTTTACATAAACCAATTTGGATAGCGGAAACTAATCGGCTAAGACTATCAAGACCTGATCTCTGTTTTCTAAATCCTACAACATTTTCTGGAAATAAACAATTATTCTCAATATACCATTCAATTCTTTTGTTTAATATTTGGTGAAAGATTTTGCATATGCAAGACATTAACGATATCGGTCGAAGTGACGATTCTGAACTTGGGTCCCGGCCCGGCTTAGGAATAGGTATTACTGCTACATTACGCCACTGAGTAGGTACAAACCCACTTGATAAAAATCTGTTATATAAAATTAACAAAATTTGTTTACCTATTAAAGGAAGCTTACTAATCATAGAATAAGAAATGTTATCAAGTCCTGGCGAGGTATCTTTTGATTTTATTGAATTCTCGAGTTCTTGAATTGTAATTATTTGTTCTAATTTTAAGTTATTAGATTGAAATTTGGGCGAATTTTGTGTAACATAATCAGGGGCTAAGCTATGGAGTAAACGATTAGCTTTTTCTAAGTCGACATTGAGGCCACGAGACCTACGACCTTTTAGCCACCTCATCTTCCGCCAAAGGTCCCCTGACGAACTACATTGATCAACTGAACTACAAAATTGACGCCAACTATCATTTTTAGCCTGTCTTATAAGCCTTTGAGCAGTACGGATCTTATCTTTTAATGAGTCTAATTTGGCAGGGCAAGGATTTTTTCTGAAATTAACGAGCGCTAATCGACGTTCAGCAACAGCTTTCGACAGATTAGAGTTCCAATATGGCTTAGGAGAGAACTTATTAGTCGGGTTTAAGTTAATTTTAATGTTTGGAATATTTTTGTTTGCTGACTCTAAGATAGAATTTAAAAATAAATCGTAAGCTTCTTGATTATTGTCAGGTAAAACACTATAAGTTAAAATTGACTGAATGTCCTCCGAATATGTACTCCAGTCAGCTTTTTTAAAATTTCTCTTAATAAAAAAATCCGGAATAGGTTCAATATCTGTCGAAAGTTTTATTACAAGGTGGTCACTACCAAGTGACTCATTGGTAACATTCCAATAAAATTTAATTGCTAACTGAGATGATATAAAAGATATGTCGGGAGAAGATTTTTGAACGGATCCATTAACAATTCTAATACGCGTAGGACTTCCATCATTTAAATTTATTAAGTTGCTATCGATTAAAGAATCAAATATTTGCGTACCTCTTGAATCAGTTTTGTAGGACCAAGTAGAATGATGCGCGTTGAAATCGCCTAGCAACAGTGTTTTATTATTACCTAAACTAAATACCTGATTCCAGTCTTGTAACGATGTTTGTATATGTGATGGACAATAAGTTGATATAACATATTCCACATGTTCACAGTTAAATAATCTAACTTTAACTATCTCTATTCCACTATTAATATCGTGTACTTGAACAAATTCTGACTTGATTGATTGATGAACAAATATAGCGGTCCCACCATAACCATCACTCCTGTCTTGTCTATAGATGTTGTATCCAAAAACTCGTAAGTGACTTTCGGGTGCCAACCAAGTTTCGCTGACAGCTGCAATGTGAATATTTTGTGATAATAGTTGTTCAAAATCTATCAGTTTCGGCCTTATACTTTGTGAATTCCACTGTAGGAATTTTAATTTTATATTTTTAGTTGTACTACCCATCAAAAAAGGCATTGAAAATGTTCATTTTTGAGATTTGTTCCCCAATGGTAGATAAAATCCACTGACCAATTATTTTCGCAATCTTTTTAATCTTAGTCATCAAATCGTATTTTTTCTTGGACAAAACTTCCTTCATACGTTCTAATAAAGATGACCTGTCTCCCTGTTTATTTGTATTGTTGCCCTCAATATTGATGTTTTCGTTTTTTGATTGATCCTCTGAGCTATATGTATCACTGTCTGAAGATAAATTACTCACCTGATCCGATTCAGCAAGGGTTTTCTTTTTACGGGGCACTTTAGATTTTTTCGGAGGTTTAGTTTTATTAACAAGTGATGTCTTCACAACTTCAGAATAGCTGCAGCTTGGCGTTACTATTTCAGCTTCCATAGCAGCAGGTCCATCTTGTACAGGTTAGGATACTGAAGGGAATTGTGAGGTATCATTTACATTTGGTATATTTAGAATCGGTGACTTTTGAGGCGAAGAAGGAACATACATATTAAGGGCCATTCTATATGTACAGTTAAATTCTGCCATTATATCTCTCACTTTCTTCTCTTTTTCATAAACCGGGCAATGTTTAAACATTGCCATATGTTTGCCACCGCAGTTTACACATTTGTACCTCTGGGTATCACAATTTGCATGACTGTCGCTGCATTTAGGGCAAGTAATTTTACGGGATGGGCACAATTTTCCTGGATGGCCAAATCGCCAGCATTTCGAGCACTGAGTAACGGGGAATCTAAATTGTTCAATTTTAGTTTTAATACCGTGAATATAAACAAACGAAGGCAATGTTGAACCCTTAAAACATACTCGAATACTTTCACTAGGTATCCATTTGCCTTCCGCATCTCTGTAATTTAATCGTCTTAAAGAAATAATATCGGCTGTAGGCGATGATAAGCTCTCCAAAATCTGTTTGTCATCAAAATCTGTTTCACGGTTCCTTAGAACTCCATACGATAAACCTATTTCCAATGTTTTGTAGCATCTCCAACCCTTATCTATAAATGTTTTGTTTAGATAAAGACGACTTGCATTTTCTTCGTTATCTAACGTGACTAATACTTTATACGGATTAATATATTTTACTCGGGATATACCTTTTATTTGTTCTGCTTTGAGAATACGTGTGAGTGCAAACTGCTTTGGAAGAATTTCTTTGTTGGTAATGCAAACTTCTATTTTATTTTCAGTTGCGACTCTCGACCTCTCGTTCGTCTCTCTTATAATTTTCTTACCGCTCCTAGTTACTTGGGTCCAAATTTCCTCCTCGTCAACACTGCGTCTTCGTTTCTCGGGTCTACAAAATTCATTCATACTTTCCATACTTTCGCTCCTCGCCATATTTTGTGTTTGTTCCTCAATACTATTTCTTCTCATCTCTTCTCCATCCTCAACCGTCAAATTAACAAAAACTCCGTCTGCATCTCGAATTAAACCTTTATCGGCCATTGAATAATGTTATCACCAGCCCGAGCTGCACTAGGCAGGCTCGCCGCGCACGCACGGCAAACCGGTTCAGTTATTGATAACGCGTCGCACAGTAAACAGTAACGAACGTGTGATCCCGACAGACTACGCTGCGGCACTGGAAGATTCAAGTTGAAGAAGGATCCATCGTGCCTGTGTCAGCCCGGAGTTGAGGAGACGATTCCTCACCTACTACTCGAGTGCCCAATTTTTGCAAGCAATAGATACGATATTAAGCAGAAATTGGGCATCGCGATGACGGGTGAGAACCTGCCTTCCATCCTGAGGGGAAAGAGGAGAGATACGTTCCTCGAGTACTGTAAAAAAGTGGTAAAATTGTAAACAAAAGGCACTGTGATGATTTACTGTGATATTAGGGTTAAGTCTTGTGATATTAGGGTTAGTTTGACTGTAGTGCCGTTGTTTTAAATTGATTATTCTTGTTTTGCTTATTATTATTGATTTTATTAACATTGTACATTATTTTAATTTGACTTTTTATTTTGTTATTCTAAGTACGATATTGTAAATTGTAACTGAAAAATTTTATGTGTGTGTGTAATTTTTGATTCTATATCATCACCTATATAGTAATGTTATACTGTAATTATGTAAGAAAAAAAATGAAATAAGTAAAATATGCAAAAATAAAGAAAACAAAATAAAAGACAAAAGAAACAAATTAAAAAAAAAGAAAACAACAGTCCATGATATGATGGAAAAAAAAACTGGGCTGCTGCTGTTATCGCCTCAGGCGGGTCCGGCGGCCCAGCAGCATAGCGGAAGAAAATGCACCTTGGGGTTTTAGTGCTTTAAGCCCGGGTGCAATCCACACACCTCACACCTCCTTCTCACACCTCCACACACCTCACACAATATTACCAAAATTAAAATCTCCCACAACCAAGATAACCGTGTCTTGCGGTAACGAATTTTGAGTGACTTGCGAAAAATTATTAAAAATCGACTCTAGGTAAGAAAATGGTGGTGGTGGGACATAAATGGCACATATGGCAATGTACGGATTGGACTGTTTCAGTGTGACCCAGATGTCTTCTATAGGTGACTCCCATTTGGATCTCCTAAGTGCCTTATTTTTTTTTGCGCAGCCATGAGAATGCTTCCACCGTCTCTCTTAGTACTATCAGTGGAATATACCGTCTAAAAATATCATATCTGCTATCAATAATTTTCGAATTTAACCACGACTCAGTCAAAACTAAAATATCACAATCACAAGAAAGAGCAGAAATATAGAAGCTATCCATCTTAGTTCTCAAGCCTCTAACATTCTGTTAATATATTTGAAGGTTCAATTTTGGTTACAAAACATAAAGAAAAATACATTAAAAAAAAAATTGTATACATTTAAATTACTAATTTGTTTAAGGAATCTAAATTTCAAATTATTATGTAACGCGCTTCATCATCCTTATCAAATCCTTAATAAATATTTTACTATACTTTTTCTCATTGGCTCTTATTCTGGTGGCAGCATAAAGAGCTTTGTTACTAGGAGACAAGTGCTCAGATACATATATTGGGCGTTTGTCCCCATCGATACCATAGAGCTTTGTATTTAATTTATTGTCTTTGTCCTTACGCTTATTGAAGTTAGCGACAGCCGCAAGCAAATGATCACGCAGCCTGTTAGAACTGAGCTGTACTACAATGGAACGAGGACGAGGACTTGTAGGATCCATTTTGGCAATACGGGTACATTGAGTAATTTGGTCTACGGAAATAGGGCACTGGACGAGGTCTCCTTATTTCACAACAGTGGCCACTAAGTTTTCTGTTTTTAACTCTGGTATTTGATATTACTAGATCTGACATGTTGTTCCATCTGTTTAATACGATTACCTACTTAAGGAAGAAACTGTAGTCTACAATTTAATATTGTCGGCCTGAACTTCAGATAAGATTTTGACTGTCTCCTCCTGTTGAAGTTTAAACTCCTCGTACTGGGTGCTAATAAAATTCATTGATTCTCTCATATCTCTAATTTCACTCTTATATCCGCTAATTCAGATTTCATAATAGAAGTGTTTTCTTAAACTCGGTAATTATATGTGACATCTCCGACTTAACAGCCTCACTTACGATATGCGACACATCCTCCCGTCTCAACAAATCAGCCGAGTCACTACTTGGTGGAGATATTAGTAATTACTTGATATTAGTAAATAGTTTCAACCCAGAATGAATATTGCTCATTTATTAACATACAAATATACCGAACATCGTCACACACAACACAGACACACACGCACATCACCCACACCTACAACACACACACACACATAACACAACACAACACAACACAACACAACACAACACAACACACACACACACACACACACACACACACACACACACACACACACACACACACACACACACATATTCAAAACTATATTTCTCCTTGTAATAATAGTTACTAGCCTCACTTAATATACTTCCCAAATTTTATTGTTTACGGCAGAGTGAGTTTCCCCTAACACAGGTAAACTTTACTTAAAAGGGGGTCTCAAACACTGTTATTATATTGTATTTTAAGTTTGTGAATAAAGATTTGTATTACTTTGTATTACTATTACTGTATTAGGGCTGGACGCTTCGCAGACCTTTTGATAACGTTGTCAGTCTTGTAACGCGTTGGAGTATCATCTCCGCAGATCTTTTTATCCGAGCAACCTGGGCACTTCCATTGTAAAGTAGAAGCACTCTGACTTAGACCGGCACATATGTAATGATACCTAATTTTTATTACAAGTTGCGGACAATATTTATTATTTATTTATTATTTATTTATTAGACAACAGATATATAACACCATAACAGATAAAATCCAAGACGATGCTATATAAGAAGAAAAAAGAAAAAACAAAAAAAAATCGCAATGTAAACAGATTAAACTATGTATCACATTAATTAATAATTATTATCATTAATCTCAATAACTACCTGGGCTAATCTCATGAGTTTCGGCAAGTTATGACAAAAAACATCTACATCTTTATCCGCGAGCATATTTATTAAGCCAATGGCGCGTGACACGGGAGATGCGTTGAGCAGGTTCGTCCGGGATGCGGGAGCACTGAGCAGCGCTTGCCGGCGCCGCAGGCCCGGGTAGGGGACGCGCAGTGGCAGCACGCTTAGAACGTCCGGGTGATGCAGCTCTCCGCGCAACACGCGGCACACGTACTTGACGAGGGCCGCGTCCCTCCGAACAGATAATCTACAGTATCCGACCATACCCAACACGAAACGACTTGGGTACATTAAAGGATAGTACGGGTACACGCCATACTCTTTTAAATACACAAACCTTGTAAATTTTTGTTGAATTTTTTCAATCATTAGCCGGTATTTTGCTTCATGAGGATTCCATATAATACAGTTAGTTTCTAAATAGCTTCGCACCAAAGCATTATATAAAGTTTTAATTACATCCGTATTGAAATTCGCGGACTGCCTTAGTATAAAACCTAGACTTCTAAACGATTTGGCGCAAACTTTAATTATGTGTTGACGAAATGTCAAGTTTGGTATCATTTCTACACCTAAATCACGAATATGCGTCACTCGCGGCACTACCGAGCTCCCGATAGTGTATTGATGACACAGAGGGGCGCGCGCGCGTGTGTAAGTTATGACGCTGCACTTTTTGGCGTTAAACAGCAGCTTGTTGGACTCGCTCCATTCAACTACTCTATTAATATCCCTTTGGAGGCGTTCACAGTCTAGAGCATCCCCCACAGCGATAAATAGTTTTAAGTCGTCTGCAAAAAGTAAACATTTGGCCTCCCTAACGACATCCGGGAGATCGTTTATCATTATGATAAACTCCAGTGGCCCGAGATTGCTTCCTTGACTTACCCCCGACCAGGTATAGTACGATCTCGAATTAAAGCCTGCATACTCGACATACTGTCTTCGCTTTCCGAGATAACTCGCAAAGAACTTGATAAGGTGCGGCGTGAACCCTATTGCCGACAGTTTTGCTAAAAGTATGTCATTGTCAACAGAATCAAAGGCTTTGCGAAAGTCAAAATACGCGACGTCCACCTGTCCCCCGGCGTCTACGACTGGCGTCAGGTGTGATACGAACGATAGCATGTTACTTCCCGTACTCCGACCAGGCCGGAAGCCGTGTTGCGCATCTGTTAATCTTGCACTGACTTGGGAATAAATACGTTTATGTAAAATGGTTTCAAATATTTTAGAAAATGCCGACAGCACGGCTATCGGTCGATATCCTTCCACCTCGGTTCTCGCTTCCGCCTTAGGTATCGGAATAACTCGAGATATTTTCCATAAGTTCCATATAAATTCCTTATCATCATTGAGTTGCAACAGCGATATCTATTACTTGTAGACATATTCAGTTTGGTTCTTTTTAGTATTATTATGAGTTGCGCATAAAACTGATGGCTTTATAAATTCTGCAGGCAGTCTTTCAAGAAATATCATCCTCATCGTTACCTATGGCCAGTTGTGTAGAAACGTCTTGCTCCAATACTTTACACAGGCGCTCTGATACTGATAGTAAAATAATTTTTTATGGTAGATAAATATTATGAAGTTCAGATATTCCCGAAAAATAATCACTCACTATTATAGAAATCCAGTAACAATCTCGCAAATGATTTGCAATACAGATAGCACATACAGTTTTCTTGTGTTGGTAACAATTACACCGAAACTAATCACTTTTAGTGCTTAAAATTAACGTTTATTTCAAGAGTTTATTTCTGAATAGTGTTAACGCAACGAAGTTTAAAAAAAAGAAAAGATATACATAACGAAGAATTGAAGGCTATTGTGGAAGCGGATCCATCGCAAACCACGTCCGAGTTAGCTGCAGGCTGCGGTGTTAGTGATAAAACTGTTTTAATCCACTTGAAGCAAATTGGGAAGGTGAAAAAGCTTGAAAGGTGGGGCGTTAAATTACTCAACTGGCCCAATAATGAAGGGATTTTAAATCGAATCATTACCTGTGATGAAAAGTGGATCCTGTACGATAATCGGAAACGCTTATCGCAATGCCTGAACTCTGGCGAACCAGCCAAAGCCTGCCCCAAACTAAAATCGACTCAAAAAAAGTTACTTGTGAGCGTTTGGTGGACTAGTGCCGGTGTCGTTCACTACAGATTTCTTAAATCTGGCAAGACGATTACGGCAGATGTCTATTGCCAGCAAGTGCAAATCTTGATGGAAAAGCTAGCTGCTAAACAACCGAGGTTGGTCATTCGCTCTAGGCCACTGCTGCTTCAGGACAACGCTAGACCACACCCTTCACAACAGACGGCTACCAATTAATTAGAGGAGCTTCAATTGGAATGTCTAAGACATCCACCGTACTCCCCGGACCTTTCTCCAACAGATTACCATTTGTTTCGAAATTGGGATACATTATTGCAAGGGAACAAATTCAACGCCGATGGGGTAGTACAAAGCGCCTTCAAAAATTTTATTGATTCCTGTCCGAACGGTGTTTTTAGTAAAGGAATCAATGAACTACCTATGAGATGGCAAAAGTGCATAGATAGCAATGGTATATACTTTGATTACATAAATATATTATGTTTTAAAAAAAACTACTTTATGTTCCTCCTTTACAAAACGCCAATTTCATGTCATGTCCTAATATATGTTATTTTATGACCTACTATTAAGTCTGTTCAGTATTATTGATACCTGTGTCAACGATAAGAAAGCACGAAAAGAACATAAAGATTTCCTTCTGCAATCATTTTTAATATAATATGGGCAAGACAGTGAACGATGTTCAGTGTAGTTCAAAAACGCAACGAAGTTTAAAAAAAATAAAAAATAAAAAATAAAATATATATATATATATATATATATATATATATATATATATATATATATATATATATATATATATATAATATATATATATATACATAACGAAGAATTGAAGGCTATTGTGAAAGCGGATCCATCGCAAATCCGAGTTAGCTGCAGGCTGCGGTGTTAGTGATAGAACTGTTTTAATCCACTTGAAGCAAATTTGGAAGGTGAAAAAGCTTAAAAGGTGGGTACCTCATGAATTGAGTGCATTTAACCGACAAATGCGCGTCGACTGCTGCATTACATTACTCAACCGGCACAATAATGAAGGAATTTTAAATCGAATCATTACCTGTGATGAAAAGTGGATCCTGTACGATAATCGGAAACACTATCGCAATGCCTGAACCCTGGCGAACCAGCCAAAGCCTGTCCCAAACTAAAATTGACTCAAAAAAGGTACTTATGTGTTTGGTGGACTAGTGCCGGTGTCGTTCACTACAGCTTTCTTAAATCTGGCAAGACGATTACGGCAGATGTCTATTGCCAGCAACTGCAAATCATGATGGAAAAGCTAGCTACTAAACAACCGAGGTTAGTCATTCGCTCTAGGCCACTGCTGCTTCAGGACAACGCTAGACCACACACTTCACAACAGACGGCTACCAAATTAGAGGAGCTTCAATTGGAATGTCTAGGACATCCACCGTACTCACCGGAGCTTACTCCAACAGATTACCATTTGTTTCGAAATTTGGATACATTCTTGCAAGGGACAAAAATCAACTCCGATGGGGCAGTCCAAAGCGCCTTCAAAGATTTTATTGATTCCTGTCCGAATGGTTTTTTTAGTAAAGGAATCGATGAACTACCTATGAGATGGCAAAAGTGCATAGATAGCAATGGTATATACTTTGATTACATAAGTATATTATATACGTTTAAAAAAAAATCGACTTTATAATCCTCCTTTACAAATGACTAGACCAGGGTCAATAGTTTTTAAAACCAAAAAAAATAATAGTAAGATAAAACCCATTAGAAAAGGAGGAGGACTTTTAGTTTGGCCGGAAATCGAGATAAACCGTTTTTTACCTTTAAAAACTCACCCCCATCCCCTTCCCGACCTCAGATCGCCCGTAAATTATTTTTTCTTTCATTTTTATAATATTCTCCTCCTTTTCTAATGGGTTTTATCCTACTATTATTTTTATCACTTTTTATTATTTTTAAAGGCTTCTACCTAACCTACCTAATATACGTTTTTTTAAAACCTACTATTAAGTCTGTTTAGTTTTATTGATACCTGTGTCAACGATAAGAAAGCACGAAAAGAACATAAAGATTTCCATCTGCAATAATTTTTAATATAATATGGTTAAGACAGTGAACGATGTTCAGTGTAGTTCAAAAAGCCGAGCATGTACACGCTGTGCCTTAAAGTTGTGATAGTGATAAGTCTACTGCCGTCACTAAGATGCGCACGAATACTGGCCATTTTTCCTGCACCTGCAATAAGTCACCAAATAGTGTTCCGACCCATTACACAAGAATTAGCAAGACGTGGTCATGAGGTAGTTGTAATAACTCCCCACCCAACATTCTCTGGGCAAGCCCCGGACAATTTCACTGAAATAGACATAGGTAACGCATCTTACGCAATTTGGGACCAAGTGGTTTTCAAAGATGAGACGGCCAAAACTAGAGATGTAGTGACAGACACGACCTATCTCGCTAAAATTTTAAATAAAGTTTTTGAAGCGGCAATGCAAACTCAAGGAGTAATGGATATCATCAAGAAGAAAGAACATTATGATTTATTGCTCACAGAACAAGGCATAGAACTAAGTTTGGGATTTTCGCATATTTTCAAAGCACCAGTTATACAAATAAGCTCACTGGGTAATCCTTTTTTTAACGACAAGAATATTGGATTCGAGAAACACCCATTTATTTATCCGCATCCCATGAGTCACAGAGTGTACAATTTGACGAAGTTTGAGAAGATTCAAACAATATGGAACGGTTTAAAATTGATATCCGCATTTGAATTGATCAACAAGGAAATGAATGAAATAATTAAAAGGATTTTTGGTTCAGATACACCTCCGTTAAGAGAATTAAAGGATAACATACATATGACCATGTTAAATGTGCACCACGTGTGGATAGATAACCAACCACTTTCCCCTAACGTGATACTTATAGGTGGCATCCATGAAAATCCACCGATACCGTTACCACAGGTAATGTATTCAAATCCTGTTTACGGATCATGTAATAGGTATTGTGTAGTCTGGTAGCAAAATTTTAGAATCCTTGTGGCTGTCTGCATAATTTTTATTAACAATAAGAATCTCTTCATTGGTAAAAATAAGGCATTATTTCGCATATTTAACTTATAGTTCGTCGACTAGAATTTTAGGAAGAAGGATTTTTAAATATCTGCAAGGCTATCAAGTTAAAATATGACTTTGATTCAGGATCTCCAAACACACTTGGATTCTTCAAAAAATGGGACCATATATGTGAGCTTCGGTTCAAAAGCTGCACTATCCAATTTCGCCCAAGAAACAGTGCAAACATTGCTTGACGTGTTGTGCAATTTGCCATTCGATGTGCTCCTGAAATGGGATCAAGACATGCTCCCAGCTGAGTGTGGGAATATAAAAGTCTTAAAGTGGTTTCCACAAGCGGATGTACTACGTAAGTCTATTGTTATGAACTTTAGGTACGTGATGAACAAAAATGTCTGAACAATGCAATTCTACAGAGGTATTAAAAAGTAATTTAGAGACATTTTCCCAAAAAAACGCATATATTGGCTTAATTTACATTATATTTCCAGGTCATCCAAATGTAAAACTGTTTATAACGCAGGGCGGTCTGCAATCTACAGACGAGGCGATATCGGGCGGAGTGCCTCTGATAGGAATACCGATCATGGGTGACCAGTACTATAATTCGGAGAAGTATGTCCGTCATGGCATCGGAAAAATACTGGATTGGAACGATTTTGAGGCAAAAACTTTTAAAGACGCCATTGAAGGAGTAATTAATGACATAAGGTAACCAAAAATTATAATTTTACATGGCATGTATTTAAACTTGCGATAAAACAATCAAATTTTGTGTTTTTGACAAAACAAACAAAAAAATTGGCGTAAAAAATGGAATATGGAATAATAAATTACCAAGTTGGCGAAACTATATAAAGAACAAAAATTTCCAAATCTGGCGACTAAATAATACCAGTTTGGTTCACTGAATATTCAAAGTTGGCAGACAGATTATTTTAGAGAACAAATAACCATCTTGGTGACAATTTGAGAGTACACATTTTATTTAAGAATAGGCACATAATATATATTTATAATAATATGTGCATATTTATATATGGTAGGGTATATTTTCCCTGATATAGGTAATTCAAAAATATAATAAGCAGCAAAACGAGCGCACTTAAAAACAAAATTCCCATTTTTAATTTTTCACGGTTTCGGTAGATTACAAAAAAATCATTTATTTTGTAATTAAAAAATGGCGGATATTTATTTTTCGTAAAATTGATATGGATGTCGTTTACCAGGTTTTTAGGAGTACTGGATACGTAAATGACATTCATTTTGAAATTCCAAGATGGCGGACATATTTCATTTTATAATAATTAATATGGTTGTCCTTTTGTAGGTTTCTGGGTACTGATTATAAATGTTCATTTATTTTGAAATTCAAAATGGCGAATATTTATTTTTCTGTAAAATTGATGGGATGCGGTATGGGTGTCGTCTTCGAGGTTTTTAGGAGTGCTAAATACAAAAAAGATATCTTTTTTGAATTTCATAGATAGCGGACGTTTATTTTTAATAAAATTAATCTAGGTGTCCTTTTGTAGGTTTAAGGGGATGTTAATTAGAAAAAAAATCAATTTATTTTGAAATTTCAAAATGGCGGATGTATTTTAATTTCTGTAAAATTCTCTAATCTCGAAAACGGTGCGTCCTACTGAAAAAATAATGAAAATTTGCCCCCCTTCCCCTATTAATCCTCCCCCGGAAACCACATATTTTCTTCATGATGGGAGAAAAATAAATTTGAAAGTACTGAATTTTCCAACATTGCTATAGCTTTAAACATAGCTCGTGCCTCAAAGTAGGCATTGCCATATTTTTTTCTATAATCGCTTCTGTCTTAATAGATATCGAAACAGGTAATCCAACTGAAAAAATTATGAAAATTTCTTTCTCCAAAAGTAACCCCGTAATCACGTATTTTAATCCTCAATTTTCAAAAATTTCTATAGCTTGCATAGCTGGTATCTCGAACTACATAGCATACTGTGATCATCATCAATCCTAATCAGCATCCCCAACAACTTTAAAATTAGCACTCATATCATTTTTACGAAAAATGAAAATTCTCCATTTTGGAAATTTAAATTGGAAGACAATTTTCTAATCGGCACCCCCAGAAACCCGGAAAAGGATATCCATATTAATTTTAATAAAAAAATGTAAACCATTTTGGAATTTCAAAATGGATTTAATTTTCATATTATTCTGCACCCCCAAAAACCTTGAAAACGACACCCATACCAAAGGAAAACAAACTCCAACAGTATCCAAAAATGCTATTTTTAAGCAGCCATTAATTTATCAATATAAACTGGTTTCATAACTGCTTACATGGTATAATGGTCACAAACTCGGATATTAAGTCGCCAGCTTATAAATTTCGGTACTTTACACCTGCCGATTTTTGTATTTTTTGTCACCTGAGTGCTTTTGCCAGTTTAGTAATTTAGTCGTCCACATATTAATGCCCTATCATATTCAGTAATACAGTATGCTCATGTGCAGTCGCCAACTTATTTTTTGTTCGCATGATTAATATATCCATCCCCTTTTACATTGGGATTGATCTTTTTGCGTGTACGCATAATATGCATAACAAACCTCTCTTTGAGTTTACTTATGTTCAGTAAGCGCGTGCGTTCGCGGAAGATAGTTAAATAGAATTTCTATTACGTAATTTGGGACATAATTAATCTTGCGCACAAAAAACAAGTTGGCGAATGCACATTAGCATACTGTATTACTGAATTTGGCAGCGAAATAATATGTTGGCAACTAAATTATTAAACTGGCGAAAGTACTCAGGCGAAAAAAATACAAAAATCGCAGATAAAGGGTGGCGAAAAATCTAAACTGGCACAGAAATTTATAAGCTGGTGACTCAATTTCCGAGTTGGCGACCATTAGACGATGTAAGCAGCTATAAAACCAGATTGGGTTGATAAATTAATGGCTGCTAAAAATTCAATTTTCAGGCTACGGAATATCGCATATATGAATACTGTTGGAGTTTGTTTTCCTTTGTTATGGATGTCGTTTTCAAGGTTTTTGGGGGTGCTGAATAATATGCAAATTAAATCTATTTTAAAATTCGAAAATGGCGTACATTTTTTTATTTAAAATTAATATGGGTGTCTTATCCAGATTTCTCGGGGTGCTGATTACAAAATTTTGTTCCAATTTCAATTTACAGAATGGAGAATTTTCATTCTTCGTAAAAATTACATGAGTACGAAATAAAAAGTTCTTGGGGATGCTGATTAGGATTGATGATTATTATCACAGTATGTTATGTAGCTATGTTAAAGCTAGAATTGATTATAGAAAAAAAATATGGCAATGCTCTACGAGATGCAGCGTTTCCGAGATAGAAGCGATTATAGGAAAAAAATTTGGCGATGCCCTACTTTGAGATACGAGCGATGTAGAAGTAGAACGCAATAGAAATGTTGGAAAATTCAGGATTTTCAAATTTATTTTTCTCCCGTCATGAAGAAAATATGTGGTTGCAGAGTTACTAAGGGGGAGAACATTTTCATTATTTTTTTAATAGAGTGCAGCGTTTCCGAAATAGAAACAGTTATAGAAAAAAAAAATGGCAATGCCTACTTGGAGATACGAGGGATATACCGCCGTTTTGAAATTTCAAAACAAATAGTTTTTTTTTGTAATTAACGTGGTAATTAAACCTAGGATAGGACACCTAGATTCATTTTATAAAAAAAAGTCAGCTATCTTTAAAATTCAAAATGGATATCATTTTTGTATTCAGCACCCCTAAAAACATCAAAGACGACACCCATATCAATTTTACAGAAAAATAAATATTCGCCATTATGAAATTTCAAATTGAATGAATTTTTGTAATCAGCACCCGCAGAAACCTATAACAGGACACCCATATTAATTTTTATAAAATGAAATATATCCGCCATCTTGGAATTTCAAAATGAATGTCCATTTGGTATACAGCACCTCCAAAAACCTGGTAAACGACACCCATATCAATTTTACGAAAAATAAATATCCGCCATTTTGAAATTTGAAAATGATCTACACTCCGCGAATCCGAGAAAAACTAAAAATGGGAATTTTGTATGCTCGTTTAAGGTTTTTTGTATGTGCGCTCGTTTTGCCGCTTATTATGTTTTTTGAATTACCTACATCAGGGAAAATATATATGCCTCTTCTTAAATTAAATATGTACTCTCAATTAATTGCCAAGATGGTTATTTGTTCGCCAAAGTAATATATGTCTACCAGTTTGGAATATTCAGTGAATAGAACTGGTATCAATTAGTCACCAGATTTGGAATTTTTTGTTTTTTACATTCTTTCGCCAACTTGGTAATTTAGTATTCCATATTCGGTTTTGTCACATTCAAAATTTGATTGTTTTGTCGGAAGTTTAAATTCATGCCATTTACAATAGACTTCTATATAGTACCTAACGCTAACCTAAGAACTATTAATTAATAAACAATAATAATTTATTATTAACACGAACAATGAATTAATAATAATTATCACATTAATGACTTCACTGGCTAATGCATATAATTGTGAGCGTTCAGCGGACACAGCAAAGCATCTCGCCTCGCGTGTGTTTACGCGCGAGGGGTATATCGCAGCGAAATCGTCTTTTATGGATAAGGTTGAGACTCGGACCATCCGTTTCCGTCCGTCTGTTTGTTCCGGCTAATCTCTGGAACAGCTATGCAGATTTTCACGGGAATTTCACTAGCAGATAGATATGGCTGATGCTGAGGCGTAACTTAGGATACTTTTTATCCTCATCACCATCATCAAAAAATGTTTAACGAGTCAGCTAGTTCTCCATTAAACCTAGTATTAGTTACGCAACGATACCGCTAAACTCCATGAGACCTTTATTCAAACAATTCCTTTTAGCTACTACGACAATATCGTCCGACTACGAGCACTAATGCGGGACTCGCCGCAGTCGTCGCTGGAGCGCGCGGTGTGGTGGGTGGAGTACGTTCTGCGGCACGGCGGCGCGCGGCACCTGTGCCCGCCCACTGCCAACATGACGCTCTATCAGTACCTAGAGATAGACCTGGTGATATGTATTATTTCATCGATATTAATATTAATTTTCTTTATTGGTATCTGTATCTACATTATAGTGAAGTATATCAAACGTACAAAGTTAGACAGGAATAAACAGAAATTGTATTAGCGTCTATTTAAATATGGCGTACGTCCTGTCATTAGCACCGCCTTTCGGTGGCTCAACCGTGATGTTATACTTACTTAAAACCATTGCCAGTGTCAAGTTAAAAAGGCGGAAATATTTATATATATTTTCAACACCGATTTTCTAAATCGTCAAGTCCAAAGTGTAGTGAAAGTCCAAGCAAATAGTCAGTGCAATCAATGAGTCAAGTCTGTCGATTCAGTAAAGTGGTAGACGCTTTACAGAAACTTCCGTTTTGGAGAGCACCCTTTCCGAGGTTGTACCACTTGCCCACACTTGTTTACGTTAACGAATATTTAATGGGTAATATTAACCGAACCGAAATAACACAAATTTATGGAAAAAATACAAAATCACATCACTATTCCACATGCCCGCCAAAACTCCGATGTAAACTGCCTGCCTGTCCGATGATGATGACTCCGTCAAACTTCCCACTAGGAAGTATACCTAGTGGAAAGGCTCTCAGGGAAGCTCTGCCACAGACTTCATGTGAAACTGAGAAAAATATATAGGTATGACTATCATATTAAATTAAGGGCCTGTTTCACAATCTACTGATAAGTGTCAGATAACTTATTTGCGTCAGCGACAAAATTTCCAAATAAGCTATAACTTATTAGGTTAGATTGTAATACCGGCCCTTAACTATTTTAAAGAATATATTTTGTATAAACTTGTTTGTTTGATTATAAATCTATTATGAGAAGGAATTACTGTTAAGCGTTTACATAAAGGACACTGGCGAATCCTGCCCGATTTTCCATCAAGAGCGGCCAAGTTTCGAACATATGTGGTTTAATGGTACTTAAAAAGTTATTATAAAAAAAAATTACGTAATTGACATAACTACTAACAGATGTCGCTTTTCCGCAAACCACCACTAGGACAATTTATTGAACAATAGGTTATATTATATTTAATCAATTATCTTTTATCTCTCGAGTTTCATTGATGTATAAAATTATTTCTTTTTTTGTTCATATGTTCGTAAAGTACAACTCACAATAAATATTTTTTGTAGCCACGTATTTTAATTACCAGGCAGTAAATATATGGCGACTCGCCGATCTCCTTTATACCAGATAATCAGTGACTGACTTTCTTTCAGCATTATAATATTATTAACACAGTACACGATAAAGAAGAATTTTACAAACATACGCAATGTTCGTAAAATTCTCCTTCTCCTTCGGGATATCCCTAAGACTATAAAATATATTGAAAAAGATTAAATGTTTTAGTACATATTTTTATTATAAAACAACATAATTTCTTAATTTTAACGTTCTTAAAACAATATTGTACATTGTCATCATTAGTACCAATAATTATTATAATTAAAAAAATCAAATCAAATTAGGACAAAATAAAATACAGATAATTAAAAAATTATAAAAACAGGACACATTAGTACAAACAAAAATACGAAGAAATAATATTGACATATTTTTATACCACATCTTTAATCTATATTATCTGTCAAATGTAGTAAGCCCATCGTAAATAATGACGTCATAAATAATAATAAGAATAATAATCGTCATTAATACGAAAACAATAATCGAATATTGGTATACCATGTATGCATAGTTAATGTAATTCTATAGTGGGCTCTAGCTTGCGAATTTAAAATTACAGACACAAATTTTTAATTTCAGTCAGTAAAATGACAGCCGAACATAATTCTGTTTCTACCCATTGCCAAACTTACCGTACCTTGTTTCTGCATAAAACCTGCTCGCAGGCCGTGTTTGTCGGCGTATTTTTTGGCGCTTGTGCTGTAAAATTTCTTGTCAACCAGCGAAACTTTGTACTAATATTATCAATGGTGTCAAACCTGTCAATTATTAAACTATTTTTTTAAATAAATGAGAAATAAACGTTTTTAATGGGTGTTTTACTCCGTTACATGCGCTAAAAAAAAGCCGACGAACATGGCCATAAAAGCCTTCGTCGCTTTAAAACGAACAAAAACTGCAAAACTAAAAAAAGATAAGTGAATTTTACTGGCTAATATTATAAATCAAAGTATATAAGTAAACAAAGTATTTCAAAATGCTCGACTCTAAAGTCAAGTATAAACAAACAAAAAGCTGAACTTAAAATAAATAAAATAAAACGACAAAAGAACGTCCACATTTTCCACTACCACCACACTATGTTAAAAAATTCAAATATGCCATTATGGCCCCAGGTTTGAATTCAAACAATAGATTTTTTTAAATCACATAAGTCTTGAGCCTACCGAAAGAAAATAACATTTAATAAATAACACTGGCACTCCGGGAGTGCTGACAGAAGTGAAAAGTTAAAACAATAGCGCACATACCAGCATGCGGCGCGCGACCCGCCCGCCCCGTTCTACCTCATAACGTACAGGTTTCGGTGTCGCGAGTTTAATGTTTTTTCCCATCTCAAAAAATGTTCAACGCGTCTATAGGAATTTTCAGTTCAACGAGTACATGCGAGTTTACATATAACATAATTTACGCAGCAAAGGAACGTTATACTAATTATAGCTAGGTAATACTTGTGGCTTACAAAACTGGCTTCAAAAATAAAATTCTTGTGACCGCTCCACAGTCCACGCTTGTGATAGCTCGGGTGAAATATTTCCAGAGACATAGTCAGCTCCGAGCACTCCTTTAATGGAGTTGATCACTTTGAGTTTTTCGTGATAACTGCAAACATCTGCCAGTGTCTAAGTGCCTTTACACACGTGCCGCAAACCCCGTCGGATTTTGTATGGATTTTGCCGCCGCCCCGGAGTTTCACCGCCGGCGTTCCGGCACAAAATCTATATAAAATCCGGCGGCGCCGGGATCTGTCGCGCATATGTAAGCGAACTAAATATTTTTTAGAGATTTTCACAATACGCATGTAAAGTACAAAGACTGGCCGCACGATTGCTATATCGTATAGAGAATACTCAGTTTAACTATGTCTATGGAAAATACTGACACATAAGTTAACTGAAGACTACATTCTGTATGACCGAGCATTTTCCAGAAATTTCTGGTAGTTCCATTTCTTATAGTTCATAATTTGTCTGCCGTTCATGACGGTGTGCACCATAATCTTTTCGTTGTACTCCAAGTTTGCTAGGAGCTGAAATAATAAACAATCTACGTAAGTTTTTGTTTTGCCTGCACCATATTATATACAAAATTTAAATAAACTAAGAGATTCTTATTTATCATAAATTTCTATACGCAGATGACTACTTCTGAATACAAAAAAAAACATATGTTTATTATACCTTGGGGGTTAATAGAAAATATTGCGAATTTTCGCTCTCTGTAGTAACTTTTACGAGGAGTTGGAACATTTTTCGCTCGTTTATAGGATCCATACCCTGGTTTATTTCATCCACACATCTAAAAAATAAGAATAGGTACATATAATATATAAAATTTATAAATATTTCAATAGAGCTGAAAATCGAAGTATCAAGTGTCAGATTTGACAACTCTACACGATTTTCAGCTCTATTGTACTAGCGCAGAGTATACTATTTACAGTAATGTTTTTTCTGTCTTATGTAGCCTTAGTTATTTATTGAGAACAATTTTGTGGAAAGCGTTTCTTTGAGATGCCAAAGTGTTAGTTGTTGAGTCACATCAGTACGACGTGCCCGGTCCAAGGGGGTGAGAGGGGGACACATATGCATTACCACACGACGTGGCGATACTGTTTTGTAAAATTTGATCCAGGGATTGCAAACCCCTGAGTGTTTGTTTAGGTTTTTTTTTCTGTGTGGTGGTGAACTTTACTTTTGCGGTGTTACCTGAAGGGCACGCTGGCCAGCCGTTGCAGCGCCAGCAGGTACATGGCAGTGGCCAGCGCGCGCTCGCCGCCCGACTGCGCGTGGCGAGTCAGCTGCGCCAGCTGCTCACCCGCGCGGAACTTCACTAGGACGCCCACGCCGTACTTGTCGTAGTCGTCCTACAACAGAATAGCGATGCGCATGCGTACCTTCTAGCGTACAGAAGTATCACCATCTATCAGGTACGGGTGTAAAAAATACCTACACTTGCCAGAGCAACCCGCTTGCAAGCAAAATTAATCTTATAGCCGAGCGCAAATGATGATTGTTATAATATGCGCGAGCGTGACGGAACAAGACTATCTGGATAGCCCATTGTATAGCGAGCCGGTCGGACCGGACATGTTTACTGTACATAGGATTCCAAATATCTCCCACACTTCCGACAATTTATTTTCCTCGGCGATCATCGCATTTTATGGAAGTGATAGATCGCCTATTAAGGATGGAAAACGAAGTTTTCTGAAAGACTTTAATAACCTTGTTGTATGTTATGACGAGCCAAGCAAGACCACGTGCGTATTAAATTATTAAAAGCATTAATAACCGAAGTTTTTGAACATTTAAATCATTATCTATCTTTTGAATGGCCAATTGGGTTTTTGAAAAAAAAATAATTGATTTTTTTTTATGTATTTTAAAACTTTATTAATAATAATATTGATATTTAATGCAAAAAACTTTAAAAAAAATCAATTAATTATAAACAATTAAAAATTGATGAAATTTAAATAAAAATCACGTGACTATAAACGCGCCATAATCCGTCATCATGTTCAACTAATTCGTAAAAATAATATTTGTATTGTAAATGGACGGGTATGTCCAGAACACCGAGTTCGGAGTAAAGATTATTCAGTTACTTTAACTATTAATGAAAAGTCAAGAAAAATTCAGGATGTTCAATGCCACGACTGTGCAGCTTCAGCAGCAGCATAAATAATAATTATTAATAACAATGGTATTAAGAAATACTTACATCGAAATGATCTGTAGTGTTTCTACAGTTAATAGAAGGGATGATAAATGACCAAACCCAACGAGTGCTGTTTGTACACTGGTTTATTAATTAATAGAATGGAACAATGTGGAATGTATATGCTGACACAGCAAACGGCGATCGACTCGTTTAACCTAATTATCTTGTACTTTGTACATGAACTTCACAACAAAAAAATTCGATTTTGTTTGGGGATTATCACGGTGCACTGCTTGAAACCATTTATTTCGACGTTTGTCATCTTGGCGAACATTTAAAAACATTTTGTCAGGAGTTGTTCTTGTAGTATTCGTACATAATGGTACAAAACAAGAACGATAACTTTTGAGGTTCGACATTTTTAATATAAATATTTAACAATGACAACAAAATTAAACTTAGATCAAAATACTGTATTTATTATTTTTCTATCAACTGCAATGAGTGAAAACTAACATTATGATGTCACACGCGCTCGGGAGTTGTCGGCGTGTCTTCGGTACTGGATTCAAAAATTAATTTTTATTTTGAAATAACTTTTGAATTATTGCGAAAAAAAAATAGTTTTGTTATAAAACTTATATGTATATGATCTTTCCATTTATCACAAAAAAAAATATTCCAAAAACCCAATTAGCTTCATGAAATTCATTTAACGTTTCCTTTGTAAATTTATCGTAATTTATTACCATTTGAAAATGTTTTTAAGATAAATTTATCACTTTTATTAAGGTATTAATTCCGATGTTCCGTACATCGGAATTTATATTTTCACACAGATTACTAAATAGTTACTACGTAAGTACGGATCCGCGTATAGATAGCAAGATATAAGAAATGTTTTGTGTAACAAATCCAGACATTGACCAATAAAATAAACCTTATTGCCACGTTTTAAGATATGCAACTTATAAACCACTTTGGAGGCCGATTTCTCGAAAATGGTTGACTCTGTAAAATAATAATTTATTAAACCTTGCCTATATTTTAAAAGACCTATTCAACGATACCACACACGATGGGGTAGAACAAAAAAATATTTTTCATCGCAACTTCACATGTTTGGAGAGCCACCCCTAAAATGTAAAATTATTATTATTTTATGATGCCGGAACCGAGATCTATACACAATCTTTGACTTTACCAAATTTTATCAATTTATATTCATTATTACGGCAATTAGAAGCGCAGACGGACGGACAGACAGACAGACAGACGGACGGACGGACAGAGCTATACTATAAGGGTTTCTTGATTATTACGGAACTATTTTTAAATGGTTTAGGACCACGCGACCTCTTTTTGTAAATTTTGTTGTTTTTATTATACTAAAAATCATATATTTTTTTAATATTTTTTAACCAATTTTTAGATAAAGAAGTACTGTTTTTGTCATAATTATTAGTTTTGTAGGATTAAATTTTATTTGGTCGCAAAATGTACCGAAAAACAGCAAATTTATGTCAAATTCGTAAACGCAGCTTAAGTTAAACGATGTTGAAATTCTAGAGAAATTACAGATCATAAAGCGTTATATAATAGGTTTTTACCTATGAAATTGCCGTTCTGCAGTACTGGCCATTTCAAATCAAAATATTTTTTGTTTGGCTAAGAATTCTAATTTCAAATTAATTTTATTTTAAAAACATGGAATTCTTTTTCCAAAAGTAGTCATTTGTTTATTGATTAGTATTACATTTTCATCGCATTTCAATCTTTTTCGTCATCATGGATACGTTAAAAATTCGAGTAATTATGGAATATGAGTACCGTCGTGGCAGCAACGCGGCACAAGCGGCACGCAACATCAACGACGTTTACGGAGCTAACACTACAAACCAACGCACCACCTGTTATTGATTTGCTCGCTTCCGTTCTGGAAATTTCGACCTGAAAAATGAACCTCGCGGTCGTCCGAAGACTTTGGTCGACAATGACGAATTAAAGGCGATTATGGAAGCTGATGATACACAATCTACGGCTGAATTAGCAGCAGCTTTCGATGTTAGCGTCAAAACAATAATGGTCCATTTGCGTCAAATTGTCAAGGTAAAATGCTTGACAAATGGGTGCCCCACAAACTCAATGATCGCCAGCGTGAAGTACGCGTCGAGACGTGCCTTGCAGTGCTCAACAGACACAAATGAAGGAATTTTGAACCGCATTGTTACCTGCGATGAAAAATTGATTCTGTTTGATAACCGCAAGCGCTCAGCAAGTTGGTTGGATCCTGATTCAGCACCTAAACAATGCCCTAAACAAAAACTTACCCCTAGAAAAGTGATGGTCACTGTTTGGTGGTCTAGCGCCGGTGTGATTCGTCAAAGCTTCTTACCAAACGGGGTGAGCATTACTGCAGATGTGTACTGTGAAGCACTGAACACAATGATGGAGAAGCTGGCACATCTCCAACCAGCATTGGTCAATCGCTCGTCTCCGCTGCTCCTGCACGACAACGCGCGACCTCATACTGCACAGCAGACGGTCTCCAAGTTGCAAGAACTGGGGTTAAAAGCTCTCCGTCATCCGCCATACTCACCAGACCTTGCGCCTACAGACTACTACTTGTTCCAGAATTTGGATAACTTCTTGGCGGGAAAAAAATTCAATACCCGAGAGGCAGTACAAAATGCCTTCGAAGAATTTGTTGCCTCCCGTCCAGCTGATTTATTTAAGAAGGGCATCAATAAACTGCCACTGCGTTGGCAAAGATGCATTGATTGCATGGGTGATTACTTCGATTAATACAAATAAAAAATTCATGAAAAAAAATCGTTTAAATTTTTTCATACAAAACGGCAATTTCATACGTAAAGACCTAATATTATAATTTTTTATACTATTATTAATGTAAAATTTACAAAACGGAATTGAATTGATATTAATGTCAAATCTTCTATATATTATTACAATCTAGAAGACTTTTTGTAGGTTGCTGCAATTCAAAATTAGCTGAATTTTATGTTGTACTCACATCGCCACCACCTTTGTCGAGTTTGATTTCCCCCGCACAGCCCAGTTTCTCGAACATACTGCCGAAACTCCTGTCGATATTCCGTATGAGCTCTTCGAGTGGCGGCAGCCACCTTTGCCTGGAACGACAGCGATGGATCTTTTGAATATGTTCAATACAACTGTACATTTCTACCCACACTGAGACAGCAAGTGCGCGTGTGCTACTACACGTGTAGCTAGGCGAATTTGTCGCGATTTGACGCAATGGCGGCCGACAACCTCGTCTCGCGCGTAGTCACTACGCACGTGTTACATGCGTACCATTTTGCTGCTTACAGTCGCACTCAGAGACATTTAATGCTTACTTAAGGAGTCACTTAGTAGAGATTTTGACAGAAACTGTATAGACTTTATGTCAGTCTAAGTAGCTGCAATGCAAAGCATTAAATGTCCGGTTTCAGTAACCCATCTACCAATAACTATTTGTTAAAAACGTCGTCATTCAATCATTTGCAGGTTTTTGCGATACAAATGTGACGTTTATATCAAATAGTTATTGGTAGATAGGCTATTGAAACGGTCCGTAAGTGCAGTCGTAAGTCCTCATCCTTATCAATGCCGAGGATTTATTTTGTGCCATTTGAACTAAATCGAAAAATTACTTTACATAAAAACCACCACCGTTTTTTAAATCGGCGCCTCGACATGCCTTCTAAAGAACTTTACTCACCGGAGTCTTGTCATTTTCTCCTCTAACACTCTGTTGTTGTCGCTGGAGCTATTGACGTCGCTCTTAAGTCGGGCTATCGTCTGCTCGCGCTCTTCGTATTCTTTGACTGCCTAAAGATTAGAAACGTAAGTGAGTGAGATGAGTGATTTTACATCACAAAGAGCTGATGATGTTTAAATCTGCACGCCATACGGTTTACTAGCAGTCGTCCGTGACTTTGATCACGAAGAACGAAGTGTCATAGCGTAATTTATAGCCAAAAGCATATAAGCAAATTCCTCAATACATGGACTATCGATCAAGAATGAATTTTACAATAATGATACATGTTTTTTTAGAAACGAGCATTCATTTATAACAGTGCGATTTATGGGTTCTGCGACTAGCGCGTCTTATGCAGGTTAATTCAGATACAAGTTGTTCGGTAGAACGCAGTCAGTCTGAGAAATGGAGATCCGGCAGAGAAGACAAATCATTTTACCATCTCGTCAGTGGGGTCCATGCAGTCGATCCTGGTCTGCAACTCGAAGCAGTGCTGCTGCAGTTGCGCCAGCTCGGCCGGCAGCTTGTCGAACTCCACGCGGTACGGGAACTGCGGGTCGTGCGGCAGCTTGTTGTCGCACGTGCGCTTCGCCTCTATTAACTTCTCTTTGGCGTTCGACTTCGCCCGCGTTAGAAGCTTCTCGATGTTCTCCAGTGTAGCCTGTAAATATACGGAGTAGATTGTACATCAATACTGAAATGTAAGATATTATATGAAAACGATTAAAATAATTTTATGTTTGCTGCAAATGGCGGAAATAAAATAGTTTTAAACCCGAAGTGTCACTATCCCGCATCGACTTTTTTAAAGTTTAGTGTATATCACGCAAATATCGTTACTCTGTACCTCAACATTGCGCAATTCATTTTTGAGCTCTCGCAGTTGTGACTCCTGTTGCACAATAGAACTCCTACTGATATCCAGTTTTACCTGCAACAAAAGTGTGACGTCAAATAGGGTAAAGTAACCTATAACCGGTACTGCTGCAGCTTGAGTTTAGAAAAATTTACTACATAATACTTGGCTCGAATACACGGATCCACGCAAACATTTTACACTGTCTAAGCGTACATTATATGTATAGAGCCATAGGAGGTGTATAGAAATGTAGCCCCGATACAGAATAATTATTTCATTTAAACAAGCTAAAACGAAAGTTAATCGTATCAACATACCGAACATATTTCCTTATCAAGCGTCTTGTCTTGTAGACTCCTCATAATACCTTTAAGCTCTTGGTGCATCTTACACTGTCTCATAACACACTCCTTATGCTTCATCTTGCAGATGTCCTTTTCTTGTTCGATATTTAATGTGGGCTCTTGTTGGATTTCTTCTACCTTTCGCGTTTGTAAACGAATTTGAGCTTCTATAGTTTTAAGCTGGAAACAGGATGAAATAAGAATTACATCCTTCCTTAATTTTTTCGTGAAACATTTTTTTACAAACAAGATTTGAAATTTAAAATTTACAGTTATTTCAAGAATTAAATTGAAAATTGTATTTGACATAAAATGCATGTACCCTGTAGGTCGATTCTGCTAATTAAATCTTACAATAATACAGTTTCGACTCAGTCTCGATATCTTGAAACAGTAAAATGGTATTCTCATAAACGTCAAATCAGTATATGATATATAGACGATTCATTTATAATTCATTGAAAGTCTAAGTAAAATACGAGAATTGGGTTCTATTTTAAACCTAAGGTGCAAAAACTTGGGCGAGTTTACCCAAATTGCGACCTTTCCTTAATGTTAATACTGTAACACAGCATTTTCTTTATTTTGTTTACAGAAGATGTAACAGCAATAATTATGAAAAATAAACAATTAACATTTCCCATTTTATACACAGTCTCACGTTTATTTTCCTTCCCAGTTTATAATCATTGAAAAAAAAATCAAAAATTGTACCGTAGAGTAGGTAATAAATTAAGTCATCAATTACTATATTATGATCTTAAATCTAGAAAAGAAAATATGAGTTATTAAACGATAATAATATAAGTAAAACAATAAATTGTAAGATAAATTAATATTTTCGATTGATTCAATAATAACATTGATAGGGGAAACTGAAGACACTTGATTTTTAATCTCTATTTCCTGCATATGGGTCCAGTAAAAAAAAATGCCACTGGAATATGTGGAATTTATCTGGCTAAGCTACTAATAGAATACCAGTAAAAAAAAACTAATTTAAGTTAGTCCTTTTGACATCAAAGTGGTGAAACATCGAGAACTCCTCGAAATTTATAGGAACATATATGGTGATTTCGACTTTTTCTGAAGTAGTCCAAGCATATGCTACCAATAAGTAAGATTTTGCACCAAGGTATACCCTGGATCCAAAAGTACTGAACAGAACTTCTGACTCCTTATAGATACATGTTTGGGGATTTCAGCGTTATTTAAAGAACTGCTGATCTTTGAACATTACTTTGGCGTTTGTGAACCTATTTGCAAAATTCTTTTGTTATTGTAAAGGCTATATTTCGAAATTTGTCCCTTGGTCACCAAAGTGGTGACCTGATGATGGGATCCATGATAAATCGTGGGAACTCTTCAAAATTTATATGGACACGTGTAGTGATTTCGACTTTTTCTGAAGTAGTCCAAGCATATGCTACCAATAAGTAAGATTTTGCACCAAGGTATACCCTGGGTCCAAAAGTACTGGACAGAACTCCAGAGCCCTTATATATACATGTTCAAAGAACTGCAATCATGCATATGTTTGTATTAAAATTTTCTAAATAATTCCCCTTTTCATTTCGGCTAAAATTTTAACTATTTCTCTACTCAATCTTCTTAATTTAGAAGTCGGTACCAGCAAATTTGAAAGTGAGTTCTATAAAATATTTTTTTGGCTAGTACCGAATTTAAAAGGGGAATTATTTAGAAAATAAGGTTTTATTTCATACTTTTTTGTGCATATTACTTTGGTTTAAGTCGGTTTTAATTTTTTGTTTAAAAATAGTGATTAAAATAGAGCACTAAAACAAAACAATAATTTGCGCCCAATGCACCCAAAACGTTGAACGAAAACCTTGTGAAGAAACAATTTCCTTGGACGCACGAGATGCCCCGAGATTAATAAATTAAAATTCACTTTTAATTTACCGGCTTGTATGGATAAAAATCAACCTTATATTTATATAAATAAAAAACCAATGGAAAATTACAAAATTATTAGATTTTCATTTTTTCCAGGAGGGTAGGGATATGGCGCTAAGCGCAGTAAAAACAAAGTATCGTTGTTCTGTATTATAATAGACTAGCTGTTGCCCGCGGCTCCGCCCGCGTAAATACAGTATCTCTCGGGAACACTGTACTTTTTTGGAATAAAAGTAGCCTACCAGAGCCTAAGCTACTACCATACCAAATTTCATCGAAATCCGTTCACTAGTTTTTGCGTGAAAGAGAAACAAACATCCCTATATCCATCCTCACAAACTTTCACATTTATAATATAAGTAGGATTAAATTAGCTTACGCTTATTACTATTCCGCGAATCTTACGCTGCTATGTAACCATATACAGCGGAAACCCATACGTCATAAATTGTAACTTTACTCTTGGGAAAAGCTTCAGTCCTATATAGAGTGTTTTTTCAGTCAGTGTCTGCCAAACTTTCAGGAGTGAATATACTCTTGAATATAAGCAACTTTTACTATGGGGTCAACTTTCCTACTTGAAAAAAAAAACAGCTGTTTCCTATAAAATGCTATCTATGCCGTAGACCTTTTGTAGGAAACAGCTGATTTCATTCAAGAGTATATTCACTCCTGAAAGTTTGGACACTGACTGAAAAAACACCCGGTATAAACTAGTATTTGCCCGCGATTTCACTCGCGTGAAATTGGGATTTAAACGACATCGTTATGATAATTTAAAACTTTGATCTCCAAATTTACCTTCCTAGGGGCTGAATTTTGAAAAAACGCTGAAGTAAGTAACTCATTATTCCGTACTCAATTGATACGAAATATCATACAAATATGTCCAAGAAATAAAAAGTTTTATACAAACTTTTATCCCCTTGGGGGTTGAATTTTGAAAAATCCTTCCTTAGTGGGGATGCCTACGTCATATAAGAAATACGTGTGCAAAACTTCAAATTTCTAGCCTGTGCGTTGATACATCAGTTAATCAGCTTTGCCTTTTACATAATAAATAGTTATAATAAGATAATGGTCACATGTAACTTTGTTCTATGCATAATCAGCTCGAATTATAGTACTAAACAAGACTCTCTAAACCACAGAATACATAATAGACTAAGCCCACAATGATGTGGAAATATGTTGGTATTTAATTTAAAAGTGGTTTTTGCTTTTGTTGATATTGTTTTAGTTCGATGATGTCACCAGTACCTAGAATTATTTACTTTGTAAAGATACTGATGATGATTGATGATGATAATTATGATTGCGGGTAGCAAATAAATGTTCAAAGTCCTACGATATCTTTTTCAGTGTCAAATACTAAGATACCGCATCATTAGAATATAGTGATCAAAATATGATGATGATAATAATAATAATAATAATTGCTTGAAGTAGAAATAACTCATCAGAGTCCGTGTCTCTATATATTTCGAAGGGTTCCCTCGATTCCTCATGGATGGAGACAACATTTGAGGTAAACCAATTACAAAAAAAATTTAAATCGGTCCACAAACGGCCGAGAATAGCTGAACATACAAAAAAAATCCCACTGTCGAATGTATAAGCTCCTCCTTTTCGGAAGTCGGTTAATAATGATTCATATTTAAAAATCAAATACAAGAGTATTTACGCTTCACACTTTTTTACCCTTGTTGGAAAGAGTTAGCAATAGGTGCCTCTCTCTCTCACAAATTTAAGGGCTGCATTGTTAAATTAAAATAATGAGTTTAATTACTTTTTTTTATAAATTGTAAATTTCTTGGAAGTTAATAACTTAGTTTTGTTTTTTTATAATTTTATCTTTTGTACTAAATACTTAACTACTTATAATATTATGCAACAAATATTATATTAGATGAGCGCATCTCGCCGTCAGACACTCGTTTGGCGAGATATAACTTGAATTGTATAATATGTTTATTTTTATGAATAAACAAATAAAATAAAAAAATACACATTTCCTTACCATTTCCACGCCCTCGTTGATGCGTTTTCTTCTCAAGTTCAAATCGTTGAGATTCACTTCCAGTATTTGTAATTTGTTGTCTATGTCTTGCATCTTCGCTCGGTGTGTCTGTGCTGTTTGCTCGAATTTTAACCGTCTAAAAAACATTATATTATAGTAAAGTGTCACACATCTTATTAAAATAAATGAATATTATAATTTATCATATTCATTATTCAATCATTTCTGATATTTTCGCCTAAGAAACCCATACTTATAGTAAAATAAATATTTCGCAAGACTTTAGACTTATAAAATTTTCATAAAAATTGCCGATTCTGGTCCCCGTAACACAAGTTCTTCGGATACTTCGAACGGGGCCAGATTGACGTGGTGTGAAGCGTCCATAGATATTATTATTAGACATTCATATTCTTTTTATAGCTTTCATGTTAGCTACATTTACGGTAAATAATGATTATTTTTTTTATAATCGTAGACAGGTCATATTATCCGAGCCCTGACGTCACTGATGGATCTATTGTGACTCCTTCGCGTTATAATACCGTCCCAACCATATGCTGCTCATAAACTGAACGATATTGCTGGGGTTGGTGCTGCGAATTTCCTCTGTGGCAGATTATTCGTGCTGCCCAAAGTACCTGTTTAAATTAATGAAACAGCTCATTAGCTACATCAAAACTATAAAAAGAAATAAATTGAAAGCACAAATTTTAAAAAATATTCGCCATTTTTTTCATCTTAAAAGTAAAAAATCTTGCAAAATATTTGTTTTAGTATGTGTGTTTGTTAGACGAAAATATCAGAAATGATGGGAACTACAAACCCTAAAAGCAGCGGTCGTCAAACTGCGGCCCGCGCTTTTGTAGGGCCCGCGCGATTTTACTCGCTCGCGCTTAACTTAAGGAGCGTAATACTATATTATTTAGTATCGACGTTGTTTAAGGCTGTTGATTTTATAGTACTCTCCCTAACGCGCACTGTCTTTCAGGGTTGAAAGCTCAATCAGTATATAAGATGTAAAATAGAAAAAAAACTTGCGCGCTCGCTTGCGTTTAGCATAAAAAGTAGTTGTGAAGTGCACAGATACAATATGACGTATGTATTAGGTCATTACATATGAAATTGGCGTTTTGTAAAGGAGGAACATAAAGTCGATTTTTTTAAACATAATATATTTCTTTAATCAAAGTTTATACCATTGCTATTTATGCACTTTTACCATCTCATGGGTAGTTCATCGATTCCTTTACTAAAAAAAACCATTCGGACAGGAATCAATAAAATCTTTCAAGGCGCTTTGGACTGCCCCATCGGAGTTGAATTTTTTCCCTTGCAAGAAGTTATCAAAATTTAAAAAAAAATGGTCATCTGTTGGAGCAAGGTCCGGGGAGTACGGTGGATATCTTAGACATTCCAATTGAAGCTCCTCTAATTTGGTAGCCGTCTGTTGTGCTGTGTGTGGTCTAGCGTTGTCCTGAAGCAGCAGTGGCCTAGAGCGAATGACCAATCTCGGTTGTTTAGCAGCTAGCTCTTCCATCATAATTTGCAGTTGCTGGCAATAGACATCTGCCGTAATTGTCTGGCCAGATTTAAGAAAGCTGTAGTGAACGACATCGGCACTAGTCCATCAAACGCTCACAAATAACTTTTTTTTAGTCATTTTCCGCTTGGGGGAGGCTTTGGCTAGTTCGCCAGAGTTCAGCCATTGCGATGAGCGTTTTCGATTATCGTACAGGATCCACTTTTCATCACAGGTAATGATTCGATTTAAAATTCCTTCATTATTGTGCCGGTGGAGTAATGTAACGCAGCAGTCGACGCGCGTTTGTCGGTTTGCTGCACTCAATTTATGAGGTACCAACCTTTCAAGCTTTTTCACCTTCCCTTTTGCTTTTTTTGCTTCAAGTGGATTAAAATAGTTTTATCACTAACACCGCAGCCTGCAGCTAACTCGGACGTGGTTTGCGATGGACCCGCTTCCACAATAGCCTTCAATTCTTCATTATCAACTTTGGTCTCCGGCCGTCCACGGGGCTTGTTCTGCAGGTCGAAATTTCCAGAACGAAAACGTTGAAACCAAAAACGCACTGTGTTTTGTTTTGCGACACCGCCGCCATACACATCATTAATCCTTCGAGCCGTTTCTGCAGCACTGGTGCCACGGTGGAACTCGTACTCGAAAATAATACTATTTTTAAAGTTTTTAATTTTATAAAGTATTTAAAGTTTAAACCAAAAGAGGAAAAAACAAATGAATTACGATTTTCGAAACACAAATACATGGGTAAATAGCGGTATAAATTTGAAATTGAAATTACTAACCAGAGATGATATATGTGAGATCAAAGTAGCCAGTAGGTACGACAAAACGCTAATTTCATATGTAAAGGCCGAATATATTAGGTTCATCATCAGCCAATTTTCAAATTCATCAATCAAACTCATTGATTAAATTTTCTGTATACTCACTGGTTGTTAAGATCCGATATTTTCTCGACGTCCACGGTGTTGGCTAATAACTTTGCTGGTCTTATTTCGATCGTCGAACTTGACTTAACACCGCTGTACGCCGACACTCGCACCGTGAATCTATGATTTTCTATAAAAATAGAAAATAAAAATTAGAATGTGCCCACAATGAGAGATACATAATGAAAATGATTTTTTTTTATTTCCAAATGAAACTTAACAAGCTTTTTTCGGAAAGTCAAAAGAAAAAGCTACCACCGGTTCAACTCTAACCCGCCGAGAAGAACCGGCGCGGCGTAAGAAACTCGCACGGGGCCATCTTTTAGCAAAAAGATGGAAAAGTGTAATTTTAAAAGAAATATATATTTTACATTGTAAACTTAAATATATGTTAAATATAACAAAAGTCAAAAGTATACGAGTACATAGAGACAGCCTTGAAGGGGTGCATCTTATTCCCAAGGTGTGCAATCGTTAATAAAATCATTTACTTTATAATAAGTTTTAGCACACAAACGTTCTTTGACTACTTTTAAAAATTTATTAATAGAAAGACTTTGAACGTTTCAGCATGGCGATCCGAAGAAATAATTTTAAAGAATAAATATTCTATTTAAAACATTTCGTTGCAAAATAGTTCTTAATCCATGGCAACAAGGTCGTCAATAGAAGTTAACATTTCTAAATGGCCATATTTTAAAAATGGCCAAAAATGATCAAATTTTCAAGCAAATGACTGAACGTAAAGAAACTGTTTGTATTGGACCGCTATGATGTGGAGTAGTTGACATTATTGTAAGACTATTAGATATTGAAATAAGAAAACGTTTCTACTTTAGCTGTCAAAAGAGGCCATTTTGTGAGCTCATGCTCGGGAAGAAAAGAAATGTTAATTCTCATAACGACGATGCATCGACATTTTGCTCCGAATGGCATATAATATAAGCCTATTACAAATCTGCACTCTGCGAGATTAGGTATTTGAAGCAGTTCCGACATTTCGCATTTTGTAGTAATTTTGCAGTTTTATTTATCGTTTTTATTGAAATAGGTTAATAAATTCATGCTTTAAAATTATAAAATATTTATTCCTCATGAAGTAACAAATGTTCTGATATAAATTTTGCTTAGTAATATTATCGTAGATAGAAGTAATTCACAGTTAACTTAAAGCGATTTTGGAAGTTTTTTTTGGCTTAGAATAAGATTTTTTTTCTATATTAAATCAAAGATATTTAAAAATTCTAAGGCCGCTACGAACTATACGACTATATAGGACATAACATTCTCATTTAATTATTTCATTTGCTTAGAACAGTAGTTCAATCCAGGAGCTCATAAAAGTGCCTTCGCCCATTTTATGAAAATATTTCATTTGCAAAATTATTTTCTTGTTGTAAAGAATATAATTATAAATTGGTCCCTTAGTCACCAAAGTGCAGACCCGATGATGGCATCCGAGGAATCGAGTCTCGAGAGAACTCTTCAAAATTTATAAGGACATTTATAGTGACTTCGACTTTTATTGAAGTAACTTAAGCATATGCTACCAAAAAGTTAAATTTTGTGCCAAGGTATACCCTAGATCCAAAAGCACTCAACAGAACTCTCAGTAACTCACTCACAAGTCACTAAAGATACACGTTTAGAAATTTCGGCATTGTTTAAAGAACTGCAAGCATATTATGCCATTATGCCACTAACAGTAATCATCATTATCACCACCATCTTCTCACGATACACCAACGTATTATTATAGTGACATAGGTACTCCTCATGGTATTGTACACCGAAATCAATGTCTTTGAAATTTTGCTATTGCCAAAATTATATTCATGATCATTATTATCACTGTAATATTATATTAAATGCTTTCTGCTACAGTTTTTCCGCCGACTACTACAAATATTGATAATAATAATTAAATAATATAGTGTCTTATGATTATCATCACTGGTGATTGTTTATTGATCCATTGATCGGTAATGCTTATTTGGGGAAATGCCACGGCCTCTCAAAAAACCGACATAAAATAACGCTTGAGTTTGTTTTGCAGAGTTTGAGAATACTGTAGGCTTTTTTGTATTAGTAACTTTCTTAAAATGTGTTAATACAACAAATATAACTAAAAAGGGAATAAAAAAATATTTTTGAACAAAAAATGAAAACCGACTTCCAAAGTAAAAATGCACAAAAAAGTATGAAATAATTCTTATTTTCTAAATTTGAACGAGACAATATAAGGTCTGATCATCGACCGGATCGATTGGAAGGAAGAAAAATCAATTACGGATACATGATTCGGGCACATGATTTACTGCTTATGTGAAGACGTTTAGGCAGAAAAATATTTGTCATACTCAAATTAAATAACCTAACCAAGAGCATGTCAGGACATGTTAAGGAGGGTTCCGTAACTATAAACGCGCTATAGGTTTTTTCTAATTACTTCAAAAGTTACTGTCTGATTTCGTTCAAAATAATTTTCCTAAAGAGTATTTAGCACGATCTATCAGCGACACCGCCGCCATACACATCATTAATCCTTCGAGCCGTAAGGACCTAATATATTCGGTTTCTCGAAAATGGCTGAGAGCCAAGTATTATCATTAAATTTAGTATGCAGGGAGTTTTGGGGGAGAAAAATCGATCTAGCTAGTTATCCCTGGAAATCTGGGCATTTTTAAGCTATACATGTTTTTTTGTTTCGTGGTGCGACATTATATCAATAATTTCGACTCTAATGTGTCAGTCCGATTGGCAGTTTGGTATGTGTAATTTTTGCGTTGTTTGTAATTTCGGAATACCACATTCGATAGGGTTCGAACCCCGGTGAAATATTTTTGCCCTTTTTTTTATTTTTTGTAAACTCAGGTACTTTTCGAAATAAGTCGGCTAAAATTTTAACTATTTTTCTACTCAATCTTCATATTTTTGAAGTCCCGGTACCAGCAAACTTGAACGTGATTTCTATAAATGTAGCGAGCAAGGACCTCTTGATATGTAAGTCCTTCTTACGCTTGAGTGGTGATGATAATAATACAGCAACAATTCTTATATTCTCCTTTATTGGTACTTATCACAGATACGTATTACAAATGAGATATGTCTAACGCAATAGGCTTGTTTCCACTAAGAATAAATCGGATGGCTTAGAGTTTCTAATGATTAACCATGATAATTAGTGAACAAAAAAACAACTTTTTATTAAAATAATAAAAGATAATTAATATTTTTGGAAAATAAAAACGACATAATGAGGCGTTTTATCACGTGACATTAAACACCAATCAGAGAAGCGTGACGTCACACCTCGCAAAACACTTGTAAGTTGTAGCTGTGATTATCGGAAATCAAAATTATCGAGAGTTGGCAGTACTCTTAAATATATGACAGCAAAAGATTTATCCAAGGGCAGCCCTCTTTTACAACCAAATTCATCGGTTTTGCTGAAGTTTTTAGAAATAAACACAGAAATAAATTGTGGAAGCAGTTGATAAATTAAGAGCATCTTGCCTCCTTGCCATTTCTAACCACTTTCTTCGTATTTGTTTATTGTTAGGTACATATATGAATAATTTGTTTGGCATTTTTATCGTTGTTCTTTTACATTGAGGCACTACACAATATTTATAATACTAGGAATTCATTATTTAATAAAAAACACAATTGACTGTCATAAACAAACACGGCTGTTTCGCGAGGTGTGACGTCATTCAAGACGCCATGACAGTCTTGGCCTTTTTCGCGGTCGATTTCAAGTTAATTTCTAAAAACTCCAAAATACTAATGTAAAAGACCTGTTTTTCTTAAAATAATATATTTTTGGGGTAAAATAGATGCTAAGCTATAGTTTTAAACAAATTTCCAAATTTTGTCAACTAGCCTATTACGTTTACAGTCTACACTGAGAATAGCCTTTTACTTATCTAAAATAAACCTAACTAAATAGGCTTTACTTCATGACATCTGTCAATATGACATTGACAATTACATCTCATAAACTTACTGTTGTCATTATGCAACACTATAAAATCTTGTTTTTATCGGGATATTTTTTGGGCTAGTACCGACTTTAATATTATAAAGATTTAGTCGAGAAATAGTGAAAATCATAGCCGAATTTAAAAAGGGGAATTATTTAGAAAATAAGATTTATTTCATACCTATTTGTGCATTTTTTCTTTGGAAGGCGGTTTTTATTTTTTGTTTAATTTCCTTACAGATTTCTGTCATCATCATTTTTATCATTATAGCTACATAATTGTTATTTGTTATTTGTATGCACACTACCTGTGAAAAAGTATGTGATATTTGCGGGCACTTTCCCGCTGTTCTTGTAGGTATGATCATTGCCGATCGGTATCTTGTGTATTCTGTATTGCGAGCACAGATAACGAATAATCGCGTCTGGAGCCGATATCGTATCCACCAGGTACGTGTAGAAACCTAGATAACTGGAAAGAAAAAAATAATCAAAATTAGTTAATGGAATCAGGCGTTACTTTGCGGAAATCCATAGCATGCAATAGGCTAGATGACTGATTATTTTATTGCATAAAATATAAATGATTAGTACTCTGAAATATGAGTAACTTCTCAGAAGAAACAGTATATCAAAAGTCAATATTTTCAAAGGTACAGTGATTTGTATACAAAATTTCGCATGTCTCGTGAAAACGCTCCATACTAAAGTCGTACCTAGCTCTGTGTCGTCACGCCTAGGTAAAAGTGTATGATGTATCCCACCAAACACATTTTCATGTAAAGTGATGCCAATATCGCACTGTCAAAAAGTTATTAGATCGAATGTAAAACCAAGCTTCTGACTCTACACGTCTTATCTCTACAAGCCTAACTTCACAAACATTATCCTTTTTTTCTTTGTTGTTTGATTGTTACTATATTATATAAGTGACAGTTAAGAGCGATTCTTGGCTTATATACTATTATATTCGACTGTAGCTGACTGTTGTGCATTAATACTACTAAAGTCAATATTTATAAGGTGAACACCTTGCAAATTAGTCCTCTAGATAATGCTTCATAATCCTGGCCACAAGAGAACATGACGACCCAATAGATTATTTGATCTGTTATGTAAACATTTTGCACGTGTATTCCTCATATGACGTAGGCATGACAGGAACTAAGGAAGGAGTTTCCAAAATTCAACCCCAAGGGGGTAAAATATGTAATAATTAAATAGTAAATAAAGGGGGTAAAGTTTGTATGAAACTTTGTATTCCTTGGACAAATCTGCATGGTATTTCGTATGAATTGGGTACGGAAAAAAATGAGTTTACGTAACTAATTTTTTTCCGTACTTTGCGTACCGTACCTACTATTTTTTACGTTCCGTTTAGTGTTTTTTTAAATTCTGCCCCTGAGAGGGTAAAAAAGGGGATGAAAGTTTAAAACCTTTTTCACGCGGGCGAAGCCGTGGAAAAATGCTAGTATAATATAATATTGAGAATTTCGGAAACGGCTTCCAGTTTTCAGCTACTAAGCGACAGACTTTCCGTTGCTGGCAAATTGGTTGCGGGTTCAAATCCCAGTCAGACGAAATGTTTGAAGTGAAAACTGATTTAGTCGCGAAGGGCACTTTTTGATAGGAGAAAATCTTATTGGTTCGCGTCACCGACATGCTCATGACTGACTCGTTGAAAGTCCGTTCAAAATTATTTTACCTCCGACTTGTCCTTTATGCCGATTTATTCCGACTTTAAGGATCTTAGTTTGTCATGTTTTTTCTTTCGTCGTCTACAAATAAGATATGAGTACTTTCGATTACAAATTTCAGATGCGTAAAACACAGTAGGCGGTTGGATTTTTCGTTGTTGACCAATTAGTCTCGGGTTCGAATCACGGTCGGACAAAATATCACTATTCTTCTTTTTTATATAATTTTTCTGGAACTACTAAAACTCCGAGCAATGCTTGGTCTCCCAGGTACTATATTATAATGTTGTTGAAAGCGGTTTAACACCTAATTATTATATTATTTACTTTCTCTAAGTTGTTGTAAATACTCGTATAAATAGATGGGTGAAATCTAAAATTAAAATAGATGATGATGATCTAAAATTGAAATAGAATCTCGTGCTTTCGCGTCACCGACATACTTATAACAGTATATTATCTGTAGCTACATACAGCTGTTGACGTATTGTGCAACATAAATATATTTAGTTATAAGTGAAATTGAATGGATTTAGGTGAAAAGTTTTTATTATTTGTATTTCTTGAATTATTTTATATTTTTCTCCCGTACTATATACTCCCGAGTTATATTAATAACTCCGAGCAAAGCTCGATCTCCCGGGTCACTCCCGGGTACTTGTTATTATCCGAATCTTTAAGGGAAAACTATTTTCTATGATGTCTTAAGGCTATTAATATATTAATAGTATTATTGTCAGGGGTCGCACTGATGTCTGTCGGTAGCATTAAGCACTACTTGAATACACATCATTGATATTATTATGTTTATAATCTTTAGAGTATTTTCCTAGATGGCGCTTTTAACTAGATTTTATTTTCCTCAAAGCTAAGTGGATACTGTAAATATTTTGATTTACAAAACCTAAAAAGTATGTAAGTAACTTTTTTGTTTCTTGGTAATTTAATAATATTACATGTTGTTTTTCGACAGTCTTATACACTTCAATTAATTAATAATAATCGTTTTAATAATAAATCATAATATTTCTATAGTTTTGTTAAAAACGCCTTCTATCGCATATATTATGAACTATGTTAGTTATGTCGTCGTTCGTCGCTTGGATTGGAAACTAATTGACGTAACGACGATTCTATTATATTTCATTGTTATACTCGGCGCGGCGAACCTTGATGCCTATGACACTGACAGTTAATCTCACGACATAACATTGTAGGGCGTCACCATTAAATTAGGATCATATTGAAGGCGTCTAAAATGCCATTTATAAATTTTACGTAGCTTTATGCCATTACAATGATATTCAGTTGGAATTTTTAACAATTCTTAACATTTACAAGAAATTATCTCAATCTGAATTTAAGTTTAGTCCTGCAAAACTTACGTCGTGTGACATTTATCGACTAGTGCGGCAAGTATCGATAAAAAATGTCGATAATGGAAACCAGTGCACAATTATTTAACCATACTTAAATTTTAGTTCATTTATTATTGTATGGTACAGAAGATTACGATCATACCATACATACATGATACACACATGCTTATATACCCAAGAAAATTAAAAAAATAACTATAGGACAAAACGAAATGAAACAAAAGCTGTTTAACGATTATTTATTTACATATACAGGATGTAACAAAAGTAAGTTATAATACTTTAGGGAAAGCGAAAAATTTTCGCTTTCAGCGCTGCTACTTTACCAGTGAACTCTATATAAGGAACACATACACACCCTAAAGTATTATCACTTACTTTTGTTACAACCTGTATTTTATTCTGAATCTGATAATGACATGAGTGTTTGCGTCTCAGACTCGGAATCTGAACTGCAACTGCTGTCACCGACGTTTATCAATAATGGTTGATCTTCAATAGTGTCGTATCGCACATCTCGATCCCAATCATCGTAGCAAAGTTTTTTGGTCTTTTCTACGACTTTCCTCCAATTATCCGGAGTCACTTCACTACAAGCTTTTTCTAATAATGTCAGCATTTTATTGGCTGTAAACCTGAAACAATATTTATTTAGATTGAGTATGATGCAAAGTAAAAGAGTGAGATTGAAGTAAAAGTTCATAATTTGTACATAAAAGTTAAAATAAATACAAATTACCCACCTTTGATTTGCGCCCATATCATCTCAATGGCATTATATTGGCAGTGGTATGGCGGTAACCGAATCACTGTGTGACCTTTGGATTTTGCCATTTCATCCAAAAATATGTCCGCTTTGTTTGGAGTTTCTGTAGGTTCAATAATCTGACCAATTCCTTTTTAACAGTTGACTGTCAGCCACCATACCATTGCGTTGCAACCACTCTAGTATTTCACCTTTTTTACTGTTGCTGGTGGGTGGTTTGTTTACTTGTACGGAATGGTATGGGGCGTTGTCCATCAAAATATGGTGGGGCTCATGCAGATTATCCAAAAGTTTTATGAACCATTGCTTAAAGTTTTCGAAATTCATCTCTTCGTGAGAATCTGTTGTTTTAAATGATTTGAAGGCCAACAAGCAATTAGGCACAAAACCTTTGGCTGTACCAGCGTGGCAGATAATCGAACGCTGGCCCTTGCCTTCCGGAGCTTGGATACAGGATTTAGCTGTATCGTCTGTCCATGTTTTGGAGACTGTGTGATTGGTGTTAAGCCACGTTTCGTCCAGATAGACCACATTGTCCCAATTCTCGATTTTATTTATTTTCCGTAGAAAATCCCACCTCATCAATGCTATATCCTTACGCTCCATTAATACTTTTCTTTTGTTGTGACAAATTTTCCTTCCCATACCGAAATCCGCATTTTTTATGACTACTATGGCTATTACTATTTATGGCTGATCAGCGACGTCAATAACTTTTTACAAGTCGGCAGTTCACCTCGGAAGTAGTAACCGTAAATATGGTTACGTATCGCAGCCATGTCGAAGTCATCAGAACTGTTGACGGGATGTACCCTATTACATTTTTTCTTCTTTGGAGTTGAGAGTTTGTTCTCCTCCATCGACGATTTGCCGAACTTTTCCTTTGTGATTCGGGAAACGGTAGCCTTGCCAATCCTTAGAGCATCAGCAACACGTCGCGTACGTTGTCAAGTGGCAACAAAGGTCCGCCATTTTTTTGTTCACGAGCAAAGTAATCTCGCAAACGCACAACAAACTCCCGCGTTTCACTGTTGAGTACAGTTTTTCGTAGTCTTTTCGGCATTTTTCAATACCAACAATAACAAAACAGTAAAAAAAAACAAAAAACAGTAATAAAAAAGAAAACAGTAATAACAAGTAACACTCCAATAACAAAAAAACACGTGGCGCATACAAGGCGTTAATACAACAACAACATAACAGACATTAAAAATGCACATTATAATATTTTTCTAAACATGTTTACTAACGTGGCTGAATGCAAGCCAAGCCTTTGTCTATAAAAAAATTAAAAATCGACACGACCCATCACTAACACGAACTGTCATAGGGATCAAGGTTCGCCGCGCCGAGTATAATAACGGATCCCTACAACAATTTTCAGACCTCTAGCCTCAAAATTTGTGGAAGTCCCATACAAACTTCCATCCCCTAGTTTAAGACAAACTTCAATCCCCTAGTTTAAGGGATTGTAGGATAAAAGTTTGTATGAGACTTCTGTTAAATAATTAGAATATAACCTTTATATTTAATTTTCTTTTGAAATTACTACAGAATACTCGGAAAATATTTATTTCAATATTACGTCAGTTAGTTTCCAATCCAAGCGACGAACGACGACATATCGAACATAGTTCATAATATACGCGATAGATGGTTGGAAGATTAACTTTCATCCCCCAACCCCATAAACTATGGATGGGGATCCATAGTTTATGGGGTTGGAGGATAAAAGTTCCAATTTCGAAAATTATTAATTATTATGTTAGTTGGGTACTAATACAAGCTTACGTATCAAATTTCAGCTTCCTAGGACATTCGGAAGTACCATATAATTTGTTGATCATCAGTGAGTCAGTGACGAAATCAGGGGTTTTTAGATATCAATAAAATCTAAAGTATAAGAACTATGCCATCAAAACTTTATATGTTTATTACTCCTTTATTGGGAACATATTCTGAAAATTTAATTTATATGATATAATCCAAACCTAAGTTAAGGGTTCAAAAAACTGACGAAACGCTTCGAAAATAGTGGTCTGGTAGTGCCTTTGCGCTTCGCTTGGCTTATCTTGGCAGGGGCACGTTATTGCCCCCAGATTATGCCGCAGGAACATATTTATAAATAAATATCTCCGATATTTAACTAATTTAAAAATAGTTTACTAATTTAGCAAAAAAAAAAAACTTTTTTGTACTTTTTAGATGTAGGTATGTAATTAATAAACTACACATAAAATATTATATTTTTTTTACATTTACCAAATAGTAATGACTAATGCCTCAATATTTCTGAATATATTAATGAAACTAAATATTTTAGATGTAGTCATCTTATTTAGTTAATATTATACCTAGCAATATCCCGCGAAAAAAAATCTTTGAAGGTGCTTTGGACTGCCCCATCGGAGTTAAATTTTTTCCCTTACAAGAAGTTATCCAAATTTCGAATTATTATATTATAATAATTATATATAGCAATATTCCTATATTGCTAGTTAAAATATTAGGTCCTTACATATGAATTGGTGATTTTTCCTACTGGCCACTTAGATCTCAAATATATCTTCTTTCACATTGTGTAATTTATAGGTTATATTTAATGTAATTTTGTAAAATGTTATACTTCTCCTACTTCAGTTAATAATGTCTTATATGTCAAAACTCAAAATGTATCCGACTGAAGGACTTTGTATCCATGGATAAATAAAAAAAAAAAAAATTATATAAAATTATATTCTTAACCATATATATATATATATATGGTTAGGAACTCCAGTTTCAAAATACCGCTATTTACTCATGCATTTGTGTTTCGAAATCCGTAATTCTTTTGTTTTTTCCTCTTTTGTTTTTTTCTTTGCGTCACTCGGTTTACAAAATGGAAAACTTGAAATATCATATTATTTTCGAGTGTGAGTTCCACCGTGGCACCAGTGCTGCAGAAACGGCTCGAAGGATTAATGATGTGTATGGCGGCGGTGTCGCAAAAGAAAACACATTGCGTTTTTGGTTCCAACGTTTTCGTTCTGGAAATTTTGACCTGTAGAACAAGCCCCGTGGACGACCGGAGAATTGAAGGCTATTGTGGAAGCGAATCCATCGCAAACCACGTCCGAGTTAGGTGCAGGCTGCGGTGTTAGTGATAAAACTGTTTTAATCCACTTGAAGCAAATTGGGAAGGTGAAAAAGCTTGAAGAGTGGGTACCTCATAAATTGAGTGCGGCAAACCGACAAACGCGCGTCGACTGCTGCGTTACATTACTCAACCGGCACAATAATGAAGGGATTGTAAATCGAATCATTACTCGTGATGAAAAGTGGATCCTGTACGATAATCAGATACGGTCATCGCAATGGCGACAGACGGACGAATAGCAAAGTCTCAGTAATGGGGTCCCGTTTTTACCCTTTGGGTACGGAACCCTACAAATGGCACGTGGTCTAAAGAATATTTATTAGAGTTCATTGATGTATTGAAAACTTTAGAGTCACTATGGTTCATTAAATCTAAAGATATCTATTGCTATAAAAGAGAAATGCTTTCTATATCATATTACTGGAAAAATGTATGGCACAATAATTCGGTTTCGTACATAGCGTGACAGTTGCAGCAAAATACAATAAATAAATAGAATAGCCTAAACTAACCTAAGGAGGGTTCCGTAACTATCAACGCGCAATAGGTTTTCTTTGAATTACTTCAAAAGTTATAATGTTATTACAGAAGCTAGGAGAGCGGCGGACAGACAGATAGACAGACGGACTGGCAGAGCGAAATTATATTTCCCTCCTTTTCCTTAAGTATTACGGAACCCTAAAAACACGACCAAAGCTCGCGGCAATTTTCCGTGTATGTGATTGAATCCGTTCAGGCCGAAACTTAGATTAAAAAGCCTAGAATCCGGCTACGCGCATGAAAAGTGAAGCAAATCATACTGAGCCATATCGGCTCAGTTTGTTTGAACGACCCGTCAGTTGTCAGGGTCAAGCGCTAATGCATACATCTTCGACTATTAAAAACATTATGACGGTTTGTGTCGTTATTGGGTGTCACAATGCATCGGGAATGAATTTAAAAAGCTTTGGACATAACATTTCATACTTATGAACAATTTGACTTGTTTTAAGCCAAAGATTCAAAACATTTTTATTTTTTTTTATAACAGCTAAGAGGCAAACGAGCAAGACGGGTCACCTGATGGTGAGTGATTCATCGCCGCCCACGGTCACCAGCGACGCCAGTGCGTTGCCTACCCTTCAGGTAAGAATATGCTCTTTTCTTGAATAACCCAATGTCGCAGTTGTTGGGGAAGACCGCTGATGGCAACGAATTCCAGAGATTTACTGTGCGTGGCAGAAAACTGTTTTTAAAACGCATTGTAGTGGAACCTCACTTTCACACCTCGGGATGGTAGGAGGAGTGTTCCCCCTGTCGTCAAGAGTCGAGTTTTCCGCAAAGATAGAGCCAAGAAGATCGGCTTTCTCCCTTGCGGAATAGGCCACTGAACCATCCTCCCCGCGCAAAGGTGGAAGTGTCAACCGACAGAAATTACCCTGGACAGCCTTGGCGAGAGACCAGAACGCACGGGAGCCAGATGGCAGGCGTGCCAGTCTCTCGCCAATTCTCCCAATGTAATTCGATTTTGCCAATGCAATTTGCCTCTTAAAGAACCTGGAAGCAGAGTTGTACTTCTTCTTGAGTGAGTCAGAGTTTACGTCCTTAGCGGCCTTTGCCCTAGCCCAAGCTTGGTAGCATTCCCGCTTGCGACTATGTGCGTCACGGCAGGACCCACCAAACCAGGGCCGAGACCTGCCACCGACGGGCACCGATGAGCTAGGAACAAACAATTCCATGCCCTGCAGCACGACGCCGGCAACCGAGTCAGCGCAGGTGCTAGGATCCTCTGACTTGAAGCAAATCTGCCCCTATGGGTAGGATGCAAAGCAAGAGCGCATCCCGTCCAAGTCTGCCGACCTGTAGTGCCAAACACGTCGTCTACCAGATGGAAGTGGTTGCGACGAGATGGTGAGAGGCACCACGCTCCGAACTAGGCAATGGTCCGATGACCCAAGAGGAGCATCGCGACCCATACGCGAATGGGTTCGGGGCGAGAGGTCAGCAGAAGGTCCAATAAGGAAGGCGAATGGTCTTCCACATCCGGCACACGTGTGGGAGAAGGTACCATCTGCGTCATACCATTGGCGATAGCAAAATCGTGAGCAGACCTTCCCGCATGGTCAGTACGTGTTGATCCAAGCCAGATGCTACCCTATTGTGAATTGTGAGTATTACTAGTAATAATAAATTTATTTCAAAATTTTCATGGCTAACTAATAGTTGCAACTAAGACAAAGTATTGTAATATTTTCTGATTTTTTAACTATCAATTTAAATTATTGCCAGTATTAAGATAATCCTTAATATATTCTTTAATACCAGTTTAAATGTTAACAAATCGTGTTTAGATGGTTTGAAAAGAAATATTAGTTATATTTTTACATCTCACGATATGAGGAAAAACAAAAACAGTAATTCCAATTTTAAGAGAAACATTTGTCCCTTAAAACTGTACACACTCCACAAGTTTAAAGTTTTGTTTATGTGCGTGACGGTATTTAATGCTTACACCTACGCACTTCAAACAAACGATTCGTTTGTTTAAAATGACTAATTTTGGAAATAGAGTTTCAAGTTTTTAAAATAAAATTAATTTGAAATTAGAATTCTCAGCCAAACAAAATTTATTTTGATTTGAAATGGCCAGTACTGCAGAACGGCAATTTCATAGGTAAAGATCTATTATTTAAGATTTTTAATACATTATACACATAATTAACATGTGTTCCATGATCCAGGAGCACGGAAAAACTTTTTGTTCCTTCGGCGGGTTCGAACCCGCAATCTCCGGCTTCAGCACATACCCCCTTACTCCCGACACAATCGAGAATTGAATTAGTTCGATCTCAATAGCTTTTGATACTCCCGACACCTACACTAGCCTTAAAATTATTTATTTGACGTATGAGTCGCAGATTAAACTACTCATAAGATGAAACCGACTCACTGAAATTATATCACCGTTATGTGTAGTTATTTAAAACCTTTACGCATTTTTTTACACATTTGGCCGCTAATAATTCATGTAATACATGAATTATACTATACATTATACATACATTATACATTATACATACTTAAGACTTTGGTAATGATGGCTATGCTACGTTAAAATATATTATATTATGTAGATTTCGTTTGTCTCAATCTGGCTTTGAAAAAACAAAGTCAATAAATATGACGGCGCACTTCGAGCGCCATCTATAGAATTGCGTTGGGACCAGACCGGAAGTTGTAATTTAATTATTTTACGTATAATTTAACTACTTCTGGTAACTTATAATTAGCGAACGTCCGGTCTTGCGAAGGGTTGTGTTAGTAGGGTGAGCTGCCGTTACATAAATTGAAGTGCGCAGAAAACCTCCACTTATTAGAACGGCGGCCACGGCGGGTGACCGACGAATCGCTCTTGTTCCACGCAATCTTTGTGATTTTATTTATAGTTATATTATAATTATAAATTACAGTTTTCCTATGTGATTGTATCTTAATTTTTTGTAAATTACTTAAATTATCATTAGAACAAATTGATTTTAAGTTCTGCACTTTTCTTTACTTTGAACTGCCCAAATACCCACGTAAAACCGTAATGGGCGATCCTGACAGAGGCGGTACTTCTCCTACAAATAGTTATAAAAAGTCGTATGTTGATATTGTTAGTATGCTCGGGTTTTCTAAATGTAAACACTAAACACGAATTTGTTATTGTATCATTTACATTAAATATACCACTTATATTTTCACAAAAATTAACAATTAACTACCTTTTGACAATACTACCTATACTACTATTTATCGCCAGTTATTGTAGTTATTGAATGTGAATTGAATCAAAATATGACTTTGAGATTTGACTGAATGTCAAAAATTATAAACAGGAATTTCGAAACTATTATTTATTGTCTCAGTTTTTTTTTGAAAAATAACCTATAAAAACCTACCATTGCATGAGATTGAGGCTGATTCAGTTGAATAAACTTACACAAAATGTTATTTAAAGTAAAAAATACATAATTTTTCCATAGTTTTATTAATCTTCGCAATAGACCACGATACTCAGCTGTAACTTGTTTACACTTTGGACGTGACGTCAGCAACCGGATACAGGTAACAACGCTGATAAGACACGACCTCAACGGGATCTCGATTTCAATGGGCGTACCCAGGTAGGGGCAGCTGAAGAAGATAAAATAAACGTCAATTTTCCTGGCAAGTGGGAATTAAAAACGTGTTACCTACTCTGCGCAAAATGAAGTGTTGTAAACAAAATATCTTTTCAGTCAGATATATGGATTTATTAATGGATTAATATTTTTTTATCTATAATTAAATACTCTACAACATTCGATATAGTAGTATACTATTAGCGACGCAATATAATTTAAATCTCCCGCGAAACCATCGCATCTCCTACTTTCCGCTCCCGACGAGACAATCAGAGCCATCTAGGAAAGCCGAATATAATTTGGAGAAAACATCTAGCTGATCTAGCGCTTTTGTTTTTGTTTTGTGTCATAATCAAACTAATTAATAAAAGTCAATTTTCATGATTTTTTGTTTCAATAAACCAGACCGACCATCTTCTCGAAACAGGTATGAGCTGCCCCCCCCCCCCTGCTGCAGTAGCAGCTGAAATCCTGGGGACGCCCTTGGTAGTACGCATCAGGATCGAAACTGAATCAATATAGACATCGGATCAGACTCGTAACTCGAAATCGTATCAGATTTGGGAGTAAGGCCCCTGAACGCGCTGAACCACTGTGCCACAGAGGTCGTCTATAATGTATATCTGATATTTATGATAATCATCAATCAATCACGGTTATTTTGGGTATTATGTTATTCAATCACGTAATAAGCAATAGCTTATGTAAAGACGTTTGGACAGAAAAGTGATTATCATTTTTGGAAAATAAAAATTTTATAAAATTTAAGTTGCGCTCTGTAAGGTTTGTGAGATTAACGACTTCAGAAAAACGTTAACCTCACAAAAAACAAGTGATTCAAAGAGGAAGCAAAGACTTTGCCTCAATAATATCAAGACAATCAGCTGTGTGAGGTCAATAACCTAATAACAGCGCCGTAAAGAGCGTAATGTAATGTAATTTAATATAATTTTTTGATTTAATTTTGATAAATATTTTGTTTGTTCTTGATGTCTTAGCCAAAATTTTACCTTAACTGGTTGATATCCCCTCTCTGTATGTTGAGCTCGCCACCTTGGCTACATATAGCGTTGACCCGCTTCAGACCACATTCAGTTCGAACTTTCTTGAGGAACAGGTTCATATCCTGACTGGACTCGAAGGTGAAGGCGACCAGGTCACGCGCAGCAATTGTGGACTCCAAATATCGCGCAAATTTCGGATCCGTGAAGTTTATCTGAAGCAAAAAAATAACTTTAGTTTTACATTTCACAATACAATATATACAGAATGTCCCGTAAATCGACGTCAAGCTGTAAACCCGTGATAGGCCAAGTTACATAAGTTATCAGAAAAATTTTAAAAAATCCAAGTAATGTGTCTCAAAACATACAAATCATCGAAAAAAAATCAACATCTTGTGGTGGTTTTTTAGTTCCCGGCACTACAAATTTCTACTTTTTTTGTAAATTTTTTTTTGTATGTAATCCTGAATAATGCTTCAGTAAACAGATGCCTAAGATTTAAATCAAACGACTCCGACTTGAAAGGAAATGAGGCTTTTTGCCCAAAACAATGATTCGAATTAAATAGTTTGCTCGACTTTAACCGACTGTACTGGAAAAAAAATGTACTACGCTTGTTTGGCAGGTAATTTTAAAAGTTGGCGCAGTTAATAAGGATTCAAAAATGGTATAACACTTAATAGATTGTTTCTCAAATTTTGGACAATATTGATTTTTTTTACAAAAATCAATATTGTCCAAAATTTGAAAGTCTTGTCAAAATTAGGAAGTCAGTTTTTGACAATTTTTTCTTACTTACTTAAAATGATTCAAGTGTACCCAGGACTTTCTTCTAAGTGATATTCTGATTTGGATGAGACGGAGAGAAACATTCAATGAGTGTAAGAGAGACAGATATTGACGCCACAAGTACGCGAGACGGGTAGACACAATGCTACTAGTGTGAGCGAGACAGATAGTGACGCCACAAGTACGTGAGACGGGTAGATAAAGTGCTACTAGTGTGAGCGAGACAATGTCGCTTTTGTCCATGTTCCCGACGTACAGCACACAAAATACAATAGATCAGTACGTTACTCTACTTCGTTTACTGCGCACACCGTATTCGTTCGTCTTGATTTCGTACATACCACTTTTTGCTTTGTTTATTGGACTCGATTGCTCGTGATTTGGATTTGGACTGTTTAGTTTCTCTTTCAACGACCTTTGCTTTCTCCTGGACTATCGTTGATCGTGTGATTGTGTAGTACCACCATGTCGGTGTACACCTAGGCTTTACCGCCAAAGATACCCAAACGCTGCTCGTCATCCCGATCATCGAGTTTTTGTGAATGTGCACCGTTCACTCTCAGAGGGACGATTCCTAAGCCAAGTACACAGTGAAGGAAGAAGTCGCTTGCCTTACGATGACATCGTACTACAAGCAGTCGCAGAGAAAAACCACATATATATACATATATATATATATATATATATATATATATATATATATATATATTGAGACGTGTTTGACATTTAAAATAATAAATGATTATTGATAATATTGTCGGACTATCACGATATAATAATTACCAATTTCCACGAACTTTCGTTCACACGAGTGTGTACACTTAACCCTTATGATGTGTTTTAAAAATTTAAACCGACTTCTAAAAATAATGAATCCATATTCAAACCACCAGCCTCACGGAAGAAAAGTAAAAGTTAGCTCTTGAGATTCATAAATGGTTAATATGGGGGAGTTTGAGCCAGTCCCTTATCCCTGGTTAGAAAGAGATTTTTTCTGATCCAGGGTGTGCACCAGGTAGAGAGTATTTAGTGCGCCTTTTTGCATTATAGCTCCCGTGTATCTTTCGACTCTCAATGACCGTACTTTTTCGTTCGATGAGTAGATGTTTTTGTAGACCATCTTCAGGGCATATGCCATGTCCATGTGGCAGCGGTGCATGCCAGACAACTCCTGGCTGATGTTTGACCAGGTTTGGTCGGTTGTCTCTAACTGTAAAGACGTTTCACGTTCAATGAACGGTAGTTAATTTGTCGTCGTTGACTAGGCTGGGAGAAACAAGAAATGACATAACTAGATGAGAACTACCATCCCACGCGTGATAAGTGCAATTCGAACAGCTACTAAATAAAAAAGGCTGCGGATCATTACGGTCGCGTTATAGCCTAAGCCAACCATGAGGTCATAGTCTACTCGGATGGGAGAGACGACCTCAGCTTCCTCACGGGCAAAGTAGACAGCGCACCACCAGCTGCCCTGTTAGGCTGCAGAATGACATGCTCGGAAATGAAAAGCAAGGCAGAACGCCTACAGGAAAAACAACACCAAACGGCAGTGGAGTATGGGAAAAGAGCCAAAGAGCAAGACAGATAGAAGGAATCTATCGGCTGTCTTCTCAAATCCCTCGTGGAGTCCTTCAAAGACGCTCTCCAGAAATCGGATAGTGCCGCAATCGATGAACAAGGTACGGCGATTGAGATCCTCTCCATGAACATCAAAATATCCTGAAAGTTAAAAAAAAGTTATTATATTCAATATTATTTTCGTTTTTGTCAAAAAAAATTATATTTTTAATTGCTCTTCAACACAATAATAGGCTTACTGTACGGGTTTCTTTAGGTAATAATTAAGATAACACTGCGTATTGACAATTGATAAATAAAATGTTTATAAAGTCGAATTTACATTTCGACATGTAAAAAAAGCAATAATATCTTGCTATCGTTTTAATGAGACATTTAATATACGTTAAAACTATGATGGGTATGCATTAGATACGAGCGCCGCATGTTGGTACCTGGTAGTAAGAAACGCGTAGTTCATAGCTATATGTTTTTTAATTGTTTTTTATTTTTATTTAATAAAAATAAACTACAGGCTTAATGCCCTTTTTAGCAACATATCATCATGCTCAGAACATTTATAAATTTCCTACAAACCTATACTATTATTATAAAGAGGAAAGTTTGTACTTATATGTTTGTTTGTTTGCATTGAATAGGCTCCGAAAACTACTGGACCGATTTTGAAATTTGGCACAGATATAAAGTAGACTACGGGGAAGGACATAGACTAATTTTTATCGCGAAATGTAATGTACGGTTTCCGCAAGATTAACTTTTGCGCGCACGATGTCGCGGGCAACATCTAGTTAAAAATATAAGTATATATTATAAATATAAAGTTTGTGAGGATTGATGGATGGATGGATGTTTGTTACTCTTTCACGCAAAAACTACCGAACGAATTTCGATCAAATTTGTTATCGTAGTAGTTTAGGTTCTAGATTAAAACATAGGCTACTTTTTATCCCTAAAAAGAACTCCACGAGGGATTTGAGAAGACAGCCGATAGATTCCTTCTATCTGTCTTGCTCTTTGGCTCTTTTCCCATACTCCACTGCCGTTTGGTGTTGTTTTTCCTGTAGGCGTTCTGCCTTGCTTTTCATTTCCGAGCATGTCATTCTGCAGCCTAACAGGGCAGCTGGTGGTGCGCTGTCTACTTTGCCCGTGAGGAAGCTGAGGTCGTCTCTCCCATCCGAGTAGACTATAACCTCATGGTTGGCTTAGGCTATGACGCGACTGTAATGATCCGCAGCCTTTTTTATTTGGTAGCTGTTCGACATTGCACTTATCACGCGTGGGATGGTAGTTCTCATCTAGTTATGTCATTTCTTGTTTCTCCCAGCCTAGTCAACGACGACAAATTAACTACCGTTCATTGAACGTGAAACGTCTTTACAGTTAGAGACAACCGACCAAACCTGGTCAAACATCAGCCAGGAGTTGTCTTGCATGCTTAACTGAAGTGGAAGTACCTTTCAGCTTTGTTTTGGGTCTCCAAACTGCAGTCTTATTGTCAAAGGAAGCAAACTTGACAATTATAGGCCGTGTTTTATTTGGCTCATTACTACCCAGTCGATGACAAGCTTTGAATGAATTAGCTGCAATTTCCTGAAGGCCCAGTTTACTGTGGATGATATTAAGAATAATGGTTGTACAATTTTCGCCATCTTGTTCAGGAACTCCAGAGAAAATAAGGGTTTTCCTGCGTGACCTGCACTCCGCTGTATCAACAGCCCTAGAGCATTCAGATATCTTCTTGCGTAGAAGACTGAGCATAGAGTAGGTTAACTCCCGAAATGTACGGAACTCTTCGGCCACCTTAGCGACAGTGTCCTTGGCTGAACCACTCTGTAGCTGGGCCTGAAGCTCATCCATCTTCTCAACACAAGTTCCTCGAGACTTAGTTGTGCCTTTGTGATTTCAGTTAATTGTGACATTATAAATTGAAGAAGAGAAAAAAAAATAGATTTACTTGAATCCAAGATGAATCAGCTGGCAGGTGGTGTCTTGAATAAGTAATAGTGCTTCACATACGGTTCCACAAACGTTTGTTGAACACAAAACCGTATGTATTAAACTCAATAATACTTTTATTTTTTTTTGCTGAGCTATTTAAATAATATAATTAGTTCCCAAGAGCATCTGTACTTTACTTTACAAAATGGAAAACTTGATATATAGTATTATTTTAGAGTACAAGTTCCACCGTGGTACCAGTGCTGCAGAAACGGCTCGAAGGATTAATGATGTGTATGACGGCGGTGTCGCAAAAGAAAACACAGTGCTTTTTTGGTTTGAACGTTTTCGTTCTGTAAATTTCGACCTGCAGAACAAGCCCCGTGGACAGACGGAGACCAAAGTTGATAATGTAGAATTGAAGGCTACTGTGGAAGCGGATCCATCGACCAAACCACGCCCGAGTTAGCTGGAGGCTGCGGTGTTACTGATAAAACTGTTTTAATCCACTTGAAGCAAATAGGTAAGGTGAAAAAGCTTGAATGGTGGGTACCTCATGAATTGAGTCCAGCAAACCGACAAACGCGCGTCGCCTGCTGCGTTACATTACTCAACCGGCACAATAATGAAGGGATTTTAAATCGAATCATTACCTGTATTGAAAAGTGGATCCTGTACGATAATCGGAAACGCTTGTCACAATGGCTGAACCCTGGCGAACCACCCAAAGTCTGACCCCAGCGAAAATTGACTCAAAAAAGTTACTTGTGATGGTTTGGTGGACTAGTGTCGATCACTACAGCTTTCTTAAATCTGTCCACTACAGCAACTGCAAATCATGATGTAAAAGCTGGCTGCTAAACAACCGAGGTTGGTCATTCGCTCTAGGCCACTGCTGCTTCGCTACAACGGACAACGCTAGACCACACACTGCACAACAGACTGCTACCAAATTAGAGGAGCTTCAATTGGAATGTCTAAGACATCCACCATACTCCCCGAACCTTGCTCCGACAGATTCCCATTTTTGTTCGAAATTAGGTTAACTTTTTGCAAGGGAAAAAATTCAACTCCGATGGGGCAGTCCAAAGCGCTTTCAAAGATTTTATTGATTCTTGTCCGAATTGTTTTTTTAGTAAAGGAATCAATGAACTACCTGTGAGATGGCAAAAGTGCATAGATAGCAATGGTATATACTTTGATTAAATAAATATATTATGTTTAAATAAATTGACTTTATTTTCCTCCTTTACAAAACGCCAATTTCATATGTAATGACCTAATATTTATTTTATGTTTACTGCTACATTTTTTCCGTCGACTATTACAATAGATGATAATAAGTATTGAATAATTTAGTATCTATACAATATCATCACTGGTGATTGTTTATTAGGTCCACAGATCGGTAATGCTTATTTTGGAAAATACCACGGCCTTTCAGAAAACTGGCATAAAATAACGCTTGAGTTTGTTTTGACGAGAGAGTGAGAATAGCGGAGGATTGTTTTTTATTTATATTTTTCTTAAAATGTGGTAATAATAATATAACTTAAAAGAAAAAAATTATTAATTTTAACCAAAAATGAAAACTGACTTCCAAAGTCCTCCTTCGTTTCTTTCGTTCTACTTTTCTGTGCATTTTTATCACAGAAAAATATGAAATAAAACTTGTTTTCTTAATAATTCCTCTTTTAAATTCGCCTAAAATTTTAACTACCTATTTCTGTACTCAATCTTCTTCATTTTTAAGTCGGTACCAGCAAAATTTGAACGAAACAAAACCCAAACAATATCCTACAATATCTATAAAATATGTATGATATTGTTTGGGCGGGTACAGACTTCAAAATTAAGAAGATTGAGTAGAGAAATAGTTGAAATTTTAGGCGAATTTAAAAAGGGAATTATTTAGAAAAAAAGTTTTATTTCATACTTGTTTGTGCATTTTTACTTTGGAAGTCGGTTTTGATTTTTTGTTTGTGTATTGGGATGGATCACAGCCCACCACATACTTTGCTTCCGCCGGGTGACAGATAAAAAAATAAAGACTGACTGATTATAATAACGTTTGTTTTTTTTCCTCAAAATGTGATCCTTCGGAGATAAGAAGGAGGATGAATCCTTTCGGTTTCGGCCGAAACTGAGACCGGTCTGACTGAGTTTCGGTCGTAAAAACCAGTTTCGGTCGGACACTAACGAAAATTATATGTAGTTTGGAGTCTGGAGTTAAGCCTATTCTTATTATTATTATGTTTTGGGTGTTTATTGAACGCGAATTTTCAAAACGTTCATCAATAACACAAAACTCAAATACCTGAATGTATAGTGTAGACTGTAGTAGACCTTGGAAAGAAAAAGACAGAGAAAACATTTCAAATATATTTGAATTAACAACAGTTGACAATAATTAAAACAATTTTTAACACGGACGGACAACTGACTTATATATTAGTATATATTTGATAAACATAATCTGATATACCTACATTGTAACAAATATATAAAAACAAGTAGTTGTTGCATTCTTCAGTTCATGACAGGCTCAATATGATCTAATTTCCTTGTAATTAAAAATGATTTATTATTTGTTTGGTGTGGCCATATTTTTAGTTTTAATTCACATATTATTTAATTACAATGCGAAAGCGAGGGCTATTTTAAAACTACCTACTAGACGTAGTGCCTTTATTGTTGGGCATGCTTTGGAAATGTTGATGTTGTCAGAAGGTAAGTTAATTTATTTTTATTACTGTTTAGTGTAGGTATATCATGTCTATTTATCTACTAGCTTCATTAAAACGTAAGCGGGTATCCTACTGGGTTTCTAAATTATAACAATAAATTAGGAAAAGATGTATCTTTTTCGAAAACGTCTAGTCACTAGTGTATATTCAAGAGTTGTCTAGACTCTTTCATTTTCTTGGGTTCAATAAAATGGACATAGGCTAGGTTACGTTAATATTATTTAAAAATATAAGCTAATATGTGTTTTATATTTATTAACTTATTTCGTAATATTTATTAAAAAAAATAAATAGACTTTTTTTAAATCATAATGATAAAGGACTTTATCGTTCAACGATAAAGTCGTTCGTATGAGTATACAATTAATACTTTAACAATAAATCAGAAGATGAGTAGGTATAACCATTATTTTAAGTATCTAGGTAGTATACCTTCCACATCCACATCATTTATTATTTGAACAGCGTGAGCAAAACTTTGTTGTGTTGATGTCGTGGCTAGATAGTTATGTGCACTTTTGCTTCCCATCACGTGTTTGGAAGAGATGTATCGGAGAAGTTGAATAGTATATAGCGCCTTTTTATAAGTGCAATTAAACTCAGCCATCAATTGACGTCTTTTTTCTCCTTTTGGCAAACTCGGCAGGTCCTATCTAGCGGTAAATGATTTCCGGAGCAGTTTGAATTGCAAAGCAAACACATTTTAAAATACTTATTTTGCAGTTTTCATGACTTTGGACATACCTACTATGTTTCTAGCCGAGCAAAATTTACTCGAATGTCCAAACTTCCAGCATCTGGAAGACTGAGTTACCATAACTCTTAATTAATATATAAATATATAAGCAGGATGAAGGTCCCTCGAAACTTATACGTATCTCACTCGGTATCCAGTATCCACGGCTCAATCGACGCAATCGGCTGTTTTTATTTTCACAACACTTTTAACATTAGCAAAAGCTCTTCCATCATTATTTTTTCCTCAATGTTTTTAATTATTTCATAAGAAATATCGAACTCTGAAGTTTTTTGACATTACCATCCCTTATTGTAATATATACAGAATAAATACAAAAAACCAGTCTAACATGCCGATTATTGTTGATTTCGTGAGCACCGGATGTAAACAAGATTTACTGGCAGGATATAAAAAATATAATAACCAATATCCAGCTAACCTACTAAGGCGGGTCAATAAGTCCGTGACTTTTTGAATTTCTAACCTCCTTACTGAAAAAGCAACACTACTCCTGTCAACAGGCATCTGTCAGTTGACTCCTATCAAAATTTGAACTTGCTGCGTCAGTTAGTTTGTGTTTTACAGCTATCTTTATCAGACTATCCAGTAACTTAAGGAAACAATGGAAAAAAGTGAATTTCGAGTGATTATTAAGCATTATTTTTTGCGAAAAAAAACCATTACCGAGACCAAGGCTAAGCTTGATAAATACTATGGGGACTCTGCACCATCGATTTCAATGGTAAAAAAGTGGTTTACTGAATTTCGTTGTGGCCGTACAAGCACTGAAGATGCCGAACGTCCTGGACGCCCAGTTGAGGTCTCTACACCCGAAACAATCGAAAAAATTCATGATATGGTGTTGGCCGACCGAAGATTGAAAGTGCAAGAGATTGTGGAAGCCATAGGCATCACGCATGGCTCAGTGGTTTCAATTTTGAATGATCACTTGGGCATGAGAAAGCTTTCCGCAAGATGGGTGCCGCGTTTGCTCACAGTCGACCACAAACGCAATCGTGTAACAACTTCACAGGAAGGTTTGGCGTTGTTTAATCACAATATGGAGGAGTTTTTTAACCGTGGACGAAACATGGATCCATCACAACACACCAGAGACCAAACAACAGTCAAAACAGTGTGTTTCTAAGGGTGAATCGGCGCCAAAGAAGGCCAAGGTGGGTTTGTCAGCCAATAAAGTTATGGCGACTGTTTTTTGGGATGCACGTGGGATAATCCACATTGACTATCTTCAAAAGGGAAGAACAATTAATGGGGAAAATTATGCCAACTTATTGGACCGCTTCAATGAGGATTTGAAAACAAAACCGACCTCATTTGGCCAAAAAAAAAAAGTTCTTTTTCACCAAGACAATGCAAGGGTGCACACATGTGCAGTTGCCATGGCAAAAATCCATGAATTGGGCTATGAATTGCTCCCACATCCACCCTATTCTCAAGATTTGGCTCCGAGTGACTACTTCTTGTTCCCAAACCTGAAAAAATGGCTCGGTGGAAAAAGATTTGACTCCAATGATGAAGTCATCTCGCAAACAAAGGCCTATTTTGAGGACCTCGACAAATCATATTTTTTGGAAGGGATAAAAAAATTGGAGAAGCGTTGGACAAAGTGTATAGAGCTCAAGGGGAACTACGTTGAAAAATAAAATGATTTATTTATCAAAAAATCTGTGTTTTATTCCAAAAGTCACGGACTTATTGACCCGCCCTCGTATTAAACACCAAACATCTGCAAATAAATGGACCTGAGAATCGTATATTCATCTCGGATTCGTTAACCCCTAAAGCTAGAAAACTATTCCGAATGGCACGTGATTTCGCAACCAAAAATAAATACTTTTGCTAGACATCAAATGGAATTGTCTACATAAGAGAAAAGGAACGGAGCGAAAATATTAAGAATCTTCTCTGAAACAGATCTTAAATTAAACAACACACCCACAAAATGACTGGCCAGGTTTGCATGCATAAATTATAGTCAGTATGTTAAGTTTTTTAGTTTAAACATTATTATAACATTTGAATTAATTAGACACTACTTTGTTATTAGCTACACATTAAATTTACTTTTAATATCAAATATAAACAACAAATTACACAATGGGCAATTTTTAAAAGTACTCTACTGCTCTAGAGATATTTTAGTAATGTGTTATAAAATGAATGATGAAGAAAAATGGGCGATTATAAGCGTATTAAATATTTATATAATTAAAATTCAACAACGTCGATAATATTAACTTACAAAATGAAATAGATAGTGTTGAAGTTTCTGACTCTAATACATGTGCGATAGAGGACTGCAAAGATCTGCAAACTAAATACCCAAAATCAATGTCTATACTTACCCAAAACATAAGAAGTATTAAAGCTAATTTCAATGATTTACAAATCCTTCTTTTAAAATCCAATACCACATGGGATTTTGTCGTGCTTACTGAATGTCGCATGTCTCAATGTCCGTTTGTACCCCACTCGAAGGATACATATGTGTCACAACCATCCAACATTACTTACAAAATGATGGTGTTACAGTCTTTTACAATAAAAACATACCTGTGGCAATTCATGAACGCATCTTAACAAATGCAAACTGCCTTGTTCTAACTACAGATGAAACAGATATCGTGGCTGTATATCGATCACCGTCCATGTATAACATCCAAGATTTTCTGAGTTCCTTAAATCAAATCCTTCAAAACTTAAAATCATATAAAACACTTCTTCTTGTGGACGACATAAATATTAACATTGCAGAATCATCTACAGATCCTCGCATGGATGAATACCTTGATATGTTTTCAAGTCATGGTATGCTTCCAGCCCATACGCTACCCACAAGAGGGGGCACTTCTTGTCTTGACCATATCATTTTAAAAACTAAGAGATCTGCTTCTAGTTATGTAGCTGATACTTCGATTACGGATCATGACAGTGTTATTATATTTATTCAAAACCCTGCACATAACACCAAAGTTTGTAAAAAAAAGTTTATTACGAATTTCGAAAATTTAGAATCAGACCTTAAACTCCAAAACTTGGACCCAATATTTGAAGCGCAAGACGTTAACTAAGCATTATCGAATTTTGAGGAAATTATTAAAACTGCAATTGCTTCCAACACAATCATTAAAACAACATCTAATCGTAACTATCTCTTAATACGCTGGATGACGCCTGGGCTTTTACGATGCATTAAAACTAGAGATACCCTACATAAGAAACTTAAAAATGAACCTAATAATGAAATAACAAAAATATCATATATGAGGTACAGGAACTTTTGTAATAGAATTTTAAAAAATGTAAAAAATGAATATGATAAAGGACAGATTTATAAGGCAGGAAAAAAATAGTAGATTAGTATGGAAAGCAATCCGAAAGACTACTTTTACTGAGAAAGACAATAGCGTACCCATAGAACTTCTAAAAAGTAACAGTAAGTAAGACATTAATAAAATTAATTTATATTTCTCTCAGGTTGGCGTCAATCTAGCTCATAAAATTAAACCCCAACCTCAAACAAGAGGTGACGATAATGTTTCAACCTTAAATTCCCTCTGTTTGCTACCAACTTCTGAACAAGAAGTAAAATCAATTTTGTCGACCCTGCGCCCAGATTGTGCTACAGGTCATGACGGAATCTCAAGTTCTTTACTCAAGAGATTCGCATATATTCACATTTCTCCCTTAGTTCACATTTTTAATCTGTCACTCACAACCGGTACCTTTCCTGATTCATTTAAACTTGCTCAAATTATCTATCCATATATAATCCAATCCATAAAAGTGGGTCTCGAGATCGTGTCGAGAACTACAGGCCAATAGCCATCCTACCTGCCCTATCTAAAATTTTAGAAAGAATTTTAAACAACAGACTTACTAGTTTCATAAACAGAAATAATTTATTCTCTAAATCACAATACGGTTTTAGAACAGGTGTATCAACTACTGATGCTATACAGGATTTAACAGATTATATTGTGAAGGGGTTGGATAAGAAATGCAAAGTTATTGGCATTTTTTTGGATCTGGCTAAAGCTTTCGACACGGTCTCTATACCCATACTGATTTCGAAATTAGAAAAAATTGGTGTAAGAGGCCTAAAGCTCTCTTTTTTAAAGCTACTTGACTAACAGACGTCAACAAGTTAGAATTGGAGAAACCATAAGTGATGATCTCCCTATTGAATATGGCGTCCCACAAGGTAGTATTTTGGGCCCTACGCTCTTTTTGATATATATTAACAACCTGTGTGAGCTAGAACTACCTTGTGGAAGAATCTTCACCTATGCCGATGACACAGCTCTTCTGTTTCAAACCGAATCCTGGGATAAAACGTTTCGTGCTGCTCAGTGAGGCTTAATAAAGTCACAAAATGGCTTAACAATAACTACCTCACCCTAAATTTTGACAAGACGAACTATATTACCTTTTTCCTCACTGGAGCATCACAACCCACATCCAGTCTGAGTTACTTAAAAGCCAATTCATGTCTTGACCACACTTCTAGTAACTGTCTATGTAAACCTCTGTCTCGTACCGGATGCGTTAAATATCTGGGAGTCTTTATCGACAGTAGAATGACATTTGATTACCACATTGGCATAACTATCAAAAAATTCGGAAACTTACATTTTTATTTTATAGACTAAGACATATTTGTGATGATAATCTCATTAAAAAAATATACTTTGCACTCGTACAATCACTCATCTCATATTGTATAGTTATATGGGGTGGCGCTCCTAGAACTAAATTGTTGCGTCTAGAAAGATCCCAGAGGTGCATACATAAAGTTGGCTGGAAACTACCAACCCTCTACCCCACAGCTGAATTATACCAAAAATGTGGAGTATTAACTGTACGTCTGTTGTTCATCCTAGGCACTATCATTAAAAAACATACTACTCTTAAACTATGATAAACATTTAAAACTTAACTATCGCAGAAAATCTCAGATTCGCACTACCATTGACATATTTAAAACTAGTTTTGCACTAGGGAGGACCCTAGTCCTATTTTTCGGCTTTAATGAGTTATTTATGTTTCCTAACTCCATATTGTGTACAGTACTTCTTACCTGCATCGAATCATCATCTTCCTCCATACTTTCATTCAAATATTCTATCTCTCCATCATTATTCTCGCTCCTATCTTCCCTAGTAACCGTAAAAACCGGCCAACACGGTCACAGATGCGAGCTGCGACCGCGCTGATAACAGAGTATTTAATATATTTAGGATATTTTCAACTATAAAATTTAATATTCGAGAATTCAATGAAGGTTAAAAATCTATAAATACTTTTTAACATATTAGATTGACAAATAAATTAGAATAATCCTCATAGGTACAACCCTGGCGCATGTACGCATCGTGCGATGGCGCGCGTGACTCACGTGTAACGTGAGTCGCACGGCCAGCAACACAATCGTGACTCTTTGTGCGCGTACTTATGGTACATTTTTTCTCGCTGATAAAAGCAGATATTATTATAGAGAAAAGCATTTCTTGTTACTTAGTATTATAATTGTGAAAACGTGTTTATAGTGTAAAGAATTTATATTGTATTTAAGATAGTTTATATATATCACTGTATGTTTTCCAAATAAATAAAAAATAAAATAAAAATTATTACTAAGATTTTGTAGGCAATTATAGCGCAGGTATTTTCGCTTTTTAATGGGAGTGATGTATCTGTTACGTAGTAACTATTTATTAATCTGCGGTAATAGGTACGCTGCGAATGATCGAGAGATATGCGCACACGTCTAACACTCGATACGCTTACGTGCGAACTGAAATAGACTTTTCAAACAAAAAATAAAATTAGAAAAAAAGTTTTTACTACTACTTTTTTGTTTTACAGTGGAGATTTTCCAGCTCGCTCGAACAAAAGCAGCCCAGTTCCCAGGAATTTATGCGTTTCATGCGTTTCCCATGTCCGTTGTTCATATTTACAACCCGGAAGACATCGAGGTAAATAGAAATAATATACAGATCAAAGCAAAGGAGTTTGACATCGGACAATACATACAATATACATACAAAATCTACGCTGCCACCCATTAATTTATACACCCATAGGAGGAAGTGAACACCAAACCCAATAGGGGTACTACTACTATTCATTCTAAACAGACTGACTGCACTTGATTAACCAGTTCGCCTCACGTTATATGCCAATATTTTACGTGTTTACTTATTATTTCGTTATTTTTGTACGAAGTTCTCCAATTAAGCGCATTTTACAGCTAAGTCTTATAACTCCTAAACTAATAAAGTTACCTAAGCCGATACAGTTTTCCTTTAAAGTTTATCTCACGGACTAGATTTTTCGACCCAGCTGTTTAGCTGTTAGAGAGAGGGGAGGGGGACACAGTATTTTAACAAAAAAAATATCTTTAAACTATAAGGTTCAATTCGCATTCGTCGATATTTAGGGTATTTAAGATCTTTGATTTGTTTGTATAGCTGCAACAGAAATACATCATCTGTGAAAATTTCAACTGTCTCCCTTCACGATCACGTCAATGCATACCTATCTACTTTTTAGTATCATGGATAATATTCACATTTCTTACTTATTATTATAAACAAAAGTTATGATAATATAATAAAAAGAATAGGCCATACCAACGCATCTCACTCGCATTTGTTCGCGAAAAGCACTCCTCGGACTTGTCTTAGATGTAGCTCACCGTTCACTGTTAGTCATGTTTTAATAGTAATAGTTATGATTCCGAAAGACAATTAATTGGCTTCACCAATGACAGATATGTATTATTAACTGATCTTGATATGTGTGATAATGTTCTAAAATTCCTCAAATATTGTAATTTATATGGTTTAATTTAAATAATGTAATATTGGTCGCTGATAACCTATGTAGTTCCAAGCGACCTTAAATAAATGGAAAAAAAAATTATGATGACCGCCTTATGCCAGCTACACACTTACCGTTTTATCATAACCCATCCATTTGCCATCCACATGATCGATAAAACTGCAGTTTAGTTCCGCTTAAGCAGGTAAGGTGCAAAAGCGTTTTAGCAAACTAACATTTATAACCAAAATTTTCCCATACCTACCATCATGATGTATAACTTGACTTTCAGATTATCACATCTAGTATGAAGCATCATGAAAAGGGTTTCATATACAAATTCTTAAAACCATGGCTTCAAGAAGGTCTACTTTTAAGTAATGGTGAGTATTTACTTAAAATATTTAAAGTATTATTATATAACATTGACAAAGACGGAAATGTAGTATTACAAATAAATGTCATATGACTTACGAATAAAGGTCCTCTTATGAATTACAGATAAACTGATTCCAAATAAACGAATATTAACAATTTTTCAGGTACAAAATGGCAGAGACGTCGAAAGATTCTCACATCAGCATTCCATTTCAATATATTACCAAAATACTTTGCAACGATGAAAGACAACGATAAAACCCTGATTGAAACATTAAGGAAAAGTGACGGAGAACCGATAGATATTATCAACGCCATATCCGAATATACGCTCAACACTATTTGTGGTAAGAGGAAGCTTTCAACTGGTTATGTAAATAAGCCACTTTTTGAAGTTCCTTACCGGGCCTCTCGAATATGCACTTAAATCATATTAGCTATTGCCAAGTGTGTATATATATATAAAGTTATAAGTAAATAAACAAAAATATTTTGATGTTTTAGAAACTGCAATGGGAACTAAGTTAAGAGAAAAAGAATCTATATTGGGAAAGTCATATAAAGAATCTATTTATGGTCTGGGAAAGCTTATGGTAAAGCGTTTTTCTAATGTCTTCGCGTATTCTGACTTCATATTCTATTTAACTGCAATAGGCAGACGACAAGTCAAATACTTAAATGTCATTCATGACTTCACAAAAAGTATAATTCGGAAGAGGAGAGAAGATTTGAACGCAAACGTAGTTAGTGATATAAATGATAATGAAGATGACATTATGGGTAAGAAGAAAAGGACTGTTATGTTGGATTTACTATTAACAGTGCAAAAGGATGGTTTCATAGATGATAAAGGTATTCAAGAGGAAGTCGACACATTCATGTTTGAAGTAAGTTCAATAATAAATTCCCAAATAGGTTGTATAACCTGAATACATATAGTAAAAAAATCTGTGTAACGTTTTGTACCAAAATAGCTAAATAGTCGATACAAAATATGCATGCATGATCGATTCATCGATGATACAGTATTGAAACTAAAATAAATTTTGAAACACAAAAAAAAATTTTTTAGGGGCACGACACGACAGCTGCAGGTTTAACTTATACACTTTTACTGCTAGCGAATCACCCAGACATTCAGGTAATTAAATTAATTATTACTAATAAAATGCAGAAAACTTATTTTGGCGAAATGGTATTTATGAATCTTAAGAATGAATCTAAATGCATAGATAAAGTATAAACAAGTGGACAACAAATATAAACAAAAGTCGAAAGTAAATTGCCAGGAAACAATTTCTATCAACTCATTATGTACTTTCGTTCAATTAAGTGAAGTGCCTTTTAGCTCTAACAAGAAGACGCTTTACGCGCGAAAATTACTAACGTTTAAGTTTTTTTGTATCAAAATCGTTCGTTATGTTTGCTAATATTTTATTGATTGTACTGTATGTTCTTGGAGGAAATTAATGTTTCACAGTAATGACACACAGGACTTCTTGCACTATTTCCACTTTAATAAGTATTGTGCATTCATTTTAATATATTACTCAACCGGTTTCGACAAAGTCATCATCAGGTGTTTTTGACATTAGTACATATTAATTTTAGATTATTTTTTGACTTAATTTATTAATTTTTTTTAATTTCATACAATTTATTTGCCATTATTTAAGTATTATGGACATTTTATTTCATTGAATCATTGGTGATAGTTGTATTTTTAATTTTATATTCTGACATCCATTCTATATAATTATATAATGCTATGACATTACAAATCAATAAGTTATTAATTTATCAATCTAAGGTGTTATAATATTATACTAATATTAATTTGTGATATGCAGTATAAAATAGATGAAGTTGGTAGGTATAAAAATTTAAATTACGTTGCACAAAATTGTAAAAATTTCATGATGCAGGCAATCTTTTGTACAATGTTTACAATAAATATATATATATATATATATATATATATATATATATATATATATATATATATATATATATATATTGAATTACACACTTTGCAGAACAAAGTCATAGAGGAGCTGTATGGAATATTTGGTGAAGACACTCGCGACGCGACCTTGGATGATATAGCTTCAATGAAATATCTCGAACTGTGCCTGAAAGAATCTTTGCGGTTGTATCCTCCAGTCCCACATATTATAAGACAAATAACACAACCTTGCAAGCTAAGTTAGTATTGTTAGTACGCACCATTCGTATTACTCTTGGAACCTCGGCAACAAACGTAAAACTGGAGTCATATATTTTTTTCTATGTGCGTGTCACGCCAACGGAAAGAGTTCCATTATTACAGTGCAAGTTGTTTTAATTAATATTTACTTACAAAATAAATTTAAAATATGTAACTAGAAATTAATATTGTTCGGTCCCAGAAGGAACTTCAAATATAAACCGTACATAATAATATAGTCCAGTCACTATATAATATTATGTACTACCAGCGATTGATGCTTACATACCAATTGCCTTTTAAGACATATGAGTACAACATCTTATCAAGTATCATAGATATAAGAGGTATGGAATAACGATGACTGGACCACTGATTTGCATTAGAGTAATTTCACGAGAATCTGAAGAAAATGTATAATTAAACATACTATTCCAATTATTAAATAATATTTAATTAATTTACCTTTCCAATTACACCATTTCATATCATTAAACTCAATTGTTAACGAAATAGATTCAGTTAAAATACCAAAACTATTATGATTTTAGGTAATTTCGAAATACCCGCGAATACAATGTGCAGTATTCACATCTACGACTTGCACCGCAACGACAAGATCTATCCAGACCCGCACAAGTTCGACCCGGAGCGGTTCCTGCCGGAGAACAGCGTGGGCCGACACAACTACGCCTACATACCCTTCAGCGCCGGGCCTAGAAACTGCATCGGTAAGGTTCATGAAATACATTGTGTAATATGCAAATCCAAAATTTGAAAATATGGTCAGAAACTAAGCAAACACATCGAAGCTGTAACACCCACCAGCTCTTGTGGCTTAGTCATCAATCGCGTTACCTATTTATTGATACATTAAGACTACGATCAAAGGTCATCATTAAAAGCATTTTATCATACCTGCGGCATGCAGAGCAGTGCAGCGTTTAAAAACTATAATCTAATTTACCAACGATGGAAATTAAATTAATTGTTAATGCTTTTTCTAAGATTGCCATAAAACTGTTCCAGGTCAAAAGTTTGCGATGATAGAAATGAAATCGGCCGTTTCATCAATCTTAAGACACTTCAAGCTAGTCCCGGTGACCACAGTGGAGGAGGTAGTATTAACTGCAGACATAGTGCTGAGGAACACTCATCCGATCTACATTAAATTCCAGCCCAGATGTCAGCACTTGAATCTAATAAATATCTGACATACCCTTTTGTGTTTGGTGTCCTAAAGAAAACATTTAATAAATAATATATTACTTGCTGATTTACAATACGAGTACCTACAAAAAGTTAGTCTTATTAATAAGAACTGATTTCGATATCAGAAAAGATAGAAATTTATTTTTTTATATTACAAACTACTTAAATAAAGGAAATATAGGAAAGGTAAAAAAACAGTTTGATGACATTTGGAAGTACTTATAAAAAACTTCTAGTAAATTCTCTAGGGGTATCTCTAGAACAAACCCTAGTTATCAAAAAAGACTATTAAATTAAATAAACTAAACAACTTAAATATTACTTATATATTATTATATACCTATTACTTAAATATTACTATCCTTTAGTTTATGACAACACCGCTGTAATATTTGCGAAAGAAATTAAGTTGAGATGATGTTTGAGATTTTGAATAATTAAGAGGGCGCACAACGCTAGAAAAAAATCTTATTTCACCCGCGCGCTTCACACCACCCCGCACTCATCCAACGCATCGAAAACGTCTCCGCGGGCCGCGTTGTGAGACTTTGCACGAACTACGAACATAAGATACGCAAAAAGGTCAGATAAAACATGACTAAGTGCGGGTCGGATTATGCGTCTGTACTTTTACTGGTGAAAAATAAAATGAACAGTATAATAAATAAAGCTATTATTAAACTGATAATTTTATTTTACGAGTAAAAACTGGCAAACGTCAAATAATTAATTAAAACAGTACCTTTTGCTTATCTTATTTACTTATCATAATATTCTAGACTTATGACAATATATCTGTCTTATGTTTGTTTGCAATGTACGAGGAAATTACTCGATTTAGATAAAATTTGGGAAGGCCAACGTCAAAATGGCGAATATATTTTTGTACAAAAAATATTATGGGTATTATTTCTAAGGTTATTAGGCTAATTACGAAAATTACATCACTTTTGAAAATCAAAGATTATCAGATTTAATTCTTCGTTTAAATTTTGCAGCCTTATAGCACCACCCTCTATTTAACGCTTTTTTACGGACACTTTTTAACCGACTTCCAAAAAAGGAAGTGGTTATACGTTCGTCTATATATCTATCTTTTAATTATTTTTTTCCCGTCGTCTTTTTGAATCCAGTCCACTGATTTTCAAAATTCTGTTTTTGACGTTTACATCATTTGACCCTTTAAGGTATAATCCAAAATTGGTTCTTTTGTCATCAAAAGGGTGACCTGATGATGGGATTGGCTCCATCCAATCCATTCAAAACAATGGCTGCTAAAAATTCAATTTACAGGCTACGGAAAATCACATTTTTTTTATACTGTTGGAGTTTGTTTTCCTTTGTTATGGGTGTCGTTTTCATGGTTGTTCGTGGTGCTGAATAATATGAAAATTAAATCTATTTGAAATTCAAAAATGGCGTACATTTTTTATTTTAAATTAATATGGGTGTCCTTTCCAGGTTTCTGGGGGTGCTGATTTTAAAATTGTGTTCCAATTTCAATTTCCAAAATGGAGATATTTCATTCTTCGTAAATATAACATGAGTACTCATTTAAAAGTTCTTGGGGATGCTGATTAGGATTGATGATTATTATCACAGTAGCTATGTTAAAGCTATATAAATTTTTGGAATTATAAAAAAAAAATTCAATGCCCTACTTTGAGACACGCGATGTTTATACATATGCTATTCATATATTTAGAATTTTCAAATTTCTTTATTTATACTATTTTTTCAGTAGGATGTATGAAGCGATTATAATATAAATATAATATATATATAAAAAAATATGGCAATGCTCTTCTTTGAGTTACGAGCGATGTATAAAGCTATAGAAATGTTGCAAAATTCAGGATTTTCTAATTTCTTTTTCTCTCATCATACAGAAATTATGTGGTTGCAGGATTACTAAGGGGGAGGAAATTTTCATTATTTTCTCATTATGATGCACCGTTTCCGAGATAGAAGCGATTATAGAAAAAAAAATATGGCAATGTTCTACTTTGAGATCCGAGCGATGTATAAAGCTATAGATATGTTGGAAAATTCAGGATTTTTAAATTTCTTTTTCTCCCATCATAAAGAAAATATGTGATTGCAGAGATAATAAGTTGGTAAAATACATCCACCATTTTGAAATTTAAAAATAAATGTTTTTTTTGTAATTAACATCTCTTTAAACCTAGAACAGGACACCTAGATTCATTTTATTAAAAATAAATGACCACTATCTTAGAAATTACCTTTTTTAAATTCAATTCAAATTCATTGTATACAGCACCCCTAAAAACCTCGAATACGACACCCATATCGATTTTACGAAAAATAAATATCCGCCCATTTGAAATTTCAAAATGAATGATTTTTGTATAATCAACACCCTCGAAACCAAGAAAAATTTAAAATGGGAATTTTGTACGCACTTTTACGTTTTTTTTGTGTGCTCGATTTGCTGCTTATTATGTTTTTTGAATTACTTACATCAGGGAAAATATATGTGCATATTCTTAAATTAAATGTGTACTCGCAAATTGTTGCCAAGATAGTTATTTGTTCGCCAAAATAATATATGTCTGTCAGTTTGGAATATACAGTTAATAACAAAACTGGTATCAATTTCTTTCGCCAACATTTTGGCACATTTTGCATTTGACTAGTGTCCCAATGGTTTTCTGCAAAAAGGAAAAACAATAAATGGAAAGTACTACGCAAGCTTGCTGTAAAAATTAAGTGAAGAAATCCAGAAGAAACCACATTTGGCCAAGAAAAAAATTTTGTTCCACCATGACAACGCACACACGTCAATCAACGTCGTCACAGTCGCCAAACTCCATGAATTGCGGTTATAATTGCTACCGCATCCACCCTATTCCCCGGATCTGGCCCCGTCCGACTTCCACTTATTCCCAAACCTGAAGAAATGGTTAGGTGGCCAGAGATTTTCATCAAATGAAGAAGTCATTGTTGCCGTGGACGAGTATTTTGAGGGGTTGGAGAAAACATTTTATCAAACTGGTGTAACGGCATTGGAGAAGCGCTGGACTAAATGCATCGAGGTAGAAGGAAACTACGTTGATAAACAAATTTATTTTAAATAGATTTTTGCAGTTTTTCTTTGTCGTTTCGGAAACTTATCAATCAGCCCTCGTATTTCAGCGCTAGTGACAACACAAACAATAAAATTATAGATATAAACCTTCGATAATTAGTCGTGAGTTGAAGTTTTAATTTCTTATGTTCTCTTATAGAGCGTTTCCTTTGATATTTTTGGTTTTACATAATTTCGTCGAAGTATTTTCTCGAGCCGGAGCACTCAGCACAGTGCGCGATCACAACTGAATGATGAAACAAAACATTCCCGTCACGCATGCCAGGTGAATCAGAACGAGTGTTCTACGCGGAATAAGAACTTAGTAAGCGCCGAAATAGTTTTATTTTAATAACTCGTAAAATATAAAATATATTTTTAAACCGCTAATACAGTCACTAGATAATATAATTTTATATTATGTATACAATGTTACAATATTGAGTCGGTTATATGCATAGTTTTGAACATCAATTGATTTTAGTTAAAAATTGGACGTAAATTTATGATTTTTTTCTATCGATGAAATATTAAAATTTCATGTTTTCACCCAGTCCAGTTTCTTTTACATATATCTATATTTAAAAAACAAACAATTTGTGGCTTAATATCTAGTGTAAAAATCAAATCTAAGATCGACAATTTACCGTTGTACGCCCTCTTAAGGTTAATAGTTAAACCTACTATGAAATTATTACGGTCCTTACATATGAAATTGGCGTTTTGTCGTACTGGCCACTTTGATCTTAAATATATCTTCTTTGGTTAGGAATTCCAATTTCAAATTTATACCGCTATTTACTCATCCATTTGTGTTTTGAAAACCGTAAATCATTTGTTTCTTCCTCTTTTGATTTTTTCTTTGCTTCACTCTGTTTACAAAATGGAAAACTTGAAATATCGTATTATTTTCAAGTACGAGTTCCGCCGTGGCACCAGTGCTGCAGAAAGGGCTCAAAGGATTAATGATGTGTATGGCGGCGGTGTCGCAAAAGAAAACACAATGCGTTTTTGGTTCCAACGTTTTCGTTCTGGAAATTTCGACCTGCAGAACATGCCGCGGACGGCATGCATGGACGGCCGGACCAAAGTTGATAATGAAGAATTGAAGGCTATTTTGGAAGCGGATCCATCGCAAACCACGTCCAAGTTAGCTGCAGGCTGCGGTGTTAGTGATAAAACTGTTTTAATCCACTTGAAGCAAATTGGGAAGCTGAAAAAGCTTAAAAGGTGGGTACCTCATGAATTGAGTGCAGCAAACCGACAAACGCGCGTCGACTGCTGCGTTACATTGCTCAACCGGCACAATAATGAAGGAATTTTAAATCGAATCATTACCCGTGATGAAAAGTGGATCCTGTACGATAATCGGAATCGGAATCGGAAAATCGGATAATCGGAAACGCTCATCGCAATGGCTGAACCCTGGCGAACCAGCCAAAGCCTGCCCCAAGCGAAAATTGACTCAATAAAAGTTACTTGTGAGCGTTTGGACTTTCTTGCAAGGGAAAAAATTCAACTTCGATGGGGCAGTCCAAAGCTCCTTCAAATATTTTATTGATTCCGAATGTTGTCCGAATGAACTGTCCGAATGGTTTTTTTAGTAAAGGAATCAATGGCCTATGAGATGGCAAAAGTGCATAGATAGCAATGGTATATACTTTGATTAAATAAATATATTGTGTTTAAAAAAATCGACTTTATGTTCCTCCTTTTTTCATTTCATAATTTCATATGTAATGACCTAATACAATATTATAATATGTACTACTACCTACATATAAGCCAACTCCGATTTTCAAAACTGATATTCCTAAAGATGACACTAGGAGAATCATTGATGAAATAGAAAACCCGCTAAGTGTGAGTAGAACTCGGGCACGTAAAGTTCCGTACCATTATACCAATACTTGACATGTTTACTTATTATTCCGTCTCTATAACTCCTGAACTAAGCTTTCCTTTCCCAGGACTTTTATTCATTAATTATATTACTAGCGACCTACCCCGGCTTCACACGGTTGCAATGTATTATACATAATAATATAAATTTTCCTCTTGAATCACTCTATCTATTGCTGAAAACTGTATTGAAATCCGTTGAGTAGTTTAAAAGATCTAAACGAACAGACAGCGAAAGTGACTTCATTATAATATATTTATATTCTATGTAAAGATTTTAATCTTATGTATGACGTGATAATAAGTTAAGTTTTTTTTCATCACATGACTATTTCTTGACTATATTTCATAAACCTTCCCTTATCGTTGATAACTGAAAGTTTATAAAAATTACTCTAGTCAATAGATATTTTCAATTTTAAAAACAAAAGTATAATCAAAAAGTTACGTGCGTGGTACCTTGTACGTGGTACTTAACTCAATGTTCGTGGCAGATAATTTTGTAAAACTGGTTACTTAAATGTATTTACAAAGTAAATTATATTACGTATGATCAATTTATCACAAAAGTGAAATCCCTCCGTCGCAACTGCACAAAGTATCAACTGGACGTATTCGCAAGAAGACACAATCGCTAGTCCATGATATAAATAAAGTGCATGAATTTAAAACTTGGTTTTAAATGTTCAGATGTTAACGTTAGCTATCATTTTTGCAATAAAAACACTGATAACAACAAATTGAAAATTAAACGGTGATCTGAGTCATAAATTATTTAATGTTCATGTCATACATATAAATAGCCCATATCTACCGTAAAATGTCATCAACGTGACTGCTCCAATGGGACACTCGCGACTTGACATGTCCGGTCCGCGAGACTCGAGAAAAAGTAGACGCGAACCATGTTACGCGTAACAACAAGGTAAGCTAAACTCAGGGCTCTCCAATGTTTATAATAGGCTTTTTGTGCCAGTAAATTGAAATACAAATAGAACATAATAATGAAGATGTTTCGGCATGGAACAGATTTTATGGCAGGTAACGGGTTCATAAAACCCCAATTTAACGTGGGCGAAGTGGCAAGAAAAGCTATCTCTTGAGATTACGTCCAGTTGCTACTGTGTCCAGTTGCGCCGGAGGATGTAGAATTGCATGTATTTTATTTAAAAAAATTGTTTTAATATGTAGATATGAAGTTCACGGGGTGTACAATTTAATTGCATTTAAAAAACATAATACCTATCTAAAGTACCTACTGCTATAAAAAACACATTTCCAGTAGCTTTAGTATCTCTTTCGAAACCAGAACTATCGGCCAATGTGCAGATATGCTATATCATTTATTTTGTGTTGCCATATCTTTAATTTTTATCCACATATTGTTTAATTACAATGCAAAAGCGAGAGCTATTTTCAAATTACCATCTACGAAGGGTACTTTTATTTTGGGCCATGGTTTAGATGTTATGGTGTCACAGGGTAATAATATAAGTTCATACAATCCTAGTATCCTATTATTATAAATGTGAAAGTTATAAGTGTGAGGATGGATGGATTGATGTTTGTTAATCTTTCACGCAAAAACTACAAAACGGATTTTGATGAAATTTGGTATGGTAGTAGTTTAAGCTCTGGATTAACACAACAATAATAATAATAACCCGAAAAAGTAAAGTGTGTGATACTGTATTTACGCGGGCGGAGCCGCGGGCAAAAGCTAGTTTTTAATATACAATGCCCATTTCTTTTCATTGATTTACATACACATTACATATTTGATTTACATTAGGTCATTGCATATGAAATTGGCGTTTTTTAAAGGTGGAACATAAAGTCGATTTTTTTTAAACATAATATATTTATTTAATCAAAGTATATACCATTTATATCTATTTGCCATCTGATAGGTTGTTCTTTGATCCCTTTACTAAAAAAACCATTCGGACAAGAATCAATAAAATATTTGATGGCGCTTTGGACTGCCCCATCGGAGTTGAATTTTTTCCCTTGCAAGAAAGTCCAAACGCTCACAAGTAACTTTTATTGAGTCAATTTTCGCTTGGGTCAGGCTTTGGCTGGTTCGCCAGGGTTCAGCCATTGCGATGAGCGTTTCCGATTATCGTACAGGATCCACTTTTCATCACGGGTAATGATTAATGATTCGATTTAAAATTCCTTCATTATTGTGCCGGTTGAGTAATGTAACGCAGCAGTCGACGCGCGTTTGTCGGTTTGCTGCACTCAATTCATGAGGTCCTTATCGTATCAAGATTTTTCACCTTCCCAATTAGCTTCAAGTGGATTAAAACAGTTTTATCACATCACCGCAGCCTGCAGCTAACTTGGACGTGGTTTGCGATGGATCCGCTTCCAAAATAGCCTTCAATTCTTCATTATCAACTTTGGTCCGGCCGTGCATGCATGCCGTCCAGGGCATGTTCTGCAGGTCGAAATTTCCAGAACGAAAACGTTGGAACCAAAAACGCACTGTGTTTTTTTTTTGCGACACCGCCGCCATACACATCATTAATCCTTTGAGCCCTTTCTGCAGCACTGGTGCCACGGCGGATCTCGTACTCGAAAATAATACGATATTTCAAGTTTTCCATTTTGTAAACAGAGTGACGCAAAGAAAAAAAAAAAAAAAGGAAGAAACAAATGAATTACGGTTTTCAAAACACAAATGGATGAGTAAATAGCGGTATAAATTTGAAATTGGAATTCCTAACCAAAGAAGATATATTTGAGATCAAAGTGGCCAGTTCGACAAAACGTCAATTTCATATGTAAGGATCTAACATTTCAATAAAAAACAATTGAATTGAATTTAAACAATTAAATGACAAGTTTTTAATAACTTGTTTTAAAGTTACAGCGAACAAACATACATACACATACATACATAGACTTCCAAAATCATTAACCTTCGCTTCGCCGTAGTCGGGTAAAAACAAGAATATATTCAACGGTATATGTAGAATTAAAAAACCCTTAAGTGATATTTTGAAACTAATCATAATATCACAAAATCTAGACGTGATAGGAAAAATCGGCCAACGGGAACAGATTCAGAGCATTGAAATCTTCATATTTATGACATAATTTTTAGGTTGAGGATTGGATTTGGATGCAGAACCCCAATTCTCGTAACTAACTTACACTTTAATTTTAATCTTATTGCATTATAAAATGCACTTTAATTTTAATGTTATTGCAGAAAATTTAATGAATAATGATTCATCTATTGACTCTTTTTTACTTTTGGCACTTTAACAAATTAATTCCTATTCCCATCTTTATTTTTATTACGACATGCCTAATAACTATAAAATAAAAAAGTAAATCACTTTATTTATTAATGAATATGAATATTATGATGATGCATTGCTTTTTGCAGATTAATATATCAAGTATGAAACATAATGAAAAGAGTAATTTATACAGATTTTTAAAACCATGGCTACAAGATGGTCTGCTTGTAAGGTGAGATTTTTTAAAAACTTCAAAAACCTAATATGTAACTTATAACCTTAATTAACTATTCAAATTATTAAAAGCTACGAGAGCAGGAAGATGTGTGCTTGTGTTTGTTATACTTTTACGCAAAAACCTACAGATAGATTAAAATGCAATTTTGGCAATTTTTCACAAAAAACTTACAGCCGGTATTAACACATGATAGGCTACTTTTTATCCCAGATAATGGTATGGTTCCCTCAAAATAAACCTTTTTTCTTTTTACGCGTCTTTAAACAAACATAATCGTTTAACAGAGTCTAGCAATATAAAAAAGATAGTTAAGAAAGGTCATTGTCTGTCAGATCAGCTTGTTTTGCAGTAAAGTTGTTTTTTTTGTTCGAGCATTATCTACGTCCTTCGGGTCGTGAGACTGATAACAATTTGTTTGACTGATAGCAGTTACTAAAAACGTACAAAGGTGATAAACGCGACACTTTGACCAGGATCTTATTAAAATATTTGAAGTAAATAAAGCAGTAGCCATTGACGATGAAATATTGATATTGTAACAATCATGTCTGAACACACACTTAATACAATTTGTGGTACGTAATAATAAATACAATTTAAAAACCAAATGAACTAGGTTTTTTTTTAAAAGAAGCATAAGGATTATCTAATTAGAATAAGCTTGGAATGATGAAAACAAAAAAAAACATTGTAGATGATGACGTCGATTGACAAAATAATATTTTCTAGAATTAATTCATATGTTTGTTATAGAATCTGCCATGGGGATAAAGCTTAGAGAAGAAGACTCTGATATAGGAAAATCGTACAAAGAAGCTATATGTATATAATCTTGGGAAGGACTTAGTGAAAAGATTTTCGAATATATTTATTCACCCTGATATTACATTTTACTCGACAAGTTTAGGAATGCGTCAAACAAAATATTTAAGCACTATACACAACTTCTCAAAAAATATTATACAGAAAAGAAATTAGTTTTAAATGATAATGAAGTTGGCGACGTAATCAATAATGACGAAGTGATAGGTATTAAAAAGAAAAGAACTGCCATGTTAGATTTACTGTTATTGGAACGAAGTTCCTTATGGCGCGTTGCGAATTGTATTGGGTCTAGACGGATTAAACAGGCACGACACTTTTCGCCACTCGAAATCACAATGTAATAACGACTATTAAGAATGATACAAAAAACGACCTTATCACCTTGACAATAATGTAGAATTTTGCAATTACAAATTGTGACGGTTGAATTTTGAAAAAATCTTTCCTTAGGGGATGCCTACGTCATAGGATAAATACGCGTACAAATTTCTAGCCTTAAGGGTTTGGCCTGTGTGTTGATACATCAGTCCATCAGCTTTGCCTTTTACATAATATCCCCCTTACTAATAAAAAGATTTAGACAACGGATAACTTAAACAACGTTGCCGTCTTTGTCTGTTAAGTGACATTCCAACGCATCAGACAAAGACTGCAACGTAGATTGTCGACAAGCAGATTAATTGGGTATTTTCCTACATGTAAAAAAATAGTTTTTTTTTAATAAATTAAGAAAAAATTAGGTATAACAACTTGATAAAAGTAAAAAGTGTAATTTTTTAATTATATGCATTTCGAAGTCACAAAAAAGTTTAAATATTTTTTTACAACATAAGTGTAAAAAACCTACATAAATAGTTAACTTAAGTCAAATATAATAGTAATAGTAAAAGATTTACTATGGCATGTATGAACATAAACCCGCCAACTTGATTTTACAAGACTCACAAAAGTGCTTCAAACAATCCGCAATATCTTTGAAAATATTGATTTTAAGTTTACTATTATTCCTTTTGTAATAATTGTCTTATTTCATTTATGTAAAAAAATTATTAGGAAAATACCAAATTGCATATTTAAATAAAACAAGCATTTAAACTCCCTAAAAACCCCTTCAGAGACTTTTCTTCCCTAAATTTAGGAAAAAAGTCCAAGTTGGCATCGCAGCTAGACCGCCAGATATTTTTAACCGGGAAGGAGACGGATGGATGCTAAGTGAGGCGGTACAAGTATGCTTTAAAGGTATATTTATTCCGCAATACATATATGTCAATAGTCTACGTATAAAAGTTAATCCGTACGTCTTTCCTGTCTCCCAGTGCTCAAGGTGCTGGAGATATGGCCATACTACAAAAAAATGTCCCACTAATAAAACTGTGTGCCCAAAATGCGGCGAAAGCCATATTAACTGTGAAACGCGAAACTATAAGTGTATTAACTGTGATGGAAACCATATGGCTTTACACAAAACATTATGCCCTATTTTTCAAAAAGAAAAAGATTAAGAGAAATTATGGTGGAATTCAATTGTACTTATAGAAAAGCTTTATCTATTTATGTTCCGCCATCTGACCCTGAAAGTCTTGGTCCTCCTTAGCAACAATCTTCCAACGTGTCAGACAAAAATTTAACCCATACAAATAAGACAGAAAATCATTATAAGACCCTAACGATTTCATACTTAGAAGCGGCGACGAAGAATGTTATTCACAAACGTAATATCTTCCGAAATGATAAAGATCGTCTTCATACTAAGCCTGATAGAAATGTCACTTCAAGTCCCATAATAGAGGAGACTTCATTAGATCCAGGGTCGAAATCAGGAGAAAGAAAAGAAGAAAAAGTACCACATAAACCCGTACGAGTGGAAGAGTTAGTAACACGAATAAAAGAAATTATATTTTTAAGAGAGACATCTGTAGGGACAAAATTTACGAGTGTGATCAAGTGCTGCTTAGAATGGATTATTTTGAGTGTAGTAGAATATATTTCAGACTGGCCTCTCTGTAAGTTATTGTTTGATTATTTGTATTTAAATTATGGAACCTAATAAAATTTATTTTAGGTTAAATTTAGCTCAATGGAATTGTCAAAGTATAAGACCAAAATTAATAGATTTGGAACACATATTAATTCACATGAAGATTCACATCGCTTGTCTTAGTGAGACGTGGTTAGAGTCCGGCAGTCATCTTAAGGTGAATAGTTATACTGGGTACCGTAGGGACAGGAACGACGGCTATGGCGGTGTTGCTATACCGGTGCATCAATCGATCGAATCAAATTATATACATTTAGATAGTTTGAATACCGGTATGGAACTCATTTGCGTAAGGATTTATAACTGCCCACATTTAGAATACGTTATTTCATTGTATTGCGCGCCATCTGTACATACATCCAAAGAAGATTGGGATTATGTTTTTTCGAGATTTAATAGAAAGTTGTTAATCCTAGGCGATTTCAATGGACACTACACAAGTTGGTCCCATAAAATAGACCAAAGGGGTTCTCAAATATATGATGCACTTACGGATTCAAATTTAGTAAGTTTAAATGATGGGAGATACACACGTATTAAATTAGTTAATAATGAAATTCAACAATCTTCTCCAGATATTTCATTAGCTTCTACGGATGTGGCTTATAGGTTTTATTGGGATATAACTAATGAGTCGTTGGGAAGTGACCACCTTATTATTAAGATTACCACACACGTTAGTGTAATAATCACAGTAATTTACAAAGAAGGCTTAATTATAAAAAAGCTGATTGGACACAATATCATAATACCCTAGAAAACCTTTTTACCCATTTTAATGTTTCTAAAAACCTTCAGAAGCTATATGATTCTTTTGTTAAATTAATATACATTTCGGCCGATCAACACATTCCAATTATAATAATTAATAAAAACCCTACGAATAATTTTACCCCAAAACTGTAATGGAATAGCTCACTGTCCAAATTAGTTGCCGAAAGACGTTTAGCCTTTTCTAAATTTCGGCGTAGTCCCACCCCAAGAATTTTGATATTTTGAAAAGTAAAATTAAAGTAGCCCAAAAACATATACGTAAAGCCAAAAACGAAGGGTGGAAAGAATTTTGCTCATGTTTAGATGAAAACACTTCCCAAGCTGCCTTATGGAAAAGAATGAGGTGGTTTAAAGGGCTAAATACTCCTAGACAACATATAAGTAAAGATACGGCATACGAATTATTACAGAACTTAGCTCCTGATTATGTTTTAAATGTATTCCCATTAGTTAAATCCTCAAATTTAAAATTAGAATCGGCTGTAACAAGACATGAGTTGGATGTCTGTTTGCGTCATGCTGACACCTTGCCAGGTAGTGATAACATATCCTACTCCATGCTTTTAAATTTACCAGAAAATGGAAAAGACATTTTATTAAATATTTACAACATAATATTTACAAGCGGCATTATACCATATCAATGGCATAACATAGCTGTCGTTCCGATACCTAAACCCGGAAGAGACCCCCAGTCTGTATCCGCTATAAGACTCATTTCATTAATCTCATGCGTGTGTAAAGTTTTTAATAATATTATATTGAATAGAATAGAATGGCATTTGGAGAGCAATAATATGTTATCTGACGAGAATACAGGTTTTCGTAAATGTAGATCTACTGTAGATAATTTGTCGAGACTAGTATCAAGTATTCAAGTAGGCTTTTCAAAAAAACAGCACACCTTGTCCTGCTTCATTGACATAGACAGCGCTTACAATAATGTTAACGCAGAACGCTAAATTACAAAAATGGATAGTTTCGGTCTAGGACAAAAATATGTTTATATGTTTGGAACTTCTTAAAAGATAGGAAATTAAGTATATTCACAGATAATAGTATAATAAGTAGACATGCTTCATTGGGATTAGCCCAAGGAGATCCCTTATCCCCTACTCTTTTTAACATTCTGACGAAGGATGCAAGTAAACCTGAACTTGAAGTATGTTTATCTCAATACGCCGACGATTTTGTGCTATTTTTGTGATATCAAATATTTAGGCATTTGGCTGGACAGAAAATTACGTTGGTCTAAACAGATAAATGATTTAGTTAGTAGAATATCTAAAATAATAAATGTTTTTAAGGTGTTGTCTGGACCGGGCTGGGGAGTTAATCCTATTCACATGAGACGACTGTATATTTCTTGTATTCGCAGTAAACTTGATTATGCAACTTTTATTTATGGTAACGCTTGTAAGACTCTTTTGAAGAAATTAGATAAAATACAAAACCAATGTTTGCGCGTCATAGGGGGATTTATAAGAACTACACCCATTCACATAATGGAGTCAGAGTTAAATCTACCGCCTTTATTCATTAGAAGATAATATCTCGCTGGTAAATATTATCTTAAAATTAAATCCTTTTCGAACCACAACATATTAAGTATTTTACATGAACTAGAACCTTTATGTCAAAATTCTTATTGGAATTGTAAAAATAAACCTATTCTGATCTCAGTGCATAGATACCTTAAAGACACAGCGTTATATACAAGTAAACAATTGGGTATGTTCTCACTTAATACTTGGATAAGTAATGTGAATCTTCAAAGTATAATTAAACATAAGATAGAACCTGTGAACAGTACAAAAAGAGATTATAAAATATCGGATTTAGAACGTATTTGCAGTAAATTTATAAATGAAAATTTTTATCCATATTATAAAGTTTATACAGATGGCTTCAAATATAATAATGAGTGCGGGCTAGCTATATATGATCTACAATTAGATATCTCAATGAAATTTCACGTTAATACAAAAATATAAATCATATGTTTGGAATTATTTGCCATATTAGAAGCCATCTTGTACATTTCTTCGTTTAAGCCGGGCGACTATGTAGTGCTCACAGATTCTAAAAGTGTGCTTCAGCATGTGGCTCGGTGCACCTCGAACGGTCGAGGATCACCGATAGCCTACAAAATGATAGACGCTATACTGACACTCTCATCTCGGGGATATCGGGTAGTATTACAGTGGATACCATCGCATGTGGGGCTGACTGGTAACGAAACAGTAGACCGTCTCGCAAGAGAAGCTATATCCGACGGTACGACGATACATTGTTTACCATATTACACTGACACATTATACTTAGTTAAACAAAAGTGTATTAAATTTGGAATGAATATTTCGATGAGCGCTCGCAAGCCAAAGGAATATGGTATAAGACCATACAACCTAACTTACGATCGTCTGCCTGGTTTACGAAGTCCAACTTTTCTAGGAATACAATAGTAACTGCTATGAGACTTCGTTCCGGACACATCCCACTAAATAGCTTCGCGTTTATGATGAACAGAGTAAATACCAGAAATTGTACTGATTGTGACAAAGTTGAGGATGTCTATCACGTGATGGTGGAATGTGTCCGGAACGAAGGGGAGAGGAGTACCTTTTGCACTGTTCACGACATAGATTTACATGAAATCGGTGTATGTAATAGCATTTTGGCTTGTCCCACATCGGACGAGGCCAAGATGCTATACAAACTAGTAGAATCAGCGATAAAGCTAAGAAATGTTAATAGGGTTCTGTTTTAATATTTAAATAATATTATGCGAAGTAGTTATTATCTGCTTGTATTTTTATCTGTATAAAACTATGGGGATGGCATAATCTTCATAGATTAAAATCACTTCTCTAATAAAAATATTAAAAAAAAAATCTTTGGAAACAAACTCAGTACCCTTATCACTTATCAGACTGTATGTGAGTTGGAACTGTATGAGTTTCCTCAAAAATACTCTCAAAACATGTTTTGATTGTTAAAGAATTTTTATTTTTCATAGGTCTCCCATAAGCATACTTACTAAATACATCAATAACACACAATATATAGTTATAACCATAATTATATTTACAATATGTTCGCATGTCACTTAAATCTGCTTGCCACAGTTTATTAAGATCAGATACGATATATTTGTTTCGAGAAAACTTTTTGTAAGCCGGTTTATGAAGTGTGTACGTTTCTTGTGATTGCAACCATTTCTTGACATCATTTTTATTCATTTTTCCTTCCATAGCTTTTGCAAGTTTGTCAATACTGCTATAACCAGCAGGGTGTGATGCATCATAATAAATATTGTGAATTTCTAGTAGGGGGTCCATTTTTCCCAATCAATTTTCTTTTTTATTTTTCTAGTATACTTGTTTTCAGATGCAGGTGTAGAATATTCCTCGCCACCAGATATTTCACCAAAATCTTTCAACTGAAGTTGGTTAATATACTCACTTCTCTTCGGATTACCAATATAAGTGAGTGGGACTTTTAGATCCTTCAAAGCTTTAGCAAATTTTTCCCATCCTATTGGATCACTTCTTTTCAATGGTCTTAATGAATCATTGACTAAATCTACAATATTGCTCCCATTTATTTTGTTACTATCCACTAGTACTGTACCATCATCGTTCCAGTGTACTTTGTTTTGATTTGTTAATAAGAAGTTTAATAATAACTCACCTTTATTAATGTAAGATTTAGGTATTAAACTTAATATGTGTTGTTTTGAGTATATAGATTTATTTTGAACTGTGTCGCTTTCTTTGTGTCTATCTTCTTCTTTACTCGATGTCTGATCAACAATTGGATCTTTGTTGTTTGGGCCACTACTTTTATCATATTGTTCTTTTTTCAAAAGTGTTTCAGATAAATCCATATTTGAGGTTATTATTGGGAGTTGATAAGGCTGACGATCTTCTCCAATGAAGTGCAAATACCTTTGTAATGTTTGTAAGTATCAAATCCATTTTTTTCTGTCGTCATCGTTACTTTTAATAATATTTTGCATTTCAACATCTAATCGTGATTTAGGATTTTCGTGAGACTCGTTTCTTTCGTTTATTTTATCAATCAAACTTGGTTCCACCAGTAATATTTTCTTAGCGTGTTCCATTTTAAACAAGACCACTAACTAATCCACTTAATATGAAACCTAAAATAATAGGTAGAAATGCACCACCTTTTTGAACAATTATATTTTTTCTAACTTTGGTTGTAGTTTTACGAACAAGCTTTCGGAGTAATGTTATATATTGTTTTAAAGATTTTTTATCCTTTTCTTTTAATGGGACTTTGCCTTGTAGCACATTATGAATACACTCACATATACAATTTATTTCATCTTCATCACATGATTTTAATAAAGCTTTTTGATACTTTGGTTTTAAGGTGTGCAGTGCGACGAGCAGCTCTTTATGCGTCTTTAAGCTTCCCAGCATTATTTGTAAATGATAGAACTTTGTTGGTTCTTGTCGTATTTAAACCCTCTTTTCGGTACATAAACTGAACAGTTTTTGTCAGTTGGGAATATATTTGTCTTAAAACGACACATGTCATTTGTATCTTGTTTGAGATCTATCATCAAATAACCATGTGCCTCTGTCGTTGCATCTTTGTAAGCTTCTTGAACAAATTTAACATTATCAGGTGAGACTTGACGAGCTAAATATCGAATTTGTGTTTTATCACGGGGGTTCTTAAAATAAATTATATAGCTCGAATTTAACGAAATATCTCTTTGACCTTTTCCTTGATGAAACAGATTTTGAGTTATATAAAATACGCTTAAATTTCTGTGGTGACTACCTTTTGTAAACATATCTACAATGCGACCATCAGATTCTCTCATCAGATCATCTATTATAATCAAATTGGCTTCCTTACCATTGAACATACTCAAGTCAGGAAAGTACCTAGTTGACATTTTTCAAATTGTATAAAGGTTGCATCTCATCAAAACACCATGTTATTTGGGAAAAAGATGTGTTATATATGTCTTTCACATTATTAATAAATTTCGTAACAAAATTTGATTTTCCACAACCACTAGGTCCTGCAACTATTGCAGTAAATGGATGAATAAAATGTTTCACTTTTCCTTACGTGTGGATAAGACGAGGTTCAAGAAAACAATAAGTTTTTTTTTCTTATAAACTATTTTATTGGTTCTTAAACTAAACATTACAATAATATAATATAGGTAAAAAACAAAAGTAAATACATCTAAAACCATCTCAAACATTGTACAAACTTACACAACTATATATACAAAATTTTGTTAACAATGACTAGTATTAATAATTAATAATTGAACTTATTGAATAAATTATTATTTATCCTAATTTATAATGACCCCAAGCTAATGTATCAACATTATTAGGTAAAATATGTCGTTTCGTATCGTTATATGACAAAGATATTTTATTTACACGTTGAGTAACAAGGTTATGTTTTATAGATCTAAATCTAAACATCGTTGAATATTCAATTGTTTTATTAAAAAGACATGACTTATAATTTTCTATTTTAATTTTTTTTGTGACATATTTGTTTACCCCTTTAGCCTTAGCTATAAATTTATTGTCTACTTCTAATGCATACATTTTTGATCTTAGGCCTACAAATTCTTTAAAAATTTTACCATTATTCTCATCTTTAAAATAACCTAACTTTTTTTATTAATTTTTGTATAACCAAATATATTATTATCTTCGTAATCAGATGTGTCAAAGCGTGAATGTAAATCATGTTTAATATTATAAAAAATTTCACCTTATTATTGGTTGACCTCTGTGGCTCAGTGGTTCAGCACGTTGGTGCTCAAGCCGGGGGTCGCGGGTTCGAATCCCGCCGAAGGAACTAAAAGTTTTTCTGTGTTCCTGGGTCATGGATGTGTATTAAAAATGTGTATAATATAATAAAAATTTTATACATATAGTATAAAAGTATATTTAATACTTTTATATTTAATACTTCCCGTTTTCTGGTACCTGTAACACAAGTTCTTCGGATACTTAGCACGGGGCCAGTATGACGTGGTGTGAAGGGTCCATAGATATTATTATATATTATATCTTGTAGTGCTACAGTGGTGGGGACGGGCTACATACAAAGCATACTAGCTGGTGATGCCCATCGAACGCCGAAAATCTGGAGCAAATCGGGTTCACCGTTGCCTCGAAGGCAGACCCGGTGCCCTAACCCTACCCTAACCTAAATAAAAACCTACTACTCACAAATGAAATATAATCGTTAGAAGAGTTAAGCAAATCATTTAAATTTCTTTGTGCTATGGCACAGCAACAATCATTTACTTTGGAATATGATTTATTATGTACAGGAAAGGAGCTTTCTTCTAAATCAAGGCTATTGTCCCTTTCCTATTTTAGATAGTGATAAACTAATAAGAGTTGGTAGTCGTTTAAGCAATTCTGATTAATCATTTGACAAAAAATATCCAATTTTATTGCATTCATCACATCATTTTACAAAATTATACTTTGAAAAGGAACATCTAAAAAATATGCATGCCGGTCCACAGTTGTTAATGTCTTATGTTAGAGAAATGGTGTGGGCTGTAGGAGGTAGGCAGTTAGCAAGGAGTACTGTTAATAAATGTGTTGTGCGTAGGCGAGCTCGTGGAACGAACGCGAACTCTACAGCCTAAAATAGGCTTGTTACCTGCACAAACATTAAATCCTGATTATCCATTTTTGTCGGTTGGCATAGACTGTGCTGGTCCATTTTATATTATTAATAGAAATGGACGCGGCAGTAGATTTATTAAATGTTACATGTGTCTTTTTGTTTGCTTAAGATACAAATTGCATACATCTAGAGGCTGTAAGCGACTTGTCTCAGGATGCTTTTCTCATGACATTAAAAAGTTTTATAAGTCGTCGTGGTAAGCCAGTGAAAATATTCTGTGATAATGGGAGAAATTTTGTAGCTGCTGCTAAAGAAATAACTAATTTTTTAAAGCATAGTAAGGAACCTGTTAGTCATTTCGCAAATCAAGAAAATATTTAATTCCATTTCACGCCCACGTATCCTCCTCATTTTGGAGGCATTTGGAACGCCGGTGTAAAGTCATCAAAATTTCACTTGAAGCGTGTGATTGGAAATAGCCACTTAACTTTTGAAGAAATCTTAACTTTATTCGCTCAGGTGGAGGCAATTTTAAATAGTCGTCCACTTTATCCTTTATCCTCTTCACCTGATGACTTTATTCCCTGACACCGGGACATTTTTTGATTGGGAGAGTATTGAACTCACTACCGTCAAGATCTTTACTAGATATTAAGGAGACTAATTTAAGGAGATATGAAAGGCTGGAGAAAATAAGAGAGCATTTTTGGAATCGATGGAAAAGGGAATATATTTGCGAGTTACAACAAAGAACTAAATGGAAAACTAATTTTTCCAAATTGAAAAATTGATTTAGTGCTGATTCAAGAAGATAATGTCCCTCCTTTGAACTGGCGACTTGGACGCGTTAAGCAATTATTTCCAGGCCCAGATAACATCTCCCGAGTAGCTGACGTCAACACTGCAAAGGTCTGCGTGCGTCGCCCCCTGGTTCGTCTCTGCCCACTTCCAACTGATGAAGAGCTCTCCGGTTGAAAGTTAACTTTCAACGAGGGGGGAGGATGTTCAGAGTTTATCTTTACCCCAAATTAATTCCCATAAAAAAACAAACAAATGTCAAAATGGCATCTGACAGCCGGCATCTCTTGCGCGCCCTCTTTGTTCTCTTCCCTCCAACACGTAACAAGCGAAAATGTGTAAGTATAAATGTAGCAACTAATAATATATTTTACTAAAATACTCTGGGTTTTTATTTTATTGAAGAATCTCACCAACCAAAGGCTGAGTCAGGACACTTTTAGCCTCGACATACCTCGTCTATAGTATATATGTATATGTAAAATAAGCATTAGTTACATAAGATAGCCCGCCATGTCCATGATATGGGAATGGAAAAAAAAATCATCTCCGTGGTGTCTGGGCGCGCAGTGCGCGCATACACATTAAGCCGGCGAGTTCTGAGCCTGCGTTCGATAACAATCGGATTTTCGATTGATTTTTAGCTTCTTCTAGCTCAGATTATTTATATAGTTTTTTACATGATTATTTATATTATAGTTTTTATATAGTTATTTATATAGTGTCAATTTTATTTATGCCCAGTGATTGGGTATTTATTCGGGCATACAAATATTTATGCCCAAAATGCTGGGTTTTTTCCCATCTGCCCGCCGGGCATAAAAACTTTGCCTATCTTCGTGACTAAGCTGTGACGTCACAAGCTCAAGGCTAGGCGTAACGCCGCGAGCGACCGGCAGTTTCATTCATGGCGAGGGCGGCGCAGCGCGGGCGGGCTGCAGGACACGGGCGGAAAGACCACTGACGTCACGCGGCAAGCGATGGAAATTTAAAAAATACTCAAAACTTCTTACGGTCATAACTTCCGTAATGCTGCATAATTTACGTGAAATAAAGACTCGTAGAAAGAAATAAAGAACGTACGTATCTAAACTTTACTGTAATCTAAACTCTGATTATTTGAATGTCACAATTGAATTTCAATGTCACGACTTTTTTAACTTTTTTAGTTTTTGTTTACTTAATGTATTCAGTGTTATCCGTGGGTCTTAACACCCCTGATGACTGCCTGCCTCATTTTAACAAATAAAATTAAATAATAAAAAAAATCGAAAAATTCGACTGCGTAAACACTGAAAAGAAAAAAAAGTGTGCGTTTTTAGTCCGGAGTCGGGGACTCGGAAGCCATTAGATTAGTCGGGATTTTTTAATTAATTTATTTAAGATTAAAGACCATTTGCAAACAAGAGACCCGTAGCAATGTCAGTTCTGGCAAGCCTATAAGTGACAATCGTTACTAACCAACTTTAAATCGTTATATATCCTAAACGGTAATTCTGATTGAAAAACGATATAAGAAACCTAAAAAATATTTTTAAATACCTATTCAACGATACCCCACTTGACATAGTTCGTCGATTTAAATTTTTTTGCTTATGCTCAATATGGCAATATTCCAAAATCGGCCATTTTAGTTTTTCCAAATTTTTATGTTTCTATGACATTCGCGCCGTGATGACGAATCAAACAACGTATCATTTATCAAAATCGGCCCACGCGTTTGGTCTAAATCATAAATGGGCAACAACCGGCCCGCGGGTCGTTTCCGGCCCGCTGTAAGATATGATCCAGCCCGCGAGACATTTTGAAAAAACCCAATTAAAAAAATATTACATTAGGTACTTATACTCACGGGAGTGACAGTGAGGCGGCAAACATCAAATCCTTTGATAATCGGCTTGCTCGATCAAATTATTTGAGGTTTGCCGCCTCACGGGCGACATATCAATATATTTATTGCTTCTCAATTATTCTAAACTACTTTATTCCAGATTATTCCTTCATTTTGCCTATATAAGCGGACACGAACGTTAGTTCAGTTCTATTTGAGCTACCGAGGTGATAACTTGGACAAGCGAAACGCGGCCCGCGAACGTATTTGCACGCTAAAGTTTGGCCCTCAACATGTCAAAGGTTGCCCATACCTGGTCTAAATAGTGCCACAAAGGTACAAACATACATACAAAGACTGATAAACACATTACCCTCCTTTGAGTGGCGCAGTCGGTATAAAATACGCCACCGATAATATGTAACCTTACGAAAAGTATAAGATAACCATTGTGGGCTCGATTATATTATTATCTTATCTGCTTACTACAGATGCCACATTTATGTAAACGAAATAAAAGCTTCTCAATTTGTACAACGACTTCATTGGTGAAAGCCGTTCTTGGATCCAAGACTCAAGTGGCAATAGTATCTTAAAAATGTTCTACTATTTACTTGGAATTGCTGCACTAATATTAGTTGTCGATCTCTTATTTAATTATAATGCTAAGGCACGAAAGATCCTAAAAATACCTGGGCCAAAGCGTCATTTCATTATAGGTCATGCTTGGAATTTAATGCTCACTCCGGGTAAGTAATTTTAACTGCTTCCTTAATTAGTCGTAGTATCTTAACAAACTTATTTGTTTTAATTCAAGGAATAAGTATTTTAAATAATTTTAATACATAAAAAAAGTTTAATGTAAATACCCACAGTATATACTATACTATACCCACAGTATAATACTCTTGCATAAAATACATATAAGGTGTGTGTGTGTGTTAACTGTCAAGATCGAGCTGGTGCCAGCGGCACCCTTCGCTTTTATTTAGGACCTATTACTTATTTAAAACCAGGGCCTTTAGCCAAGTTGCCATCGCTAATTACGACGACGAAGTTCGAAAACAAAAATTCCAAAAATTTTTGTTTTGGAACTTCGTCATCGTAATTAGCTTTGGCAATTTGGCTAAAGGTTTAGGGGACTTACACAAAGTCAATATCAGAACGATTAAGTCTCGATTTCACCAAACTTCTGAAAACGCGCTTAAGGCCAGGTAACAGTGAAATAGCGCGTGGACAAGTTTTTTGATCCCGTTTCATTCCTTACACTATCGTCTAAAAATTTTGAAAAAATTACTACCTTTACTTGAGGATATAACGTATTCGGCTTCGCATTAAGTGACACAAACAGAAGAACTTCACTCGATAGAAAACGAAGCCAAAGTTACCTCTTTTTAAAATCTTTTTTCAATACTGTGCCAAGAATACTGAACTAAACGACCTAATTTTTATAGCTTTAATTAGATAAAATGATTATCTATCCATATTCGCAAAAATGGAAATTGTAGCATTTATTTATTGATGCCAGGACACTGACCTTGAGAGTTCGCGAACGCCGCGGCTTACCGAGCTCCGACAGTCGCGCGGTGGCGCTTAGAGACGACGGACCTGTGTTAGTTTGCTTCCTACAAAAACGAATCGGTGTATTTTGTGATAATAAGAGTGAATAGTGCCTAAATAATATGGGCAATAAAGACAATAAAAGAAGGAAGTCGTCACGGGCTAGGTCAAAAATTAACAAGATGAACGCAATCCACGGACACGCAAAAAAGTAAGTTTATTCTGTCTACCTCATATTAAATTATTTTAATGAAATATTATTACTTTACCTACTTCTTACACTATTTACTTCATTGCACAGGTATAACAAAAATAAGTGATAATACTTTAGGGTGTGTATGTAGATTTTTGGTCTTTCAGCGCTGCTACTTTCACAGTGAACTCTCTACAAGGAACACGTACACACCCTAAAGTATTATCACTTATTTTTGTTACACTCTGTATATGAATATCGTAGTAACAATATTATAAGTTTTGATGATATTTTATATCATTTTGTGCCACAGAATAGTAAAATCAGTAAGACTACTGAAAGGAAAAGTTAGATGGATATAATTCTATGAGAATAACAAAAAATATGTAAGTACATAAATACGAAATAAAACTAAATAAAAAAACCTTTTTATTGCAGGTCCGTAGAACAGCCCCAAAAAATAATTACTGGCTCCCTAGTAGCAAAAAGGTCACATGTAGTTTCGGAAAAAAATATGTAAGTAAAAGATATGGTACCTATACGCATCCACATGGCAACAGATAGAACATAAAAATACAAGCCCAATGTTTTCAAACCCGCATATTTTCTAAATGCATAAGCAGTACGGAAGCCCTAGAACTATTTTTTTTTGATTACTATCAAGTATCAAACAAATTTTTTGTGAGTAGCTTCATTTTGATAAGACGAACAACATTTTTATTTTCGAAAAATCTCGAAAGTGGTAGCTAACAGAGATAGAAAGGATTTCATACTTTGACTTTATGGTCCTAAAATATGGATTGTTTTATTTGTAGGACAAGGTTACTCTTAAATTATATAACTATTAACCTACCAATATACAAAAAATCAGCTGGTTAGGGTTCCCTTTTAGGGTACAGTAGTCAACCAAGTTTTGTTGATTACAGAACCCTAAAACGGAACCCTAACCAGCTGATTTTTTGTATATTGGTAGGTTAATAGTTATATAATTTAAGAGTAACCTTGTCCTACAAATAAAACAATCCATATTTTAGGACCATCAAGTCAAAGTATGAAATCCTTTCTATCTCTGTTAGCTACCACTTTCGAGATTTTTCGAAAATAAAAATGTTGTTCGTCTTATCAAAATGTAGCTACTCACAAAAAAATAGCTTGTTAGTAATCACAAAAAATTTGTTCTAGGGCTCCCGTATTATACAGTTTACATAAAAAAAGAAAATCCTAATATTTATTATATTTTTACAGGCATTCAAATAATATTACGCCAGATGCCAGCACGCATGATATATTATCTAAGAATTCTTCGGTCTCCATTGATTCTGCTCATCTAGAACAACCTAATGAAGTTGAAGATTTATTAATAGTCGAAGAAGAAATTAAAGAACATGAATTCAAACCAGTTTCAGGACGGCGACTGGTAGACATTAATTACATTTTTAAAGAATTACAGAAGAAAGCACAGCATAACGGTTTATTTAACTGTGGCTTATCTCAATTTCAATTAACTTCTGAAAAAAAGACATGGCCTTTGGTCGCGGTTCCGATTTGAATGCCAATTATGCAAAGAAGTTTGCATTATAAAGTCGGGAGACCCAAATAGTGACGAACAAGTGAATATAAACATAGCTGCTGCTTCTGGGATAGTCGCTTCCAGCATAGGTCTCAGTTCGAAGAATTGTGTTCTGCTATGGATGTTCCAGTATTCAGTTCAACATCGTTTTTTAAATTACAGGATGAAGTGTTTTCAAAATGGACACAGACTGCCAGTGCGTCTATGGAAGCTGCAGCAAAAATGGAAAAAGATATCGCTATCTCAGAAGGCAGAGTTAAAAATGGTTATCCTATCGTAGATGTTAAGGTTGATGGATCATGGTGTGCTAGATCGTATGGGTCTAACCAGAAGGCATCATCGGGAGCAGCAGCAATAATCGGCAGAAGAACAGGAAAAGTCCTTTTCATTGGCGTAAAAAATAAATACTGCTTAGTATGTGCGCGAGCTGCAAATAAATATACGCCAGCAAAAGAACACAAATGTTTTAAGAATTACGAAGGTTCTGCCAGCTCCATGGAAAAAGAAATTATCGTAGAAGGTTTTAAGGCCTCGATACTAATGTATGGCATGATATTTGGACGAATGATAGCAGATGGTGACTCTTCAACTTACGCTGCTATTCTTAAAGCCAAGCCGTATGAAAAGGAGGGGGTTACTGTAGAAAAAATTGAGTGCAGGAATCACATACTGCGTAATTTTTGTAAAAAATTACGTACTACGACTACAGAAACCAAATATGCACTAGCTCACCGTAAAATGCTTAATGATGTTAAAATTATGACAATGCGAAAAGCAATAGTAGAAAGTATTAATCATCACAAAAATTCTGACAGTCCTCGCAATGTAGCAATATCATGTCTTCATAATGATATCACCAACTGTGTTTCCCATGCTTTTGGTGATCACATAATGTGCCAAGAATATAATTGCACGAAGGACAAAAATGACTCTGAATCACAGCTAAAAACTATTCAAAACACTACTTTTATGTTCAGAGTCAATTCGATTGTATCAAATATTGCTGCCAAATCAAGAAGCTTGATTGAAGACGTGGACACTAACGCTGTTGAGTGTTTTAATAATGTCATCGCAAAGTTCATAGGTGGAAAGCGAGCGAATTTTGCCCTTAAAGGTAGCTATGAAGGTCGATGTAGCGCAGCTGTTGTGTCATTCAACACTCAAAATGCTATTTCCAAAGTGGAAAAAGCCTTTTTAAGCCGAAGCCTAAAAGGCAGAGTAAAATTTATTGAAAAAAGACGAGCACAAAAAAGAAAATTGAATTTAGAACATCCAATAAAAAAGAAAAGGAAATTGAATGCAGTCCACGAAAAACAACATGATTATGGTCCAGCAAGCTCAGCACCAGACATGTCTCCACAAGAGTTAGAAAAAACGAAGGAAGAGTTTATAGACAATTTAAAAACATTCACTGCTGATAGGCATGCTGTTGAGCGAGCTACAGTATTACAACGAGACAGCAGCGAATGGCTGGATATAAGAAAAAATATGGTTACTGCGTCCAATTTTGGCCAAATATGCAAAAGAAAAATTAAAATAAATACTGCTCCTTTTAGTAAAGAGCATATTGTACCAAAAAAATTTGACACGTCTAGCTGGTATTGCACATGGAATCGAAAACGAGAGACAGGCTCTTCAGCAACTACAAAAACAAGAAAACATTGATATTATGCCTTGTGGTTTGTTTATTGATAAGACTTATCCTTTTATGGGAGCAACTCCGGATGGATTAGTAGGAGAGGACATGGTAGTTGAAATCAAGTGCCCTTTAGTAGCAGCAAAAATGGGAATATCAAATGCAATCCAAAAAAATAAAATTCAAATACTAAAATATGACAAAAAAACGGACACCAACTCAATAAATAAAAATTCGATTGGTATTATCAGATACAGGGTCAATTGCATATAACAGAAAGGCGTGTATGTATTTTAGGAATCTGGAGCGGAGAAAATGAACCCTTACTTACAATAAAAAATGAGAGAGATGACAATTTCTGGAAAACTTGAATGGAGCCTAAACTAGTTAAATTTTTCACTAAATGTTTACTTCCGGAAATTGTAGATAGTAGACACGATCGTGGAATGCCAATAAGAACATTAACTTTAGAAGATGATGACGGCAAGAAAAACATGGATTCTTTAGAGGGTACATGTTTAACACCCTCTCAGCCTCAGCCAGAATATGCAATAGACGATGATGACGTGGAAAATATAGATTCAATTGATTGTTCATACACATTAGCCACCAAACAACAGCCAGAAAATCCAAGCCATGTAAATTCACCTTTGGTATCCCTTGATTCACTTTTAAATTTGCAACCTGGTCCAAGTACAAGGGAAATAAATTTTAAGGAATTTTAAATAGGTACTTAAAATAATATACAAATACTACATGCAAACGACTATTTTTTTTTCCTATTTTTTCCTATTTATACCGACATTTATAATAAAAACTAAAGGACGCCCGCAACTCTGTTGCGCCAAAATTTGTTTATGACGCCGGAACCGTACATTTTTCCGGGATAAAAACTATCCTATGTCCTTTCCCGGGACTCAAGGTATCTCCATGCCTATGTGTTGTAGTTATTGATTTCGAGCAAATAATAGCAAAAAAATTACGTTTGTTGTATGGGAATATTATATTAAATATTTAATTTATTTTGTTTTTAGTATTTGTTGTTATAGCTGCAACAGTCAATTATATACACAATCTGTCAAAATTTCAGAAGTCTAGCTATAGCGGTTCTTGAGTAACAACCTGGAGACACACAGATAGAACAGACAGACAGACGGACAGACATCGAAGTCTTAGTAATAGGGCTCCGTTTTTACCCTTTTAATCTAATAGAAAATAGAATGCAAAATTTTCGCAGTTAGGTAACTGTATTTTATCATGAGTTTTTCAATTATTTTACTACAAAAGCAATTTATTTGTCATCATAAAATAATAGGTTTTCTGAACTTAGCAATGGCACGGTATAAAATAAAAATTCTAAAATAAAAACTGTAAAGTTAACCATACTGCAGGTAGTGGCATTGCCGGCCGATCGCCCGGGGGTCATGTGAGTTCATTCTTGCGGCGGTCCCGCGATCTTTTGACGGAACGCGCGGAATAACGCTAAATGCCTACTTTTTGAGTGATAGATGGCCTTAAGGCTAAACCAGGATTGATTGACGAGGGTTTTTTAATTCGTGACATCTGACAGCTTTTTGACACGACAAGGACCGTCGGGCTACCAAGCGCCGCCTGGTGACAGAAAAAGAATCGAAAATTCTTATTGTCCGTTTTTGATACCACTTACGCCACCAGATGACGCTTTGTGTGCGTTGGGTCTGGCCCACGGCACAATCTGGCGGGTATGCATGCATACGTTCATTGTACACACTGATTATATAATATGAAATACATTTCAACCGTAAGAATATAAGGAGAGACTGGCAGGGCTGGGATATCAGTCCAATAAACTATTTTATGAAACTTCATTTGAAACGATTAAAAGACATAGGGCATGAATAATTAATTAATACCGTCATCTGGTTGCGTAAGATACCACTTACGCCACCAGATGACGCTTTGTGTGCGTTGGGTCTGGCCCACGGCACAATCTGGCGGGTATGCATGTATACGTTCATTGTAAACACTAATTATATAATATGAAATACATTTCAACCGTAAGAATATAAGGAGAGACTGGCGGGGCTGGGATATCAGTCCAATAAACTATTTTATGAAACTTCATTTAAAACGATTAAAAGACATAAGGGCGTGAATAATTAATTAATTGTTCCATAGTAAAATTCCCAATGTCTTGATTGAGATTGTTGAGATTATTGCGTAATCTGATATTTTTAATTTCTTACAGATTGTTGCATTGTGATAAAGGATTACATTTAAGAACTATAATTCTTTATAAAAACTATAAGCCGACTACGTAAATTATTTAGCCTAAGTTACCCGGGCTATTATTACGAATCTATTGACACCTAATTTATTAAAATCGGATCAGTAGCTACGGTGGAACAAACATACATACATAGACTGCCAAAATCATTATCATGCCTTATGGCTTCGCCGTAGTCGAGTAAAAATTAAAAAACACAACAAAAATTTCAAAAATAATTACATTTTAGTGCAATTGTTTCAATATATGAGAGAAACAGCGAAAGAACACTCTGGAATATACGCAACACATGCGTATCCAGTGTCGTGCGTGAACATATATAACCCGGAAGATGTAGAGGTAAGCACTTTAGTTAAATATCATGTTATCTCTCACGTTCTTCGTATTTTTGAAAGAGAAGGAAGATGAGAGAGATATAAGAGTAGATATTTTAACCCAGGGATAGCTTCAATCCAGATCTGCGGAAGTGGGCCTAATAAGTTGTATTATTAATAATAACCCAAAGCAAGTAACATTTATGAAAGAAAAAAAACTGAACTTAAACATGGTATGGCAATTGTTTTAAACACTTACCGATTAATTAAATTTAATTCAAAAACTCCGCGACTTCAATATACTGTTAATATGTATTGCGTGGATCGGAACACAAATAATAATTGAAGAGTATTCGGGTAGTTTGAACAACTTCAACAAATAGGACAACTGCCACCTCAGTCCTCCCGCGACCACGGCCGCTGGAAAGTAGCGAAACGTCGGGGGAAAAAAAAGTGCATCGCGACACAATCCATAAGTGTTTAATACAATGAACAATATTCGCGTAAACATAAGAAATCAATATGGTATGGCAATTCACGAAAAGAAAAGAGCCAACTAAAATTATAAAGTAACTACAATAGCTTCCTGTCATCTAATATTTGGCCCGATATCCATTAAAAAATTGTGACATTTACTCCCTTACTAATAAAAATATTTAGGTACACCACGGATACGCTAATCAATGTCACTGTATATGTCCGATTCGTTGGAAAGGCCACTTGACAAGGAGGTATAATTATGTAGTAAATGTATAGAAGCGTAAACTAATTTAAAATATTATTTCAGACAGTAACTTCAAGTATGAAACATAACGAGAAGAGTAATGTATACAAGTTTCTCAGACCATGGCTTCAAGAAGGTCTACTAGTAAGCAGTGGTAAGCTCTCAGATTTCTTTTAAAATGATCATAATATCGTTGATGATTGTGATGTCCCAACGAAAAGTCATAAATCATACCATAACCATAAAATAATTTCATATTTTAATAAACAAAAACATTAAATACCGACTACGAGGGCTGCACTAAAAGTATCGGGAATGGAATATTTCCACTGTTCCTGTCATATTAAAATCTTTTTAATTTAAAACTCCTTGGTTTTAAAAATCGAATACCGTTTATTTATTTAAAAAAAGATTCTCGGTTTTGTCACAAGGTCTTGTCAAACTTGTTTAGTCGTTGAGAAAATGGAATTGACTCGAGAAAATTCTAGAGCGATGATTTATTATGACTTTCGATGTGGTTTAACACAAAAACAGTGTGTTGACCGGATGATTTCTGCATTTGGTGATGAAGCCCCATCCAAAACCACAATTTATCGCTGGTTTGCTGAATTTCAACGTGGACGTGTCAAGCTCAGTGATGATCCCCGTCAAGGTCGTCCAAAAACTGCAGTCACCCAAGAAAACGTTGATACTGTGCGTAAGCTGATTGAGGAAGATCGACATGTGACATACCGCGAAATTCAGGCAACTTTAGACATTGGCATGAGTCAAATACAAATAATCTTGCATGAACAATTAGATGTAAAAAAGGTGTTTTCCCGATGGATACCGCATTTACTCTGTGAAGAGCAAAAAGCGGCTCTCGTTACTTGGTGCGTCAGAACTCTCGAAAGATTCCACGCAGGATCCTCAAATGCTATCAACAACAACTCAAATGTATACAACATCGTATCAGGTGACGAATCCTGGATATACGCGTACGAACCCGAAACAAAAAACCAGTCACGAGTTTGGGTGTTCGAAAATAAGTTAAGGCCAACAAAAATTGTTCGTTCACGGAGTGTTGCAAAAAAAATAGTGGCCACGTTTGTCTCCAAAACCGGCCATGTTGCGACTATTCCTCTTGAGGGACAAAGAACGGTTAATGCAGAATGGTATGCTAACATTTGTTTGCCACAGGTCGTTTCTGAACTCCGTAAAGAGAACTGCAACCGGCGCATCATCCTCCATCACTACAATGCGAGTTCTCATACCGCGCACAGAACAAAAGAGTTTTAGAGCAAGAAATCATAGAATTATTAGACCATCCGCCGTACAGCCCCGACCTAAGCTCTAATGATTTCTATACTTTCCCTAAAATAAAGAATAAATTGCGTGGTCAGAGATTTTCATCACCTGAAGAAGCTGTGGACGCCTACAAAACGGCCATTTTGAAGACCCCAACTTCCGAATGGAATGGTTGCTTCAATGATTGGTTCCATCGTATGGAAAAATGTGTCAAATTTCGCGGAGAATACTTCGAAAAGCAATAAATACATTTTTAAATAGTAATGTTGTGTCACTTCCTTGATTCCCGAAATTTTCAGTGCCGCCCTCGTACCAAAGTAAAAATGTACAAAAAAGTATGACAAAAATCTTATTTTCTAAATAATTCCCCTTATGAAATTCGGCTAAAATTTTAACTATTTCTCTACCCAATCTTCCTAATTTTGGTGTCTGTGTATGTAATTTTTTTCATACTTTTGTGCGCGTTTTAACTTTGGAAGTCAGTTTTCATTTTTTATTTAAAAATAATATTTTTTCCCTTTTTGGTCTTTTTTATGTAATACATTTTAAAAACTTAAAAATAAACGTTCGAATGTATAATTGTATACGCGCCAAGCTTCCATTAGGTATTGTACATTTATAAGTTGTGTGAAGATGGACCGCCATCTTCACACTATACACCAGTAATTCCCCACTGGGAATTACCGCTTGGGAATTATAATTATTAGATGGACCGCCATCTTCACACTATACACCAGTAATTCCCAGTGGTCCAGGTGGACCCCCAGGGGTCCACGGAGACTCGACGGAGGTGTAAGTTGAACGTGACAAAAAATGGGGGTCTACAATCGTAAGCAGGGGTGCATGAAAATTAATTTGATTTCGATAGTGAAGAACTAAAATGATGGCTTGTTATTTTAGATAATATGATACCTAAATTAAACCTTCTCATTAAGACAATTTATAAATAAATTGAGAAAAAAATGGATAGTTCCGAACTGGGAGTCGAACCCAGACCATGTCGGTATCAAGCCGAGAGCTCTACCAGTTGAGTTATCCGGCCCTATGCCACTTTCCTTTTTCAATTTCATTTATAACTTATTGAGCCCCACCGTCCATCATACGGTAGTACAACAACACAAACAATATGATACCTAAATTAAACCTTCTCAATAAGACAATTATCTCCTATCAATATAGGCAGATAATATTTTAAGAAGCTCAGCGACTGTTACTTGTAAAAACTTGCATATTCCAAATTCAGTACAACGCGTCGAAACTTGTGGCCCAGCCGGCCGCCGCCGTCCCGTCCGTAATTCGTGTTCAAAAATGCAAATTAATACGACTTGTGGTGTATGTACTTGCAATCTTGTATGAATGTGTTTAATTCTTCACCAATATAAATACGAATGTCAAGGATAAACGTTACTCATTGGTTTCCAAAATTTCATAAAGAAAAGTGAATCGATATTAGTGATTACCAGTGTCGGAGAAGTAAGTAAGTAAGCCTATATAATATAATATCGCGTGCCTAATACTAAAACGGCGCATTTTTCAACATTTTGTACTAAAACTTGATTTTTTTTATTTATTATTTACAGGTAGGTAATTGATACGAAACATGACCGAATGTAATAAGAAGTATTGTCAGTACAGTGTTGAATATTTAAAATTTGGTTTTCTTCCATCACAGGCAGATAAACGATTGCCCACATGCCTTTTATGCATCAAAGTTTTGAGCAATGACTCTATGAAACCATCAAAGCTGGAAGACCACCTAAGAAGGTGTCATCCTGATGAAATAGGTAAAGATTTAAAATATTTTTAAACATTAAAGGAAAAATATGAAAAGAGACCCACCGTGCACAGTATGTTCGCTTCAACGTCTGAAAGCAACGACGATGGCTTGCGCCACCTTACAATATCTCATTACTTATAGCAAAATCTGGAAAACCGCACACCATTGGAGAACAGTTAATTTTACCTGCAGTTGAAGAGGTTTTAAAAACTGTTCAGCACAAATCTTCATTTGACATACTCAAAAGAATTCCTTTCAGTAACAACACTGTACAAAGATGTATTGATGAAATGAGCTCTGATGTTGAAAGTTTCTTGTGTGATTATCTGTAAACAACTCATTTTTCTATTCAATTGGACCAGTCAACTTTACATGGCAATAAAGCATTATTATTGACATATGTTCGATTTGTTATGGGCGAAGAAATTCATGAACAGCTATTATTCGCGAAAACTTTGAAGACGGACACTAAAGGTGAATTAATATTTAAAAATGTCCTGAGTGATTTTTAAAAAAAAAATCAATTCTATTTACAAACGTTATTTCGGTGGCAACAGATGGAGCTCCTGCCATGGTCGGGCGATATCGTGGGTTTATAGGCCATCTTAAAAGAAATATACCAGAGGTAACTGCAATTCACTGTGTTATCCACCGACAACATCTAGCAGCGAAAAATTTGAGTCATAGATTGCAACCAATCGCTTCAATTTGTGATTAATGCAGTTAACAAAATTAGAAGCAATGCATTGAATACGCGCTTATTTGTACAATTGTGCGATGAAAATGATGAAAACTTCCAACGATTGCTGTTACATACCGAAGTACGCTGGTTGTCGAGAGGTGCATGTTTATCAAGATTTTATTCACTTTTTGACTCAGTTTTAATTTTTGGAAAGTAAAGATCCTGATTTAAAAAAAACCTAATCAATTTTAAAGCAGACATCGCGTATTTGACAGATTTGTTCATAAAATTTAATGATCTCAACTTTCAATTACAAGGGGACAGCCTTAATTTAATAAAAACATAGAGTGTAATTTCAGCTTTTATTAAATTGAAATTTATGAAGAAATATATTGGTCGGCGCGAATTTTCACAGGTTCTAAACTTATCGCAGGTAGAATGCCTTGATGAAGATATTCAGACATACGTTACACATTTGATTGCCCTGCGTGATGATTTTAAAATCAGATTTGAATGGAAATACCACCATGGATCATAAATCCATTTAATGAAACGGAAGTGGAGAATGTAATATTACAAGAGGAGCTACTCGAGCTTAGCACTAATGAGGAGCTGAAAGTGACATTTAAAAGAGGGTATCAAAAATTTTGGCTGCAGGCAGAAATACCTGAAAAATATCCTAGACTGTGGGGAACCGCGCGTTTCTGATAGCGTTTCCCTCGTCATATCTCGTTCAAAAAAGTTTTAGTGCCGTTACAAATTTATTAACCAAAAAAAAGGTACAGATTGAATATCACAAAACGGGGAGATTTGCGGTTATTCCTTACAAAACTCAAGCCAAATATTGATAATTTGCTGTCAATTCATCAAGTACATCCATCTCATTAAAATTATATATTTTTTGTAATTACCATTGTAGAAGTTACATTACGTTATAAATAAGTGTTTAATTTTGATTATATTACGACTGTTAAAACAATAATAATTATAAGTGTAATAATTTATATATTTGAATATATAATATATATACCTACAACACAAGGAAACTTTTTACCACTCGGAATGGGATGTTTTCTAAATAAAATTTGTGAGAATTGATTGGTCCTTGTGCCGAGTCACTGTAGATTTCAAAAAAGTAAAGTTGGATGGAGTCACTTTTTCGATTGGCCAACTTTGCTTTTTTGACATCCACTCACAACACCATGAATTAAAATTTAATTGAAAATTTGTTTAGTCTACCTACTTTATTATCAAATAATGAATCCCCTATCAAGCAATCAATTCCAACCTTTTTTTTTCGAAAACTGTTAATTCGTCGTTGAAACTCAGCCACAACGCAAGTTTCCATAGATAGATAGATCTAATCTTCACTTTTTTTTCGAGATTTAGAAATTGGTAGTAATGTAGAATATAGATGCAGGGGGTCCACCGGATCCAGCAAAATTTTGAAAGTGGCCTATGAAACAAAAGAGTCTGGGAACCACTGCTATACACCAACACCAGATGATGATTAACTATTATTACTGTAAGTTATATAATGGCATATGCTTGCACTTCTTTAAACAATGCCGTAATTCCCAAACGTGTATCTTTAAAGACTGAGTTGTGTTCAGTGCTTTTGGATCCAGGGTATAAAATTAGCTCAAAATTTTACTTTTTGGTAGCATATTATGATTGAGTTACTTCAATAAAGTCAATAAAGTCAAATAAATCCCTATAGACGACTTCATAAATTTTGAGGAGTTCCTTCGATTCCTCATGGATGCCATCATCAGGTCTGCTTTGGTGACTAAAGGACCAATTTTGAATTATAACTTTTACAACAACAAAAGAATTTTGCAAAGAGATCCACAAACGGCAGAGTAATATTCAAAGATATCTGTGTTGGTGTAAAATACTATGAGAAGTACCTATTATATCATCATAATGTGATGATGTATGGTGTGATGATGGTGGCGATGGATGATGATTACTGTAATTGACATAGTGGCATTTTCTTCCAGTTCTATAAACAATGTTGAAAGCCGGAGTCAGGAGTTGTGTTCAGTACTTTTGGACCCAAGGTATACCTTGGTGCAAAATCTTACTTTTTGGAAGTATATGCTTGGTTTACTTCAGAAAAAGTCAAAATCACTATATGTGTCCATATAAATTTCGAGGAGGTCCCTCGATTCCTCATGGATCTTGGTGTCAACGGTGGTCCCGTTTAACTTTGGATTATACCCTTTACTGCAATAAAATAATTTTGAAAATCGGTCAACAGACAGTAGAGTTATCATTGAACATACAAAAAAATATAATATATATACAGCCGAATATATAACCGCCTCCTTTTTTTGGATATCGGTTAATAACAGTTTTTATTTATAAATAGGTCAAAAATGGCAAAGGCGTCGCAAAATTCTGACATCGGCATTCCATTTCAATGTGCTACAAAAATATTTCGCAACAATAAAGGACAATGATAAAGCACTGATTGAATCTTTAAGAGACACAAAGGGAGATCCAGTTGATATCGTTTCAATTATCTCCGAGTACACGCTAAATACAATATGTGGTGAGTACTCTAGATAACCTTATATCAGCCATAAATATTCCAACATCAACCAATAATAGTTGAAAAATAAATTAATATTTTGTTATGTTTTAGAAACCGCCATGGGCACTAACATAAGGACAGAGGCAACCAATAAAGGTGTTGCGTATAAAACGGCTATTTACGGTCTCGCAAAGAATCTCATATATAGATTCTCAAATGTCTATTTGTACTCAGATTTCATTTTCAATATAACATGGCTTGGTAAAAGCCAGAAGAAATATTTGAACATAATCCACGATTTCACAACCAGCATTATAGAGAAAAGAAAAAAAATCATCGACGCCAACGAAGTTGGTACAATAGAGGACAATGAAGATGAATACTTGGGTACGAAGAAAAGAGCCGCCATGCTGGATTTGTTGATAGCCAAACAAAAGGAAGGACTAATAGATGACGTTGGTATCCAGGAAGAAGTCGACACATTTATGTTTGAAGTAAGTCCAATTAGACGAAAAATTAAAAATATACAATCTTATATATTATTATGTATCTATAAAATTTTATATACCTATTAAATAGATTGCAATTTCTTTGTCTCGCTAAAACTCGAGAAAAGATGGACCGATTTGGCTTATTTTGGTCTTGACACGGAAACGTTGACAAACGTTGGAAAAAAATGTGAGAAAATATTACATATAAGGTGTGTGTGTGTGTGTGTGTCAACTGTCAAGAACGAGCTGGTGCCCGCGGCACCCTTCGCTTTTATTTAGGACCTATTACTTATTTAAAACCAGGGCCTTTAGCCAAGTTGCCATCGCTAATTACGACGACGAAGTTCGAAAACAAAAATTCCAAAAATTTTTGTTTTGGAACTTCGTCGTCGTAATTAGCTATAACAATTTGGCTAAAGGTGACGACGTTAGGGGACTTACACAAAGTCAATGTCAGAACGATTAAGTCTCGATTTCACCAAACTTCTGAAAACGCGCTTAACGCTAAATTTCTAAGATTCTTTCTTCCTCCCTCATTCGATGTTACAACGGGATAGACAAATATTAGGCCCAGGACGGTGCGGTGCGGCTCCGACTCGGGCGCAACGCCAGCGGTGCCGCAACGGTTACCTAGATATAAAAATTTATAGTATGCCACACGGCAGCCCGGCTCGCTAAAACTCGAGAAAAGCTGGACCGATTCGGCTTATTTTGGTCTTGACACGGAAACGTTGACAAATGTTGGAAAAAAATGTGAGAATGAGAAATATTAGAAACGGCAATAATTAAATTTTCTCATACTACCTGTTCGGTAGCGTAAATTCGGGTCTACAGTGTCTATTTAATCAGAAAAATAGGTCGGCCCCAGTAGGTGTAGTTTTCGGTGTTGAAATTGTATGTGGGGAGGTAGGTAGGTGCAGTACTTATTTCAGTTCATAGTTATGACAGAACAATGTGTATCGGGTTAGTTAAAAATATTAAAAAAAGAAAAAGAAATAGAAAGGTGAGGTATAGGACGCGCGAGTAGTCTAAAATGTGTACGCGTGAACGCAAATGTATATCTAGTAAATACGCGTGGACATGCGACACTTGGATTTTTGCGTACGCGCACAATAAGTACATAGATTTTAAGTAAATTGTAGATTATAATATTGGTTTTAATATTACGTTGCCATTTTCGTACGTAATTGAATGCTTAAAATAAAGAACTTTCGTGGGCCATAGCTGCCTGGACAATTTGGAACAAAAGAAAATTGTATTTGCTATTGTTGAAATATATTCCGCTGATTAGATTTGATGTCGTAGGCGACTGGTGTTGATATAAAGACTGGAATTTAGCAATTTTATTGCCCGCCCATACAAGATGTAACTAATGTCACATTTCTTCTTGCCATAGTTTTGCTTGAATGGAAAAATATCGTTTATCGAATACGATTATCTATGTAATTCGAGCGAATTATTAGGCCAATAATGAAATCTTTTACAGGGTCATGATACAACAGCTGCTGGCTTAACATACACACTGCTACTGTTGGCAAATCATCCTGACATTCAAGTAAGTTATTTTAATATTTTAGCCTACAGTTCGATAGCACCTCAATCGATTTACTTAAGGCATAATATTAATATAGCCCAATTATTAGGTCGAGAAAAAGAGGGTAACCTGAAGGTTCTCTGGGAGTTTTGAAAATTGGTAGTTTTATAGATTTTGAAGTCCTCTTTTGGAATTTGAACTTTGACACCTCGTAACTTGGCCGCTATCAGCTAATTGATTTGCAAAATAAACCTTTGATCGTTTAAAATCTGACGTGAATTGTAGATATCATACCTTTTTTTCTAGAACAAGGTTATAGAGGAATTAAATGACATTTTCGGCAAAGACACTCGAGATGCAACTATGGAAGATTTGGCTGCGATGAAATATCTCGATTTAGTTATAAAAGAATCTCTACGTCTATATCCGCCAGTGCCATTTATCATGAGGCAAATTACCCAGCCTTGCAAACTAAGTAAGTAAAACGTCATATAATATCTGATAATTACGTCATCTTAAGCCTCCTTCATGGTTTTTCTTACCATCGGTTGCTGGGGGCCTCCATATAGGCTTTCGACCATAGACGTATATATTATGGACGAGGCATGTCGAGGCAAGAACTTTCCCCACTTAAATGGCCTCACTTTTGGGGGGTTTTGGTTTTTTGGGACCATTTTGACATTTGAGGTATGGTGAAAACAAAATGGCGTAGCTTTTTCTTGTATGAAGATTTGTTCGTCATAGTTATACATAGTCACGTCATAGCCCATCCTTAGTTTTGAAATCCTTGCTTTCGACACATCGACGTTCTTTGTACAAAATAATTTCAACGTTCTACATCAACTGCCAGATGTTTGACGATAGCAATGCATATTTATCAAAGTGATTGTATTCTAATTGACACATTGTGACCGATTCAAACCTACAGGTTGATGTTTTGTTTTAGTTTATTTAAAGACTAAAGACAAACGTATGTAAAATTTCAGGTAATTATGATATACCAGCAAACACAATGTGCAGTATCTATATCTATGACTTGCACCACGACGAGAAGATCTACCCAGACCCGTACAAGTTCGACCCCGAGCGGTTCCTGCCGGAGAACAGTGTGGGCAGACACAACTACGCCTACATACCCTTCAGCGTCGGGCCCAGAAACTGCATCGGTAAGGCAACCTGAACATATCTACATACATACATACTCATGCTCACGCCTATTTCGCAAAAGGGGTGTGCATTCAGTGACCACCGAGCCGGATAGGGTTAGGCAGAGACCACAGAGCATAGCCTACTTTTTGTCTACGCGGCAACCCTTAACGCTCTCACAGACGAATGGCACTCCGCCATCCATAGCGCAACTGTAGCCGTCGCGACGAGATTCTCGAATGACGAGCGCAGGATGACTGCAGTCAACGCGTCAACGGCAGTCGACGGCAGCCATTGAAGCGTTGTGCCGTTGACGCGTTTATGACTGCAAGTCGTTTTCCTACATGCCGCTATATTTTTTTGTATTATTTATATATTTACCAAATGTAGTATCGGCTAATTGTTTTGCAACAACAAACAAGAAAAAAAATCTGATAGAAATTCAGAAATCCATAGGTACACAAAGTGGTCAAGGTAGTGCCGTGGTCAGCTTAACTACTTTACAAGAACAGTCAAATCGCAGCCGTCTGTATCTGCCTTAGGGTATGCATGTGAATATCCGTCTTCTTGAAACTTCTCTAGGCCTTAGGGTCAGTTGACACCTAGACGCGACGCATCTCGGTGTGATCTGACGCATAGATGCCATTAGTGGGTGCAACCAATGTTTTAGCTTGACCATATTTGTACCTATGCATTTCTGGATTTCTATCTGAATTATTTTCTTGTTTCGGCCTTTTATAGATATATTTTACGTAGTCGGATTATAGTTTTTTTAACTTAAATTTTATTAGTTATTTCTCAAGTGACGAAAAATGTGATAAAAAAATCCGGTGATAAAAATAGAGGAGTACTTAATCGTGTAATATACAAAAACGAATTGTTGTACCTCCTTCGTTTTGAAATAGGGCGAATTGATATTTTGATTTCTCAGGTTTATGCGAATGTTACTCATTGTAAATAAATTTACTTTTTCGGATTTTATCCCGGCAGATTATTTAGATAGGACCACGGCTACTGTTAAATAGTCGAAACGTTGGACAAAAATAAAGTGAAAATTAACCGCAATAAATACCATAATAGCAGATTTATTTGCAATAGATATTTAAACTATCAATTAAATATATTAATTATACGTACATGAATACGAAAACAAAAAGATGGAACAATTTAACTTCCGTATGTTTATCCAAAAACGCGCATCGGTAACATTACTTTTAAACCACCACTTTCAAATTTCTGTTTTTTTTTCAGGTCAAAAGTTTGCATTAATGGAAATGAAGACGTCACTTTCCTCCGTACTGAGGTACTTCAACGTTGCACCCATCACAAAAATTGAAGATTTGTGCTTCACCGTCGATTTAGTATTAAGAACAAAAGATCCCATTTACGTTAAATTTATCGAGAGAAAACTGGATTAAGAGTACCTACATAAAAAAGCAATTATTGAAAACATTTTTTAACGTAACTTATGTAAAATACTTCTCTTACTAAAACAAGCCAATAGTTTCCATTTAACTTGCACACAATTCGTAATGAAGACTCAAAAAATAAATATATGTGACTTATTTCTTTGTTATTTGGGTATTTGTGATATCCTTCTTCTATTATAAATGTGAATATTTATGAGGATGGATGGATGGATGTTTGTTACTCTTTCACGCAAAAACTACTGAACAGATTTCGATGAAATTTGGTATGCTAGTAGTTTAGGCTCTGGATTAAAACATAGGCTACTTTTTATCCCGAAAAAGTACAGTATTCCTGTGGGATACCCGATATTATTTACGCGGGCGGAGCCGCGGGAAAAAGCTAGTTTTATATAACAGTACCTACGACATTTGTAGGTATGTGAACGAGAGGCGCAAATATTGGCGCAAAATATTTGTTTCAAAAATGCATACAAAGTTATTTTTGAGTCACTTTCTTTAGTTCCTTCTAGCTGTTGCCCGCGGCTCCGCCCGCGTAATACAGTATCCCTAGGGAACACTGTACTTTTTCGGGATAAAAAGTAGCCTATGTTTTAATCCAGAACCTAAACTACTACCATACCAGATTTCATCGAAATCCGTTCAGTAGTTTTTGCGTGAAAGAGTAACAAACATACATCCATTCTCACAAACTTTCACATTTATAATATTAGTAGGATACTTACAGAGATCACTCACATTGGTAACAGTTTGTAATAAACATACCTCCAACATCATAGGCTCGTACACCGGGCTGCTGAACAGATGGCGATTTTCCCTCAGCCAGGAGACCGCTCGGTGCGTGTCTTCGCTGTAAAGCCGGAGCGCCTCCAAACGTTTCTCGCGAACATCTTCGAGTTTGCGAATTCTGTAAAAAATCACGTATTATGTGTAGTAAATCTGTAATAAATAAAAACAATAATAATTAGGACTAAAGTAAAGGAATCGTTACTTGTTATTTTAAAATGACAAATACCTACTTAGTAAAATCCTACAACTATTATTAATATGAAAGTTTGTGAGGATGGATGGATGTTTGTTACTCTTTCACGCAAAAACTACTAAACGGATTTTGATGAATTTCGGTATGTTAGTAGTTTAAGCCCTAGATTAACACATAGGCTACATTTTATTCCGAAAGGTACAGTGTTCCCGCGGGATACTGTATTTACGCGGGCGGAGCCGCGGGCAAAAGCTTAGGAAATGCGTTGATAATAAGATGTCATTTTTTTCGCATGCCCACATTCCACCGATCGTTAGATTGAAGTGGACTGAACTGGATTCGTACTGAAAGAAAATCGTTTACGACGAACGATTCGGTCGTTACGATAATTTACGGACGGCCGCCTGACTACACTTGTGACTGACATTCTTACTCTAAATATACACACTGCACACAGTTTTGTTTTGTTAAACTTTATGAGTTTTACACGCTCGGTTAATTTATCTTGTAAGTATTTTTTGGAACAAACACTATAATCACAACCAACCACAAAAATCACTACTTTTGGGGCATAAATCTCGTTAATAAGACGAATTAGCGATTGTCCTCCACGCTAGGCTACTACGGGTATATAGATATAAGCTTTCAAAATGAAAATTATTCTTACTTAGTTAATAGAACCAGGCGTTACTTTGCGGAAATCCATAGCATACAATTTAATTACTATTATTGGACGATCTTGCTGACAATGTTGCTTGTGTGGTGGTGGTGTTTGCACGGTCTTGTTTCTGAGTGTACGGCTGCATAAGCAGTGTGGGAGGAGGGAGGTGCTTTACGCACGCTTATACGTGCACCGTGCACTCACACATTTGCTTTGCAGATTGTGGGTATTTTTTCCGGGATATTGCTAGATATAATATTATTTAAATTATTCTTACTTATTTTGGTAAAGGCGTATTTGTGGTGTAATATTATTCTCCAGATCATACTGCACTTCCAGCTTCTGTTTTTTGAGAGTTTCGAGTGCGGAGTTAGTTTTCGCTATGGGTTTATGTAGCTCTGCCAGCTCCATCTTAACTCTATTACCTGTAATCGTGTAATATTTTGATGTAATAGTTGCAACACTATAATATATTAGACAAGTTTTTAAAAGACAACTTTTAATACAAATCATTCAATATTCAAAGTTATGTTGGTTGTATAATTTAATAGTTACAATGGGTTTTTTCACATTTTAACTGGTTTTACTGGCGTTGTAAAGGTCATCCCGCATCATAGCCTACATAGTAATACATGTCTATAGTAACATATACTATGGACCTTACAATAAACAAAATCTTATAATCGCTATCTCCACAACGGCTACAAGTATTGCCATGAAATTTAGTATGCAGGGAGTTATGGGGGAGAAAAATCGATCTAGCTATTATTTTGTCGTGCAACAATATATCAATAAATTCGACACTCTTATGTCAGTCTGATTGGCAGCTTGGTATGCGTACCAACGTATAGTTATTGCATTGTTTGGAAATTCGAAATGTGGTGGGTTCTAAGAAGACAAATATTTTTGTGATTCTTATTATTTCTTTTTCTTTTATATATTTTTCAAATTATTTTATCGTTCTACTAAAACACCGAGCAAAGCTCGGTCCTCAGGTACTTTTTTTTTACATTACAAATAAGTAGGTATTATTTACTTGATAAAAGTAAAAATAATTAAGATTTTATGGGTAGTTTTGTAATTAGGTACATTTCAAAGTTATAAAAACGTTGAGAGTATGTTTTTACAACATAAGTTAAAAAAAAATCACAGATTTCGTGTCTCACACGACTATCGAGTACATTGGAAATTAATCTACGGAATTTGAAAAAATACTGTCGCTGAGCGACGAGAAAGTCGGGATAAGGATTATTTTTAAACAAATAAAAATGAAAACAGACTTCCAAAGTTTTTGGAAGTCGGTTTTGTCGAGTCAAAAAAAAGCCAAAAAAAGTCGACGCACAAAAAATTATGAAATAAATCCTAGTTTCTAAATAATTCCCCTTTTAAATTCAGTTAAAATATCACTATTTCTCTACACAATCTTAATTATTTTAAAGTCGGTACCAGCCCAAGCAATTTTTTACAGAACTCACGCTTGAGTTGGCTGGTACCGATTTCAAAATTATGAAGATGGTGAAGAGAAATAGTTAAAATTTTAGACGAATTTAAAAGGGGAATTATTAAGAAAATAGAATTTATTTCATAATTTTATGTGCGTTTTTACTTTGGAAGTCGGTTTTCATTTAATATTTAAATATAGTTTTAGTCATATTTATAATAATATTATCTAAATAAGTCTAAAATAAGCGTTCTAATATATAATAATTCCATTTCCGTCACAAGTAGATTTGTTTTTGCGAAAGCCAAATTGTTGTGTAGATAACAGACTAATCTAGGTAATTACCTAGAACGATTAGTCTGAATTGACCAACCACTTGTTTACCAAATTTTCAAGGACTTTAGATAAATCACTAAGAACTGCAATTGGGCGATAGTTATTTGGTCCTTCTCCTCCTTTGAAAATAGGGTGGATGATGGCTTTCTTGAAAGTATTGGGAAAGATACCAGCGTCAAAGCAGAGGTTAAATAGATGACTTAGTAACGGTGCTAGGATGGCAGAGTACCTTTTCAAAATGGAAGGAGGAATGCCATCCCATCCAGTAGCTGCATTTGTTCGTAGGGAATTAATAGTTGAAATTATTTCGTCGGGATCTGTATGTTGCAGGGTTAAAGAAGTACATATAGGAGTAGACGGAGATTTTGTGTTAGCTACCGCTAAGTTGACTGGTTAATAGATATATTATCTGCAAGATCTTTCCCAATATTCACGAAAAATGTAAAAATAAACATCGTTACAAGATTGAGTATTTGTGGAGGAAGCTTTAAGTAGTTGCAAGGAAGGATTTTTTGATTTTGTTGTATTCGTAACCTGCCCAATAGTTTCCCATAGTAGCTTAGGGTTGTTACCAACTTTAGATAATTGATGTGCATCGTATCTTCTCTTTGCATTCTGTAATATAAATATTTGTACAAAACCTTCTATAACGCTTGTAGGTATTGGTGAGTATTTCATTTGTTGGAGACTGTTTACATTTCTTGTGAAGGGCATCCCTGTTTTACACTGCAGGAGACCAGGGGTAATCCAGGGTTTTAGAATTCTTTTATTAGATGGTACTTTTTTTGGTGTGGAGTTTTTGTTTACGGTAGAAATAAATAACTCTATTATTGCAGACGCCAATATGTTGGGATCCTTGATTAAGAAATAATCGTCCAGCTTTAGCTGTGAAATTGCTTCGTCAAGTGATTCGTAATTTATACATTTACTAGACGTTGGCAAAAACATTTCTATCGATAGGATGACTGATACATAATAGTGTTGAGTAATGATCTGTTATTGTAGATTCGTAGACAAAAGAACTGCTATATAACATTTAGGCACGTTAATTATCACTTTTACAACATTCAAGTAAAATTTTTAAAGGATAACTTCTTTTAATCTCCTGGAAATTCTTACTTTTACAAAACATTAACAACCTTTTGACAACCTACCCTAACCTAACCTACCACAAAAAGTGAGCGGAAAATGACGGACCGTGCCACAATTTGTTAATCGTGACATGTTTAAAGTCAAATGTTTCTAAAATGAGAAACAACAAAATTATTGCTATCTCTTTTATCACTGAAAAATATTGCATCAGATAAAAAGAGACCAAATGATATTTCACACTCTGTGTCATATTAACATCATATTTGTATAAGCGATAGTATGTGTAGAACTATTACGGCATCTCCATATATTTTACACCTCGATGCTTGGTTTGCGTACCTCTGATATCTAATATAATTATTGCGTTGTTTGGAAATTTGGAATATGGTGGGTTCGAGTCCAGGCCAGATAAATATTTTCGTGATTCTTACTCTTTCTTTTTCTTTTATATTTTTATATTTATTTTTAATTATTTTATCGTTCTACTAAACTACACCGAGATAAAGCTCGGTCTCCCAGGTACTGTATACTTATGCGCCACGGCCAATATTCCCATTTTAAATTCGGCTAAAATTTTAACCATTTCTCTACTCAATCTTCATAATTTTGAAGTCGGTACCAGCCTGATAATACAATATTTTATAGAACTTACGTTCAAGTTGGCTGGTACCGACTTCAAAATTATGAAGATTGAGTAGAGAAATAGTTAAAACTTTAGCCGAATTAAAAAGGGGAATGAATTATTTAGGAAATGTATTTTTACTTTGGAAGTATAGTTTATTATATATTTTTATATTATATATGGTTTAATTATTTGTTTAAAAATAATAACTTTTCTCTTTTTAGTTATATTTATTATATTATTATTAACAAGTTTTAAGAAATTTATAAATACAAGAAAGCCTCCGCTATTCTCAGTCTCTCGGAAAAACAAACTTAAGTGTTATTTTATGCCAGTTTTCTGAGAGGCCGGGGTATTTCCCCAAATAAGCATTAACGATCTGTGGACCTACTAAACATCACCAGTGATGATAATGATTAGATACTATATTATTAAATAATCATTATTATCAATTGTACGTAATAGTCGGCAGAAAAAATGTAGCAGAAGGCATTCAATATATTATAGTGATGATGATGATCACGAATATGATTTTGGCAATAGCAAAATTTCAAAGACATTGATATCGGAACTTTTTGGAAGCATATGCTTGGGTTTCTTCAGAAAAAGTCGAAGTCACTATACGTGTCCGATTTTCAAAATTATTTTTTTGATATCAAGGGTATAATCCCAAGTTGGTGACTTGATGATGGGATCCATGAGGAATCGAGGGAACTCCTCGAAATTTATAGAGACATCTATAGGGATTTGACTTTAGTGAAGTAAATCAAGCATTACTACCAAAAAGTTAAATGTACCCTGTCAACTCCTCAGTTTTTAAAGATACACGTTTGGGAATTTCGGCATTGTATAAAGAACTGCAAGCATATGTCATTATGTAACTTACATTAATCATCATCATCATTTTTATACAATACTTAATAGAATTATTATTGTTTGGACGAGCTCTGTAACTTACACGAGCTCTGTAACTTCTTGGTTGACAATTTAAATAAAAATAAGAAGGTCCTTAGTATATTTTTAGATCTCACGAAAGCTTTCGATACAGTTCCAGTTGCCTCACTCTTAAATAAACTCGGAATCATGGGTATCAGATTGCAACTGTAATTTTTCAAAAGCTATCTAACGGATCGTTCACAGTTAGTTAGCATTGGTGGGCATAAAGGTGATGAATTACCTATTTATTACGGCGTACCACAAGGTAGTATTCTTGGGCCTACTTTATTCCTCGTCTTCACTAACTTTAGAATCTCACTCCTGCACTTCTCCCCTCAGTATATTTCACCCTTTCTGTAACTGCCCTGCATTATCCTCCGTCGATCACATTAAATATTTAGGTATGACTATTGACAGATTTCTTAACTTTAGGATGCATATAAACGCACTGGTAGCTCGCGTTTATAAGCTGATCTACATATTTAAAAATCTACGACATATTGCAAACCAAGCTATAATACGTAAAGTCTATTACGCCTTATGTTTGCCCGTTATTACGCGCGTTATTATCTTGAAGCGACTTGAAATTGCCCACAGATAGTTTTAAAGGTTGCAACTTTTCGCCCTATTATATTATCAACCACTGTATTATACGAAAGTTGTAATGTGCTGAATATTCGGCAATTATTTATTCTCAATACGGTCCTCCTGCAACACCGAAACATCCCTTTCATCACGATTACGAGACGTCGTACGGACAAAATATGTCAAATTCCCAAACCAAGATTGTCTTTTACAAAACGATTCTTTTACTTTCTAGGCCCATATCTCTACAATAAAATTAACCGAAGTCTGCCAATATACGAGTCGTCATATTTCACCTGCAAAAAGTTAATCCAATCTTACCTTCAAAATAAATCCTATGATGAAACGGAACATTTCATGCCATAACATATTATCGTATCATATTATCATATTATTAAAACTAATATATTTGCCATGCAATCAGCAGACTCGCATACGCATTCGGTCACACACACACGCACACGCACACGCACATGCACACGCACAGACGCGCGCGCGCGCACACACACACGCACGCACGCACGCACGCACGCACGCACGCACGCACGCACGCACGCACGCACGCACGCACACACACACACACACACACACGCACACACACACACACACACACACACACACACACACACACACACACACACACACACACACACACACATGCATGCACTACCTAATAACATTATAATTAAAACAGTTATATTTTAAACCATGACCAAGCAGAACCCCTGTAAACAGTAACTTCAGTGAAATTGCTATAGATGCCAGAGGGATAGGAACTGTTAACCCTTACTACAGGTTTATCAACCTATCAACGGTAACAGGACTTCACCCACAGTGACTGGATTGTGTGTGCCTAGCTATAAGTTAATTTGTACCAACTACAATCTGCTTTTTTGAACCAATAAATTATTATTATTATTATAGCAAGGTGAGATGCAATAACGAGTAAAAATCAACCTAAATTGTCTATACAGGTTAAAAGCAGGTTTTAAGCAATAATGTAAATATTTCATGAAATAATTGCAACGCAATTAGATATTTTAATTTATTATATCTAAATCCACGTATATTTCATTTTAACAGTCCTTTATATTTCATTTTACGCCATTCGATTTATTTACATAATTGTGTTGTGTGTGTGTAATTGTTAATTGTGTGAAAGTGTTGTAACGTTTGTAATAGATATCGATAAAGATACAAATAATTATAATCATTACATTGGCGTGATGTCATATAATCTTAAAAGGCATGCTGAATATTATGTTTTATGTGGTTTTAAAATAAGATAACAGCTTTTAATAATTATTGTTCTAAACAAAATTATTTGACAAATGATAGTAAATATAACACTTGTTTTTTATAGGTTTCCGAAAAGTGATACAATAGGCATGTTACCTAAAAAAAAAATTTCGTCTATTTGATGTTAATAAACAATTTAGAACCCATTTTCGTATATCTTAAAAAATAACGAAGATACAAACAATTTAAATGTACCTACAATATGAAAGAGAGCGATATATCGGCCTGTGACGTCGAGTTGGTTGCAACTTGTGACGTAACAAATCGTTTTGCGAGAAAGAGATGGGCAATATTTTTTATTTGCTAATAATTTTTAATCGCGTCAATCAAAAATCTATTTCTTTTCGATTTATGTATCTTTAATCAACAATTTAAAAAAATAATGGATTCAAATGTGACATTCCACACTAGGCAACATCCCTATAAGAAAATTTTGGTTGAAAGCTGGAGAAGAAAATATTAATCCACGTCAAGAGAATCGCATGAAATGAGTAAGCTTATTCATTTGGTCTGATAGCGCAGCCGCGCTATCGCCAAGTCTTTAAGTAAAGATAAGTGGACACTGGACATATTTCTTTGTTTTTTATTTCTATTCCACAGTTCAAAAAGTTTTTAGTTCCATATGTCAACGCCACCAGGACTGAAAAAAAGCTGAAAAAATATAACACCTATTTAACGTAACCATATTTTCACCAAATAAAGTCTCGTCATTATATGGTACAAGTATAACTGGTCCAGCTGTTTTGGAATGATCGATGAACAAACAGAATAAAACTATCCTCAGAATCGAAAACTTTTTTGGATGTCGGTTAAAGATACTTGACAAAAATTTTTTGTTCACAAACAGCTAATGGACATGTTTTTGTCATAGCAAAAACCTCTGTGGCTCAGTGTTTAGCGCATTGGCGTCGCGGGTTCGAATCCCGCCAGGAAACAAAAAAGTTTTCTGTGTTCCTGGGTCATGGATGTGTATTATATATGTGTATAATAAAATCTTAAATAAAAGTATAGTATAAAAAGTATTAAATATGTTTATGTTGTCTGGTACCCGTAACACAAGTTCTTCGAATACTTACCACGGGACCAGACTTACGTGGTGTGAAGCGTCCATAGATATAATTATTATTATTATAGGTATGGCAAGTCCACTGTATTCTTTGGTCATTGATACCAAGCCACCAACAAGACTGACACGTAAGAGAGTCGGAATTATTGATATATTGTTGCACAACGAAAGAAAAAAACACATATTGCTTAAAAATGCGCAGTTTCTAAGGCCTAACTGGATCGATTTTTCTCCAATTTAAATTTCATAGTAATACTTGTGGCCGTTGTCGAGATACCGATTATATATTATGTCATCGTAAAATATATAAAATATAAACAAGATTGTCTGTCTCGTTTAAAGTCTATTTCTTTTTTCAAAAAGGTTAGGCTACAGGGCAAACCCTTAACCCGAATGTCTTTGTTTTAGGCTCAAATTGTAGCTGAGTAGATTGTCCAGAGGAGTTTTTCTCAAATTTTTTATATCATTCTTCGTTTCCGAAATATCGAGCACCAAAATCAAAAATTCGGCTATACACTATTACGGCCATAACTTTTTTCGTTTTTTACTTTCTAGAATAATTCTTTTTGCACGTTACAGCTCTCGTGAATAGGCGTCTTTAGAACTTTTTTGAATATCATATCTTCAAAACTCTCCGAGAGATAAGGGGATCGCACTTTTTCGTAAAATCGGGGCCTATATTGGAGCGAACGAAAAGACATTTCCAATGTCAAAACCTAACTTTGGAGCACTAAGTTTGGAGATATCAGAAATTTTGTGCATGTGAACATATATTTCGTAGCAACTTACAGGCATGTGACCTGCCTGAACGACTTGTGTATGGGGCGTTTTCACAGGACTCCCAAAAGCGCTTCAAACAATCCGCAGTTTCTTTGAAAATATTATTTTTTTGTATACTATTCCTTTTGTAAACTTTCTTAATGTAAAGTTTTATTCCGTTCAGATACAATTTAGATTTTTGTAAACATAAAGATTGATTTATAACGAGTTAATGTGTCATTGTATTTCTGTATTGCATGGTAAAATAAATGACATTTAAATTGGTAGCATTATAATGGTAGTTTTCCAATTATAGAGCATTATGCGACTCAGTGGCGCACAATGCTGAATTGTGCTGATGCTTAATTGAAACGTGAATTACTTTTCACATGCACCAGCAGAGTGCGCTAAGTTCAGTGTTGAAAAAAAATGTGGAATACGTAGATGTATTATTAGTTATCAATGGTGGAATATAAAAAAAAATAGTCAATGTTTGTACCTTCATCCATACTTATATTTATTCTTTTAACACAGTCTGAATTAACTTTTATTCTTTCCAAAAGAAACTACGACGAAACGAAAGTTATAGTATTATTAAGTTATATATAAAAAAACAAATGAGTTGGTATCGATTGCACGCATCATGCGAAAGCAGTACTTTGGAGAGTGCTCGATTGTGCGAAGCGTTGCTGTAGTTGAAACATTCAACGTTGAGCAATATGCCGCATAATGCGCTTATGTGCTGCAATTGGATAACTACCAATGTACTAAATGTCTTTTTGTTTACAAGAAGATTCAATTGGGTCTAAACAGAGTACCTATAGCAGTATCTACTATGAGGTCAACCACTTCTTTACTTTATTAAAATGTAATGTGTGGGGATATGGTGGCAAGCCACAAAGGGAGATCTCCGACTGAGCGGGTGGTATGCTCGGTATCGGCTCGCTCGGTATGCAGGCAGAAGCCTACTGTAGTAGTTTTCAGATGTTGCATATATCGCACCAAACTGTGAAAACTTTGATAGCGCGATTCAAGATTGTAGCGCTAATTGGTCCTCCACAAATGTAATTACGTTAGGTTATAATGTACTCACTGTCACCAACATTTTCTTCAGCTCTGCGTTTGTCCGATATTAGCTTTTCCAATTTGGTTTTCGCCTCCACAATCTCTCTCTCGCGATTTCTATGTTTCTCTAACTTGGCTTGATATGAGGAATCAATTTCTCTTATTTTATACTCTTGTGCAGTTACACTGTCTGTCTTTTCTTTGACTATGTCTTTCAGAATATGTATTTCTCTACTCTGAAATTATTGATTATAATCTATACTAATATTATAAAGAGGAAAAGTTTGTTTGTTTGTTTGCTTGCATTGAATTGGCTCCGAAAATACTGGACTGATTTTGATGAAATTTGGCAGGGTTATAGAGTAAACTAAGGAGAAGGACATAGGCTACTTTTTATCACGGAAAAATGTACGGTGTCCACAAGATTAAATTTTACGCGCACGAAGTTGCGGGTAACATCTTGTTTTAAATATAATAATTAGCTAATACTTACAGATTTTAGTTTCTGTTGTTCCAATTTACCTATTCCTGTTTTTGCTTTGTCTATCACTTTCTCCAGTGGTTCCATTTTGGTTTTATGTGATGTTATCAATTTCACAGCCTCCTTTTTATCATTTGAGTATTCAACAACTTTCTCTCTTAAATCCTGATACTCTATCCATAACTTTTTCTTTTCACAAATATCAATTTCTTTTTGTATTTCATTCCTTTGATTCATGGCGTCTATGACGACTTTTAATCTGAGGGGCAATTCTCGTAATTATTATCAGTTAAATCTCGTTTGGATTTTCAGGCTGTCCCGTTCGCGCGTTCACCATTTGACGCGTATGCGAATGAGTCAGCGAGATTATATGGAAAAAAATAATTAGTTACTATATAAATTTTTACGATTACGATACTTAATATTAGTTATAAAACAAAATCAAGAGAATAATAAATTAACACATCAAAAGAATAATAATCATTGGTATAATAAACAGTTGACCATAAGGAATAATTTGTTAATTCATATTTACCAAGTTTTTGTGTGTTTTTAGGGTTCCGTAAAAACGGGCCCCTATTACTGAGACTTTGCTGTATGTCTGTCCGTCCGTCCATGCGTCCTTCTGTCTGTCACCAGGCTGTATCTCATGGACCGTGAGTTGAAATTGTCACAGAAAGTATAACAACATTACCACTTTAACAACAAATATATATATATGCGGGTCTCCCATACGCCAAACGTGAATTTTTTGCAATTTGTACAGAAACCTTCGTGGAATAGTCCAACTCTCACTTGGCCGGTTTTTATATCAGTTAAAAAATAGAAAAAAAAGGAATATATGGAAGCAACACATTCATCAGAACCATGTCACACCTTTCATTAAGCCTGATTTGTTCTCGTAATAGTTGAGCGTTGTTCTGAAGCTTTGTAGATAAACCTCTCTGAGTGTTTCTTGTAGCGATTAGCTCATCCAATTGTGATACGCTGTCTTGACCCCCAACTGCAGCTAAGGTACTCCGGAGCAGTTGCTGAGGATCCATTTTTGAGAAGTCTTGTACACGATCTTGTGGCAAGAGCTGACAGAGATTATCAACCTGGAAATTTATGATAGCAAAAATGTAAGTCTTTCATGGGAGATGGAATGAAAAAATTTTTATAATTAATTTATCCTTATTTTTTAAAAGGATGAATAAAAATACACTAATCATTAATCTTATTCAATTGCAATGGTGATTTTATGAGACGTAAAATAACATTCACACTAGAACATTTCAATTATTTCAAAATAATTAAATGATAATTTCAAAAATAATATAAAATAATTATCTGTTATATTTTCACCTTATACTTTAAACGAGACGGTATATAATCGTAATCTCGCCAACGGCTGCAAGTATTCACATGAAATTTAGTATTTTTCGGGGAGAAAAATCGGTCTAGCTAGGTTTTATACCTGGGAAACTACGCATTTTAAAATTATTTATGTTTTTTGTTTTCGTCGTAATATATTAATAATTTCGACTCTATAATGTCAGTCCGTTTGGCAGTTTGGTAAATTTTTGCGATGTTAGGAAATTCGGAATGTGGTGGGTTCAAACTCCAGTAAAACACTTTTGTGATTCTTTTTTTTCATCTACTAGAGCTCCGAGCATAGCTCGGTTATCCAGGTACTAATAATTAAAACACCAAATACAAAAGAGAAATAAAGACATTATTTTTTTTTGTCATGCATTGTGAACATTTTTTTGCAAGAAGCGTTTTTGAATATTGTTGACTGGTTTTTTTTTTGCATAAATAAAAATGAATAGTACTCTTAAATATGAGTAAGTACTCGGAAGATACAGTATATTATAAATTCAAATATATAACAATTTGTTTACAGAATTTAGCAAGTCTCATAAAAACGGTTGATACAAGAGTAATTACTATGGTATCATTCCTTGTTTCTACAGTTGTATGAAATTTAAGGCTTACAGAAACATACTTTCTAATATGTCCGAAATTTGTGCATATAACATACTTACTACCAGTGAAAAATATTTTTTAACCGACTACAAAAAAGGGGAAGTTCTCAATGCGTTTCTGTTTTTTTATAATGTTTGTTACCTTAGAACTTTCGACTGGGTGAACCGGTTTTGATGATTTGTTTTTATTTGAAAACTGATGCTTCCCGTGTGCTCCCATTTCAATTTGGACCATTTCTGACAATAGCATCCATGAGTAAACCATATGTCTATGTTAAATATTTATTTCGGAAGTTTGGTTTTCATTTTTTATATTATTTATTATTTATAATATGGTGTAAGTAAACTAATTTATAGCAAAAAAATTAACTTTTTTATGATTCTTAGATGTATCTCATTATAAAACTACTTACACATAAAATTTTATATTTATTTACCTACATTAATCAAGTAATAATACCTCAATATTTCTGAGTATACAAAATTAAACTCTATCCGACTACTATTATAAATATCAAGGATGCATTGATGGATGGATGAACGGATGGACGTTTGTTACTCTTTCATGCAAAAACGATGGAACAGATTTTGATGAAATTTGGAATGGTAGTAGTTTAAGCTCCAGGAACTTAAATTACTAATCCAAATTAACACATAGGCTACTTTTTATCCCAAAAAATTACAGTATACCCGTGGGATACTGTATTTACGCAGACGGAGCCACAGGCAAAAGCTTGTATTTTATATGTAGTCGACACCCCTATTACCTGAATATTCAATCTGTTAATAAGTTCTTGTACTTGATGCTCTCGTGCAGTCTTGTGATCGATACTCCAAGTGGAAACATCTCTCAAGTTAAAATTGCGGGTTATTATTACATTTCTCTCCCCTGGTTGTTGATACAGTTCTATTTCAATTGTAGCTTGTTCACAACCATTTCTAACAAATTCCGATACCTGAAAATGTACATTGTAGGAAATATAAGATTCCATTAAATAATGGAACTCTTATAGTTATCCATTTTATATAAAATATTATTTATATCAAAAGAAATGTCAGAAATATTAATTTCTAAAATTTCTAAAACTGTATTACATTTTTTTTTAATATCTTTGAGTTTATTGTCTTTAGATAGTATAAGTACTGTAAATAAAGAGCATATTTTTTTATTTTTTTTTATAAATAAGTAAAGGATAAAAACCACAATTTGGTTTTGGTAGAAATTTAATAACATGTTGAATATTGTTTTTCCATAAATAGGCTACAAAACAATGTAAGAATTATTTCTTTTGTGCCAGAAGTTCCAGAAATAATCAGCTAACTAAAATTAAAAAAACAAACTAAAAATTATTCCCTTTTGCTTACTATTCACAAAAAGTATAGATTTTTATTTTGATATTGCTCTCTTGGCTACAAAAGCAATATTATAATGTATATAAGACACTGCTTAATCCTAATATTCAATTTTACAAAATTCTGTGAGGATGGATGAAAGGATGTTTGTTACTCTTTCCTCTAAACCTACTCAATGGATTTTGCAGAAATTTGGTATGGTAGAGTTAGAGCGGGGGTTTAATGTGGAAGTTAAAAGAAAATAACTAATTACTTTTTATATTTTATACTGAAAACCAAATTTGCTGTTTACTGTTGTTATCAGTGGGTCTCCAAACATGATACACTTTTATTTAAATTTATAATTACCTTCTTAGCTCTGCCAATTACACTAGTCTTGCCGCATAAGCCTAGTATAATTGCACACACAAAAGTAGATTTTCCAGTACCGTTGGGGCCAATAATTAGATTTAGCGCCGAACCTGGGTAAAGTTCGACCTGCTTATAAGTTCTGTAAGGCAACAATTACTATTGTTCAATAATTACAGTACATAACAATAGAATGTATAAATAAAGTAAAAATTTACCGCGAAATTGCAACAACAAACTTACACAAAGTTTTCAAGTGCTATCCTGTGAATTGAACCAGGTTTCATACCGTTTGTATTTTTAACTTTCGACATTTTTATTAAATTTATTGCATATTCCAACTAATAAAGCATAATTTAATCATTAAATGATTATCATTTAAAATCGTTTCCTTCTCAAAAAATACAAATATAAGTTTGAAGTATTACAATTCTATTCTACTACAATTTTTTTTTTATTTATTTATATAATATGGCATCAGCTTATAACCATTTGCCAGTGTCAAGTTAAAAAGGCGGATAATAGAACTTTCGTTTCAATTTTCAACACCGTACTCCTAAATAGTCAAGTCTAAAGTCTAGTCAAAGTCCAAATAAATAGTCAGTGCAGTCCATGTCGATTCAGTAAAGTGGTAGAAGCTTTACTGAAAGTTCCGGAGTTTTGGAGCGAAACTCAAAATAGCACGTTTTTAGAAGTTGTACCACTTGCCCACACTTGTGCACGTTAATGGTAAATTTTACCAATATTATACATTAAGAACCCAAATAACACAAATTTATGAAAATGATGCTAAATCTACAACGTCACCCATTGAATTCCCCGGCAAAACTCCGTACGCCTTCTTATAAGTCATTGTAATTAGGTTTCATGAACGCGAACCACGAAAGAAAAATATTAGGTATTATGTCGTCACTCGCCGGTGATTTTATTCGTAAAGCACAATACTCACCGTCCAGCCTGCAAATCCAATATCACGGCACTGAACCAGACGAGTAGGCAAAAATTATGAAATGATTGACATTAATGACGGCCATTAGTACTGGTGCTGGATTTGCAGGCCGGACGGTAATTGATCCAATATCGGATCGATAATGACAAAGTTCTCATGTCTTTGTTACTATCGGTTCAATACTCTAACCTTTCTTTAGGCATTTATGGCATTTATATTTTTATGCCTGATATATGCCCGATAAAAAACACTGGACTTATATAAAATTGACACTGTATTCGTATTATATATTTTTTTCAAATAAATCTAGGTGTCTTTTCTAGGTTTAAGGGGATGTGATATAAAAAAAATCATATACCTTATTTGAAATTTTAAAATGGCGGATGTATTTTAATTACCTACTGTAAAATTATTCTATCTCGGTAACGGTGCGTCCTACTGGATAAAAAATGAAAATTTGGTCCCCCTTATTATCCTTGCAACCACATACCTATTTTCTTCATGATGGGAGAAAAAAAATTGAAAATCCTGAATATTCCAACATTTCTATAGCTTTATACATCGCTCATATCTCAATGTAGAGCATTAACAATATTTTTAAAAATCGCTTCTATCTCGGAAATGGTGCATCCTACTGAAAAAATAATGAAAATTTGCTCTCCCTTAACCCGCATCCAGAAATTTGAAATTTGAAGAAAAAAAAAATTTGAAAAAAAAAACAATTTTTTTCTTTTTTTCTATAATTATTTCTATCTCGTAAACGGTAAATCCTACAGAAAAAAGAATGAAAATTTCCTCCCAAGTAACACCGTAACCACGTATTTTTTTATGTTAAGAGATGTTTTGATAATCTTGAATTTTCAAATAATTATATACCTTACGTTGGAATTTCAAAATGGAGTTAATTTCCATATTATTCAGCGTCCAGGTCGCGACCCGGCAGTTGAGAAACACTGGATTAGGACAATCAATTTTGAAATTATCTACTAGCAACAAAACAATATCTACTAACATTGTCGTGGCGACGCGTTACTTCACTACAGAAAAAAATAAAATTAACCAGATTAATTATATACTTTGATAGCGAGTTAAGTTTTGAAATGTTCAGGAAAATGTTATGATTTATGTGCAGTCCCGAAAGTTGTGACCCCGCGACTCGCGACTTACAGATGTTTATAAACGATACAATAATTATTACTGAAAAGAATTTGAACTTGGCAACACTGGTTAATGCTTCAAAATACACAGAAAATTCAAACTTTTTGACGTTTCTCAAATCTCAATTTTCATTCGGTTTGATTCGGTTCGCCCGGTGCTCCATTGTTGGCGTTGTGTGTTGTTTTGTTTGTTTAATTATTCGCATGTTTCTGTATGAATAGAAATATCGCATTTATATTTCTAAATTAATTTAATTCTTAAATTCACAGAGGACCTTAATTATTATACTTTCAGTGACAAAAAGCGTTTCTTTTTGTTGGATTTTCTTCATCACGCCGATTTAATGGTGGATATTCGTGTTTATAAATATTGATTTGTTACATTCGTATTTCGTACGATTAAAATTAAAACTCATGGTGAATGAAATGTAGATTTGTTAAATGAAGTGATACGGCACAGTAAAAAGCAATAGGTGCTTACAAGTTACAGCGTTTATAGTGAAATGCGCGATGTGAGTTCAAGTGCTTGAGCGAGCGTGTTTTTTGTGTTTTTGTGTTCAATTTGCTTTAATTTTCACAATGGACGGGACTACTGAAAAGGATTGCTCTCCATTATGGAATCTTTACCAGCAAATAGTATCGGACATGAAGGTAGGTCAGTTTTATTAATGTTGAATACGTCACACTCGGTGAACTGTGATCGGTCTACATTTTCTAAATTTATCTGTTTTAGTCAAAGATTTCGCGTTCGTAATTGAAAAGTTAGCCTAAATTTCTAGTCTAATACGTATCTTATTGCAAATACTATAATGTTCATTCAATAAAAAATTATTTATTACTGAAATATGATTGCAATCTAAAGCCTTATTATAGTTTGTATGCTTTTAATAACGATTTGCAACTTGAATAAAAATTACAAAGGGTACCTCTTCTAAGATTAAATTTAAGGTTTTACGCGGTAAAAATGGATGTACCTACTTGAAGGAAACCTAAAAAGTTTCGAAAGTTTTGTATACTTATTCAGTTGACTGTTCAGATCCAATTTTATCTGAACATAATTAATGAAGCAATGGCATTTTATTAAGCTACCAATTTAAATGCCACTTATTCATCCAGAGATAAAGAAATACAAGGAACATTAATTTTGTTTGAATGTAATTGTTTGTTTACATTTAGATTGAATTGGATTTTAACAGGTTAAAATGCAAAAGTAATGACAACATTACCTGCTTTTTAACATACTAGCTACCATGTGCCTTCTTTGTTGGGTGTAAAACATTTATACTAGTGAATAGTAATTAATGACTTATTTCAATTCATAATTGTTGATATTATGACCAATAAACATCACCTAAAGATAGCTTAATCATATATCTCTCATCTATTGGGCAGTTTGAAAAATCATTTTTGTTTGACAGTTTTTTCTCTGATTTATTTAGCAAATCCCAAAATCCCACTAAGTACATTGGAAAAGTCTTTCCATTTTTCCGGTTAATACACAGCCTATGACATTTGAAAATATGTGGCTTTCTATTGGTAAAATTTAAAATCGTTTCAGTAGATCCAGAGACCCCCCACAACCTCACAAAGTCACAAACTCACAAAGATACAAACTTTACCTCTTTATAATATTAGTATAGATTATGCTCGTTAATGTTTCAATGCAAGAACTATGCTTTGGCATTGTTTTATTTTATGTCTGGTAATATTCAATATTTATCTTATATCTAGCATAATAAAAACTGGCTAAGTGCGAGACGGACTAAGAAAGACGTTGTGAATAGACCCTTATTGTTATGCATGCAACATGCATATTTTGTCCTATTCTAATATGTTAATGTTTTTAAATTATAAGTCAATACAAGACTTTATATGATCATCAATGTATTCCTATCTCATTACTAAATAAATATATGCTTCAGTCTTGTACCATCTTGCAGTGGTGAAGGCTGGTTCTACTTCATAGGGAAGCCCTATGTTGTATGATCGGTAGGGATTTGGATGAGGGTCTTTAAAAGGTAAGTGGTAAGTGATGCCGATAGGAATGTAGTTATAGGAACCCCACACCACTGCCATTTTGTGCACATATTTATTCCGTACTTAGGCAAATTACAAGCTGTTGTTGCCTATGGCTCAATTAAAGTAGTAGAATAAAAAATTATCTATGCAATAGGAAAGCAAACAATTTCTGGGAAAAATAATGATAAATATATGTTAAAATCCTGGCTATGAACTGTGTTTTCAAATTTCAATGAAATATATTTGGTGGTTCTTGTCTGCAGTCTGAAATAGTATTACATACATCCACACATCGATTCATGTTTGTTATATTAGTGATTTTATTTATTTGTATAGATAATGTAAGATCAACGATTTAAAATGTTAGAAATGTTCCCTTTAGTAACAAAAAGTTAATTCTCTTTAATTCTCTTTGACTTACATGTAAGTACTATTATTTTATATTAAGAATTATATTTATTTTAGTTGTATTTTTTATCGTGACGTATGTATTGCACTTATTCTCCAATTTTATTATTATATGACATTATCTTTGTTTAGTTTACTTAATTTTTATTATACTTTCAATGAATTTTTGAAAATGTAATTAATTGTTTATCTTATTCTATTTTAATGTAATTTTAATGATGTATGTATTGTACTTATTTTTCAGTTCTATTATAACATGACATTCTCTTTATTTAGTTAATTTTAATGTACTTTTAAAGATTTTTTTTATTAAACTGTACCTAATCTTCAATTATTTATATTTAATGTAATTTTAATTTATTTTGACATTGATTAATTTAAATCTAATTATTTTAATTTTATTAATTTAAATGTATTTTATAATTTAAAAAAAATATATTTCATAGCCGATACATTTATAATTTTATATACAAATATGTAATAGCCTGTAATTAAAAGTGCAATAACCATGAGAATGTAAATTCAGTCAATATGCAGGCATAATTGTAACTTTTATTGGCTGTTCATAACAATAAAACAAAAACAAAACAACACAGATTTTAGTGAAGTTCCATTTGAGAGTCAAATCAGTCCTAATGGTTGTCTCTAATCTGTCTATCAACTTTACTGCTTGTAAATTAATAATCATCTTTACTTACAAAATTTTGTATAATTTAGGTATTTAGGTTAGGTTAGTTATAAAAATTATATTATAATATCCTAGACCTAAAAAAATTTTAGAATAGCTTTATTCCGCGGCTCCGCCCGCGTAATAATAATATATAATGTAGTATAATATATCCCACGGGAATGATGTACTTTTTTGGGATAAAAGTAGCCTATGTTTTAATCCAGAGCCTGAACGTTTTTGCGTGAAAGAGTAACAAACATCCATCCATCCATCCGCTCAAACTTTCACATTTATAATAAATAGTATTTAAAGTAGTATATTACCAAGTCTCTTAATAAAAGTGTTTATATTTTGTTAACATAAAATCTATGAGACCTTATTACTTACTAGCTGTTGCCCGCGGCTCCGCCCGCGTAAATTCAGTATCCCAAAGAAACACTGTATTTTTCGGGATAAAAAGAAGCCTATGTTTTAATCCAGAGCCTAAACTACTACAATACCAAACTTCATCGAAATCCGTTTAGTAGTGTGTGAATGAGTAACAAACATCCATTTATCCATTCATACATCCATTTATCCATCTATCCATCCTCACAAACTTTCACATTTATAATATTAGTAGGAAGGCTTAAGCACAAGCACAAATAAATTTACTGTTTATCAAAATTAATAGATTTAAGTATATATTAGGTGTAAGGACCTAATATATACTTAAATATATTAATTTTAATATGAAATTGGCGTTTTGTCGTACTGGCCACTTTGATCTCTAATATATCTTCTTTGGTTAGGAATTCCAATTTCAAATTTATACCGCTATTTACTGAGCATTTGTGTTTCGAAAACCGTTATTTATTTGTTTTTTCCCCTTTTAGGATTCTCTTTGCGTCACTCTGTTTACAAAATAGAAAACTTAATATATTGTATTATTTACGAGTACGAGTTCCACCGTGGCACGAGTGCTGCAGAAACGGCTCGAAGGATTAATGATGTGTATTGCGGCGGTGACACAGTGCGTTTTTGGTTCCAACGTTTTCGCTTACAAGCTCCGTGGACGGCCGGAGACCAAAGTTGATAATGAAGAATTGTAGGCTATTGTGGAAGCGGATCCATCGCAAACCACGTACGAGTTAGGTGCAGGCTGCGGTGTTAGTGATAAAACTGTTTAAATCCACTTGAAGCAAATTAGGATGGTGAAAAACTTGATAGGTGGGTACCTCATGAATTGAGTGCAGCAAACCGACAAACGCGCGTCGACTGCTGCTTTACATTACTCAACCGGCATAATAATGAAGGGATATTAAATCAAATGTGATGAAACCTGTGATGAAAACCTGTACGATACTCGGAAACGCTCATTGCAATGACTGAACCCTGGCGAATCAGCCAAAGCCTGCCCCAAGCGAAAATTCACTCAAAAAAAGTTACTTGTGAGCGTTTGGTGGACTAGTGTTGTTGTCGTTCACCACAGCTTTCTTAAATCTGGCCAGACGATTACTGCAGATGTCTATTGCCAGCAACGGCAAATCTTGATGGAAAAGTTAGCTGCTACACAACCGAGGTTGGTCATTCACTCTAGGCCACTGCTGCTTCAGGACAACGCTAGACCACACACTGCACAACAGACGGCTACCAAATAAGAGGAGCTTCAATTGGAATGTCTAAGACATCCACCATACTCCCCGCACCTTGCTCCAATTTATTGATTCCTGTCCGAATGGTTTTTTTAGTAAAGGAATCAATTAACTACCTATGAGATGGCAAAAGTGCATAGGTAGAAATGGTATATACTTTGATTAAATAAATTTATTATGTTAATAAAATCGACTTTAAGTTCCTCCTTTACAAAACGCCAATTTCATATTTAATGACCTAATATTAAGATTGTTTTATTTGAAAAGTTTATGATACGTAAAGTGGTGGGTGTGCTACTGACTGTTGCTATGTATTCAGTTGAAGACATTTTGCATGCCATAATATGTTGGCAAGGTCACAGAGTAAACAGTGAATACTGATGAACAATACACACTAACCTCATATATTTTTAAATGATGCCTCCGTGGTTCATTGGTTTAGCTTGGCTCTCGACTCCGGAGGTCGTTGGTCTGATCCAGGTGTTGAAACAACAAAAAATGTTGTTTTCGAGTCTGGTTAGGACAATGCAGGCTGATCACCTGATTTTCTGACAAGAAAGATGATCCATGCGTCGGATGGGCATGTAAAATGTCGGGTCAGTGTCTGATCTCTCGCCATTGGCGTCGGTCATCCGTTCCATTGGTTTACGAGAGTAAATGAAGAGCTCTTGTGTATTGCGCACACACTTGGGCACTATGAAATAACGCCTTCGTAGCTGTTCTGGTTTCAGTTAAACCGCTCACAAAATAGTTGTGGGGAGCTATTATTATAATATAACAATAGATTATAATAAATCTTCGTAATTATTATTCGTATCGGCAAATAGAGCGTAGACGCCTATCGACGTAACATTATGCTGTGGTTAATTTAATTTTCTGGTTAGTGGTTACGTGTAGCAATTTTTTTTATTTTAAAATAGATGATAAAGGTCTTCTATACTGGGATTACTATTATGGGATTATGATAACAATGACATTTTGTATGTATATACTATATAACGAGAGAGCTCCGTGGCCTAGTGGCTAGACTGTTTGATTCGGTGGCGTGTACCAATGAGAACTCTTCAGATCTCAAGTACATTATACGGATACTGTGGATATTGAATGTGTGTAGAGACAGCAATTTAGTGTTTTTATAGACTTTAGAGGCTGATAGACTTTGTTGCCGCGTAATTTGCCATGGAGTTGAGTCCTGGCAGTCTTGTGACACAAAATGCCAATTGCTATTACCATTAAAACCACTCATAGTCATATGCAGGACATAGTTTGCTATTCCACGCTATGGTTTTCTAGTATTTGAACCATTACTCGCAGCGTGCATCCTACTCTCCTTGCGATCTTTCTCAGGTCATCTGGCCACCTAGTTGTGGGCTGACCTACGCTGCGACATCCTGTCCGTGGTCTCCGCTCGAGAACCTTAAGCCCCATATTGTTTAATGCTCGATAAATTATGCCATATTATTACCGCTGCGGAACTAATAAAGTGTGAGAACAGCTGTTCATCGGGCTATTTATAAGGCGGAGCTCGTGTTTTCGGCGGTTCTGTGTACATGCCGAGGTGTTTAACCGATACAGTAAACATATGCGGTCGTTGTCTTCACTTAAAACTTTGAACGCTTGACACATGGAGTAGTAGTTGGTTATCCTAGGATAGCATTGCCATCATATAGCTGCCGTAATACTGCGATGAAAAAGCATTTTCTATGTTACATATATACAAAATGACACGGTTTCCTAGAGAGTGGTAATGAGGGTTTTCAAATTCGTGACATCTGACAGCTTTTTGACACGACAAGGACCGTCGAGCTCCTAAGCGCCGCCTGGTGACGCCGCGTTTTTGATTACCACTTACGCCACCAGATGAAAACTTTGTGTGAGTTGGGTCTGCCTCCTAGCGGCAGAAAAAGCGGCAAAAACCCTCATTGTCACCGATTTTTACACAGAAAATGTCCATTCACCATTGTATTATGGCCGTTATAAATTATAATATGACAGCAACGCTATCCTAGAGAAGTCGGTTGAAGAAAATCAGAGCTTAGGAACTCTATTTGGTTTAGAAGTTATTAAACTTAGGGCCTCACTGCTTACTTTATATCGAGCGACAGAGACAAACATGCCAATATGCCATCTGACACTTATTAGTTGATTGTGAAACAGGCCCATAAAGTTAAAAAGAGATACTAAAAAGTAATTTTTGTTTCTTTATTAGTTGTGTAGCTACTTGACAGTAAGCATGTTTTATTCTGATGTTTGTGAGGTTAGTTGGGGAAAAATAAAGTATACCCATATTTTATTTTTTTAAGCGGGTCAAGAGGAACATACCTCTTGTATGGCACTATATTAGTGTATATAGTTAGGTTATATACTCATAGACCGCCTTACACCATTTGATAATATTTTTTTTGTTTCGTATACAGTTTCGTTAAACTATAGATGATCCATCAAAAAGAATTCGTGTGTCCTATGACCTATACGAATTCTATAATTTATTAATGAGCGGAATAGGTACATAACCTGCTGATTATGTAATCGGAGGACGGGATGCGAATTTATGGCGAAAATAATTACCAAGTTATAGGGAGAGAAATTAATTAAATACTTACCCTCTTACTATAAAAATATTAAAACTTATAAAAATATTTACACAACGGATAACTTAAAGTTGCTATCTTTTTCTATCATGAGGCATTTCCAACGTATCGGACATAGACAGCAACGTTGTTTAAGTTATCCGTTGTGTAAATAGTTTATTTAGTAAGGGGGCTAATCGTTAATTTAATTAACTGTTATTTGTGTTACAAAATTTACATTTATTACATTTCAATCGTAAAGCTAATTTCAGACTACGCTATACTATTATGCTATATAGTATAGCAAAGAAGGACATAATGCTATACTTTAAAGCATGGCGTTCTCATTACGCGATATTATCGCCTAATGTAAACGCCATATAAGTATTTATAGTATATATAGCAAGCTCAGTTGACCGCGATCTTTGGTGCACAGTTGCACAGCACATATCACGATCGACACAATGGATGTAAGTGCTAACACACTCCGGATTTTGTATGGATTCGGTACGGACGCGGACCAAATCCGACCGTGTGTAGAGTAGTCCGGTGAACATAATTCTTATTAATTGAATCCGCCACGGTCCGCAACGGATATAGTTCGCTCCGTACAAAATCCGTACGTCTGAAGAGTAGTTGGGCGATTGGGCCGGACAACGATCTCAGTGTTGCCGACTGAGGGATTTTTCCCCCAAAATTAGGGGAAAAAATCTACGGGGGTTTACTAGGGGGCAGGATTTTTAGTTTACTCTGGAAGAATCAATTTTTATATAGCCCGGGGTATGAAAATTTATAGGGAGTGAAATCAGATTAAGACACGTTAGTTAGTTTTATGTCATTTACGTGTAAGTTTATGTTAAACACATAACATAACCTTTTCTTCTAGCTATATGCTGCTAGCTATTATCTCTTATACCTGTAAATAGTATAACTAATCAGGGTCGAATTAAGGGTTAAATTTAGGGAGAAATATTTTTGGGAGTTGGTATCACTGCACGATTTCAATGGATTAGGGAAGTCATCGTTGTCTTCAAAAAACAGCACTGTAAATAGAACTCTGTGATAATACAATAGAGCTGAAAATCGAACACACGAGTTTTCAATTCGGTCTGCCGGACCAAATCCGTGCATGTGTAGCGACACCGGATTCGGTTCACGGATATGGTCCGCGGACCAAGTTCGAGTGTCGGTTAGCACTATTATACTGGATAGTCTTGAAAGTTCATCGAGTGATGATGAATTGCGCAATGCGGAATTTGACACTATCTTTTCATTAATGCTACGAATCCTAGATCTACAATAGAGAACTCAGCGCATTGCACTAATTTTTAACGTATAGTAAACCAATAATATATAGTACAGGACAGTGTGAACGTGTTCATAACAATGTATGGTGCGCGATATTGTTGTGCTATGAGCTGTATACTATATACTATTATATTATAGCGTAGTCTGAAAGCCGCTTTAGACTTATTAGAACGTTTTATCGCAACGATGCGACTAGGTTTTAAGGCCAACTAGTTCTAGTAGCTGGTTATTAGTAAATTATTGGTATTTCAAAAATTACTGCTAATTAGTAATTATTTTTACTTACTTGCTAATAATGTAACGAGTTACTTGTAGGCTGTAGTTTCAATACAAATACAAATATTATGCTCTATTATTTGAATATTAGAACCATCGAAGTCAGTTTAATATGTAAATTAGGTGGGTATTACACGTAACATCGTCGGTATAAATGCAACACTAGTCGCGAAAAAATAAATATTATTCTGTACTTTCAATAACCTAACGAAGAGCATGTTACAGTCCGATTTCGTTCAAAATAATTTCCTAATGAGTTTTAAGCATGATCTATCAGCATGGAAACTTACGTGAAGTAGAAGGTAATAATGGTTTTTGATATTTTTTCTGCCGTTAGGGGGCAGACCCAATTCACACAAGGCATCATCTGGTTGCGTAAATGATATCAAAAATGGTTAATAAGAATTTTCAATTCTTTTTCTGTCACCAGGTGGCGCTTGGTAGCACGACGGTCCTTGTCGTCTCAAAAAGCTATCAGATGTCTTTAGCTAAAATGTTATTAGTATATATATTCTGAATCCGGTTCAAGTCCAATTATTGGACTGCCCTAAAAACTGAATATGGTAACCCTCGAGTTGGAACTTGTTCCGCAACCTGTACCGGTCCAAAACTAGGCCGGATCCACAGATACAATGGCGTCCGCGAAGCCTGCACAATAGTGTGGGCCCGAGGAACTAGTTAGTGCTGGGCTTTCATTAGTGGCTGGCCTATATTCTGGTCGTCACATTTTTATACAAATACGTTGGAAAATGCTACAAAGAGGGAGTTTTACGTTTTTCGAAATAGGCCTGCGCCTGTTTGAAGTTGGTTATCGTATGATCCCATTTCTCCTTGGAAACCGTTTTGCAAATGCGTTGAAAAGGAAAATTTGTCCGTGTTTAATTAATTGTCTAAGTTAAGTTCTGGAATCAAGTAGTTTCGACTAAGGGACACTGGCGAATCCTGCCTGATTTTCCATCAAGATCGGCCAAGTTTCGAACATATATGATTTTATAATACTTATAAAGTTATTATATAAAAAAATATATTATATTTTTAGGACTTGGCAATAAAAAGTTATGAATCTCCGAATGGTAGAGAATTGTGTACAAAATACGATCTGTAATCGTTGTCATCATATCTATATAGTCTGTGGTTATCATGCTGTAAATTGTCAATTGGAGGCGTAAAAGCTCCATCTAGTGGCCCAGTAGATGTATTTATTTTAATTGGAGTATCAAGTTATTTTCTTTTTCTATAGCTCAGTTCAGCTCAAAAAAATGTTACTTGGGGTGTGAAATAGATCTATAATACTTACTATTAAATAGAGACTATTTATATTCTAAGAAAAATAATATATTATTATGTTTTTGGTTTTCATATTGTGTATTCCAAACAAACTAGTTATTAAAATCATTACGTAATTGACACCGCATATAATAGATGTCGCTTTTTCGCAACCCACCACTAGGTCAATATATGGAACAACAAGTTAGCTTATATTTGAATAATTTTCTTTTATCCCTCGAGTTTGATGTACTTATAATATTATTGCTTTTTTTGTTCTTATGTTCATAAAGTACAACTAGTTTTTGTAGTCTCGTATTTATATTACCAGGTAGTAAATCTATGGCGACTTGCCGGTCTCCTTTTCTAGAATCTATTTGGATAAAGAAATATCGAAATTAAAGAAATTAATATATATAATAAAACTTTTAATGAAAGGACTTACTTACCACTTACCTGGATATCTGGAGTAGTATACAAACACGCGTTTGTAATAGCATACCGTGATACATGATTGGTTTCGTCTGATGAAATTCATAGTTAACGCAATAGTTTTGTTATAGTTTAACGTGAACCCCGTTCATCACGTGAGCTATTGCGTACTGAAGCAGTTAATTGATGTGTAAGTTGAGTTTTTGCGCATCCGTTACGGGTGGACAGACTCGTAACGCCTAATTAAGTATTGCATCTGCTATAGAGTAGAGCATATATGCATATATATGCTCTACTCTAGCTCATAGAACTTGCTATCATGTCCGCATTCAAAAAAAGTAAAAAGACGGATACTTCTAAATTTGAAAATATTTTTTAAGAATAAATAGCTTGTCTAACCTTATTCTTTCAATAGACTTTTGCACGCCCTACTTTGCATATTGTCTGATCCAATTCTATTACTATTCGATAATTAATGCTGGGCATTATTTCTACGATTATTGATTAAATAAACTAGCATACAATCACTGCGCCTGCATTGAGGTCATCTGTGATATCATTCTGAATTCATGTGCGGAAAGCGAGTTTAGGTACTTTTGCAAGTACATCATCATTTGCAAGTTATCGGTTAACTATATTGCAATTTAGACCTAAAGGTATAAATGTAGGTTAATCCATATTCAACCTCTAGAATTTCTACTCCTTTCTTTTTTAACCTAAAAATACCTAAAAATAAGGACGAGGGAGCAATTTAGGGGTTGAATATGAAGTAACCCTAAATTGCAACATAGTTATCCAATCACTCCAGATACAGGTCTATGACAGACCTGTGATTTTCATAGGTGATTGTAATGCACAGTGGACAATGCACTTAACGTAGCGTGGCCTACATGGCGTTTTATTCCTGACTTGAATGGCCTGCTGGGGATTGTACCTAAATCTTCCTCCTATTGAGATAAGACCATTTTTGGCAAAGAGTTTGCGTTGTAAATAATAATTACTTATTGTAGACAACGCAAACTAGGTACATTCTAGAGATTATGTTCATAGTTTCTTACGAGAGAGTTAATATTAGCCATGGTCTCCAACATGTGTCGAACATAATATCTCGCTCACTATACTGCACATGTTTCTTACCACGAATGTATTTGCATCGTCCGTAACATGGCAAATGGGACGCAATGGGCTTATCAAGGGGTTTCAATATCGCACGAGGACGGAGACCCTAAAAGATACGACGATAACTTGTATAATCACCGGAGTGCGCCAAGGGTGCGACGTTTTGAGGGTTGCTATTGATTTTTGAAGGTTAGGATACACATTTGTTACGTTATTAAATACTAGTACCTATTATGTTCGCAGGATCTTCGTCTGCTGTCTTAGTATGGCTGTGAAATGGTCAATGGGGAATAATTTTTAATATTTGAAGACAATTTTAAATTCCCTTAACCTATCACTGATTTAAAACACGATATATTTATAGCCTCAGTAATTATTCCGTAGCTTAGGTATGTAAAAGCGTGCATAACAGTAATGAATTTTATAGTTGTAAATAGTAAAAAAAACATCGGTATTCTACAGGTAAATTAAAGCTTGATATTGTATTAAAATCAAAAAAAAAGTAGGTGTTAATCGGGCTTAAATTTTTTTTCTTCTTTTGTCTGTATATTTACGTTGCGTTGGCAATAAACAAGGTCTGTCTCAGGGGATCCGCTCTAGTGAAATCATTTTGTGAAAAGACTAACAAAGCTATAATGTCAAGGTTTCAAGGATTTTTATCCTATTTTCCAGCTGAAATTCTCGATACTTTTGATCCCTTTTCTAAAGAAAGAGAAAAACAATTCCAATGGAACTATGGAGGATACAAACAATATTGAAAAAAGCTTTTGTTGTTTACAACAAAGTTGTTTGTGGTTGGCTTCGCCCGCGTGAAATTGGTTTTTAAACGATATATTTATAACAATTTAAACTTTCATTATTTTACCCCCCTATTGGCTGAATTTTATAAAAAGCTGAAATACGTAACACATTATATTTTCCTTACTCAATTCATACGAAATATCTTCCAAATATGTCCAAGGAATAAAACGTTTCGTACAAAAATTTTTTCACCTATTTTACCCCCTTGGGCGTTGAATTTTTAAAAATCCTTCCTACGTGTGCAAAATTACAATTTCTAGTCTTAAGGGTTTCGCCTGTGCGTTGCCAATCAACTTTGCCTTTTATATATATAGATAGATAGATTTCCCGTACGTTGCGACGAATCAAAAGGAAAGCCGAGAACCGGACATAGGCATATTAGGGGCCCCATATACTGTCCGGTTTTCCTTCAGTTCGGCCTTAACGGATTCAATATCGTATCGTCTGTGTGCAATTTCGAAATTGCATCAGTCGGCCGGATGGATTGAAGCGATTCGTTCCAGTGTTGCCAGCTCTGTTTTTGCGAAACTACTAAACTCGCGTTGATTTCTACTAAAAACTACTAAATTAATACTGAAAACTATAAAAAAAGCTATTTAACTTAGGAATCCCTAAAGCTCCTAAAAACCACTGCACTATAGGTTTTTTTATATTGATTATTTTGTCAAGATAATTTTATTATTTTTTAAATTATATTATAAATGCTACCGTTAAATTAAAATATACTAGGAAATATTACGTATATGGTAATTAAACGGGTAGTTTTAAGCAAATTACGGACGAATGCTACGATGTATTATTATGATAAGGTGTATTTTTTTGTGCCGAGGCCATTTTGCATATAATTACTGTCTGGCTGCTCCTACTAAAATACTACTAACAACTTAATTCCCACTAAGGAATAAAATGTTTAATTTAGTAGTAAAACTTTGTAAAATAACTAATTTGGCAACATTCGTTCTGGACTGAACGGACCAAGTCTGACAAATCGCTTCAGTTCTCGCCAGACTGACGCCGTTCAGGCTAAACTGACGTCAGTTCTAACTGAAACGATCGGCCTATCGTCTGTGGGGGCCTAACATTGAAAATCATTCATCGATCGTCTGCATTGTGTACAATATCGATCCTGTACACAATACGTATTATGGACCACACGAATGTCACGGTAACGTTTCCGGCGAAAATAATATGCTATCACGCTATGAAATTTGCATTTGATACAATGGTTGATCTCACTTTTATTTGTACAGCTGTATCAATCGAAAGAACCACTTATTACATGAAAGCGTCATGTAACATGTTTGTTAGTTACTTTGAAAATCGAGTCTTGTCTTCGCTTCATTCTGCAAACAAAGTTCAGTATCAGATTTCCATTCATTGTTCGTTAAAAAAAAAATGTAAGGAATACCTACGTGAAAACCTAAGTACCTACCTACCTTACGTTAGAACTGGCAACAATACGAGTATAATAGTTCTATTTCTATCCCGTGACGTTAAAAACTAGACAATATCCAAGATATAAAGAGTAACCCCAATTAGTACAATGTTAAAAGGAGAATAGAAAAGATGAGTAGAAAAAATTGTTACCGCCGTTTCTTTCACATTCACATGTAATTTTTTAAACAAAACCTTGACAAAGCGTCTACAATGAAGTATAGTCTAAGAGTCGTATGCGACCAATTCAGCGTTAAGTAGCGGCGCATAGCCGTCAAACACACTCGTCATGAGAGGCCCTTTATCTTGTAGGGCAATTCAAAGGCTGTTAGCCTATGCCGCCTTTAAGTGCCGTGACTTTTGAATGAGGGGCACGGAAACAATAACCTTGGATTTTATATAGGCACGACTGTATACTTTTTTTGTCAAAGAAAGTATTTTTTTAAAGCCGTCTAATCTGTCGCCAGAGAATTTTGTTTTACAGCAAACATTTGTTGATTAAAAGGAAGCAGTTTTGATTGCAGTATTTCAACGACTTTAACCACGGTTAAAAAGTTTGCACACGTATGTCAAATTCAGTTGCAGACTAGACGGTGCAATTGCTAGAATCATTCACGAATTAGCAGCCCTCGTCGGATACGTGATGATCTTACATTTATGCAGAACAAAAATAATGTTGCCTTATATTTGTAAGTATTGCTACGTTTAATAATTTTAGTAATTACCATAGATACTACAACGTAAACAGCACTTGTGCTACCGAGTGGGAAAAGTGGAGTCTAGTTCCGAAAACCGCGACAAAGCGTCCATTGTTCTCGTTAACGGATCCAGTCCCACGGGTCCCTTGTGATGGATAACGGGAGGCTGGAACTAGGTTATCCACCTCGCTGAAAAATGCTTGTAAATGCAAAATACCTCACTTGCAACGTTTTTTATTACAACCCTTTTACTGAATAAAATAAAATTTCGACGGATTCCCCCAAGAAGAAGAAGAAGAAACTTGACTTTATCATTTTCTGTTTTAATTTGGTTGGAATATATAACCTACTGTAATTTTTAAGATATAATTAAAATGCGGCGTACTATTTTTCACCATAGATTCCGGAATGATAAGATCAACAATTATTGAGGCCCAAGCACCATGTGTTATCTAAATCTAATACTTCTATACTTACTAATTTATGTAAAGAAAAAAGATTTGTTTGTATGAATAATATTGTTTGCATATAATAGCCTCTGAAATTACTGGACCGATTTTGATGAAATTTGGCATAGATATAGGGAAGGACATAATGTAAGTACGGCTCCCGTGGATTTTTTTTGCGTACGAAGTCGCGGGAAACACGTAGTAAGAAATAAAATCAATATTATGTGCCTAACAGCATAATATTATGGTGTCCTAAAAACTTAGTCGGCATAAACAGATTCAGTTTATTCTTTATAGAGTTTTGTAATAGTGCGAAATAAATCTGAAGTAGCATATGCGTGGCCTTTGTCGATGACATAATGTACTTCGTTACAAATTATATAATATTATTTTACAAATTCATTTCAATCTTATCTACACGAGCGTGACGACACACTAACGTCGAATATTAAGGTGTTTGACTAGTATTGTCTATGAAAATTGTATTATTTACTACAAAAATAACTCTATTATCATTGTTGCTTAAAACTAGTTTTCTATCTGTTATTTCCACTCAACTGGCTTTGCCTGCGTCTTCGCTTGAATTACATAAAACTTTGAATTTCCATCTCAGCATCATTGAAACCATTAATAAACTCTTCATTCTTATGATACCATGCCAGCAGATGAAGGGTCTAGTCGAGCCACCCTCTGGGCCCTGGTGTAGGGTACTCTCTCCACTCACTCCACAGGCGTAATATCGTGCATATGCATATTTTTTTATACAATAAGTGACAAAACGTTTTTTTGGGTTTCCGCAAGTATCTATCTTTTAAGGCAGTTTTCCGCTAACCCCGGATTCCACCTGCGTGCGCGCTAGGAGCGACTGAACACGACGTATCGCAACCACCGCTAATTATGGTCGTAACCCAGATATTCGTACGAGAATTTATATACTGTGAACTTAATAATACGTAGAGCGTGGCGTTAGTTAAAGAAAATATTTTAGAAAACGGATCTCAAAAATTGGACCGATCTCGTCTTGCCCGGTGCCCCACGAAGTTTTCATGTTCCGTTAACCGCTTTAGTAGAGATGAATGTAAGTAACCATTTATAATGTTAATGCAATTCATAATAGTCTAGTTATTTTATAATATTATATTACAAATATTTTATGAACGCATTATATTTGTATTAAGTAATGTAAACAAGTTTTACGATATATGAATAAAATATTTGTATTGTATAACTTTTTAGATTTTTTACTTGATAGCCTGGGATCCTTTTGCATTCCTTGCACACATGCAATTTTTTTTTTGTAAAAATAAATATATATGTTTTTCTCATGTTGTCTCATAGATCATCATCCAAAAACAAAATAAATCTTAGTAATAGCTTTGAGTAATAATATTGTTTCAACAAGCTTCCAGCGAAAATCTCTACAAAGTTGCTCTGTGGAAATGATTTGTTTAACACCAGCAGGCCTAAAAAGGCTACATCGCGTAATATTGCTAAAAGTAAATCATTTGCAGCATTCCTAGCAATTTTGATAAAAGTTCGTATTATTGTCACTTTTTATAGCAACATTGTAAAAATTAATTTTATTAGCTGATTCATATTTGTCGGTTATGTTGCCACATGAAAAAATTATATAACCATAACCGACCTAATAACCGCATATTCTGTATTTGTGTAAAAAATACTAGTCTTAGAGGTTAATCTTGAAAAACAATTTTTTTTGAGTACCTACTTACTTGGAATTTGTAAATAAAAGTTACCAATAACTGCTGAACTGATTTCGCTAATTCTTTTTTTGTTGTGTTTCTTATTGTCAGAAGAAGGTTCTTATGAAAGTAAATATTAAGAAAATTATAAACTGTGAGAATACTTAACCACAATATAAAATTATTTCTTATCTAACCTTAGCGCTTTTGACAATATAAACTTTTTTAATGACGTTTGATATGGAATTGACAAAATGCGTGCTGTAAATATCGTCAAAGAGGATGTAAAACAGATGTTCGTTTAAAACAGATACTTCGGTCGGAGTTATATTTATTGATAAAATACATTTAAAATAATTGATTAATTATTTCTTACAAAAATGATGTAAGAAAACTGAATTTCTTAGTGCACAGCACGGCTAGTTCGGAGCTATCACGCCTAATATTAAAAGTTCAATTTAATAGGCAGTTTTGGTAAGTTCGGATAGACAAACAATACAAGTGCTATACTTGGTTATAAAGAAGAATACAATAGTTTTCTTTAATTTACAGTTGAATTTTCGTTTTTGAAAATGCCAGCAATAAAACGTACAAAAATCAGCTTTTCACCGAATTGTTGTGTGCACAACGCTGATCGACTTGTTTAGAATCTGGTCCATTTCCGGAAACCAATAAATGTAGTGGCTCTGGTGGCGGTACCAATGGCGTCAATTTGATTGCTGGATATGAGTCAAAAAATGTTTAGAATCTGGCCCATTTTCGGAAACCAATAAATGTAGATGCTCTGGTGTTGGTACCAATGGCGTCAATTTGACTTGACCGCTCGCGCAACACAATCCATTTGCCATGACGTCTCTTCCACCAATTTGGTGTGGATATGTACGTGAAAGTAGAAACTGAGCGATTGAAATTTATCAAATTGAACGAGGCAAAACTGCGTTCTGAAGGATACATTCATCTACGGGATGCCACCAATGCTGATGGAAATGCACATAATGTAGGTAGAACAACTATTCTCCCAGCAAAATACGTCGGAAGTCCGCGACATATGCATGAATACGCTCAGGATGCTATGTCATATGTACGTCATTATGGCACACCAGATTTGTTTGTAACGTTCACATGCAATCCACAGTGGACAGAAATTCGACAATAATTATTTCTTGGCCAATCCCCCATTGATCGACACGACATTACCGCAAGGGTGTTCAAAAGAAAGTTAAAATCACTCATGGACCATTGTTAACCATCGCGTATTCGACGAGACGCGCTGTTGGATGTATTTAGTCGAGTGGCAAAATCGGGGATTGCCACATGCGCATGTGCGTTGAGAATATTCTCATTTGGTTTTAGAGAGGATAAGACTGAATGAAATCGACGATGTGATATCTGCGGAAATTCCTGATAATGATGAAGATCCATTGTCCCTGTGGAATACTAAATCTAAATGATTCGTGTACCTATGGTTGATGGAAAATGTTCAAACGATATTCAAAACAATTGTAGTAGAAACTATTAGTGTAAATGATGGTTATCCACTTTATTGCCGGCGATCCACTGATGATAACGAAAGGTCAACAATAGTCAAAGTGAATCAGCTGGAAATTGAAGTTGATAATCGTTGGGTTGCTCCGTTTTCTCCGTTACTGTCTTAAACATTTAAAGCACACATAAATGTTGAATATTCAAATGGGACGCTATGTTGTAACGAGGCGATGTGGCGTATTTTTTCGTTTCTAATACATGAAAGACACCCCACTGTAGTTCACTTGGCTGTACATCTGGAAAATGGTCAAAGGGTGTACTTTACAACGGAAAACGTATTACAACGAGATGAGAGGCCACCATCCACGACATTGACCAGCTTCTTTGAAATGTGCCAGAATGATGACTTTGCTAGAACACTGCTTTATTCCGAAATGCCGCAATATTATACCTGGAATCAATCTTTTAAGAAATTTTAACGACGGAAACAAGGAAATGTAAATCGCCGAAAGCGGTCGAAAGTCTTATCTAGCAATCTTGCTGCCGCAAATCTATCCCGGCGGAACTGGGCCATCGCTCCGCAGACACTTGATCTGGTTTTTCAATAATGAAAGCTGTTCATATTTTGAAATTTCTCAAATGGAGCAGCCTCCTTGAGACGCTGACAAGCGAACTTTGTAGATCCAATTTATATTATTAATTGCCCTCGATAGCATAATATATTTTTATTGATTAGTTATAAATAACGAAAATACATTCATATCATCTATCTATTTCTGCAGCTGGACTCGAACCCGAGACACCAATTTTCCAACAACGCAAACACTGCGGGTGAAGCCCGTACGTCGCCCCAGTTTCGGAACCTAGAGCAAAAATCGCCCATTTTATCAAACCGCACCACCGCTAAGACCGATGACATAGGTGGCAAATTTATTTATTACCAGCTGACCCGTGCCCACTGGGCATCAAACATTTTTTGATAATGATGATGAGGATTAAAAGTATCCTAAGTACGTCTATAAAGCTACCATTGTACAGTAAGCAGAATCGATCGATTATGAACTAAAAATATAGCGCTAATTTAGTGCCGAGTTCCGAAATTTAACGCTCTTTTACAAACTCTAAAACCTATACAATGCTAGCTATTAATTAAGCTAGCATTGTACGTATGAAAAAAGTATAACTAATGAGCAAGAAGAATAAAACATCAAATACCCTAATAAGTGCTAAATAAGTGCTGACTATACAACTGTAAAATAAATTTAAACAACAAAAATTCTATTTTTGACATCAGAAAGTAGTGACTTGACAATTTGTCTACTTCTGAGCATTCCAGCACATAATTCGCGACTCAGGAATTGAGTGTTTAAGGAGTGCTCGTAGTAGAGATGAAAAAATAGATGCAGGATGAAAATACTTTGCACCTTTCAGGAGAACAATGCTAGCTTCAATGTTAGAAAGCAGTGACTCCACAATTTGACTACTACTGTGTGTACTCCTTGACTACTTTGTGTTCTCAACACGACCACAAAAATCAGATGACAATGTTTACATTTGACAACTTTGACAATGACATTTTTTTGGTCTATCGGGTTTTGTGAACCCACTAAACTCATGTCGATTCCTACTAAAAACTTCGTGGTTTAGGCATATATACCTACCGTTTAAAGCGCCATACTCACGGTAGGTATAGCCTGCAAATCCAGCACCGGTACTGAATGCCGTCACTAGTGTCAATCATTTTTAATTTTTGCCTGCAAGTCTGCGGCCTTAGATTTGCAGGTGAGAAGTGTGAGTGAGAAGGCGCTTATAGTTTTGACTTATGAACCATGGAGATGGAGTGAAGTGAGTTGAGTTTAGTTATACCGTTGCTGGATTTGCAGTCTGTACCGTGAGTATTGCACTTTTTGGTAGGTATATATGCCTAAACCACGAAGTTTTTAGTAGGAATCGACGTGACTTTAGCGGGTTCACAAATAGATAGACCAAAAAAAGTTATTATCAAAGTTGTCAAATGTCAACATCGTCATCTGTTTTTTTGTGGTCGTGTGCTCAGTAGTATTCAAATTGTGAAGTCATTGCTTTCTGATATTGAAGCTAGCATTGTTATCCTGCCATCCTGCCATATCCTATTTGCATCCTAAATCTATTTTTTTATCTCTACTACGAGCACTCATTGAGCACTTAATTCCTAAGTCGCGAATTCACTACTTAAATGCTCAGTAGTAGTCAAATGGTGGACTCACTGCTTTGTAACGTTTGGAGAACAAAACTAGATGCATTGTTGGTGCAAAGTATTGGCATCCTGCATTCCTGCATCTGTTTTTTCATCTCTACTACGAGCACTCATTGAGCAGTCATATATATATATATATATATATATATATATATATATATATATATATATATATATATATATATATATATATATGTTTAATTTTTTTTACAGTTAGTTTATTTCACATTATTATCAGCACTTATTGTTTTATTCTTCCTGCTCATTATTTATACTTTTTTGATATGTACAATGCTAGCTCAATTAAAAACTAGCATTTTGTATAGGTTTTTTAGAGTTTGCAAAAGAGCGTCTAATTTCGGAACTCAGCACTAAATTAGCACAAAATTTTTAGTTCATAATCGATCGATTCTGCTTACTTTACAATGCTAGCTTTTATAGACGTATCCTAAGTTACTCCTAAGTTACATCAGCTATCAACCAGTGAAAGTCCTGAGAAAATCGGTCCAGCCGTTTCAGAGAAGCCGGAACGAACAGACAGACAGACGGACAGATAAACATTTTAGAAATTGATTTTTTACCGTAGGTATCGTATATATATATATATATATATATTCATATGCATTATGTGAAAACCTGTTAGTTTAAAATTATAAACACACGCTTCAATTTTATTTATTTCTTTAAATAGGTATAATTGCGCAACGATAGAAGAAACTTTTCCCAAGGATAAGACCTATCTAAACCGATTTTTGCCCCCAAAGCCCAATGCATTCTAAATTTCATGCCATTTCATAAACGGCTTAAAACGTGAATAATTTATTTTCTCGGACGCTTTTTGCACAAACAATAAGTACAAATTAGATACAAATTAGTAGAGCGTTGCAACGACAGCTCATCGTTTGTTAGCAGGTTAGCATCAATTCCGATAGGTTTATTGGCTTAGTAATTAATTACATCAGCTTATGGCATATATCAACAACTTCACGCTACGCTTTTATAATTATGGTTTGTGCGACTTTCGGATGAAGTTAAAATCATGAATGTAGTCACCAGCCGGTTACTTTAAAAGTGCAGTTGCCTTCCAAATAAACACGTTTTGCAATATTGTGATGCCGTCGTGACATCAGATAGCTTTATAACATTTGGCACAAGCCATTTACGGAGTCCCGGCTTTTAGAGTGTCCACATGGCATGCACGTGTGTTACGTGAGCATCGCAGAAGACAAACACAATTCACAATAAATAGTTACGTATTGGAATTTATCTACCTGCAGATAAAATTATAGGGCATTTTAGGGTATTAAGAGACAATTTATATAAATTAACTTTTTAGATTAAAATTAATTTATAATTATCTGCCTTATTACTTAAGTCTGGATTTGTTAGTTATAAGCGAAACAAAGTTTAAACTCAAAAGACATCAATCTACATTTTATAGGAAGATAAAAAATGGCCTAAAGAAACTGCAACTTTGTTCTGAAACAGGTCAACTCATCAACTGGAATCTGGCAAATGATTGTCATCGTGCGGTTCACACCTGCCGTCCAAATTGCTCGTTACCACAACCGTACATCATCAGTGCGTCGACCCCGTCATCCAGCCCGGAGCTACCCCAACCCTCGCGACCCATTTGCAGTGCGCCGACCCGTGCTGTTATTGAGCTATATGACGTAGACAAATCTCATGCGCTAGTGCCATACGTGGTAACAATTGTTTGGTCTTATTTCCACTGGTTGTGCCAATAAGGTAGCACTTGTAGCGTTTCGCCCGACATTTAGAAAAATATTTTACTACAGAATATGTATGTCATGAATGACCAATGCTAATAGCATTACCGAGTCCGAATAATGAACGAAACCCTTTTTTAGATTAGAAGGAAGTCCTAAGTGAGTGTTACATGCGCATTACAACCTTTACCGGTTTCTTTATAAGACGTTTAAGTACATACTACCTACTCAATCCGCACGCAGCGACGGATGCTCCCTAAATGGTATTTCACTTGACTAAATTTAGTTACTAAATCATTTAGAACGTCTATATTAAGTCAAGTGGAATGAGTGCGTAAATCAATGGAATAAGTTAAGCACGTCCCATGAACAAAACTCCAATATAAATAATATTAAGCTATGTACTTAAACGTCTTATAAAGAAACCGTGTCGTAATGAGCATGTAACACTCCCTTAGGATTTCCTTCTAAAGGCGTCTGTTACTATACGCATTACAAGGTGGAAACCAAATAATATACCAATTAGACTATTAGTGTCTGTTTTAATTGTCGCCATGATCCTAATCAAATGTTGTAGGTCCAACATTTTCACTCTAGACAGAACTCAATTGGAAAGTAAACAGAGCCGTCAGAGGCCCGGCTCTGGTGAGTTGGGATTGCTTTATTATTGCATTATGTCGCTGAGTGGAGTAGGATGACAACACTTCACCTAAACGTGGGACAATTCAATTTAGATAATGGTTAATGGAGGTATTCAATATTGGTTCTATATTACATCGTACGGAAATCTAATTAACGTTGAGAAGTTGACATAGTCCAAAATCTTGGATAGATACACGGAATATAAAACACAAGAGAAAATGGCATAGCTAGAAAGATTATTGAAAACCACAGTCGCCAAACTAACACAAAAACATTTTACGCACACTGAAATAACCCAATTATAACGGTAATAATTTCTCGAAATCACAATGTAATAACAACTATTAAGAATGATACAAAAACAACCATAACGCCTTTACAAGAATGTAGAATTTAGCAATTACACGTTGTGACTTTTATCGGCATTCCTTCTACGTGCTTTCGACCATCTTTGACTACTTAGTTCAACTATTTGACGCTAGATGCCATTCTTAAAAGTTCCATGTATAGATGTAAGGTTTTTATTCAAACTCGCGTAATTGTTTTTTCTAGAATGTTTGAACAAAACCGTTACACCTTGCTACTTAAATAGGGATGGGTATAATATGAATGTTAATATTGTTGGAAAATCGATAGATTCTAGAATCAATCAATATAATGAATATGTAAAAGGGTTATAATTATTGATCGTGCGAATAAAAAATAAGTTTGCGACTGCAGAGGAGCATACTGTGAATTTGGCAGAGAATTAATATAATATTGGTGACTAAATTACTAAACTGGCAAAAGCACTAAGGCGGAAAAAATACAAAAATCCGCTGATTAAAGGTGGCGAAAATTAATCCAAACTGGCACATAAATTTTCAAGATGGCGACTCAATTTCCGAGTTGGCAACCGTTAAATCATGTAACCATATTGGGTCGATAAATTAAACGTCTTTATATGAGCAGTAGATTATATACCTAACATAATATCCCAAGTTGATTTTACCAAACCTTATATATAAAAAAGGCAAAGCTGGATTGACTGTTGTATCAACGCACTGGCCAAACCCTTAAGGCTAGAAATTTGAAAGGACACTGGCGAATCCTGCCTGATTTTCCATCAAGAGCGGCCAAGTTTCGAACATAATATTATGTGGTTTTATATTACTTAAAAATATATTATATAAATAAAAACTTGGGAATAAAAAGTTATGAATCTCCGAATATCAGAGAACGAATAATGCTAATAGGTATACAAAATCGCTTAAAACAATTGTCCCAGTAGAGCTTGTATCTATACAAATACACTAGTTTTTGTTTCATTTAAAAGGACCAAGTATTGATGAATTTACAGAAATTTCAAATTCTAGTCAATTTCGCGGCCCGTAGCAGGCGCGCGTGAAGAGTGTGACGTCACGACACAACGCCCCGCTCGCAGGCAATCCGCGCCTGCCGAGCTATCTTGCTTGCGCTATTATTGCAGTGTTTTATATTGTTTCGTCCGTACTCTCCGTACATTAAGTAATATTAAGTTGGTGTATATTAGTAGTGTAATATTAGTGTATATAATATTGTAATATGTACAGTACAATGGACGACGGTTTCGAAAAAGGGCAATCGGATAATCTACCTAAAATAGATGGACTTTTGGTTGCTTACTATTTTTGAAGAATAGTGATTTCGTTGATGATCTTTTCATAATGATCGTCACATCAAAAATTATACTTTTAGCTCCAAATAAATCTAACCTCTTCATATCTTTAATCCATATCTTTCACATTTGAACATCCTTTGGAACGTGAAAAAACAACTTTCAGGTATCTTGGTGGTTGTATTTGTACATTTTGGCACAACACATGATTTCTAGCATGTAGATTAGACATTTTTAAACTTTAATCGTAAAAGGTACGGGCGACGCGGCGTTACCGGAGCGAGCGAGTGGACTGAGCGAGTGTTGCGATGTGTTGTGACGTCATCGCGTCGAGCGCCGGCCTGGTGGAATCCCAAATGAGCACTTATTTTGAAATTAAATGTCTCGGAAACTACACGACGTAACGTAATAATTTTTTCACTCAATTGTCAATTTGAGGCGTAAGGCCTAATTTGGCGTGCGCGCTGTGTGAGCGTCGCGATTTGCCGGCGTGTGTGCAGCGCCCACGCGGCGCGCACGCGGCACACTGGTCCCGCCGCCCGCTACCAGGGTGTCGCAACTGGCGATCGTAAATATTCGAGACGTTCGAAATTCAGATTTATACCTAAATATCGTCTGTGCAAACCATATTATTGGCTCGCTCTTATAACGTGAGTACTCTTTCACACATCGGCTGTGAAGTGAACTCGAAATCATATTTATTATGATGAAACAGTTTGATAAAATAAATTCTTATATATAACCACTATATGAACATGCTTTGACTCAAAAAATTTGTAAGTAATTGTATAAAAATTGGGACTGACTTGCCTGAAGGGAGTTAAGCGAAAGATGCTGCGCCCCGTGCGCGCTGCACATACGCCACACGTCGGAAAATCACGACGCGCGCGCACGCGGCGTGAGCGTCGCTCAAACGCCCGAGAAACGCGCACGCCTAATGTCAGGTCAGCCTGACATCTAGTGGTCCAGTAGATGTATATAATATTTTAATTGGAGTATACAGTTATTTTCTTTTTCACTAGCTCAGCAGTTTCGTACTAGTTTTATGAAAAAATGTTACTTGGGGTGTGAAATAGATCCCTCTATACTATTTATAATGATTATGTTTTTTGTTTTAGTAACGTGAAAGCGACATCTATCATATTTTATCTGTTAGAATATTGCATTTCCAAACAAACTAGTTATTAATTTCATTACGTAATGACATCGCAAATAATAGATGTCGCTTTACCTCAACCCGCCACTAGAGCAATATATTGAAAAATAGATAAGGTTATATTTGAACAATTGTCTTCATCCCCCGAGTTTGATGTATATAATATTATTGCTTTTATTATTCCTATGTTCATAAAGTATAACTTACAGTACTTAAATATTTTTGTAGCCTCGTATTTTAATTACCAGGCAGTAAATGTATGGCGACTTGCCGGTCTCCTTTGCACACATACTTATCATATGACGTAGGAATCCGCTAAGGAAGGACTGGTTATTTTGACAACATTTTGGCTTGTTTTATGGATTGAATATTTTCGAAATCCCGCAATCCCGCGAGCGTATCCATACTGATATACTGATAATGTTTGAGGTCGTTGATAAATGGACTATCCAACACAAAAATATTTTTTCAATTCGAACCAGTAGTTATAACTACATAAGTTTACTCTTAAGCTTTATAATATTAATATAGAAGTATTGATAACTATTTTTATTTTAGTTAAAATAACAATTATATCTAAAATTAATAAATCGATAAATGCATGATATCACAAGTCAACCCGAATGTTCGATCTACCCGCGCCTTTGCATAATTTCAGATTGTACTACTCGACAATAGATGGCGCATGCAGGCGTCATACAATTTTAGAATTTATTTCAAGAGTGATACGTGTCATTCTTAAATGTCAATAATATTTTAACCCCCTTACTAATAAAAATATTTACACAACGGATAACTTCAGCAACGTTGCTGTCTTTATCTGATGCGTTGGAAAAGTCACTTGACAGACAAAGTCTACGTACGTAGACGTACGTAACGTACTATCTACGTTGGTGATACAGTTATTTCACATAATTGTAATAGCAGGTTAAGTAGAATTGTTAACAATATTTAGGCATTTCCAATGATAAACAGGCGACTAGAAAATCAGATATAATTTTATAATTCTCAGATTAAGCAAAATACGGAATAGCAGCCAAAATGTCTACAAATATTTAGAGAACAATTTGTAAGTAAAATGACATCATATTTATACATTTTTATGGCTCGTAAAATGGTTTAGGTCGGAGCGTCTCAATTAACAAGCTTAACCGTTCCAAATTTGCCAACTCGGCTTAATCACTTTTAGATTTATTCGTCCCCGAAATTGGTGTGATGGCAATGGATAATTGACCTTATCACATTGAGTTTTGGTTTCAATTTAAACGCCAGTGCTTCGACATTAACATGCCGTTGAATTGCCGTTGCACACCAATACATTAATTACGGCTTAATTTAGTTAATTATTTAGTAAGCGTAGAGGATCTATCGGATGCAGTCCACATATTAGATACTGATTAAACCAGTATTGTATTGCATCTAAATAAGGGCTTGATAAAAAGATATTAGCAAAATTAGGTAGGCATTTTAAAATTACGTGGTCTGTTACCTATACTAATATTATAAAGAGATAAAGTTTGTGAGGTTGTAGGAGGTAATCTCTGGATACCAATAGAAGGCTACGTTATTTGTGAGTGACATAGGCTATATGGATGGATGGATGGATGGATGGATAGATAGATGTTTGTTAGTCATTCACGCAAAAAATAACCTAAAAAAATTTATATGAAATTTGGTTGGTAATAGTTTAAACTCTGGATACTTTTTATCCCGAAAAAGTACAGTGTTACCGTGGGATACTATATGTACACGGGCGGAGCAGCTAGTTTTAACATACTTTAGGCTCTGATTTGCTTTAGAAAATTTTAATGCAGTATATATTGTGGGCGGCTTCCACGCAAATCTGTTGAAATTTGTTTTCATCATTTAAATATAATAGACTTCACAACATGTAGGAGGAGACCTAAATCAATAGGCTGTAACTTGCCGCCTGCCACCCGAAGCTATTACAGCTTACTTACTGTAAAGGCCCCTACAGACGAGAGGCCGATCGTTTCAGTTAGAACTGACGTCAGTTCGGCCTGAACGGATTCGAGCACATACACGGAAAAAATCGCATCCGACCGAACTGACGTCAGTTCGGGCCTTAGATTAATAACGCCTAGATAGTCTTCAAACAAACGCATCGTTCAAAGTGATGCAAGCACCAGATAGATGGCGTAAGCATTACATACCAACACGCACACAAAACTAATGATGTGGAGTGTGTACAGATGTAAGGAACAATTTCCACGGAAAATGTTGCTCTTAAAATTGGAATTATTGTATTTGTTTTTCTTAATGTCGTGAAATGTAAAAATATAACTTATATTTCAATTTAAACCATCTAAACACGATTTGTAAAAAATATTAAACTGGTAATAAGGAATATATTAAGGATTATCTTAATACTGAAAATACTTTAAATTTATTCTTAAAAAAATCAGAAAATATTACAAAAAATTGTCTTAGTTGCAACTATTAGTTAGCCATGAAAATTTTGAAATAAATTTCTCATTACTTGTAACATTTTTCATAATTCACAATAGGGCAGCAAGATGGCGCCAAATGTGATCTTATTTTAAAATGTTTTAAATATTTGGCTTAATACAAGTCAAGTTGTATGTGTTGTGTTGCATTGTTGTACTTACATATGAAATGTTATGTCCGAAGCTTTTTTTTATTCTTTTCCGATGCATTGTGACACCCTATAACGACACAAACTGTCATAATATCCGACTATTAAAAAATTGTTGGAGATGTGTGCACTAGGGCTTAAAAACTGACGTGTCGTTCGAACAAACTGAGCCGATATGGCGCAGTATGATTTGCTTCACTTTTCATGCGCGTACCCGGTTTCTAGGCGTTTAAATCTACGGTTCGGCCTGAACGGATTCGAGCACATACATGGAAAATCGGATCTGGTTTGTCGCGAGCTTCAGTCGTGTTTTTAGGGTTCCGTAACACTTAAAGAACCCTTATAGTTTCGCTCTGTCCGTCCGTCTGTCTGTCTGTCTGTTCGCTCTCCTAGATTCTGTAATAACTTTATGACAATAACTTTTGAAGTAATTCAAAGAAAACCTATTGCGCGTTGATAGTTACGGAACCCTCCTTAGTGACATGCTCTTGGTTAGGTTATTAGTTTATTTATTAATTGTTTTATGCTGCAACTGTAGTCACGCTATCGACGAAACCGAATTATTGTGTCATACATTTTTCCAGTCATAATTGTTATAGAAATAATTTCTCTTTGATTTATAGTACCTAATAGTCTTTAGATTTTATCAACTATAGTGGCTCTAAAGTTTCAAATACCTATTTCAATGAATTCTAATAAATATTCTTTAGACCACGTTGCCATTTTTAGGGTTCCGTACCCAAAGGATAAAAACGGGACCCTATTACTGAGACTTTGCTGTCCGTCCGTCTGTCACCAAGCTGTATTTAAACATTCTTATACCGTGATACCTCGACAGTTGAAATTTTCACAAATGATGTAGATATTTCTATTGCCGCTATAAGAACAAATACTGAAAACAATAAAATAAAAATTTAGGTTCCCATACAACAAACATGATTTTTTAACCGTTTTGTACGGAACGCCTCTTGCCGACTCGCACTTGACCGGTTTTATTTTACACTCAAATTTTATTACCGTTCAGTCCAATTTTATTACTGTTCAGTCCATATGTACAGGTCAGAATTAATGTTGCCAACTTAGTTGTTTTACAAAGTTTTACTACTAAATTTAGTATTTTATTCCTTCTTTAGTAGGATTTTAGTTGTTAGTAGTCGTTTTGTAGAAAATAGCCAGACAGTAATCATAATATGCAAAATGGCGTGCTATTATGACACCTAATCATAATAGCACATAGTAAGTAGCATGCGTCGTGCACGCGTCCATAAGTAGCTTAAAACTACCGATTTAATTTCTATATTACGTAATATTTCCTATTATATTGTTTTATTTTACGGTAAAATTATATATTAAAACTTAAAATGCAGTAGTTTTTTGTTGATTTTTAGGGATTTCTAAGTTTAGTAGCTTTTTTATAGTTATCGGTACTCTTTTTGTAGTTTTTAGTAGAAAACGACGCGAGTTTAGTAGTTTCGAAACAGAGTTGGCAACACTGGAGCGAATCGCTTCAGTCCATCCGGCCGAATGATGCGATTTCGAAATTGCACATAGACGACACGATTTTGCATCCGTTCAGGCCGAACTGAAGGAAAACCGGACCGGGTATGGGGCCCCTTAGATATTATACTCTAGGCATGAGTTAAGTTAAGTTAGTTTTTAAAATGTGAATTTAAGAGGCATGTTTGTTATCCATGCCAAAACAGCGTGTGGTAAATTTTTTATGTGTTTTCACAGAATGGAAAGTCGTGAGTTGAGGTAAAGCTAAACTTATTATCTGAATTAATACTCCAAAAACTATTGTTTCCACAATCCATTGTATGATGTGTTGTTATATTGTAAGATCTATAGATATATAAAAAATTAAATACTATAGATAATATGTAGTGTTTCATTGTAAAGAAAGTGCAACAATAGGAATGTTGCCTAGTGTGGAATATAACATTTTTATAAATAAAACTAGCTTTATCCCGCGTCTCCGCCCGCGTAAATATAGTATCGGGCATCCCACGGGAAAGAATTACTTTTTCGAGATAAAAACATACCGGTTGTCTGTAAAGTCGGTTTACTGACGATAGTTGAACGTGACAACGTCAACAACAACAACAATAATAATAATAATAAGTTAAAGGCAATGCGAGCTAACGCTGGTACTTTGTAACGGTACTTGGTAACGATAACGGGTAACAGGTAACGCATGAGTCATGTTTTTTCGTGCGTGCAGCCGGCTCCATCGATTTATAAGACGTTATCACGTCAAAAAGCCTATGTTTTAATCCAGTACCTAAACTACTTCCATTTCATCCAAATTTCATCGAAATCCATTCAGTTGTTTTTGCGTGAAAGAGTAACAAACATCCATCCATCCTCACAAACTTTCACATGTATTCACGCCACAGGCCGATATATCTCTCTTTCATATTGTATATATTTAAATTGTTTGTATCTTCGTATATTTTTTTAGATATACGAAAATGGGTTCTAGAATTCTAGATTATTCATTAACATGTTGTCTAACATTGAATAGACGTAAAAAATTTTTTTTGCCTGCAACATGCCTATCATGCCTATTATGCAACATGCCTATTATGATTCTTCGATTAGGCACTCTTCGGCATCTCTGCAAAATAAGATCGTAAAATTGTAAACTTCTTATTTATAGTAAAAAATTTTTACAATAAAAAAAATATTATTTCATGTAAGATACATGACTTCTAGTCTACCTTTAATCTGTTAAGTAGTGTTAAGATATTTTGTGACACTTTGCAGACTTACTATGATGCCTTATCTTCGCATTTCTTGTAACTTTAATATGTGACGTGTAACAAAGGCTTGGCATTATTCGGAAAGTTTTCAGACGAAACTGCAGGTGAATGTAAAACCCGTTGACTACGTAGACGACGCAACTCTAGTTTCGAGTGTTTACTCAATGTTTTGATGTGATACATCCAATACGACGGGTCAGACTGTTTGTTAGCACAAGAGTTAGCGAGTAAGGCGTCGCCACGCTACGAACAAAATATACAACACACGATGTGTATATATATATATAAATATATATATATATATATATATATATATATATATATATATATATATATATATATATATATATATATATATATATATAAATAATACGGATGATGACTACTACATCTAAAATATAAATTTAGTTTCATTCATATAATCAGAAATATTAGTGCATTACAACTTGGTAAATGTAAAAAATATGATTTTTTATGTGTAGCTTAGTAAATAGATAATAATTAATATATTTTTTTGCTTAATTAGTTAACGAAACCCACATCTTACTTACATCATATATAAAAACATTAATTATAGTAAGGATCAAACTTAACGCACAAATATCGGAGATATATATTTACAAAAATCTTCCTGCAAGTATACGGCCATACTTCATACACTTTAAACTAGGCGTGACGTCACAGCTAGGTACGACTTTGGTACGGAGCATTTTCACGAGACTTGCGAAATTTTGTATACAAATCGCTGTACCTTTGATAATATTGACTTTTGATATACTGTTTCCTTAGAGAAGTTACTCATATTTAAGAGTAGGTACTATTCGTTTATGCAATCAAAAAATTTTAGTCATCTATCCTATTACGATATGTCACATCTGCCTGGCGCAGGCGTTTCGCGATAGTTACTTATTACAAAAATTCGTATACCTTTTTGAAAAACGAAATAACTTTAAATCTGTTATATTATGTTTATCAGGTGTTAAAAGAACATAGGTAACTTCTTAATAAGTGATTTGTATTTTTAAGATCGCGTGTCAAATCCTCCTTTCCCACGGTTCATTCAGTATCAAGGTGTGTACCTAGTTGGTAAAAGTTATTGTAACGTCAGTCTATATAAGTATCATACTTTCCCTCATTAAGATTATTTCCATGATATTTTATTATGTGTCTGTGCTTCTTTTCCCGTAAACCTTGGGGTTTTCTGGTAAAATAACCAAAATCGAAATCTGAGTCATTATGCAAAGTTTTTAGGGATCCGTACCCATGGGTAACAACGGGACCCTATTACTAACGGCCGCACTCAGAGTCATTTCATCTATATATTAATACGTAAAGCGAAAGTTTCCAGTACAGTTTTACGAGAATTGTGCGTACGGACGAGAGTGAAATTTGGCACCGTTAAAGTTTATGCTGAGGAAGGCGTGCGAAAAGCTTAAATTTCTTAAAATAATGCTTTGAAATATATAAAATTAATGAAAATATCAGCAACACACTACCATGGATTTGGTTCACAGATACACACACGTAAGGTATTTATAACCAAAAGACAGTTTGGAGACATTGTGTTTGAAATTTGTAGTGTTGTACCCTTAAGAGGTTTAATCGATAGTGTTGTCCCATCGAGAAAATTATTAGTTGAAACCAAATCGATTCTCGAATCGCCGTCAAACAAAAATGAGTATTTGAATTGTCAAAAGTCAAAACTATATCGATTTATGGTCGATTCATTATTGTCAATCCCTAGAAGTTTTGACGTTCGGTTCCATCGTGAAAAAATGAATGAAAGTTTTTTTTTTCGTAATTTTCATGAAACTGGACTGATATTTTTTAAATTATTACATTAACTATAGTTTATAATTATTATCGCTACCTCAGTCAGCTCCCACTACCTACCGTGCTTTTGATATCATTTTATTACACGTTGACGTTCATCAATCTGTCACAACATTTTTTTCAACTTTATCTATCCAAGAGGCAAAATAATAAATAAGAAGGTATATGTTTCAATATGAAAAATAATATAACTCTCTCAAGGCTGTGTCTCATACTATCGCGCGCGATAAGCGATATTGTATCGCATAATGTGAAAACGCTCTAATACGTGAAGCAAAATCACTTTTTCACGGTTTTGGACCTATTTTAAGGGGAATCCTTGTCTGTTCTTGTTGATTTGGGTCCAGTATGCATATCCAGCAGCCTGTCAATAGTTTGCTTAAATCTTTTCATCTGCTAACTGTAAATAGTAGTAAATATCCAGGCGGATTTACCAGAAGGCGTAGGCGGCAAATGTGGCCTAAGCTTTTTTGTCTTACAGAAATATAAAAAATATTATTATTTGTATACAAAATTAGTCTCGAAAATTTAACAATTTTATTTTAGTACCTACTGCACAGTATACTTCACACTTTGTACAGCCTCACCTAGTTGCAAACGCGACAACTAGGTCAAATCACATAAAAATTCCTATTAAACGCCAAACGCGCTCACGATCGAATGCGAAAAGAAAAACTCACACTTAGCACTCAGGATACAAAAAATACTAAATGCTCTGTAAACTATATATTATAATAATTTTGCGGTAATATACGATACAAAATATTCTAAAAGCGTTTCAATATTATAGAATATTATTTAAATTCAATATTTTTAGATGAGATCGGCGGGCGGCGGCGGATTTTTTTAGTATTGAGAAGATATGCCACTCTGTCTATTTTGACAGTGTGTTACTGTTTGTCATTTGTTTTGGTCCATAGGGATTTATCCAATAGAAACCTGCAAAATTAGAGACATTTTTGCTCGCTCGCTCGCTTTCAACCGTCAACGTACCTACATAACATAATATTATCAAGATATTAGTTAATTAAAGAATACACACTTTCATCTAAACTATTTAGTTTCATTTATATACTCAGATATATTGAGGCATTACTACTTGGTAAATGTAAAAAAAATATATTTTATGTGTAGTTTAGTAATTAGAGACATCTAAAAAGTATAAAAAAGTTTTTGGTAAATTAGTAAACAACACCTATAATATCATTAGTTTACTTACATCATATACAAAAACATTAATTATTATAAGTATGAACTTAAATGCACAAATATCGGAGATATTTACAAATATGTTCCTGCGGCCGTATACTTCATACACTTTAACCTAGGCGTGACGTCACAGCTAGGTACGACCTTAGTATGGAGCGTTTTCACGAGACGAGAAATTTTGTAAACAAATCGCTGTATCTTTGAAAATATTGACTTTTGATATAATGTTTCTTCTGAGAAGTTACTCATATTTAAGTGTACTAGGATTCGTTTAGGCAATAAAAAAAGTGTGTGTCAGCTCCGACGCACGACTGGAGTTTACTCTAAAAAGTAAAACACGTCCCTCAGAAGGAACAAAAACTTAAGCGATCGATTTGAGTTCAAAAATTCGCGCCATGTGAAAAAAAGTGACAGGTGCGCAGAATAGGTTGCGCAACCGTAACGAGGTCATTCGTTCAGTAGATTTTACACCTGATATTTTTTTCATACCGGGGGCCTTATATGAAAATCGATTCTTAAGGAGTGAACTCCAAAAAAATTTAGTCATATAGCCAATTGTAAAAAAATACACTTGATTAGTATAAGAAGAGTAATTTTGAGAAGTCTCTAAAGTCTTAAACATAGAAATATTGTAATAATGTTAAAGTACTTATCTGACATTTTCATATCAGTAAGTAGTAACTCTTTAAGTGGATTCAACGTGAAATATAATATAAAAAAATTGAAACTATAAAACTAGTATTAACTAAAAACAAAAGTGATGACTGCTATTCATGAATTTTTTGCTGACTGTAAACACTACCTAAATAAAATAAAAAATGCAAATCTGGGGGCACGGTAGTACCCCCGCCAAGACGAGTCAAGCGAAGCGCAAGGGCACGACCAGACCACCTTTTCTCGAAGCGTTTCGTCGTTTTTTTTTAAATTTCATATTATTTAAATTATTATTTTGTAGTTGATTATGGTAGCAAACAATTTGAACCCGTGCTAATGCTTCTTAGAGCTCGTAGAGATATCGTTACGCTCACTGAGCTTAAAAGATTTTTGCTTAAAAGATATACTACTTAATGTGACTTAGCACGGCATTTGAGCCACATGATAATAATTATTGTAACTTAAATTCTGTAGTAAAAAAAAATTGTTTAAGTAAAAAAAAATGTACTTCTATGGTTACAGTGTTTTCCTTTTTAAATATGGCTATTGGAGGTTTTTGTTTTGATTTGTTGATATTGTAAACGCTAACATACCATAGCTTTTCCGATTTTTGCAGTATATTTCTGATAGGAACAGATTCGAAATCGATGTCCCTACCTCCAACCGCAAAATGATACTTAGCTGTTTTTCACGTTTAAGTTGAGACGAGAGGTCCACGCTCCTCGAGTGTTAGCAATAACATTCTTTCCGGTAAAATCCTACCTATACAAACCCAAAAAAAAACTTGTCTCCACGACAGTGTACCTGCTGTCAAGTGTCTAAAATGTAAACTCTAAAGTCTAAACTATTAACTCCACTAATGGGCGGTTTCAATAACCTATCTACCAATAACTATTTGTTAGAAACGTCAAATTTGTATCGCAAAAAACCGTCAAATGATTTAATGACGACGTTTTTAACAAATAGTTATATATAGATTAGGTTATTGAAACGGTCCGTTAGTCTGCAATACTCGGCATGTTGCAACGCTTTTTCTGCACACAAGCCGGCCGCTTCTCTACATGCCCGTAGAGATGCCCGTATTCCAGTAAAGTCGGCCTCTTTTTAGCCCCTTCGATAACAATCTTATCTTACCCAGGAATCTTGAGTACCTACGGCGTGTTTTGTAATACTTTGATGTATGGGAAAAATATTACCTGGTTAGGTATCAAACAGTTTAGTTAACACGTGTCGTTGTCTGTGTAGTTAAATTGTATTTATATTTATAATAATTATTATAAAAGTATTTTTAAGTATATTTCGGATGTTTTATTAAAATAACACATCTTTTATAAGGAATATTGCCAGATTTTTTTTGTATTTATGCCCAAATTAGTATAAAATAGGTAATAGAACAGGGCTTTATTATTACGGCTCGGAATACAAAGGATGCAGTAGAAAGAAGTTTTTAAATAACCTATATATAGTAAGTACATAGGTAATTTGTATTTAATATTATAATTTGTTTTTGTATTTATTAATAAATTGTATTCGGAGCTATCACATTATAGAAATAAAACAGCATATTATACATATTCAGTTTAAATAAGAACACACTTGAAGTCATCGAAACCAATTGGAGTTCACATCGGATATCCAGCTATTTTAATAACGTTGAAATGCAATTCGATTTCGTTCTAAAGTAATACACCGTTTATTGGCCTCGGAATTAAATAAAATATTAAAAATAATAATTAGGTCAGAGAAGGAACTAACTAATTTTGTATATGTATGAAGTTACCGCCGATAGCGATAAGTAATAACTGATAAGGCTTAAAATTAATACACCTCGTTCGTCCGCGACTTTGTCTTATTATTATTTACCTAACTATACTCTTTTTAAATGAAACTTAGGCCTTTTCTTCCGTTATTGGATGATTTATAAAGTATTCTCCGAGCGAAGTAACCACTCTTGAAATACTGTGTGTGCTGGGACAGTTGGTTTTTAAATGTCGCATGGTTGCCCAAGTACATACGGCATCCTCACAGCATAATCAGTCAGTCCAGAGGAATGACTGGTCAATAGGCCTGGGGCCAACCATGTGCGGGTTTCCTCACGTCTCACGGGAGTCTCATTGGTACACGCCACAACCTGGGAATCGAACCTGCACTCTCTCGGGTGCGAATCAAACTGTCTACCCACTAGGCCACGGAGCCGAATTTGCAGAATGAAAAGTTCCAATAAAGAATATTGCGGATTGTCCAAGGCTTTTGCTTCTTTGTCGTACTGCATCCCTTGTATCTTTCATATCCTTGCCATCCAAATGAATATATCTCCATCCCACGCTATATCGCTAAAGTTAATTGATACCGCGATACAATAATTTATAGTGGGAGGATATTTTTTTTATCAAAAATGGGAAAAGCAAACCAAAAATTCTGTAGTCACTACAGGAGAGATACTGACTACAGGAGAGATACATACCATGACCTCACAGAAAACCTAAGGTCAACGTAAAGTTTGGGAGTTATAAACAATGGGTTCGCTTGTACTCTAGTGTTCCGGGCATTTATAAGTGGTGTTAATTGCTGTCCATCAAGCGATCTGCCAGCTCGTTTTGCCGGTCTCATTTCACAAAAAAGTTATAGTGACATATTGAAGCAATATCGTCGTCGCGACAATCAATAAGGCGGAGGAAGTGCATCTCATTAGTTAGCAGGAAGACGGGCTCAGCAAAAACTGGCACGGCCAATGTGCCGTTATTCTACATGTAACTCGGTGTTAGTAGATATTAAGTCGATGTATCTACATACACGTAGGTACCAACGAACCAGTGTGCATAGTATTCTATTTTACACAGTACATTTTTAATAATGTTGTAGATTTTCTCAATGTAGGATGAGTGTTTTTCGAAGTAAAATTCGAGGTTGGGAAGAGACATCTTAGATTGACACAGAATGTAGAGGTAAAGGAATATTCGTAAAAAACTTGTTATTCAGGCGAATGCGCCCTTAATCCTGTGTAAACTTTGACGAGATATTCAATGTTATGTTACAAGTGATTCGAAGGGATTTTTGTACAAGCAAAACTACCTTTTATCAAGGTTAACAACCTTCAGTGCAACACCCGGCCAATCCTATGCGTATGAATAGGAGTGCATGCATCGAGCACAAAACATATGGGAGAGTCCCATACACTTTGGATCACGGGAAAATTAAAGGGGAGGACACGTACGGGCAAGTTTGGTGACATCGGAATTTGGAGTTTATACGTATGCATTAAAGTCTATAGATTTTAATCTTCCGAAGGTATTCAGAACGGAATGAGCAATGCCTTTGTCCTTATGCATTGGTCTGTATGTGCACTTTTGTTTGATAAATATCCAACAACCCATGTTGAATTGATGCTGAGGATGTAATAGTTAAATAACCATAAGTATAATTGAGTTAAAATCTATCTTTGTTACTACTGACAAAGATAGATTTTATACAATCGACGTTTCTAGAAAAATAAAATACACTAGTTACCTATAGGTAGTGGGCACCTATGCAATTACCGATTAACGGCCCGTTTCAATAACCTATCTATCTATGACTATTTCGGATAATACTGCCATATTATTGAATGGCGACGTTAAAAACGTCGCCATTCAATAATATGGCAGTTTTTTGCGATACAAGTTTGACGTTTCTAACAAATAGTTACTGGTAGATAGGTTATTGAAACGGGCCATAGAAGGTTTCTCCCATTAACCGACGTTTTATATTATAATTTTTTGGCTTTTGCCCGCGGCTCAGCCCGCGTAAATACAGTACCCCACGGGAACACTGTCCCTTTTTTTAAGCTGATAAAAAGTAGCCTGTTTTAATCCAGAGCTCAAACTACTACCATACCAAATTGCATCGAAATCCGTTCGGTAGTTTTTGCGTGAAAGAGTAACAAAAATCCATCCATCCTCACAAATTTTCACATTTATAATAGTAGTAGGATTTTAAGTAGTTTTATGCTTAGGATATTCTAAATTAATTTGTAAGGAATAGTTCATTGAATTTTGTCATAACCTTCTAAGTAAATTTATTTACTTATAAATAAACAAAAATAATTTTTAAGTTTGAAATGCTTGACTTTTAGATGTATAATGTATAGCATACATAATTTCTACATTTCACCCATCCTGGTCGATAAGCTCCGTTGAGAATAACTGCGATTTTTAACCGACGAAAAATCCGGAATGACAACCTCTGTCAAGTCAACGCGTATATAGTATATGTTTTTATATGTATGACAATGCATAACTTTTTACAGTGAAGTCCGATTTTTATAATTCTTTTTTTTGTTGAAATAGGTTAACTTCCAAGTTAATCCCATTGTCACCAAATGGTAGACCTGGTGATGGATTCCATGGCGAATCGAGGTAACTCCTCGAAATTGATATGGACACCTATAGTTATTTCGACTTTTTTTGAGGTAACCCTGGCTGGGTTGTGTATGCTACCAAAAATTAATATTCTATGTCCTTCACATACACCAAGTTCAGTAGTTTTGGATCCTTGGATCCAAACAGGAACAGAACTCCTGAGTCTTTAAAGATACATGTTTGGGGATTTCAGCGTTGTTTAAAGAACAGCAAAAATTTGCTACTATGCCCATTATAGTAATCATCATCATCATCACCACCATCATCACACCATACATCTTCATGTGAGATGATATAGGTACTTCTCATTGTTTTTTACACTGATATCGATGTATTTCAAATTTATATTCAACATCTGATGTTGTTTGATTCATTCGCTCACAGATTTTTGCCGGCCGACGGGCTCCATCGATTTATAAAACGTTATCACGTCTTATAGATATATAAGATATACGATATATCTTATAGATTTTATCCACAAAAAAATATAAAATAATAAGTTTTTAACAAAAAATTAAACCGCCGAAAAAACTGAAAAGAAAAAAATAACATTTTTTTTAATTTAACCATAATAACTAAGTTCTTGAACTAATGTAAGTATACATAAGTATGTTAGCGCAAGTTGGTATCGTTTTACACTCAAAGTTCGTTGGTTTTATTTAAAAACAAATAAACATTTTAAAATGCACGCCATTTATTTTTACTGGGCGTTTTATTTAAAGAACCATTATTAAAAAAATGTTTTTATAAATTAATCCTTTAGATGTAACTTGTCAAACACAAGCGAGTTGATGGATTTGCCCCGAACCCGTAGTAAAGAATTGCGATCATACTACGGCGCGTTCTCTCATACTTGATACCGTGCCAAGTCCCAATGGATTCGTAAATGAAACCATTGAAAGAAGCAAGCTAAAGTTCAGTATGAGCATTATTACTTGATATTTCATGGAAAATAATACAATAGCATTTATATTAATATGTTTATGAATGTCTTTAGACAGCAAAAAAATTTGTATTTTTCTTACTTGAATATTATTATTGTCTAGTTTAGAGGCTGAGACCTTACCGAGTATCAATTCGTCAGATTAGAATTTAGATCTGTTTCGTGTACCGGAAATTATATGATTAATACGGAAATAGAATGGTAAGGTCAGCCCGATGCGGTTAGGGCCAGCATCGTGTCGAGAGCTCGATTGCTAGATTACTGTATTTCAGGTTAAATATTTATTACGATTTGCATAACAGTTACGTAAAACCTGCAATGCACAAGCGCTAAGAGAGAAAAGAGGATTGAGAAAATGAACCTAAAATTATAGCGAACGGAATAATCTGAATGCTTGATTTAACGTAGCAGTTGTTGATAAATGTTGAATCTCTCCTGCAGTCATCCGAAAATACTAGAAATTCTGCTGCAAATTCCATCGCTACGAGCGAAATTGGGAGTTGGCAGCCCTAATTGTGGCGTCGGTCTGGCTAGCATAGCGGTATCATGACCTGTCGGCAGCCGAGACACCGATACACCTCGGCCCTTATGCATTGTTAACTTTAATTGCTCACGATAACACGATTGTGTACTGAGAAACGCTTTATATTTTATCGGCCATCTGTTTGTACACTACTTTATCATTAACCATGTTAACATTAGATAGGGGCATCGATTCAGAAAGTACTTCGGGTGATCGGTTGAGAAATCTCTGCTGGTTATAGCTTATGTGCCTAAACTCTAAGTATGCAGTATACATAACCATTTATTTTTATTGTCAGAGCGGGGACTCCTGTGAATTTAAGTAAAATAATTTTTACTAAATTAAAGCAAATCAATCAACATACCTTTGCAATTTGGAGTGCAGTCAGTGGAGCAAATTAGTTTTAAAATGTCGGGTCTAGATATCAAGTAGGGGTCCATCCCCTACTTGACCCGACCCGACATTTAGTGCTTCTCACGTCATGATTTGTTGATGTTATCTTATGTCTTAATCACTGTGTTTTGGCACTTTTTCCAGGCAGACAAAATGTATTCAATAAAATTATACGAAGATTCGTATCCTTGAGATTGTTGTCTGTCTGTAAGAGCGGGACATTATTGGTCTGGCTGGGGACAGTGGCACATACAGCCTAATAGCGAGACTGTCCTGCCGAAATCGGGGCGTATGGTCAATTTAAGTAAACAGTGTAGCAAAAAGTTTTTAAACGTGCACTGTTCCTCCTAAATTAAGTTATTATAGGTTTGTAATGGTTAATGGGCAGCTACACCTGTAATTTAACCGGACGATCTTCTTCCTTCCAAAAATGCAGTTTCACTGGAATCATAAACGTAGAAAAAACAAACATGATTGCGATACGCTGCACGATATAAACACAGGATATTACAAAATGTTGTTTCAAGAGTAGAAATGTATCTCCAATGTTATTTATATTTTTCGGAATATTTGTGTTCATTGCCGTCGGTTTATATTTATCAAACGATCGGGAACAATCGGATATGATAAGGCTCATACTCATACTAGCTCTACTAGTGTAAAATATTTTTTATGAACTTTAAAGGAGGCTGAATTAAAAAGAATGAGCGATTCTAGTTCTCTTTAAACAATGCTTATATGAGCGTACAAATGTATTCAGTGAGCACGAAAGGGGATTTATCACAAAGAACGGTCTCCCTAAGGAACGTACGTGTTTACAAAGTGCTGGAATGGGTATTTATGCTCTTGCTCCACTTTTGTTTTTAGCCATCTGTACCTACAGGTAAGTGCGTTCTAACACTTCTAACTTCTAAACTTCTACAGCCTACACGTTATGTGTAATGTAAAAGTTCTAAATATCCATTTAAATTAATGCCGTCCATATCTTTGACTAGGATTCTTTTGGATACTCTGTAGCTTTAATGTGGCTTGTTGGACATTTTTTGTTAAAATACCGTTACCGTTAGTTGGATACCTACAATGTGTTTTTCACAAGTTCAAGGATAAATTCCCGTCACCGGTAAAAACACCTTTACGACTTGTGGTCCGCGATAGGGGTATTTAATACATACATATGTGGTTTAAATAATTATTGTCAGCTGGCAGACCGTGCAGCTTTCTCTAAATTACCGTTTTGTCGTGCGGTGAAACCGCCATTCATTGTAATGGTGCGTTTTGACTTCTAATACTCGGTAAATAAAGTGAATCACCATAGTCATCTTCATTAGCCTGTGTCAAACCATTGTTGAGCAAACACAAACGTATCGGCTTGAACAAAATCTACAGATCGTTAAACACGCCTTTCACTCGGAGATAAGCGATATTTTCGAAAATGTCGTTCAAAAGTGTTAAGATAATGTTTAAAGTGTGATAGGAAAGTTTTACTTGGCAAAATATTTTAAAATCAATGCAACGCCATGATAACAGATGCTGGGACCATTAATTAACATCTTCATCTATTACTACTAAATAATTAAAAGTTTATTTAACTATTTATTTTAAAGTAAGCATTTTCAAATCATTCACACGCCGTACATAATAAAAGTCAAGGAAGTGGAAATGAATATTTAAATTTATATACTCACAAGAATAGCTGTATTCTTCCAGAGAATCAAAATAGTGATAATATTTTAATGGTCTGTCGCTTTCGGGGAACGGATACTATCAATATGTTCTACCGTTCCGTGATTGAATAGGAATATATTTTCTTTTACATAGGAATTTATATTCAGTTGGAATAAGCCACAAGAAAATATAGAATTTTAAAAGTTTCTAAGGTCGCTCCTGCACATAGCTACAAATATTTGAATACCTACCTCATTAAAAAAAACATATTGTGCAGAAGTGATGTTTGAATTTTGAACGTGTGTATCTATTGGAGTTTTAGGTCTTGTCGTGAACCCCAATTTTCGTATTCAACTTACGGCCCGTTTCAATAACCCATCTACCAATAACTATTTGTTAGAAACGTCAAATTCGTATCGCAAAAAACCGACAAGTGATTGAATGACGACGTTTTTTACAAATAGTTATTAGAAGATAGGTTACTGAAACCGGCCATTAGACTTTCTATTTACTTACAGTGAATTATTATTTTAAATATTAAGACCATTAATATTAATCGTCTAATTTGATATCATAAACTGATTTTTGGAGTTTGAACCAGTCAGAACGGGTTAAACGTTGGTCTGACGTTTATGGGAATACCATTTTGCTGTATTAACATAATAGAGAATGCATCGAATCTGCATTGGTCTGACCTGCTGGTGTTAAGTATTCATTAGAGACTAGCAGACCCGTGCCCACTTCGTTGAGCGTCAAACATTTTTGTAATGATGATGATGAGGATAAAATGTATCCTAAGTTACTCCTTATAACATCAGCTATATGCCAGTGAAAGTCCCGTAAATATCGGTCCAGCCGTTTCAGAGATTAGCCGGAACAAACAGATAGACAGACCGACGGTCAGACAAAAAATTTTAAACAGTGGTTTTTTATTGTTAGTATACCGTATAATCATTCATATGCATTATGTAAAAAGCTGTTAATTTAAAATTACAAACAGACACTTCAATTTTATTTATTTGTATAGATGTGACGACTAGTAGGTAAAGCCTACTGTCCGGCCGCTTTCATAGTCGGGGACTAATCGGGCTAATCTGCGACTACAATAATATTACGCAGGCTTCTTAGGGTAAAGCCCAACCAGCGTACATTTTTCAACTCAGTTGCGTATTTTCGGTCGACATCAACATATATTCAATCAATATCGACTGAACCTATAACTCTGTATAACGAATCAGTTTCAGTTTTACTTGCCAAAATCGGAATCCAGAATCTTTTGATCAAATTTCGCTATTTCTTATTGTTTAGTCCTCTTACCACACGAACAATTAGGAATGTTTATAGGTTTGTAAAATCACTTTAAACTTTGTTCTGAATCTTTCATATATAGGTACAGAACATATATATATATACAATCATTTTTGTTTTTCATTTAAACATCCCCAGTAGTTATGATTTTACATGCATTCAAAATTCACAAAACTATCGAGTCCCGCTAACAGCTGTCTCTAGAATTTATTTAACCGACTGGCACGGTAGGTAACTGCAGAGTTTTACACATTGTGCAATTCCTGAAAAGTAATGAAAAACGCCCACCTTCAAGAGCTAAACCGAAACACGTAAAGGACGTATTTTACGTACCTAGTTGGCAGTCACACATAATATTGTTTAGTTGTAATCTTATGGTAGCGAGAGAACACTGACGTTACATAATATGTAAGTCATTGTTAAATCCAATGTCAAGTTGTAAATGAACGAAAGTGGGTCGATGGGTTTTGTAATATAAGTGATGTATGGTAACTGGCTGGTACCTACTGAGGTCGATAGTTGGTTCATTATAATATTAGTTACGACAATGTTTCAAGCTAATATAATACAGGTAATTACTAATTATTTGTATTATCTTTTCATAGATCTAGTCATAATAATGTTATCTTAATATTTAAACTTACCTAACATGTCGTAGTAGGGTTTATGATTCGTGATCTTCTTAAATGGGGCATTTAATTTTTATTGTATCGATATGGATTTAGAAGATAAGCAATACTTAGGGCTTTGTTATGTTTTATTGAACTCTATTGTAACTCTGCTCGCTTCAGTTGGTTAGGTATATAATACAGGTATATCATATCAAGCGAGCATCCCCTCGCTTGTAGTCCTTGGCTGAAACAGCTTGACATTTAGCTCGCTTGACATTCACAATGTGCCGTGTCAGTGGTTCGTTCAGCAGACTCTATCATAGGTATTGAAGTGCAATTTAGCATAGAACAGTTGTAAAAAATATTATGTTAGAGGAGACCAAGAGATTTTTGAAGTAACTAGAGCGCGTCAGCTCAAGATAATATATTATTATGTGTTCCACGTAGGTATCTCTGGTAATCAAGGCAATTATAAATAAATAAAATAAATATTAAAATAAAATAAAAATTTAGGCAATTGGTTGGGGCGTTAAAAAAAGTACAAAAGGCATCAAAATTTAAGATAATATGTAGACCTTAAATAAGCTCTAACTTAAAGTCAGTCGTAAAATCGTCAGTCGATTTGAAAGTAAGGTAAGGTGAAAAAATTAAGCACCAACTAATAGTTGAGCTCTTCAGATATTTTATATTGAACTCGGTTAAATATTTACTCCTGCTTGTCCAAATAGGTAAGCTAGTTTTGGCATTTACTTTTTTTAAAGATTAAATAGTCTCATCGCAATACGCACCACTAAAATAAAAAATTAAACAATTTTTTTTTCTTCCTATTACCTAATCTACAAAATCTACTAGGTCTTGACGACGATCGAGCAATCATACATTTAGCATCATAGGCTCCATAGCTAATACATCTGCACGTGTAGGATAACCAGTAACCACCATAGAAATGGTTTCTTTCTACGGTAGAATATAGAAAATGACATATTGATAAAGGAAAGCTGTAATTTTGTCCTAGTAATCCATCCTTTGGGTAGCCAAGTGGTAGATCGCTTGGGTCACACTCGAGCTGGTGTAGGTTTGAATCCTTGTATGCACCAAAGAGACTTCTCATTTCTCTAGGACGCACAAACGGTACATTGAGAAACGACCCGAGCTCCAGAAGTAGTGAGTAGTGACGTAATGGTCGGAGATGTTGATAATAGTGACTAGAATATAAAATGCTCTGGAACCACTTATTTAATTGTCACTCCTGAGCTTAGCTCGTTGGGAGGCGTTGTGTCCGAATTTAGGCAAAACTTCTTGAAGGCGACTGTGTGCTCTCTCATCTCCGAAATCCCAATGAGGGCACGCAGTTGAAATTATAAGGGCAATATGTAACCTACCTCTCATCCTTGTCTCGTCCGCTTTTCTTATATTTTTAATCGCAACAGTTATAATATATAATATTATACATTCCGTGAATTTCAATTTCAAGAATTATCAGTAGTGTAAATAAGTGTACATGAAAAGTATAAGATACAAATATATAATACAAATATACAAATAAATACAAAACAATAACCCGACTACGTAAAAAGGGAACAAGAAAATAATTCAGATAGAAATCCAGAAATGCATGGGTACAAAAATGGTCCAAGCTAGAGCCGTGGTCGCACCCACTAATCTAATCGTCATCTAATTCCGAGATATGTCGCGTCTAGGTGTGAACTGCCCCTTAGGAGGCCTAGCGAAGTATCTAGACAGTGCGTATATTGGCCATACACATGCCCCAAGATAGATACGGACGGCTGCGATTTGACATCGACTGTTAAAAAGGTGCGAAAACTCTACATTTTCGGGACAAAAAGTAGCCTATGTTTTAATCCAGAGCCTAAACTACTACCATACCAAATTTCATTGAAAGACGTTTAGTAGTTTCGCGTGAAAGAGTAACAAACATCCATCCATCCTCACAAACCTTCACACTTATAATATTATTAGGATTATATATATTTCAGACACGTGAAATTCAAATAAACAGGTGAACAATAATTACTTGTGTAATAGTTTCTCCGACGAAACACACTTTATCAAATTACCCGATGTGAGATCGTTCAAGTGAAATGCTATGCTCATAGTTTCATAATAAGGGCAGGAAATGTTCGCGGCACGAACAAATTTCTCAATCGACCTACGTTCTTTACAGAGCCCAGTTACAAATAGAGATGTACGCTAACGTTATTGAATATCGAATATCATTATTAGTGCAACACTTTAGAAACTACTCTTGCATTCATAGTTCAGGGGACGTACCCGTACGTCCCAATGGCGTGGAGTTCTATAACTCCATTCCTATCGGCTTCACGCACCACTTACCTTTTGAAGACCCCCATCCGAATCCCAAGTACATGCTAGAGCTTCCCTATGAAGGAGAACCAGCCTTCACCAGTGGTACTACGTGACCACTTTTTATCAATCTTTTTACATTTTTTTTCGATCTCATGGTCCAGCCTACAGATCCAACATGGCCGCCGCGCAAATTTTTTCTACAAGATCCTTCCTACGTGACGAAATCCTAAACCTATATCCCCCACTCGGTGAACAAGCTATTTTGAAGACCCCCACCCGATCCTAATAGTTTGTACTCTAATCAAGAAGTTTGCTGAGGTACATAATATAGAAGTCGTCTAACATTTATAGATAACCTGCTAGATTTCCATTATATTTATATATATATATATATATATATATATATATATATATATATATATATATATATATATATATATATATATATATATATATATATATATATATACTTATATATAAAAAATTGAAATTTTGCACACGTATTTTTTTTGACGCAGGCATCCACTAAGGAAGGGTTGTTCAAAATTCCAAAACCAAAACCACAAATTTGTTTGAACCTTATTATTCCTTGGAAATATATTATGTATGATATTTCGTATAGAGTAACGTACGAAAAAATAGTGAATTACGTATTTCAGCGTTTATTTTTTAAAATTCATCCCCTAGGTGGGTAAAATAGAGTATGAAAGTTTAAAATGCTAGTAATATATAAGTTGAAAAAAAGAGAATGCTATAGGAATAACGTCCAGTCATATGTCATAGCCATATGTCATTCTTTTTTTTTATACATATTTGAGTAGTGGGGTGAAAACTGCGTATTTTAACCTAACTTTTACGTTGTTGAAGCCCTCGTTAAAAACGAGGGCTTCAACAATGTAAAAGTTTGTGTCTGCATAAGTACAACATATTTACAATTCACTTTCTAAATGTGTGTATAAATAGAATTAAACAGTTGAATTAAAGTATTCCGCACACGAAATGTGTGCCAGCGAGGTGTATTGCACCGGAGTTATCGGCATTGATGTCACGTGCCTTCGTCTGCCTTCCATGTATGGCGAATTCGAGATCGGTCATCTAGCTGGGGCCTTACTCCCGAAACTGATATGATTTCGATTTACGAGTCTGATCCGGTTTCGATTTTGATTCAGTTTCGATCCTCGATGCGTACTCCCGAACAAAATCGAATCGAAATAAGAGATCGCGTAAGATCGTGTCAAGATCGTGTCTTATCAGCGTCGTTAGCTGTATCCGGTTGTTGACGTCACGTCCACAGTGTAAACAAGTTACAGCTGAGTGCCGTAGTCTAAGGGGAAGATTAATAAAAATATGGAAAATTTATATATTTTTCACTTTAAATAACATTTTGTGTATGTTTATTCAACTGAATCAGCCTCAATCTTATGCAAGGGTAGGGGTTTTAAAGGTTATTTTTCTAAAAAAAACCATAACAGTAAATAATAGTTTCGAAATTCCTGTTTATAATATTTGACATTCTGTCAAATGTTAAAGTCATATTTTGATTTATTTTGTCAGCAAAACTCAAGTGTTGCGCACAAAACACATTTAATAACTACAATAACTGGCCATAAATAGGTAATTGGTAGTTTTGTAAAAAGGAAGTTAATTGTTAATCATTGGTGTAAATATAAGTGGCATATTTAATGTAAATGATACAATAAAATTCGTATTTAGTGTTTACATATAGAAAACCCGAGCATAGCAGGCAATTGAGCAATATCAACATACGACTTTTTATAACTATTTATTGACTTTGTTTACTCAAAGACAGATTGAGACAAACGAAGTCTTCATATTATGATACGTTAATATAGATCATATTATGTAGACTTCATTTGTCTCAGTCCCTGTCATAAGTGAAAATATAATACATGAATTAGCGGCCAAATGTGTATTTGTTTACAAAGGTTTTGAATAACTTTAATGATTTATTTGACGTATGAGTCGCAGATTTAACTACTCATATGAAGAAACCGACTCACTGAAATTATATCACCGTTATGTGTAAAGTTATTTAAATATGTTATTGATTGTACTGTAGGTTCTGGATGGAAATTCATGTTTCACAGTAGAAACACACAGGACTTCTTGCACTATTTCCACTTTAATAAGTATTTTTAAGTAATTAAAAAAAAATCGATCGTCGAAAGGCGATCATTGCATCGAAATTCCTCACAATCCATGTCCATTGCTAATGTGTTGAAGTTGGTGAATCTTCATAAACCTAACCTCTTTAGCTATCGTGTAATTTTGCATTTGTTTTCGATCCTGCCATTCGATTCTCAGTCGACTGACTTCGTCGGGAGCACAAAAAGTTACGATCTATCGAACTTCTCGATCCAGGTTAGTTACAAATTGAGCCCCCGCACGATCGTGCGCTAGTGTAGGTGTCGGGAGTATCAAAAGCTATTGAGATCGAACTGATTCGATTCTCGACTGTGTCGGGAGTAAGTTGGCAGCTAGCTTACTAGAATTTACTATGACATTTCATATCGCTTTGGTTAGTACTTCAATCATCGCTTTCTATCGCCCACAAAATCTTTTATTTGCATGCCACCAAATATGTTTGTTCTATGATGTGTCAAGTTTAAGTTCCGTAATTTTCTTCGCCTATTGGAATTTTTCTTTTGTTATTTGATTTTGTTTTGTTATTATAAATAATGATATTATTTATATCAACAAAAATAATAATACATATGATTAGGACAGTAATCTCTTTTTGATTTGTTATATTTCATTAGAAAAATATTACAGAACCTAAAGCATATGAAATAAGACTAACAAGCTTGGTACCTAAAAACTCGTGGCCGCAATATGAACTACTCAAAATAATTTTGTCCCAAGTTTTCCGAGCTCGTAAACTATAATTCGAGAGTAACGGTTGGAAATAGCTCGCCGGTCGCTAACGGTGTTTATTGGGTTAATTATGGCGGGATTCGGTCGGACTTGGCGGCGAGAGACGGGGTCGACGGATACAGACCAATATAACAATCGAAGTTTTATTAAAAAAGTATTTGCATTTGAACCTGTCGAAGTGTTGGTAGCTCATTGATTAGCAACGACTGTTACATAATATGTTCTTGACAGCTTAGGGGTAGAAAGAGACCACACACACCTCCATCTAATGCGTTTCTGACATTTTTCGCCTGATTATTCTTAAACGTGCGCAGGTTTTGTCTGATCCTGCCTTGGCCATTTAAGATTATCAAACGTTCAATCAAAAACTAAACTCACATATTATTTATTCGCTAACGAAGACTGCTCTAATGCAATCATGTTATACTGCAAACGACATGACATAGGATTTTTATAGTTCAGCTTTATTTGTAGGTAATGTTCCGATGCATTCTTAAAAACCAGTCTTTTATCGTTATGTCATTAAATACATGTACCTAATTAATTAAATTTGACGTGTCTATGGACTTAACTTCATTGTTTTTGGCGTCGGAATTACTAATTAATAATAAATATATAATATTTTATTGGATTGTTGGAACTACGTTAGTTTATCGTATCGTCCCCCACTACTGTGTCCACTTGAGGAGGACTAGGCCTTACTCCAACACGCTAACCGACAGGTTGGCTTATTAATAATTTTGATTCCGCATTTTGCTCTCGGCTAGAACAACAGGAAACATTAAGGAGTCTTCGACATACGCGTCGTCAGCGGGATCAATATTACCGACAAGTGTTACTATTCCGCTTCTGATCTAATAACGCCGCCCTACGCGCCCTCATTCACGTGATTTATTTATTTTTAGATTGAGCGAGGCGATGTGTTGTAAATAGCAGATATAACCGAGTTATGAATTATTCATTAGCTCTTTGGCGATATTTATATTTCTTGGAGTTTAGCCGTTTGTTATTGAAACGTGTTAGTTTTACGGATTCGATCTACTTTAAGTCCGTGACGATATTATTGTAAAAGTAACTAGTATTCCAGATTGAGATTAAGTAAATAAATAAACTCTTTTGATGCCCGTTTATTCGTGTCGTGGACAATTAAATAAAATTTAAAAAAATGCAAAAAAAAGAATAATTACGTCTATGGCATTATACCGTAAGTGGCAGATTTTATTTGATCATTCCTTATAGGCGTTGAATCTATTATTATTTGACATCATCTGCAGTCTCCAATTACGTAGGCGAGATTGCCTTTTTTATTCGCCTTAGGCTAATAATGAATGTCGAAGGAAGTGATTTCTTAAATAAATTATTCGAAAAGTCAAATTTCTTTGGAATTGTATTTGTAATAATAGAATTTATGTTACAAGATCACGCTACCGATTGTGTCAGGAGCTATTTCCGACGTTAAAAAAAAAGAAATTCAAAGTGTAAAATGGTACCCAGTCATTAGTATTTTTTCGTTCGTTTTGTGATCTATTCTTTTCGTACTGTGTAGTATTCAAATAACAGTTAATCCCTGTGGTCTCAATAACTTTTGGACGGTTTTGTAATTTGTTACATTCAACTTATAATGCCGTCTGTAAACTGTTGTAGTCGATAAAGCTCCTGTGTTACATTAAGTCGATCCTACATTTGAACACTTATCTACATACTATGCTAGTGATACTAGATTAGACTTAGACTGATACATATTAAATGTCAGGGGCTAATTGTGGAAAGTTGCTCTTGTTCGGATTTATGCTTAAGGCTTACGTACAGATTACGATCGATTATGTTTTTATATTTTCAAAAAGCGACCTTTACATTACTAAATGTAAAAAAAAAGGCTAAATCCTGAACTCCCATTTTCAAAATTTCAAATTTTTGCAAAAAAAAAAACATTTAGTGTTTTTACAAGCTGTTTAAAAATGTGCGTTCACAAACCAAAATACATTTAGGTACATTTATTTACATTACAAATTAGATTGTACAATTTTCAATCACATTTCATTTCCCGTAATAATTTTTATTATTAATTCAGATTCATGGAGAAGTGGTGATAACCTTAATTTTTTAATCATATTGAAAGATTATTATATAAAAATATTATATTGGTTGAAATGAGTTAAAATAATTAAAATATCTCAATATTTTTTCCCCACCTACTGCAGACATGAAATCTATGCCGTTGTAATCCAGATGAGAATTTCGCTTACATCTAACCTAGTTTTATCTTTCGTCGCCATGGCTTATTGTTCCATAGTAAATTTTCCTATACCCCTTTCCTTTAGCGATAAATAGGAGCTAGTAGCTGCTAGCCACTAGCCAGTAGCCACATATTATCATCAACGATTCCCTTATAAACATCACGAACATACATTCTGATAATATGTTTTCCAATCTTCTTAATAGCTGGGTCAAATATGTCCGATGCGAAGCTATCAATGATAATTTTTATGACTTTTCAACAAGCGAATATGACCTTTAACGCGATTCGTTAGAGTTCGTTACTCTCATTCGAAAATATTTGGCTCGTTTGAACTTTGCGTGTCAATAAATGATACAGGAGAATATTTCTTTTATTTGTTTAATGTAATTAAACTGTTATTTATCAAGGTGTAGGTATGTGTTCTAGTAATATTCTCACTTAGTAATTTTTTTTCAAATTGCTTTGTTGTTAGCCAAAATGTACTTATTAAGAACTACCTTTAAATTTCTATCTTCCGACTATCTTCTCTGCAGAATAAATATGTATGTATTCTCTTTTGTTTTATTCCCATAGTATTCCCAAGTTGATTTAACTAGAACAAAATATCACCTATCACCATAATAAAAATAATAAATAAAAGTCGATGCTAAACTGAGTTACCTTGTACTATTATCTATTCTGTGACTGAGTACATACTTTGCGATCAATTTGAAATAGAATAAGATTGCCATAGCCTAGTAATAGTTTTTTTGTTTCGAATAGATAGTCCACTTCTAAATGGCCAGATTGCATATAACCTATAGGTAGAACTAGTTTTGTAATAGCTGTGGTATTTTTAGGGTTCGGTAGTTCGAGTCACACTCTTCTTTTTTGTTACTACATAGAAGTAAAATAAGTGGAAAAAATGTAAATCAATAAGCAGAAAAACAAATGTACTAGTTAATAAGTATATAAACATAACAACAAAACAAAGAAAACAATTGGCCGTGCTTATAGTAGGGGGAACAAGAAAAAAAAAAAAAAATTGGTACGTAACCCTAGGTGCGCGAGTCCGACTCGTACTTGACCGGTTTTTTATAATATTAAGGCGACCAAATGATTTTGGTTGCCGACCGGTTGTTAATCAAAAACCAACTTCAAAGTATATTTGTTTATAGCAGGCACCTACTGAAATAGTTTACGTTTCGTATATTAATGTTGATCGTTCGCAGACGCACTGTTTTGTTTGTGCTTTCTAGATTTTGGTGTTTATGACTGTTATACATATTTCCATTCGCGATATTAAGACACTTACAGCTTTATTCATAAAAAAAATCTCTCTATATATATATAGTAATAGTTTTCACTTTCAATTTTATTTATTTGTATTGAAGATATTTGTTTCAAATTTATTTTATAGTTCTACTAAAACTCCGAGCAAAGCTCGGTCTCCCCAGGTACTTTAAACAATATTGTCTATATATAATTGTAATCGCGTCAACGGCTGCTGTATTTAGATGAAATTTTTTATGCAGGGAGTTTAGGGGGATAATAATCGGTCTAACTAGATTTGAACTAATTTGCGCATTTTAAGTTATATAATAGGTCTTTACCTATGAAATTGCCGTTCTGCAGTACTGGCCATTTCAAATAAAATAATTTTTGTTCCCCTAAGAATTCTAATTTCAAATTAATTTTATTTTAAAAACATGGAATTCTTTTTTCTAAAAGTAGTCATTTGTTTATTGATTAGTGTTACATTTTCATCGCATTTCAATCTTTTTCGTCATCATGGCAGCTTCCGTGGCAGCAACGCGGCACAAGCGGCACGCAACATCAACGACGTTTACGGAGCTAACACTACAAACCAACGCACCACCTGTTATTGGTTTGCTCGCTTCCGTTCTGGAAATTTCGACCTGAAAAATGAACCTCGCGGTCGTCCGAAGACTTTGGTCGACAATGACGAATTAAAGGCGATTGTGGAAGCTGATGATACACAATCTACGGCTGAATTAGCAGCAGCTTTCGACGTTAGCGTCAAAACAATATTGGTCCATTTGTGTCAAATTGGCAAGGTAAAAAAGCTTGACAAATGGGTGCCCCACGAACTCAATGATCGCAGCGCGAAGTACGCGTCGAGACGTGCCTTGCACTGCTCAACCTCAACAGACACACAAATGAAGGAATTTTGAACTGCATTGTTACCTGCGATGAAAAATGGATTCTGTTTGATAACCGCAAGCGCTCAGCAAGTTGGTTGGATCCTGGTTCAGCACCTAAACAATGCCCTAAACGAAAACTTACCCCTAGAAGAGTGATGGTCACTGTTTGGTGGTCTAGCGCCTTATAATATAAAATATAATAATAATAGCGATTAATACAAATAAAAAATACATGAAAAAAATTCGTTTAAATTTTTTCATACAAAACGGCAAAAAAAAAAAAAACATAAGTGAGGACCTAATATGTTTTATTCTTTCTTCGTGCAACAATCTATCAATAATTTCGACTCTACAATGTAAGTCAGATTGGCAGCTTGGTTAATTTTCGCGTTGTTCGGAAATTCGGACTGTGGTGGGTTCGAACCCCGGTAAAATATTTTTGAGATTCTTTTTTTTAACTGAATTCCAAAAAAGGAGGCGGTTATACGTTCGGTTGTATACATTTTAATTATTTTGTATATAAGTTCTAGAACTCTTCGAAATTTATATGGACACATATAGTGATTTCGGCTTTTTCTGAATATACCCAAGCATATGCTACCAAAAAGTAAGATTTTGCACCAAGGTATATCCTGGATCAAAAAGTCTGAACAGAACTCTTGAGTTCTAACAGATACGTGTTTGGGGATTTCGGCGTTGTTTAAAGAACTGAAAGCATATGCCACTATGTCAATTACAGTAATCATCGTCATCATCATCATAATCACACCATATATCATGTGTATATGTATCGATGTAAAATACTATGAAAAGTAGGTACCTATTATCATCATAATGTGATGATGATGGTGGTGATAATGATGATTACTATAATTGACATAGTGGCATGTGCTTGCAGTTCTTTAAACAACGCCGAAATCTCCAAACATGTATCTGTAAGGACTCAAGAGTTCTGTTCAGACTTTTTGATCCAGGATATACCTTGGTGCAAAATCTTATTTTTTGGTAGCATATGTTTGGAATGAAAATAAAAGATATTGTAATATCTTCAGTATATTACAATATCTTCTATCTTCAGAAAAAGTCGAAATCACTATTCGTGTCCATATAAATTTCGAGGAGTTCCTTCGGTTTCTCATGGATACCATCATCAGGTCACTACCTTGTTATTAAAAGGACCAAATTGGGATTATATCTTATACAGTAAAAAAATAATTTTGAAAAACGGGCCCCAGACGGCGGAGCTATCGTTGAACATACAAAAAAAAATATATACAGCCGAACGTATAACCGCCTCCTTTTTTGGCAGTCGGTTAAATAATCTTTAGCATCTTGGATCCTTGAGGTCCAATAACCGATTACCGCGACATCTCCCGGTCACCTGTGACCAAATTAGACAGATTGCCCTCGTCCGCTCTTGAGCTGTCCATCGTATTGTTCTTTATGTATAGAAATTGAGGCCTCATTGTTACTAGTTACAATGTCTATGGCCTCTTTTCTTATTCATCGAGGTTAGATGATGGTTTGATAGTTTATTGAATGGTTATTTTAAAGCTCTGCTTGATTGAATAAGGTGTATCTTTATATTGTTTTATTAAATTACCAATAGAGCACTATTAGATACTATAGAGTTAAGAAGGCAGTGAATTATGCGTACAAATAAGCTGTGTTCACATTAAACAATTAAAGTAAACCATTTCAATATATTATTATGTACGCATGATTCACAAACTTCTAAACGCGAATAGACTATAGTAAAAATATTTAAATCGTGTACCTAATATCACAAAATACTTATCAGAACATAAAACCATAATGTCTGCGTTAAAACATTTTTAGCTTCATAATTTATCCTTTAAACTAGTAGAGTAGATCTATATTATCTTCTTATAATATAAATATGGATTGCATTTCCAATGTCTCGCTAAAACTCATGAACGGCTGGACCGATTCGGATAATTCTGGTCTTAAAATAATTGTGGAAGTTGAGGGAAGATTTAAACGGTAAGAAATATTGGAGGTGTAGGTGTAGGTAGGTAGTTATTTATTTATTCCGGTTCATAGTTAAGACGCAGCAACGTGTGTCGGGACAGCTAGCATTACACAAAGATGCGTACATTGTAGGTGCATAGTTAAGCCTCTATGCCAGTAACTCATTCGATATTGTCTATTGTTACAGAACAGTGCACCGATGTGGGAGGAGTTCATATCCAAGGCGACGAAACTTCACTCGGCGCTCAAGTAAGTTTTTAACGAGACATAAATTATATGAAAAAGTAAAAATGTAGAGATACGCCGAATGCCGATCCGTTCCAATCTTTTGGAAATTCGGATCAAGGAACAGGATTAGTCCCCAATAATAATTAATGTGTCATACAATCAGTGGCGTTAGCACAGGATTATGGCACTGGGCATGCGGCGAAGTACTCGGTCACAAAAACTTTTTCGTTTAAAGATTTTTAGCATAGCTACAGCCAAGCGACGGATCTCTAAGTCGAAACCATGCCAACAGAATAAGTCTTAGATGTACTACTATTCATGTGCATCTTCTACGGCGACGCAGAAAAAACAGCGATCGATCGTCGCGGCGGAAGAAATTCTAATAAGTAAAATAATAAGCATATTTTAAAATATTATTACTACTCACCAGTCAGTCAACTTCAATTTTCACATATTCAAGGTTCCGGTTACTTGATATTACTATATCCCGATGTAAATTACTTAACTACCTAAATAACTTTTAACATGAAATTTTCGAGTTACATTATTTTTTTGCTGGTTTAATTGTTGTAACTCGGGTACACACCTACCTTTAGACAGAATTTGAATCTTTTCACTGAATGACAATTGTGAGAACTTGTTATTTTTAATTTTTAATAAACACACATTATCAACTCAAACCTCACAATCAAATGTACAACTTTCAAATGTTAAAATGAAAAATCTTTTAAGAAAACTATAAATAAACAGGAGCGATTAAATTGTAAACAAACAAATGAAATATGCAATATGGCCGCCGCAAACACAAAACATTTTTTTCTATTTAAACAAATAAAACCTTACTAAACAATAATGATTTTTGTGTATAGATAATTCATTAGATTCAAGTCATTTTGTTTTTGTCGGATTATAGGCAATGAATAATTTCTGACGCCAGTTCGGCGGTTTTCGTTAGCCATCGGATAGCCGAACCGAGCTCCCAGCTCGGCTCGGCGAGGTTCGGCCATAGCCTGCCGTAGGAGTAACCGGTATATAATCATGTTGATATTCATGGATGTGTGCGTTTGCGAAGTATGAAAATTACACACACATGCGATGATTTTTCCTGCAGGACTTACCGGTATGAGTTGCTATTTATAAAATATTAGGCGTTTTTATGTTATTATACTTTTTAAATTAATTAATTTACTATTAATTAAAGTCATCTAAAACGTACGAACGTTTTATTAAAATATCTGTGAATGACAAGTAAAGCACTGCATTTCTGCCTATATGGAGCGCACGCCCCTGCATACAACAGTCTACTTGACCACTAGGTCAATTATTTTATTACTATTATTTATGTCCTAAATGCTTCATAATTGTTTCATAACACACAAAAAAATAATATAACATTAATTTGAAACCTAAAAAGCTACAAAAAAATATTTTAAAAATACACTTTTTTAAAACCGCCGAAAACACTATTCGCCATATTGTATGATAGATTATCGGTGCTCTGACGTCATACTAGTACTATTTGTAATCTGTGATATAGTCCGTAGTAGTAAAATGGCGGTGTTACGTTCCGGTTGACGTTTTGACATAAATAACTTTTTAAGATGTCATGAACTATTTATTTACAGAAACGTTCCGTTTCACTAGTACATACGTGCTTAGTGTGTTTGTGTCGTCACATCTTTGCTGGACTTTACTTCGAGGTGTTTTCATCAATAGAAATTAAAAAACAAAAATACATATTTTTAAATCAACTTTTTATATCAATGTTAAGTTTTTAATTTATGATATAGCTAGAATACGTATATCACAGATTGTGATATAGTCCGTAGTAGTAAAATGGCGGTGTTACGTTCCGGTTGACGTTTTGACATAAATAACTTTTTAAGATGTCATGAACTATTTATTTACAGAAACGTTCCGTTTCACTAGTACATACGTGCTTAGTGTGTTTGTGTCGTCACATCTTTGCTGGACTTTACTTCGAGGTGTTTTCATCAATAGAAATTAAAAAACAAAAATACATATTTTTAAATAAACTTTTTATATCAATGTTAAGTTTTTAATTTATGATATAGCTAGAATACGTATATCACAGATTGTGATATAGTCCGTAGTAGTAAAATGGCGGTGTTACGTTCCGGTTGACGTTTTGACATAAATAACTTTTTAAGATGTCATGAACTATTTATTTACAGAAACGTTCCGTTTCACTAGTACATACGTGCTTAGTGTGTTTGTGTCGTCACATCTTTGCTGGACTTTACTTCGAGGTGTTTTCATCAATAGAAATTAAAAAACAAAAATACATATTTTTAAATCAACTTTTTATATCAATGTTAAGTTTTTAATTTATGATATCGCTAGAATACGTTTTCCTAAGCCAAGCACTAAAGGAAATGATCCTTCAATGTATGAAATTAAATATAAATCAAGTAGCCTATTTGCATTTGGCGCATGTATGATTTCGACAGTTAAAATTTAGGCTGACGTAACTAAGAATTAAAGCATATCAACTGGATTAACCACTATCAGGCTTCACTAAAATAACGTCCTATAGCTGTTACTACCAAGAGTCCCAAGTCAGGAGTCAGGAGTTCAACATAATATACACCAAACGCTTAAAGCTATAGGCCCAAAACCGACGGATTTCTCTGCCTCTGCTTGGCCGAATGACAAGCACCAAAGGCTATGACGTACATTTCACAGAACAAATCTTCATATAGTAAAAAGTTATGCCATCTTGGTTTTCACCATACTTCGAATGTCAAAATAGCCCCAAAAATCTCAAAAGTGGGGCCATTTAACTGGATACACTTCTTGCCTCAACATGCCTCGTCTATAATATATTATACGTCTGTGACAAGCACTGGCAATGTGACTTAAAGCCTAACTCTAAGAGTTTTTGAGAATATTCGTCTATAACTCTGTTAGACATACCACAATCTGGTTTATTATTTACGTACTGCAATCTCTTCACCGTCAATTTGTCTCAGTCATTTCTTCATTGATGTCGTATAGCGTCAATTGTACTTACTGTGCTGCCTATGCAATGTCAAGTTGTGATTTCCGGTAATATGAACTGGTTACTTTAGGTTACTTACACACGTACATATTTGGTTTGGAGCAGACCATTATGACAGCACGACACTCGTATGTTTGATTTTCATCTCTATTCAATTAGCACAGAGTACTATTTACAGTGCACTTGATTTTTGTGCAGTATCCCAACTCTCAAAAATATTTCTCCCCAAACTTAAATAAACTGATAAATAAATAATAAAAAAATTATGTTTTGTAATATTGATTTCTTAGGTTTACGCGAATATTGTTCATTGTTTTAAACACTTACGGATTGTGTCGCGGTGCACTTTTCTTTTTCCCGACGTTTCGGCTACTTTCCAGCAGCCGTGGTCACGGGAGAACTGAGGTGTCAATTGTCCTATTTGTTGAAGTTATTCAAACTACGCGAAGATTCTTCAATTATTATTTGTGGTCATATCCACGCAAAACATACTAACAGTATCTTGAAGCCGCGGTGATTTTAAATTACATTTTATTTTGTTAATTATTGGATCCCAACTAGATGGCAGCACACAGCCATCTTCTCGGTTAAAATTAGGGTACTTTTTAGTAAAGAAAAAAGGTTTTTTCTTAGGTAAAGAAAAGTGCACGGCGACACAATCCGTAAGTGTTTAAAACTATGTTTTGTAATATTATTCTATCCTTTTTACATTAAAATATTTTTCCATAAGTTTATTTTCTACAGGTTAAATTTTCAAATAGCTTGTCGATGTTATATCGATCAATACGTTAATTTAATTAATAACAAGAACATACAAACCTCTAAAAATAACCTTCAAAAATCCTCCTCCCTATAATATTTTTTCCCTAATTTTAGAGAGAAACCCCTAAGTTGGCAACCAAATCCGTGGTCTGCTCCGGACCAAATCCGTACCTCTGTTAATACTATTATATTCATCGATGCCAATGGAAGGGTTGTTATGTCAGATAATCAAGTTCTATGAACGGCCACTATAGTATATTAAATGTGATTAGTGGTGACTTTTTGTCTATGGAAAGAAAATACTATACATTTCGAAGATGCAATAATGGGCATTAAGTTTTCTGTATTTTGCCATATTATATATTTTTCGATATTTGCTAGATTGTGATAGAGTTACCTGAATGTTGTCGTGTAGGCGGTAAATAATTTGTCCAAACTTGTGAATTTGCTATTTTATTTAAAACGGCGCAAGTAATTTAAGAAAATTGGAAAGTTTAGGACTCCTTGTCCATACTGAAAAAAAGAATATATCATACAAATACTATGAAATTTTTGACATATTTTTGTTTCTAAGGCAAACTATACATTGCCAAGACACGCTGAACATAAGATAAACATAAAAGTAGGTAAGTATCTAGTTAATTTCTATAGATATTTAGTTCATTCACACTTAGGCACTTTCACAGCAGAGCCATTAGCACAGCAAACGACACTGTTGAAAAATAAGATTGTATGCGACGACACGCGTAGAAAGCTATTTCCCTACAGGAAATAGCTTTCTTGTAGCCGCCTTGGCTTAGATCACACTTGGTGCGGCCCGGAGAAGATACTGCGAAAACAGTTAATACTGAACCTTTATGTCTATAGGGTTAAGGGTACAGTTTCATGTTGTACATTGTACATAGACGTACATCTACTGGGTGTGATCTGCTGAAGCTGCCATCTCACCAGCTAGCCGGTGAGATGGCAGCTTGTGTGCTCATAAAGCCCACGTCTGGAGATAGTCTGGCAATGGCAAAGGGTACTTACAACACGACTCCTATTCTTATGATGTTGACTTTTACAAGTCAAGCTTTCAGATTGTAATGATTTTAAATTCAATTTCTTCATTGGCATAATATAACCTCAATTTACTTGTGAGGTTTCTTATTGTGGGATTTGTTGGCAAATACATAATACAGGAAGGATTATAGAAAAATATGACTAATATTAATAGTTTCGATATTGCGTATTTTAAGCGATGAGCTGGTATTGATAAATCGCCATTTGTGCAGGTTTGGTTTTATCTTAGCAAATTCATTCCATTCGCGTAAGCCAAATACCCAAATGTGAAAGATTAAAACTGAAAGATAATAATAATGTTCTGGAAACTATATAAATTTTTTGGTTTTATTTTAACACCAAATACTTAAGCCCTGCCCTAGCTAGATAAATTTCCGGAGCAAATTGGTCAAGCTTGACCCATATCACGGCCTCACAGAGAATCGGCGTGCAATAACACTTGGGGCTTAAGACCAGTAACGCACTTATGACTTCTCTGATATTGCTGGTGTCCATGGAAGTATTCGCTTGCCTTCAGAAAATCCGTCTGTCTGTCCGTCTTTCTAGCTTCTGTAATTATGAATATAAATGGATGAAATTTGGTATATATTGTGTATAGATTTCGATTTTGCCATCATAAAATAATAATAAATTTTAAATCCACCGCCACCCGCTCTCCATAGTTATAAAGTGGGGACGAAAAATATATTTTCATTCTACCGTATCTATCTACGGTATTGTTGAATAGATATTTTGAAATAAAGTCAAGGTTTGATACAATATGACTTTACAAAGCCAACAATTTTAAAGTAATCAGCCGCCAAAGTGGTTTATAAGTTGCTCCCCCACCCTGGCATTTCTAAACTATAAAACATAGAAACTTGTAAGTTTCCATATTGATATTCCATTGAGATGAGAGATTCCATATCGTGGCAAAAACTTTATGGAAAATTATTTTGAAGAAAATCAGACCATAACTTTTGAAGTACTTTAAAGAAAACTAATTGTCCTGTCATGCTCTTGGTTAATTTATTAATTTTTATTTGCATTTCAGGTCCGCTTTGGTGGCAATTGCTGCGTTTCTGGACGCATTTCAAAAGATTGCCGACTCCGCAACAAACGCGAGAGGTAAGTTTTTCAAATTTCTACAATACCTAATTACCTGTGCACTGCTCCCGGTGAGCGTGTATGAACAACATTATAAATGTGGACAAGACAAAAGAATTCAGAAAAGGGCATTGGGAGAAAGAAAGCAAGCATTGGGAGTCTGTGGTCTGTCTACCCAATACCCGTAGGGAACCGGCGTTTATTATAAGTGTGTGTAGTTTAAGGACAGGCGGGACTTAACCGAGAGTCAAATAAACGTTCGAGTGAACATTGTTATTTCCTTAAGACCACAAATAGACTCAGATACCACTTCAAATTCATCGCTAATTTTCGTATCTATATTAATATTATAACGTGGATCAGGATATCCCCATCCACCGCACTAAGTATTCCCATTCCTCGTACCTCATACAATCCGCCCTACTCGGAAACTATCTCCCTACCCGAATACGACAAACCAAAACATTGAATACTTTAAAATCCTCCCTAAAAGGGCATTAACCTCAGCCTGTGTCAGATGTAATTCGATATCGAATGGTGCAATAATACAAGATTTTTTTTTACAAAATCTACGGGTTCAAACCTTGGCTTGCTAACTTGTGTATGTGTGTGTAACCTTCTTCTCTCGTGTATAAAAATGGATTGCAATTTTTATAATTAATATTTTCAATGAATTTTTGAATAATAAATTTTTTGGAATATAGTATCCAAAAGATTAATATTTCTAAAAATCATTAAAAGTATTTGGGGGGAAATTGGTACCGACAACCCGGCGGAACCGTATTGGCCGTTTCTAAATTATATTAGTAAATATACTATCGAGTATCCCGCGGGAACACTGTACTTTTCCGGGATAAAAAGTAGCCTATGTTTTAATGCAGAGTAAACTACTACCATACCAAACTTCATCAAAATCCGTTTAGTAGTTTTCGCGTGAAAGCTTAATAAACAAACATACATTCACATTTATAATATTAGTAGGGATATAAGAATTGGCGATTTACCGTATACGCCATGAGCGTTGCGATTTTGCAGTGGGATCTTACCTTAAAACAATATAATTAATTTTTCTAGTACAATCCACGTTGTAGGATACCCTACAACCTACATAACTGTACCTACTTACTTGTGTTCGTAATTATATGTTATGTAATGTAATTTTGATCGGCTTTCCCGTTACCTATTATGTATATGACGATAATAGTTAACGTGTTCAATGCAGATATGTCTACTGCTACACAAGCTTACTCAATATAATTATTTAATTTTATGTCTATGTGTGTGTTCGCATATGAAGTATTTTAGTGTTACAATAGGTAGAAACAGAGAAAATAAATGAAGACGTGGTCGATGATGATTACAAAGTAAAACTCTAGTTGAAAATTTAAATTTCTTGTTTATTGTCTTATATTTAATCTAATAATCTCTTTATAAAGTAAATATTAAGTACTTATAAATATTTTTTTTACAACATACCTACATTACGTTCACTTTGGTTCACTTTATTGTTTAGTAGAGTTTAGAAATTTTATAACACTTGAAGCATTTCTGATATCCAATCTAGATATTTATAGACATGCGTGTACACCGCTGGCTGTCCTCTCGTTCCGCAATTTCTCGGCCCAAAACTAACCACACCGACAACTACGAACGCTTGACTGGAATCGTACATCAAGGGGCCACCGGAGTCGCCCTTGCAAGTGTCCTTGCCCTCCTCACCGCCGGCGCATATTTGGTTGTCGATCAAATTCTCCGAGGAATATGTGCTACGACATCTGGTCATCGGGACGTACGGTACAGTCACTTCTTTCTTCACGTCGAAAAATTCCGTCGTTTTGGGATCGTCCCCCCAGCCGGCGACGGTGAAGTTCGTGTTTTGTGGGAATTCAGGAACGTAATCTTTTATTGGTAGGCACACCGATTTGATAAAATCTGAAATATAAAAAATTGCTCGTTATTTATGAGTAGGTATTTAAGAATATTATCATGCTGAGAGTATGTATATGCGACGATAAAATAGTTTAAGCTGTCTATGTTTTTTTTTTTTAATTTGTGATTAATAACAGACGGCAATGTTTTATAAAATCGATTACAAAAATTATACCCAAGTGCTATCGTTTTCAACATGCCTATCTAGCTCGAACGCCTTGAAAGGTTTTCTCTTTATTTACATTATACGTTATTGTTGCATTTAGTATACCAAGGTTTATGGTGCATAAGTTAGAAAATACTTACCGGAAAAAACAGCTTCCTGTGCAAGCTTAACAATTCCAATGTCATGGAATAAATTTTTTCTTGAGAATTCGGGATGCTTTACAGCGGTCTCAACGGGAATGAATATGTTTTCTATCTGGTCAAAACCACCTCCCTCGACTTCCACATAGTCGATGGGATACGATGTTATGTTGTATTCCGCCAAATGAACAATTTTACTGAAAAAGAAATAAATACATAGTATTATATTAATTAAGTACCCACACCAACCGATCCAATTCTTATCCTTACTGTGTTCTTATAGATAAACGAGCAAATGGGATGTTTTTTTGCCAAAACCCAGAATCTGTAACAATTTTAGGACTTGTTGGTAAACGTAGGGAGTCAGCCCATGATCATTAACTGGAATGAAAATTAACACACTAGTGTTGTAAACGGAAAAGGGATCCACACTCGTCTGTATCAGCTGGGGCTATCACATTTAACAAATAGAACGTCTGATGATTACCGAATGCCGCTGCTTATGAACACCCGCTACACTTACAGGCAACAAGTGCGTTGCTGGCCATGTTTTGTGAAGTGAACTTTAAAAAGTAACCAAATTTTATACTTACGGTGGTCCGTTTACGCCATCAATGCAGTGGGCAGCGGTCAATACGAATCTGGATGTAATCAGACTGCCACCGCAACCCAGTGAACCTCCAGAATATTCTAACAACACCAGCCATGGATACTGGTCAATTGCCGTGGGTTCTCCACCTGACGAATTCAGAGTTTAACATTAAAATCATTATGTGCTTATGGCTTACGCTTACGCACACTTCACAATGTACATCTAAATGGGACTCACCTCATAACCCTAATGTATTAATAAACACAATATAATAAATAAAAAAAATACTCACCAGTTATTTTATTAGAACTAGAGAAATATACCCCACAACCGTCTTGATTTTTAAATACCACAGTTTGTTTCTTTATTGGTTTGTTACCAACCAAGTCTGGGTTTGCCGACAAAGGAACAACTGCTGGCTCGATGGTGGCGGGTTCAGGTGTTGGTTTGTATTTGGTAGGCACAGTAACAGGCCCCTGCTCTATACCGTTGCCTACTGGTGGTCTTTCGTATAGAACGGGGTTCGCCATAAAACTGCCCCATGTTGATTCATCCGGACAACATACCTGTTAAATATAAATAAAAGTAATATAATGATTAACATGACTGAATAGTATATGATTTATATGTCACAATTTGGAACATACATGAAATATCTCAATTATATAGATACAATTTTGAACTTGGATCATTGATAGATAGTAATAAATAATAATAGATTCTGTAAAAGTAGGCTTTTAATATCTGCTCTCGCATAATATCACGTCTTGTAATAATTATCACATGGGAAATCCTGACATTGAATCAATCTAGGTCAGTTCGGCGGTAAAACCACGAATACCACGTTTATTTTACCACCAAGTGTTGTTCACCCGATTAATTTTGTATCAGACATGTCTATACATTTTCGTGACTACAATATTTTTTGACATTCGAGTGGGTGTGGACTTTTATATCATCAACATTCATTTGGTCGTCCAAATGGTTTCGTGGCTTTATAGGTTCGAGGTTGAATATAAAGTGTTGTCCGATATGCGATATAATGAATCCGTTCGAGATTTAATGTTTTGTTATTATGTTTTCGTACTTAAATTTTAATATATTTTACAAATGCACAAATGTACTGTAGATCCAACCATTTTCCTAACATATCCATATTCAAATTAAACTTGCATATATTAATTTGAATATGGATGTAGAGTCAGGTCATGTTCAATGTTGCTTTAGATTTCATTGAGATTTTCGAAAAAAACTTACCTTAATTTTCCTAGGACTAGATGGATTTCCGCAATACGCTTGTGCGATGTACCGATTTTCTTCCTTAGTTTTTGGTCTTTTGTTATAAATATCCGAAAGTGGTTTACATTTTGATATTTCTATACAAGTCCCAGCATCACCGTTAGGCACCTTGCAAATTTTTACTGAAATGAGATGCATCACCATTCGCATTAGGTACTTCGATCATCCTAACTTCTGAGCGTTATTTTCGTAATATCAGTTTTAAATACCATAAGAAAAACTCTTCATTTTAATTCAACTAGCCCTTAATCAATAAAAAACAGGCCAAGTACGAGACACACGTGAGGGATTCCGTACAAAACGGAAAAAAAAACTACGTCTGTTGTATGGGAACCCTACTTAAATATTTATTTTATTCTGTTTTTATATATTTGTTATTATATTGGCAAAAGAAATACATAACCTGTGAAAATTTCAACTGTCTAGCTATCTCGGTTTATGAGATAGGTACCGCCTGGTGAAAGACAGCGGAGTCTTAGTAATATGGTCCCGTTTTTACCTTTTGGGAACGGAACCCTAAAAAAAGTATCCTTCGCTAATCTCGTGTGTAAAAAGCAGGCAATGCCCTGTCGCCCAGAGACCAAAAATGAGTCTTTTAACATTCACAAAGACCTGGCAGTGACAATAGACTGGCACCGTCAAACTAACCCTGACTAATTCCCAAACCATGTACCTACCGGGATGATCGTTTTATTAGGAGTCGATCATTACCCAAATCGCAGTTATTCCCAATATAGCTTAATAATATCGACCTTGAAGAGTGTAATCTACAAATTAGCGTATCGAAAATCAATAGAGATCTCGCTAATATACACAGTGATTTATCCGCCCACTGCCCGAGTTTACTCCGTGGGTACCGATTTATTATCCTTAGGGCTTATGTTTCACAATCGCCTAGTAAGTGTCGAATGGCTTATCCGGCAGTTCTGTCGCTGCTTACTGTATATCGAGCGACAGAGACAAAACATGCAGTTAAGCTATCTGTCACTTACTAGAAGACAGTGAAACAGGCCCTTAGCTTTTCTCGAAATTGCAATATGTCCTGGACTCATACAAGTGGTCTTGGAAATTGTTTCCATTTAAACTCTATATCGTAAAAACGAATGTTGATGAGCGCTGAAAATAAGTAGAGAATGCTCTGCGGAAGCGTGTTTTGAAGAAACTACATTTTATTGTAAAGGTACTTTTACGTTTTAGGCTAAGGACCTGTTCCACGATAGCTTAATAAGTGACAAATAGCTTACAGGGAAGTTTTATTTCGGTGTTGCTCAGTATAAAGCAAGCAGCGACAAAACATCTATTCGTCACTTATTAGGCGATTGTGAAACGGGCCCTAAGCCTAGAAAATCCCCCTATCCACGGAGTAAACTAGGGCGGTGGTCATGTATATTACTGTGTATATTAGCAGCGAGAACACTCTTCCTGATGTTCCATAGGCTAATTTCAACATTTTACCCTTTCGGTCGATACTAAGTCTATTAAGCTCTATTGGAAAAAATGTGACTACAGTAACGACTGACTCATTAAAACGATCACACCGTGGTTCGGTACATCATTTGTCTGTAGAAACCAGGGCCTGTTCGACGGTACCGGTCTTACGGCATCGCTACCAGGAGTATTATGGCCATTGTCTTATAGCAAGTATTACTTTAACATTACTTTTGGATCTCGAGCAATTCAGCGAGCTCTCGAGCGATTCAAAAGTAATGTTAAAGTAATACTGGTATTAGACGTCGTGGTAAGGCCCCTGGTCCGTTGGAATATTTGAAGACTCACTTTTTAGTGTTTAAGAGACCATACCATTTGCTGTAACCTCACGTGGGAACATTTACCACAAAAAGTGTACGAAATACACTCGCTAACATGCCTAGACTGAGGCAGGCTATAATTTAAGCATTAGGGGTAATCGCTCTTCTCTAAACAATTATAGATTTTAGGTTAAAGGGGGATAAAAAAATGGTTTTGTTTAGAACTTTACCATTCTTCTTAATTTATTTACTTATAAAGTTATGATAGTAAAATTGAATAAAACTATTCCTTACCAATTAATGTACAATTTACAAAAGATAAAATTATAACATAATGAGAGAGAACGACTGTAATTGGTAATTTAATTTAAGTAAAATGCGGAGTTTTTCCAAGTCAGGGGTTGTTAAAGGTAAAACTGGTTATCTTACCAGTTGTTTTCATTAAAGAGCTTACAAGCTCTATGTCTCAAAAAAATGTAATTCACTGTCGCTACTAAATATTGATACAAGCTAATTTTATAATAACAAGTAACTTAGTAATTACGACTTTTTTTTAAGCATCTCTGTAGAATGTAGATATTATTGCCCTAAAACTTGTTGATTCTGATAAACTAACTGTTTTGGAAGTATGCAAAATAACTGACCTCCATCAAATGTTTTGACGAACACAATTACGAACACGCACATTATAAATACGAAATGCATTTTTAAGTCCGGATCAAGGAAAAACGACGTGCGGGTGTTGTGTTAAGGCCCGCTCGGAGGACACTGAATCAGGTTTTGCGCGCAGAGACTATTTATTTCACATGAAATTCCTTCGGTTACTTCTCAGCTTTTTTATTATACGTAGCCAAATGTACATATATAGCATTAATTTCTCCTGCTTATATTGGAACGATTAGAGTTGCGAAATTTAACAATACACGAAAATACACACTTTAGTATAAGATATATGTACCTACATGTGAATATACATTCAAGCAAGACTTAAATAACTATAATTTTGATAAAAACTATAACCAGACTACGTAAATTATATAGCCTATGTTACCCGGGGTGTTATGACGAATCTATTGACACCTTATTTATTAAAATAGGATCAGTAGTTTAGGCGCTACGGTGGAATAAACGTACATTCTACATACATAGACTGCCAAAATCATTACCCTTCCATTTGACTTTGCCGTATTCGGGTAAAAATTACTTCAATGTGATATTATGTATCTAACTTTGATGATAATAATGTATTAAGTTTTGACTATTTTAGACCAGAAATCACAAGTATAATTATAGTCTCCCGCTTTGCTTGGATTGGGAAACTGGAACACTTCCTACTCCTCCTACCTTTATCCTGAGTAACGCGCGATGTTGCGCGTTCCAAGGTAGATTTAGCATGTCCCTCGGGCACCCCTGAGATCGTATCATATCAAAGGGTTTTTGTTGGTTACCGCTGTCAATCCTAGCTACACAGGAGTTGCAGACGTGGGAATGTGTGGTTGGCCATTTTCCCCATTTTATAAGTAAATTTGACGAGATAATTCCTACTGTTGTAACATTTAGGGCCTGTTTCACAGTCTCCTAATAAGTGACGAATAGCTTATCCGGAAGTTTTGTCGCTGTCTACTTTATACTGAGCGACAGAGAGAAAACTTCCGGTTAAGCTATTTGTCACTTATTAGGCGATTATGAAACAGGCCCTTAGTAAAAAATAGTAAATGATTATAAGGGCAATAATTGACATTATTGCCCCTTATAATAAGGTCTGCTGGCAGAGATCCCTTTTTAGAGATAAGCACGGCTTTGTACCATCTCTTTTATGTATTTTGTAATATTTTGTGTTATTTTTGTTGTGTACATGAAGAATAAATAAATAAATAAATAATATATTGGCCCTTACGCCGCGTCGGTTCTTCTCGCTGGCGAGTTTCCGAATCGGTGGTAGGCATCATGAAGAACAATTCTATAAGTGTTATTTAATAACCTATATGTTTTTTTTTTGAGTCTAAGCTAGTGGCAGAGTTACTCCACTCTATGTTAAGAATTAGTGTAGGTACTAGTAGAAACTTCAGATTTCCGCATTCACGTTAGGACTAAGACACTTTAAGGAAACTAACTTGTTTAATAATAAGGACTGTTGTGAAATGCGAGTGTTCGTGTCTGTATTTATTAAAAAAAATAAAAAATCTTGAGATTTGTCATGTGCCACAGCCAAAAAGGTGACTCAATCGGTTTGTTGTATAAAGTGGTGAAATCGGTAGTTAAATTGATGCCACATTATTTTATCGTTGCGTAGCAACTAGCGTCCAAGCAACTAAACGGGAGTTTTTAATTCGCTTGTCCCAACTAGTACAGTCAAAGTAGTTAAGAGATAGTATTAACGGTCCATAAAGTACATCAAAATAAAATAAATTACCTAATGATTAATCACGGGTTGTTTGCAAGTCCGGTGATGTTTTTAAAATGTACATATTTTCAGTTTCAATAAAAAAAAAAAAAAACATTGTTAATAATATTAACGAGCCATTTTTAAAAATTTCACTTTATCGCTTAATCCAGTAGACGGAATATACAAAACGCACATTAAAAACTGTGTCACCTGAGGCGGTTTAACAACGGAAACTGTACAGTCTTTGGCTCAGAGGAGCAATCTCGTCGGCACTTGCACCGGTAGTTGGTAACTGGGTAATCTTGTTGTGAGTAGGTATTTTTGCCCTACTGAATCTAGACTAGGCAGGATACTATAAAGCTTCTAGAGACTCCTACGTAACAATGTGTTGTGCCATGTTGTGAGTTGTGACAAATGAGGTAGGTAAAATATTAACGGCCTGTTTGTTTTTTTAAAGGGCAATTGGCCCACCACACTTACCCACCACTGCAACTCCTGTGTAGCCAGGATCGACAGTGGTAACCAACCGCAAAAACCCTTTGATATGATCTCAGGGGTGCCCGGGGGACATGCTAAATCTGTCTTGGAACCCACAACGAAATTAATCAGAAGATTGTAGGAGGAGTAGGAAGTATTCCAGTTTCCATCCCGCTTTGCTTGAAAGCGGGAGACAGCAAAAATTGTGATGACAAAAAAGTTAGAATTAAAGGGGAAGCACCACGGGAATAACATGTTTTTTTTTCTTTTTTTTATGACTACAAGACAGAATGTAATTAAATGTTTTAATTTATAATATGACAATTAATTACAATGCATTTATAATGACAAAATATAGTTGCATTGTTTCCAATAGTACTTATGACAAAAACGTTTGAAAGCCCGGAAGTTCTTCGCGCAGCTCACGAGATCTTCATACACTACCCTAGAAACACCTGTTTCACAACCTGTGTCAGATAGCTCATTTGCATTTTACATGTTTTGTCCCTGTCGCTCGATTAAGAAGTAGCGAAATAACTTTCGAATAAGCTATTACCGACACTTATTAGATGATTGTGAAACGAACACTAAACATTAAACTTCTAATATTACTTACCTAATGGAAATTACGATATGTACAGTTCACTGAATACTCGAGATCTGCGCAGATAAATCTGTACACTGTGTACGTATGCCGTTCTGTAGACGTCGCGTGAGTAACCCCCAATTTCACCGACTTACTGAAACGACGCTTAACGCTGAGCTTTGGTTTAAGATCTGTCTATCCCCTTCAAACATTGAATGAGAAAGGGAGAAAGAAACCGGGTTTACCGTTAAGCGTGTTTTCCGTAGTTTGGTGCAATCGAGACTGAATCATATTTAAGTTATGTATACCAATTATCAAGGCGGTTCGTGATCCAAACTACAGTCTAAACTGTCCTCTTCGACTTTTTTTTTCATACTTATTAGTGATAGGTAAGTACTTCATTTGTTTCAGATTTAAGGACTAATTACAAGTTTGATTATATTTATGTTTTCCATATCTTAATATGTAGTGGCCTTTTAATTTTTTAATTTTGAGCTAGTACTCATGACTTTTAGTTTTTCATATTCTACTGTGTGCCTACTGCCTATGGGCCTCTGTAAAAAAAAACGGAGGATCTTTTGAGTACAAGTCGCGCAAGGGACAATGAAATTCCCGAGGAAAAGGCGATCCCACCAAAAACATATTAATGTGAAAATATTGCCAAGACTCGCACTGTCAAGTGTGTTATCAAAGTTATCAGATCTCGTGTAAAACCAAGCTTTTGACTCTACGCGCCCTAACTCGACAAGACCAACTCCACAAACTCTACACCTTAGGCAAAATATGTGGCTTGGCCGTAGGTAGCATTCAAATTATTAAAGCGACGTTCGCGTAAAACTTAACGCTTAAAATTGTTGTAGGGGGGATGCGTGTTATAGATAATAACAATAAAATGTAATAAAATAACCATGTGACCCGTTATAAATAACAAAAAACAATAAATGTTTTTAATCTTTATCGACATAATTATTTTAATGTACTTCATCATAAATAGGAAGTATTAGGTCACTACATATGAAATGGCGTTTTGTAAAGGAGGAACATAAAGTCGATTTTTTTTTAACATAATATATTTATTTAATCAAAGTATATACCATTGCTTTCTATGCACTTTTGCCATCTCATAGGTAGTTCATTGATTCCTTTACTAAAAAAAACCATTAGAACAGGAATCAATAAAATCTTTCAAGACGCTTTGGACTGCCCCATCGGAGTTGAATTTTTTTCCCTTGCAAGAAGTTATCCAAATTTCGAAAAAATGGTAATCTGTTGGAGCAAGGTCCGGGGAGTACGGTGGATGTCTTAGACATTCCAATTTAAGCTCATCTTATTTGGTAGCCGTTTGTTGTGCAGTGTGTGGTCTAGCGTTGTCCTGAAGCAGCTGTGGCCTAGCGTGAATGACCAACCTCAGTTGTGTAGCAGCTAGCTTTTCCATCATGATTTGCAGTTGCTGGCAATAGACATCTGCCGTAATCGTCTGGCCAGATTTAAGAAAGCTGTAGTGAACGACAATGACACTAGTTCACCAAACGCTCACAAGTTTTTGAGTGAAATTTCACTTGGGGCTGCAGACTTTGGCTGATTCGCCAGGGTTCAGCCATTTCGATGAGCGTTTCCGAGTATCGTACAGGTTTTCATCACAGGTTTCATCACATTCGATTTAATATCCCTTCATTATTATCCCGGTTGAGTAATGTAACGCAGTAGTCGACGCGCGTTTGTCGGTTTGCTGCACTAAAATCATGAGGCACCACTTTTCAAGCTTTTTTACCTTCCCAATTTGCTTCAAGTGGATTAAAACACTTTTATCACTAACATCGCATCCTACAGCTAACTCGTACGTGGTTTGCGATGGATCCGCTTCCACAATAGCCTTCAATTCTCCATTATCAACTTTGGTCTCCGGCCGTCCACGGGGCTTGTTCTGCAGGTCGAAATTTCCAGAACGAAAACGTTGGAACCAAAAACGCACTGTGTTTTCTTTTGCGACACCGCCGCCATACACATTATTAATCCTTCGAGCCGTTTCTGCAGCACTGGTACAACAGTGGAACTCGTACTTGAAAATAATATGATATTTCAAGTTTTCCATTTTGTATACAGAATGACGCGACGAAAAAAAAACCAAAAGAGGAAAAAACAAATGAATTACGGCTTTCGAAACACAAATACATGAGTAGATAGCAGTATAAATTTGAAATAGGATTTCCTAACCAAAGAAGATATATTTGAGATCAAAGTGGCCAGCACGACAAAACGCCAATTTCATATGTAAGAACCTTGTCGATAAAGATTAAAATCATTTATTGTTTTTTGTTATTTCTAACGGGTCACATGGTTATTTTATTACATTTTGTTGTTATTATTTATAACACGCATCCCTACAACAATATTAAGCGTCAAAAATTGCGTAAAGTCTATACAAACTTAGATCCCCTAGTTTAAGAGGTTGGAGGATAAAATTTTTAATTTTGACAATTATTATGTTAGTTGTGTTCTAATACAAGCTAACTTACCAAATTTCAGCTTTCTAGGGCATTCGGACGTACCATATAATTTTGTTGATCATGCCCCCAGATGACTTGACGCTGCAAAAAATTATATCTTGTAGTTGTTTGTAACTCCCATAACTCCTTACCATCAGGGAACCCTACATCATTATCTGATGATCAAAGGTCTGTGATGATGGAAGGTGAGTGATAACACTGGTCTGCAACCAAATCCTCCTTCTAAAATGTATGTTTTATAAATATGAAAATTTTAATCAAAAAAAAATCGGTTCCTGTTGACAATTTTTTTATCACATCTAGATTTTGTCATAGGTAGGTATGATTTTTATTTCCAAAGTATCACAAATTAAGGGTCCTTAATTCTACCTATACTGTTAAATATACATAGTTTAATTCGCTTTATGCGTTAAAATCATAAACAGTCTCTATACAAAAATACAAATAAATTTTGGCGAGTCGTTATAGAATGAAGGTGTGTCTAAAATAATTTTTATTGGAACGTACTAAGGCGGGTTACTAAGTCCGTGACTTTTTGAATTTCTAACCTCCTTACTGAAAAAGCAACACTACTCCTGTCAACAGGCATCTGTCAGTTGACTCCTATCAAAATTTGAACTTGCTGAGTCAGTTAGTTTGTGTTTTACAGCTATCTTTATCAGACTATCCAGTAACTTAAGGAAACAATGGAAAAAAGTGAATTTCGTGTGCTTATTAAGCATTATTTTTTGCGAAAAAAAACCATTACCGAGACCAAGGCTAAGCTTGATAAATACTATGGGGACTCTGCACCATCGATTTGAATGGTAAAAAAGTGGTTACTGAATTTCGTTGTGGCCGTACAAGCACTGAAGATGCCGAACGTCTTGGACGCCCAGTTGAGGTCTCTACACCCGAAACAATCGAAAAAATTCACGATATGGTGTTGGCCGACCGAAGATTAAAAGTGTAAGAGATTGTGGAAGCCATAGGCATCTCGCATGGCTCAGTGGTTTCAATTTTGAATGATCACTTGGGCATGAGAAAGCTTTCCGCAAGATGGGTGCCGCGTTTGCTCACAGTCGACCACAAACGCAATCGTGTAACAACTTCACAGGAAGGTTTGGCGTTGTTTAATCACAATATGGAGGAGTTTTTTAACCGTGGACGAAACATGGATCCATCACAACACACCAGAGACCAAACAACAGTCAAAACAGTGTGTTTCTAAGGGTGAATCGGCGCCAAAGAAGGCCAAGGTGGGTTTGTCAGCCAACAAAGTTATGGCGACTGTTTTTTGGGATGCACGTGGGATAATCCACATTGACTATCTTCAAAAGGGAAGAACAATTAATGGGGAATATTATGCCAACTTATTGGACCGCTTCAATGACGATTTGAAAACAAAACCGACCTCATTTGGCCAAGAAAAAAGTTCTTTTTCACCAAGACAATGCAAGGGTGCACACATGTGCAGTTGCCATGGCAAAAATCCATGAATTGGGCTATGAATTGCTCCCACATCCACCCTATTCTCAAGATTTGGCTCCGAGTGACTACTTTTTGTTCCCAAACCTGAAAAAATGGCTCGGTGGAAAAAGATTTGACTCCAATGATGAAGTCATCTCGCAAACAAAGGCCTATTTTGAGGACCTCGACAAATCATATTTTTTGGAAGGGATAAAAAAATTGGAGAAGCGTTGGACAAAGTGTATAGAGCTCAAGGGGGACTACGTTGAAAAATAAAATGATTTATTTATCAAAAAATCTGTGTTTTATTTCAAAAGTCACGGACATATTGACCCGCCCTCGTAGTTCCTTATGGCGCGTTGCGAATTGTATGGAAGCTAGGCGGATTGATTTAGGCAGGACACTTTTTGCCACTCGAAATCACAATGTAATAATGACTATTAAGATTGATACAAAAAACGACCTTATCAGCTTGACAATAATGTAGAATTTTGCAATTACACATTGTGACTGTTATGACTGTTACATATTGTGACTAGCTAGCCGGGCCTTTTTTTTTTTTTTTTTAAATCTTTATTAAGGACTTGGTTCACAAACAGAGAGCGACCATGTCGTCCTCATAAGTCTACAACAATAGATAGTCTTAAAAAAAAATAGTCTTAAGAAATTCTTACGTCTAGCCCAAACTTAACCAATCTATACAAGATTATTGCGTCACTGGACATAGGGTCCGATAACGCAATATTACATCCTCCCACACTATTAAACATATATTTATTAGGTATACAATTCCTAAATGATTCATTCCGGACACATTCCACCAATATGTGGTAGACATCTTCAATAGTTCCACACACGGCGCAATTTGAGGAATTAGTCTTCCCCATTAACAATGCAAACTTATTAAGTGGGATGTGTCCAGATCGTATTCTAAATGCAATAACTAAAATATTCCTATTACTTAACCTACGTGGACTGAACCATGGAAATCGACAAGGTGCTGATCGTAACGTTCTATACCAGATACCTTTGGTTACAGACATGTATTCAAAGTATTCAGACCATTACCATTCCGGCTAATCTCTGTGTATATATATTTCTTCCAAAATAGGCTTCAATTCTTCATTATCAACTATATATTAATATTATAACTTCGTTCCATCCGGGTGTCCCTTGACACCTCTCAAGTTTTTTGTTCTACTTATATGCGCGTTAAATGAAAACTTGTCTTTGATTGTTTAAAATGTTTATTTCAATGGTTCTCTTTTTCTAAATATTTTTGGAAGTTTTGCACAAAGTTCATATTATATTAACTATATATTTTTATTTAGGATTTTAGGTGTCTAAATATTTTATTATGAAATTATATGGAAATCAATGGAACTAATAAAAAGAAATGAGTTTTCTTTTAACCCCCTTACTAATAAAAAAATTACACAACGGATAACTTAAACAACGTTGCTGTCTTTGTCTGATGCGTTGGAAAAGTCACTAAACAGATAAAGACAGCAACGTTGTTTAAGTTATCCATTGTGTAAATCTTTTTATTAGTAAGGGGGTAGATATATAATTATGTGCTGTATATATTTCATTGTTAAATTCCGGTGCTCCAACACTTACTACGTTGTTATCACGCATGAACACATAAAGGAGAGATTTATTTTGCAGACCAGTGTAATTTTAGGTAGGTAAGTCAGATGTATATAAATTTAAAGTTGATATAGGTACTATTCACGTCTACAAATGTTTCCATTTCCTCGGGTTTTTTCATCAGACACTGTCTTCTTTGTCACTGGACAACTCTTAAATAAAATGAGCCCTTTCTGATGTAAAATATTAAAAAAAAAGTAAGACCGATCATAGCAGTAGTCGCGTGTCATTTGGTGTTGGTTGTTGAAGAGTCCCATGGTTTATCTTCGAAGATCTTCATTAGATCTTAAAGCGTCGTATGTCAATAAACTTCCCTGATAAATGCGCTATTTCAAATGTTGAAAATTCCGTCCAAATAGCATCAATAGTTTTCGAGCAAATCGTGGACAAACACACATACATATAAACATAGGGGTCAAACTGAGAGCCTCCTTTTTTCAGTCGGTTCAAAATTCATAGAAAAAAAAATACTTTGACATGGATAGTACCTAACTGCAGAGCAGTGGCGAAGGCTGGTTCTCCATAGGGAAGCTCTAGCCTGAATTAATAGGTAGGGATTTGGACGAGGGTCTTCAAAAGGTAGGTGAGAAGTGAAGCCGATAGGGGGATAGAAATGGAAAACGAATTAACTCATACTGGTTGTAGGTGTGCAGTTGGGCTGGCTTTTTTCCAAACCCAATTTTTAAATGACTGTCTAAAACAAGCATGAACTCTAATGTTAAGGGCCCTCGCCCACTGCGACTATTTGTAGCGTTGCAGTAGCGCATTCGTATCGATACAGTCGCGATGCGGTCGCTAGCTGTGTGCCCTTGCCCACATAAACACGATGCGGTCCCGATGCAAGCGCGATACTGTCGCGCTTCTGTCGCGATGCAAACGCGATTCAGTAAAGGCACAAAAATGCTTGCGATCATCACAGTTGCAAGATGGACTCCGTTGGGGCAACATTAGTTACGTTGTCTTTGGTGCTGCTTTTACTTAAGCAGCCAAAGCGAAAGCAGCGTCAATATTGGAAGCACCCATCTACTAAAGAAATATTACTTAGCGGACATTATGTGACAACGTATAAAATATCGATACAGTCGCAATTCTATAGCGCGATAGAAGCTCGTTGGCAATCAGTTCTGTAGCAAGTGCGACTAGTCTTGTCGCAAATGCGACTAACGCGCGTTAGTAGCAATGCTGTCGTAGCACGCGACAGTAGCACTACAAAAAGTCGCCGTGGGCGAGGGGCCTAAGTAAAAGTTTTGAAAATAAATAAAACCAGAAATACTTATTTTAAATTTTTATTGCCTTATAGCGTCTAAAACACTACATGGTAGTGGGAAAAATGAGTATTACACACTGATTATCATCACTCATTTAGTCTCACTGAAGACAGATTCTGCTCCTTAGTTTCTATATCTATTACACAGGCCGACAAAAAAAAACTTTATTTTTGGTGCAGCTCTGTTTGTGTTTGTGGTCGATAAGGTAGGTAATGTACAATGTAACGCTGTATGTCATTTCCTCCTATCAGCTCCACTTTATTCACTACCCACATTTTGAGTTTTTGGTCGGTTTGATGTGTAAACAGTCATTTTTCAATAGCTGCGATAAGACTTATCTTATTATGGCTTACATGTCCAGACATTGTGTTAACTATCCCGGTATGTTTAGCAATGTTTGTGGTGCAAAGAAATTGATAAATCTGCGGAAAACCATTGCAGACGCGCTAATTCGCTTGTATTTTGTTTAATTTGGCGTTGAAATTCTGAGTCAGGGCACTGATTACTAAATAGTTACTACGTAACAGATAAATCACTCCATACAAAAACTCAATACCTACTTTTTTAAATACCTACGTTACCGTAAGGTCACAGCTGCGTGTGAAAATGAACTTAAACGCTCGGACGCTCGATTGTTATTCTAATGCGATAGCGCACAATGACGCATTGTTTATGAGCACGAGACGCATTGATTTAAGAGGAAACAGAAGGGCCACACAATGTATGAAAAACTGGAAAATGCCGGTAGAGTAAAAAAAAATTTCCTGAATATTTATGGATACTAAGTACTAGCATATCCCTATAATTTCCTTTTTTTCATAAATTAATTATTAAAAGAGATAAGGATGTTCAAAAACTTAAAACACTGGCCAGATTTTCTGCTGTGTTCAAACATCCAGAAAACAAAATTTCACAAAATATATAAAAATATGAAACATAGGAACACAGTTCAAGCCTTTTTTAGATTGTTAATGAAAAAAATACTTATATCGGTTAAGTTTTGGAGAAGGAATCAGGGGACTACGAATCCGTTGATTTTTGTACTTTTAATACGTATTTTCAGTTCAAGTTACAGTTGTCTCTATCGCACTCTCACACATTGATAGCTAGCTAGTTATATCAACCCCTCAGCACCCTGTCATCATTATATAATGCAGCGATGACAGATTAACTGCTTATCAACAATAGTTCTAGTTAAGGTTTTGTTTATTTAAGATTTAATTCATGGAAGCATTACATAGTTATATCAACCCCTCAGCACCCTATCATCATTATATAATGCAGCGATGACAGATTAACTGCTTATCAACAATAGTTCTAGTTAAGGTTTTGTTTATTTAAGATTTAATTCATGGAAGCATTACATTGTAATCTGGCTTGACCACCGTCTTGAGACGGGATAGGAAGTCAGTCGATCATAGCATGAGCTTCTGCTAGGTAGTCTCCGGACAGACCCTAGCTTTCTTGTAAAAGCTCTGCCCGTTAATTATAGTTAAGTTTTAATTAAGTATTAAATGTAACTTAATAATAAAATTTCATCTTTTTTAAAAAAAAGTCTTTTCTCGCTCCCGCAAACTTGTCTGGCGCAGCCGGCGCGGATTTTTCCGAAAAATCATTTACGTCAATCGTCGCGTTTAAATCATCGATCTGATAAATCGTGAACGAGCCTGGCGCAGTGAAGGAGAGATCCGGAGCCTACAAACAAATTCGACAAGGCAGCTGGAAGAAAGATGAATACGGCGTGTTGGTGAGTCGAACTTTTTCACCTCCCTTGCCCACTGTTAATCCAGGAATAAATCTTCCGTTTTAACGTAATCTGGTTTCCCAGTTAGTATTTTTAAGTGTGTTATATGTGTTAAAAAATTAAATGAATATGATATGAATAAAATAATAAAAAGATAAGTAAAGTATAAATGAATTAAATACCTAATTATTATTAAAATACTAAGTATATGAAGTAAATTAAAAGTGAAAATTAAAAGTGAATAAAAAATAAATTAAATATTATTGATTTATAAAGAGAATTATTGAATAAATAAATATATATGCTGCTGCTCTTATTAGTGAAAGAGAGGATGTAGTGTATGATCTTGGGCAGATTTTAAGGATTTGTTAATCCAACATTTTGGTGATCAACGTAACGAAGAGTGCATAGCCATTGAGCTAGAAAATTTAAAAATTAGAACTCACGAAACCTATTTGGATTTTTGCAATAGGATACAATCTGTCAGATCAAATTTAATTTCTAAAGTCAATAGAATAGACAACGAGGAGATTAAGAAAAGTAAAATTATAATTTATAATAATATGGCATTGAATGTATTTTTATACAACTTACCTGAGCATATGGTAAGAATAGTGAGACTAAAAGTACCGAATAATTTGGAAAATTCACTTAGCATTGTATTAGAGGAAGTGAATTTTCATGAACAATATAACGCGAAAAATAAAATATATTCCCAAAATAAAAAATTTCAGACCAATAATTTTAATTATAAAAATAATTTTATGCAAAAGCCAAATACATTTAAGTTTGGAATTCCGCAACAGGCGCAATTTAATTATCAAAAACCAATGTCACAAAAATTTAAATTTAATAATATAACAATAATAATAATCAACAGTTCGGATATAAGCCTAATTTTAATAACAACCATCAGTTTGGTTATAGACCAAAATTTAATAATAATTTTCAGCGAATGACACCGCAACAGTTTGGTCAAAATAATAAGTTTCAGAACCATTTCTCAAATAAACCATTTAACCAATTACATGGCCAGAAGCCACAGTCTCAATTCAATAATAGACCTCAATTCGGTTATAGACCACCACAAAATTTAGGTTACAAACCACAGGTTCAACAACAGAATACGGATGTGTCTATGAGGACAGCCCCTAGACCAACTATAAATCATTTACAATTAAATGAGGTGAATCCTCAAGCTTCAACTTCCCAGGACTATGGTCGGGACGAAGTTGATAATATAAGTTTTAATTCAAAAAATTATGTAGCGCAGCCAATTGAAAATTTTCGGGGAAAAGCCTTAAAGGGCCCCATGAAATAATCGAAATAAACTGTGATAAAAATCTTAGGTTGCCGCACATTTATATACCGGAAATAAATTCTAAATTCATGATAGATACGGGTAGTACGTGATCATTTATAAGACCTGATATAGCGCATAAATATTTTAGTAACTATATGTATAATGAGCCATTTGAAGTAATCAGTACACATGCGTCGAGCATACACCACGAAGTTATCAACATTCCTTTATTACCCATATTTAAATCAAATAATTTTCATAAGTTTTATGTGTATAATGTAGATTGTAAGTACGACGGATTAATTGGTAATGACTTATTAAAACTATTAGATGCAGTAATAGATTTAAAAAATAAAGTACTTAATATTAAAAATGGTAAAATTCCAATTATATATAACGAAAAAAGTCCATATTATTAAATTACCTCCACGTTGTGAATTACGTGTTAGCTTACCGACAACACTAAAGTCAGGCGAAGCAATTTTAAATTTTGTAGAGTTTTGTGATGGAATACGTATGCCTAGTGCGTTAGTCACATGCGAAAATGGTTTTGCAAAAACCATTGTACAAAATACAAGAGAGGAAGAGGTGATATTAACAATTCTAGCACCTTTTGAAACTACTAAATATAACGGATACTTGCGTAAATGCGAAATAAATAATATAAATAATTATAATAATATAGAAGTTGATAATTTGTTAGAAGAAAACTTAAAAAACAAACTAAGGTTAGAGCACATGAATGAAGAAGAAAAAAATCAAATATATAACTTATGTAGAAATGATATAAAGACATATTTTACTGTGAACATTTTCCATTATCGTTTACCAATGAAGTTAAGCATTACATAAGAACAAAAAATGAGGACTCTATTTATATTAAACCGTACAGACAGGGCCCAGTACAGTCAAATGAAATACAAAACCAAGTAGAAAAATTATTCAGGGATAATGTTATACAAGAGTCATTTTCTCCGTGGAGTGCACCTGTGCATTTAGTTCCAAAAAAAATAGATGCATCGGATGAACAAAAATATAGAATGGTGATAGATTACCGTCGCCTGAATGAAATTACGGTAGATGATAAATACCCACTACCACACATTACAGATCTTTTTGATAAATTAGGAAATAGCACATACTTCTCAACCCTTGATTTAGCTAGTGGGTACCATCAAATAGAAATCAATGAAAGTGATCGTCAGAAAACAGCTTTTAGTACACAATCAGGACATTTTGAATTCCTAAGAATGCCATTTGGTTTAAAAACTGCACCGGCAACATTTCAGAGAGCAATGGACAATGTTTTAAGAGGATTACAAGGATATCATTCAATGGTATATATAGATGATATAAAAGTATTTTCAGGATCACTGCAAGATCATGTAAAAAGCTTAAGAATAGTTTTTGATAGACTACGTAAAACAAATTTAAAAGTACAATTAGACAAATCAGATTTTTTAAGAAAAGAAGTACTATATTTAGGGCATACAATCACTAAGGACGGCCTTAAGCCAAATGACGATAAAATAAAAGCAGTATTAGACTACCCTATACCTAAAACTATTACCGAAATTAAAAGTTTCTTAGGATTGGTAGGATACTATAGGAGATTCATAAAAGATTTTGCAAAAATAACACAGCCTATGACAGCGTGTTTAAAGAAAAGAAATAAGATAATTATTAACGAAAAATATATAGAGTCATTTCAGAAATGTAAGGAGTTACTAATAAATGCACCATTGTTGCAATACCCAGATTTTGATAAGCCATTTATTTTAACGACCGATGCTTCAAACGTAGCGTTGGGTGCAGTACTCTCTCAAGGATCGCTTGGCGAAGATCATCCAATCGCATATGCAAGTAGAACTTTAAGTGATACAGAATCGCGATATAGTACAATAGAACGTGAATTGTTAGCCATAATATGGGCAGTCAAACACTTTAGGCCATATTTATTTGGCAAAAGATTTAAAATTTACACAGACCATCGCCCACTGGCATGGCTTTATTCGATTAAAGAACCAAATAGTAAATTAACGAGATGGCGTTTAAGATTACAGGAGTACGATTTTGAAATAATTTATAAGAAAGGAAAACAAAATACAAACGCAGATGCATTATCTCGCGTAAAATTAAATATAATAGAAGATGATAAAAATTCATTAGTAGTTAACGTAGATGAGAAGGAAAAGAATTTACAAAAATATTTAACAAATGTTACAGGTAAAATAGCTAGATTAGCCGAAAATCAAAGAGTATCAGAAGAGTCCAAAACAATAACCATTTCAGATTCATCTGCTACCATTTCAGTAAGCCCAGATGATTTAGAATTTGAGGAACAATACCCGATACCTTCAGTATCGAGCAGTAATGAAACAGTACATTCTAATGTAAATTATGACACCTCAGGTATACCAATATTAAAGGAAGCAATTGATACTAAGCCAAATCAAATTTTAGTTTTTTCATGGTTTAAAAACGAATTACATGTAAAAAATTTATCTAGACCCAAGCAAAGAATTTTAGAGGTATTTTTACCCTTAAATAATATAGAACTAGTTAAAAACTTTTTAAAGGAATATGTAAGACCAAAAATTAAATATTTTATCTATTTTGAAGAAAAGGAACACAGGGTTGATTTTGCAAAAACTATTATAACATTATTTAAAAAGGATAAAGGAACAAATAGCGATAGTATTAAAATATCACGAAGGAAAAACATGCCATCGTGGAATTAAAGAAACAATGGTTAGAATTAAAAGAAATTACTATTGGGAAAATTTACAGGAAACGGTCTCAGCTATAATAAATGCGTGTGAATTATGTAGGAAAACGAAATATGAAAGAAAACCTATAAAACCCTTTTAACAACTTACACAGACGCAAAATGCGCCTTTTCAGGAAATATTTATAGATTTATTTAGCATAGAGGGTAGATATTATTTAACTTTAGTTGATGCTTTTAGTAATTTAGGTCAAGCAATTAATATAAGTAATCGTTCAACGCCGGAAGTAGTCCAAGCATTAATTAAATATTTTTCATTTTATGGAATCCCTAGAAAAATATCATGCGACCCTGGGACTGAATTTAATAACCTGTTAATGAAGGAATTAACTGAAATGTATAAAATTGAATTACATTTTACCACACCAAATAACCCAAATTCTACAGGTAAAATAGAAAGATTTCATTCCACCATTTTAGAAATTTATAGATTGGCAAAATATGAACAAAAGTTTACAGATGCAGCATCAGTAATGACATATTCAATTATGGCATACAATAATACGATTCATAGTGTAACACAACTTACACAATTTGAAGTAGTCTTTGGACACACAGATTCTAACAGTACATTTAATATTAGCGTCGAAAAAACATATATGCAACAGTTATTAAAGGATCATGCAAAAAGAACGGAATATTTATATAATTTTATTACTAATAGAATGATAGAGTTGAAAGAAAGAGAAATTATAAGGAAAGGTGGAGAAACTAGTCCCGAATTAAATGAAGGAAGCACTATTTTTGCTAAAGCAGTAAATAAGCGTCAAAGTAAAGATAAACCCTTATATCAAAAGGCCCAAGTCATTGGTCCAGAGAATCGTAACACAGTACCAATAAATATAGGAGCTAGAAATAGCAAGGTCCCATTAAAAAATATTAAACGTCCTCCACGCAAAGATTCAAAAGAGGTTTACTAAATCCATTAGGTACAGTGATTAAATCCATCACTGGAAACCTAGACAATGAGGATGCACTCAGATATGATAGCCTAATTCAGGATATAAATAAGAATCAAAATTTATTACAAAACAAAATTACCTTAATTACCAAAATATTGGATTATCAAAGCAACAATACTGAAATTATTTATAATAATTCTATTATTCAAAACGAACGTTTAAAGCGAATTGAAAATCAATGGTTAAAGATTTAAACAATAAAGAAAATAAGTCAATTTACTCTACTTATATATGTATATATATAAAGTATGTTTACAACTTTTATAAATAGTTTCAGAACAATATATATTATTTAAAATGAAATTGAAAATGCTCATGCCTTAAGCAAGGTTTCTGTTTTACACCAGTCAATTGTAAATTCAACTGAATTAATTGAAATTTTGATTAATGTACAAAAATCAAATAATCATTTGCTATATTCTGTAATAGAAAGTAATCTAGTTAAAATAGAACGTATGTTATTAGTTAAGGCCTATGTAAAAGGAAACCAGATAACGTTTATAATAGAGGTCCCATTGATAGATAATAATACTTACGACTTTTACCAAATTTATTCTTTACCAGTCTATAACGAGATTAAGAACAAGACCTTTATTATAATCCCTGAATATCCCTTCCTTATGGTGAAAGGTTCGTCATACTCATCTGTAGCATCACCTTGTGAAGAAATATCAAATGGGGAATTCCTGTGCACCGATAAAGAAATTGTGTCATATAAACTACCCACTTGTGTAGAACAGCTGATGGAATATCATGAAGATACGTCGCTGTGCATCCCTTGTGCTGTCTATATTGAGGATATTAAGGTCCAACGCCTTTCAACATCAGAATGGATAATATATTCAAAGGATAACATAATTATGACAGATAAATGCGGAAAGGAAATAAATAAAACACCTATTAAGGGGACGTATATTCTAAAGACGGACCCAGGTTGTGAAGTTAACTTGGGAAATTTATACCTAAGGCACTTACAAAATTCATTTGGAGAAATAACCTATAAAAGCACCCCCCGCATTAAATTAAATAAAATTAAGATTGAAGATACAGAAGCAACCCCTATAGACATGCAGGGAATAAACTTAGATGACACAAAGTATTTGACAAATTTAGTGAAGATGCAGGAGTCTATGAGTGAACTCAGTGAAAGTGAAAATATAAAAGTCATTAAAGTGAATAGTATAAGTGTAGCGACCATAATTTTGTATGTAATCTTTTGTGTAACCTTAATATTAAGTATTTTAAAATATAGAAATTCTATTTTTAGATTCTTGTGTTTTAAAGGTCGCAACCCTCAAGAAGTTGAAATTCCTGAGGGTTCCGAACTTAGGGAGGGAGGAGTTATATCAATACCCTCAGCACCCTGTCATCATTATATAATGCAGCGATGACAGATTAACTGCTTATCAACAATAGTTCTAGTTAAGGTTTTGTTTATTTAAGATTTAATTCATGGAAGCATTCCATAGTTATATCAACCCCTCAGCACCCTGTCATCATTATATAATGCAGCGATGACAGATTAACTGCTTATCAACAATAGTTCTAGTTAAGGTTTTGTTTATTTAAGATTTAATTCATGGAAGCATTACATTGTAATCTGGCTTGACCACCGTCTTGAGACGGTATAGGAAGTCAGTCGATCATAGCATGAGCTTCTGCTAGGTAGTCTCCGGACAGACCCTAGCTTTCTTGTAAAAGCTCTGCCCGTTAATTATACATATATATAACTTAATAATAAAATTTCATCTTTTTAAAAAAAAGTCTTTTCTCGCTCCCGCAAACTTGTCTAGCTTGTTCGGGCACTGCGGGACAGCAATAGATTTTTCAAATACCTATTTTTCATTTCTCTAGCCCATGATGTTTCCTCTTAAGTGCTGAGACAATCGGTCAGGCACCACTCGGGGTTGCTTAAACTTAAACTTTGTAAATAAAGTTGCGCTTATATTAAGTTTGAAATGTTTTATTATGTATAAATTTAATGAATAAAGCTACATAATTGTCACGTAACTAAAAGTTAGTACATACCTATTACTGGACAAATATTTGCAAGAAAATGGAATGATTATTAAAATATAGCGGCACCTATTATTCGATTAGCAATAACAAAATAAGGTTAATATAAGTACATCTACTTTATCCTAGGTGGCACTTTGATTTAATTATTTCAGAAAAAAAAAAGATTACTTAAGAACTAGTTAATATATCTAAATCATATATAACTTATTGTCTAAATAAAAAAAAATAAAAAAAGGCTATAGATAAAAAACTGTATCTAGGTCGGAGACTGCGGGTAGAGTAGCAATTTAATTGTTTTTGTAATTGCGGGTAAGTTTAATTGTTTTTAAAAACAATGTATAAAAATATTACAAAATTTGTAGTTACATGTGTTTTATTTATGTTTATGTAATTGTTTTGTAAACACTCGCCTCGTCTATTCAATAAGCGAGAATTACCTTCAACAGCAAAACTACTACTTTGCAAAACTATTACTCTGCTAACATATTCCCTTAATAATGTAGGTACTTAGGTAACTTGTACCTAATTGTATTAGTTATTACAAACGCGATGTGTTTTGAGCTACAAAAAATTCGGTAGTCATTGCTCCCTACAAAAAATACACTTGTATTTTGTAGTACAAACAGTATAATTTATCTAAGTAAAGTCGTAAGTTCTTACCTATAGAAAAAACATATATCTAAGTTGCTACCTATATATAATGTTTAATAATACCTATACCTAAGAATGACACTCGTCAAGTGAGTGTTATTGTTTTTAATCACTAGGTAAATGGAAAAACGAAAGATTTTCTTTATTTTTAGAACGAAGTTCCTTATGGGGCGATACGGCGGGGTAGCCTAGCCGGGAAAAAACGTCCGTAACGTAAGATTTTTATGTATAGTCTTTATTATTTTCTTTATACCTCGAATAGAACTTAAAATTAATATTTTTATAATAAGGAACTTCGTTCCTATCCGGTGTCCCACGACACCACACGGCTTTTTTTCTTTTACTCTATCTACATCCATGAACAGCACATAAATTGCCAGGCGACGTCATGTTAAAATAATAAATATTAGAACGCGCGTGTCGCGCTCCGACTGTCGACAACCCACTGCGAAATGGATCGGCCAAGATGCGACGAGCCGTAGGCATTAACGCGCGCAGGTACACCGAGTGTCACTCGGTGTACCTGCGCGCGTAGGTCTGGTTTGGGTGAGTATATGTGCCCAATAGTGTTTGCAAAAGATGCAACGAACATTTGCGGTAATGGTGGAAAGGAGGCATGAAAGTATATTTTGTGGTCAGCCTATGATTTGGTAAGAACGAAAAATATGACGTCGATTTTTAAGTTTGTATGATCAACGTGGTGGGCAAAGGTACTATATAAACTAAAAAATATATCTTAAATGGTAACAACCAGTGTTCCTTGAGCCCGAAGACCTTACTCTCATTAAGAAAATGTCTCAACACCAGTTTTTCAGTACGCAGTGTAGAACAAAATTTCGCGGATGTTAGAAAGCTGATGATTTCCTAGAGTTATATAATATATAATATAGCTTTAAAAGTAATGGCTTATTTTATTGCTGGGGAAACATCAAAAACATTTTCGCCCAAAAAAGCTCATTATTTTACATACAATTACTATGTTTTGACATTCAATCCTGAAATAAGTCGAATTTTTGTAAAATAGCCATTTCATTATATCTCAGTAACTAGAGCTGGTAGAAAAAAAACTAATAGCATTTTTGATATCACATACTTATAATTAGATCTGATATCCTAGGCACCAAAATAAGTGTCAGCCAGTGTTATAAATACTATAACACATTTGTATTATATTGTTTTAATCTGTAAAAGTACTTTTGATCATGTTACGTCCGAAATTGACGATCATAATCATTCTTTATCATATTTCATTTAGATCTGTTGTCAAAATATCCAGCCATTTTTGGGAAGCTAGTTGTTAATAACTGCCCCAATATTTTGCCATAGGTGATCTATCGATCTTTGGTCAGTAATAAATTAGAATGATCTTGGATTAAAGATTAACATATTATTAATTAAAGCTATAGTCTAGACTATAGTTGATAAAACTTAGACGCACTGTAACAAGGTCTACTCCTTGCCGTCTACGATATCACTGATCCATTTTAGATATTTATACACGTTCGTATAAATACCTGGTTGGCCCTTTGTACCGCAATAAACGCTTCCGTAGCTCACTACTCCTACCAAATATATTTTTTTACTATTCGTATACATTAGGGGACCACCTGAATCGCCAATACAGCTATCCTTGTCCCTTTCTCCGCCTGCGCATATTTGACTGTCCACTAGAGGTCTCGAATGTAGAGTTCTACATTTGTCTAGAGGCACGTATGGTATCGTCACAGCTTTTTTAACATCATTGTTGTTAGTATTGAGTCTGTCTTCCCCCCACCCAGCTACACTCAAATATAGACCCTCTTCAAAATCCGAGATTAAGTCTTTATTCGGCAAGCATATTATGTCAATGAAATCTGAAAAAATAAAAAATAATTAAAATACTTTCGAATTAAATAACTATTTAAAAACATTTCAGCAGTAATTAAGGCATGGTAAGTGCGTAGAGCGCTTGAGATGCACTTGAAAGGGCACAGAATCAATTTTGTGCCCTCAGGGATCAATCCCGAGTTGTGGTAGGTACCTTGTACGATGTACCTAAAATTTCCTGATTATTTAAGTAGGTACTCTGAACTGACGCTGAAACGGTTTTGAAAAACATCATGTGCAAACTTGCGTGTCTGCAAAGACTACAATTTTCGATGGTCCGTGGTGCAGCAAAAGGGAGATTTTAGTTGGAATACCTTACAAGAGAATCTCTTACCATTGAGTTCCACGTCTCTCGTTAGCTTTAAAAGTCCAATATCATAGTTATTAGGGGTTGATGAATCCATTAAAAATGAGATATATGTATAATTTGGATGAGGCCATACTTTCTCAACTGGTACAACTGTGACATTAATTACATCAATACCACCTCCATCGACTACTACAATATCAGTAGGAAATGACGTTGTATTATATTCAGATAGACGAGCAAACGCCCTAAAATTAAAACATTGATGTCATTATTTATTACCAAGTCAGTTGCAAAGAAATAGGCTACCTACTAATCTTTTCCAGGCTAGTAAGCTACCAAGTCTAAGACGTTACTGAGCCTGAAGAATTATATTTACAATTGCTTGTACATATAACTATTTTTATCAAAATAAACTTTTAACTAACGGTATTCCGTTTACGCGACTGTTTGCGCAGTGCGCGGCGGTTAGCACGAATCTCGATGTTATCAGACTGCCTCCGCAACCCAACGCTCCAGAACTGTACTCCAACAACACGAGCCATGGATATTCATCAATAGCCGTCTCATCGCCACCTGTAGCCATGAATTTTAAATAAGCTCACCGAATATTTTTGGCAAAGAAATAACTAAGGCATATCGACAAAAGTAAAAATTGAATATTACTACTAGGTATTGTTAAAAAATTTTCGAGTAAACGGTTGACACTAAAAGATTTTGACTTCCTTGTAAGAGTTATAATAGTAGAAGACAGTAAACACTTTACTTTTTTGAAGTGATAACTTCTTATGGGAGGGTAAACTGCTTCGTTACGTAACGCGTTATGGCGCCAAATAAGATATGAGTAATTTGGAATAATAATATCAGATACGCGCAGCGCAGTTACGTAGGCACTTGTATTTTTGACCAATTGGTCTCGGGTTCGAATCTCGGTCAGACGAAATTATTTTTTTCTTTTTATTTCTTTTTCTTTTAAATTTTTTTCTCGCACTACTAAAACTCCGAGCAACGCTTGGTCTGCCAGGTCCTATAGTATAATATTGTTGAAAGCGGTATACCTAAATACTGTTATCACTTCCATCGGCAGTCCCTCTACCAATATTTTATATCATGTCCATAATAATTTATATATCTATTATTCTTACCAGTTATTCTATTGCCACGGTCGTCTTTACCACAAGTCATCTTATCATTTCTATTAGAAATGCTTAAACTTTGCAAAATATCATCCTCGTTAGAATCACTCATATCATCTGTAACATTGGGGGAATCCCGCGACAGCGGAATTACTTCATTAATTTTAGGTTCAGTCTCTGTTATAGATGGTACAGGTATTGGTGATGGTCCAGATCGAGTTGGATTTGTGTTTGAGATTTCTGTAGAGTTATCTGCTTTAGTTTCTTTGACAACGTTGACTTGTGTAGTTGGATAGTACGTGTCTCCACTTAGATCATCGAGTGGATTATGGAATGCTACTGGATTTGCTTCAAAGTTTTGCCATAAAACTATCGAAGGACAACATACCTGTAAAAACGGAACACATAACTAATTTCCGGTTTCTGAGGATCTTACTTCTAAACTTGACTCTTAATAAACTCAGTTTATCTGGCGCCGGGTTCCTGAGTCTGTAGTTAGTTGTGGAATCAATTTTTAAAGGTTCTTCAGCTGGCCACTAGATGTAATTTTTCCAAATTGGAGTGTAAATGTTTTTGTTTCACTATAATTCGGAAATATAACTAGTTTTATGAAAAATATTTGTTATTTTGGTAGTAAAATGTATCACTTTTTTGTTTTAACTTTCGTAGTTATATAAGTTTCTATTAAGTTTCTTAGACTTTTCTTTGTTTGAAAACTATTAGTGCCAAACAATTACCACAACAATAAAAAATAAAAATGTCAAAGCGTCAATCCTTGAATGTATGTCGCTTAGACAATAAAACGACAAATAAAGTTATAATATCAATAAACGGCCAAAATTGGTCAGTTTAATTGAACTTAGTTTAAACTACATGAGTAATTCATCTGTCATTCAGAAATGAATTTTACAAGTTATTGAACCAGTAAACTCTATTCAATAGATAAACTTACATCAAAATCACCTCGGAAACCGGGCGTAGGCGCATAGTTAATTGAATTAGTAAATTATCTTATAATTAGATTGAAAAATTCATAATATTTTGCTTGCTTTGCTTAATGTTGCTAAGAAGAAATCAATGTGCTTACTATGGATGATAATTATAATCGTACGTTATGTCAAAATCTGTACAAAGTAACTCCTTGAGGAGCATTAACTGTTTCTGAGTGCGGGCGTTAATTATATTTTATTTAAAATGCTAATGTTGCTAAATCCGAATCAAATTCAGTAAGTTTTAGTTGAACATTAGAAATGCAAAGTTTAGACTGTGTAATCGACTTACGTATAACGTTGGAGAATTTCGGTAACCACAAAAACTTTGTCTGATAAAAATATCTTCCGTTTGTGTTTTGCGTTTCTTATTGTATATGTCCAATAGTGGTTTACATCTAAGTATATTAACACACCTTCCAGCATCGCCGTTCGGTACTTTGCAAATATTGTCTGTAACAGAAGTATGAGTAAATTAACCGAAATAAAAATATCATTCATTAAGGTTCAAAGTTTAATAAAAAAATATATTATTTGCAGCTCATTGGTATCCCATGTCATGTTACGTTTGAAGACAGTCTTGTGAAGGCCCTGTCATAAAGCATGGACTTGGAAACTTGGAAGAACCCATTACAATTGAGTCGTTTGCAAAATCTTCGCTTTTTGTTTGTATTAAATTCTATTATAGCTAAAAAGTTTTTCAGCGATACGGCGGATACTATTATTATAAAAGAGGATAATATCCTTGAACGAAATTATTATTAAATTGTGTAGAGAAATATTTAAAATTTTAGCCGCATTTAAAAGGGGAATTATTTAGAAAAAAATATTTATTTCATACCTTTTTGTGTATTTTTACTTTGGACGTCTGCTTAATTTTTTTCATATTTTAAGAATTTTAGTTATATTTGTTATATTATTATTAACGCATTTTAAGAACTTTTAAAGTAAACTATCGAATCTATAATTGAATACACGCCAAAATTCCATTACTGTAAGTTACATAATGGCATTGGTCGCAATTTTCAAAAGCGTATCATTAAAGACTGAGGAGCTCTGTTCAGTTCTTTTCAATCCAGGGTATACCTTGGTGGAAAATATTACTTTTTTGTAGCTTTAGCTTGGGTTACTTCAGAAAAAGTTAAAGTCAGTGTATATGTGGCCATATAAATTTCGAGAAATTCCCTCGATTCCTCGTGGATCCTACCATCAGGTCACCAGTTGGGATTATACCCTTTACATAAAAAAGATAATAATTTGAAAATCGGTCAACAGACGGCGGAGTTATCGTTGAACATACAAGAAAAAAATATATACAGCCGAACGTATAACCGCCTCCTTTTTTTGGAAGTCGGTTAAAAATAGCTTTGATTTTTCATTACATATCTATTGTATTTTCATTCATGCACTTATCGTGTTATAAAATTCTGCAATACAAAAACATTTTATATTTTAAACTTGAATCGCATTTGTATTAATAGTACACATTTTCCTTGATCGTCTTGTTTATTTGTACCTTATATTACATAGCTAGTCTTTATGTCTATTAAATTATATTACACACAATCACATTTTGCGCTTTTATTATAATTATCATGATACTAGCTTTTGCGAGCGACTTCGTCCGCGTGAACCCCCATTTGCACCCCAAAGTACGAAAGGGAGTGATGAATTTCCTTCCATCCTTTTTTAACGGGTGTAGATACGTCATAATAACTATCTGCGTGCCAAAATTTAACTCAATCCGTTAATTAAAAAAATATATTAATATCTGAAAACTTCGGACATCCATTTCACGCCATTAGGGGACGAACTTCGAAATTCATTAGCCCTGATATGAAATTTCATGGAAATCGGAGCATATTTTGAATATTTTCCATACAAACTTTCACGAATTTCACGTTTCTCTAAACACGTACTTAATGAAACGTATTTAAGAGCATGAATCTCAACATTCAATGAAATTGAACCCCTTTAGGGGTGGAGTTTTTAAAAAGTCCCTTAAGATAAATATTTTGATATGTTGATTTGATAGAACTCGTCTTTAAATATTTAAAATATGTACTTGTCAGAAGAATTGATGATTCCTTTTTATAAAATAGGGTCACTCACCTCCATAACTGTTAACATTCAAACACACGACAGCAAGAAGCAGAACTTTGTACATGATTTACTTTAAAAATTAATGTTGCGCACACACTGCACCCTCGCTCGCAACCAACTGACGCATCTCGTTTATACCGAGTTCAGTATCATTGGGTTTTTCTCTCTAACTCGTTTTACGGGTTGTTGTTGTAGAATGGGAAACTGACATATTATTTTTTTGTAGGTATTAGTTATGATTTTTTTAAAACATTCCTAACAAGGTGTAAAATTGCATTCATGTTTTGTGTAATATGTAGTTTAAATTGTTATCCTTTTTTTTATATGAAATCGAGCAGGAAACGAGCAGACGGATCGCCTGATTTACCGGCGCCCGTGAACACCAAAGGAGTGGCACTCGTAACTCCTCTAGTGTTGCGCACTTACGTTCCTGGTCCGTTCCTGAATACGAAAATGACATCCATGTTGGAGTTCCAAGATGGTGGGCATATTTTATTTTACGAAAAATTTATATGGGTTGCTCTAAGACCCAATTCATCACGGAAAAGTAATCCACTTCACTTCAAACGTGGATGACTGTGCGAATTCTGAATTTTCCTAAATTTCCACAGCTTACTTTGCTCGTATCTCGAACTACAGCAGTGTCAGAATTTATTTATAATCGCTTCTATATCGGAAACGGTGCATCCTTTACGTCTTAGTATTAACGACGATGAAATCATATACCTTATAATAATATATAATTGCCACCAGCACTAGCACTGTTTCACTTTGATAAACTGATTCATACTATTTGCCATTGTATGTACTATACAATGACATATCTTCGCACTAATACCTATTATTTAACTTCAATTTGAAAAGAATTGTGTTTTAATCGAAGTTCCATACTTTGCTAATGGCCCGTTACAGTCAGATGTCGATCAGCATTGCTGATGTTTTTCTTTTGCTAGTGATTAGGTACTTTTATATCAAACAACCTTAAATTCTACTAATATAAATGTGAAAGTTTGTGAGGATAGAGAGATGTATGGATGTTTGTTACTCTTGCGATGAAATTTGGTATAGTAGTAGTTTAGGCTCTGGATGGATCTGGAAAACATAGGCTACTTTTTATTCCGTGGGTATGTAAAGTGCAGTGTTCCCGTCGGACACTTTTTTTACGCGGGCGGAGCCGCGGCTAAAGCTAGTGGAAAAATAAAATCGGCGCTCTTAGAATAATAACTTTAATTGAACATAATATTTATTAAACTCTACATTAAGGTCTAATTTTGCTGCGAATCCACGTCAAGTAGTGGAAGACTTTGGTGTAAACTCCCGGAACGTCTTCGATACCGCACGGCGTTGGCCCGAAACTGACCACGCCGACTATCCCGTACAGTCTGCCGTTGTCGAACATGAGCGGACCGCCCGAGTCACCCTTACACGAGTCCTTGCCTTTTTCACCACCAGCGCACAATTGACCATCCCACAGGGGGACTCTCCGACTCGAAGTGTTATAAGATGGTTGACAGGTCTGAAAATTAAAATGGTTGATAATTATTATCCAGCCCATAAATATCTTTCTCATGGGGTAAAATATGAATGAAACTATTATCTGTAGAACGAAAGCAAACGTTTTAACCATATAATACGAGGGCTGCACTAAAAGTATCGGGAATGGAATATTTCCACTGTTCCTGTCATATTAAAATCTTTTTAATTTAAGTTTTTAAAAATCGAATACCGTTTATTTATTTAAAAAAAGATTCTCGGTCTTGTCACAAGGTCTTGTCAAACTTGTTTAGTCGTTGAGAAAATGGAATTGACTCGAGAAAATTCTAGAGCGATGATTTATCCACTTTCGAAGTGGTTTAACACAAAAACAGTGTGTTGACCGGATGATTTCTGCATTTGGTGATGAAGCCCCATCCAAAACCACAATTGGTTGATGATTGAGGAAGATCGACATGTGACATACCGCGAAATTCAGGCAACTTTAGACATTGGCATGAGTCAAATACAAATAATCTTGCATGAACAATTAGGTGTAAAAAAGTTGTTTTCCCGATGGATACCGCATTTGCTCTGTGAAGAGCAAAAAGCGGCTCGCGTTACTTGGTGCGTCAGAACTCTCGAAAGATTCCACGCAGGATACTCAAATGCTGTATACAACATCGTATCAGGTGACGAATGGATATACGCGTACGAACCCGAAACAAAAAACCAGTCACGAGTTTGGGTGTTCGAAAATGAGTTAAAGCCAACAAAAATTGTTCGTTCACGTGAGTGTTGCAAAAAAAATGGTGGCTACGTTTGTCTCCAAAACCGGCCATGTTGCGACTATTCCTCTTGAGGGACAAAGAACGGTTAATGCAGAATGGTATGCCAACATTTGTTTGCCACAGGTCGTTTCTGAACTCCGTAAAGAGTCCGAGACCGCCGCATCATCCTCCATCACGACAATGCGAGTTCTCACACCGCGCACAGAACAAAAGAGTTTTTAGAGCAAGAAATCATAGAATTATTAGACCATCCGCCGTACAGCCCCGACCTAAGCCCTAATGATTTCTATACTTTCCCTAAAATAAAGAATAAATTGCGTGGTCAGAGATTTTCATCACCTGAAGAAGCTGTGGACGCCTACAAAACGGCCATTTTGGAGACCCCAACTTCCGAATGGAATGGTTGCTTCAATGATCGGTTCCATCGTATGGAAAAATGTGTCAAATTTCGCGGAGAATACTTCGAAAAGCAATAAATACATTTTTAAATAGTAATGTTGTGTCACTTCCTTGATTCCCGAAATTTTCAGTGCCGCCCTCGATTTACATTAAAAACAACATTGAAAGAGTTATATTAACAGGTCTCAATATTTGAACAGATTACGGTATAATTCAAGTGGGTTATAAAAGTGAAAGATATATAGAGGCGCTTTTTGGCATAAACGAGACATTGGTTGGCTTAATCAAGGAGTTTCGTCTTATGAAATTTTGGCGGGATGCTGTTCCGGGTCAAATCTAGTTTAGGTTTTCTATTTGTAGATATAGGCAATACATAATCATACGTTACCGGAACAGTCACCAGTGGTAGATCGACTTGGAGCTTAATGGCGCTGCTACTCGTGAAGTCGTTTACGGCACCCCATCCTGCCGTGTACAATGTCTGCTTATCGGAGCCTAGGGTTATATCCGAACTTGGTAGACATATAGGACGAATGAAATCTATAAAATATAAGTTTTGACATCATATTATTATGCTTTTATTTATACTAGTAGTCGCCCTGTAGCCGTCGAGTTGTGGCTGTGCGTGTCGAAATTTGCAGACAATAATCCATATAATTTTTAAGTTTGAAATTTATACGGGTTGTTTTGCCAGATGACAAACATTCACGTGTAACAAAATTGCGTCTATCAAACGCACGGTAGTGTGTGTTAATAATCTGAGGTAGTGTGTGTTGTTGTTATTTTCATTAATTTAATGTATTTCTAAGCTAATTTAAAAAAAGATAAGCTTTCTGCACATCTGGAGGACCACATAAACTTCAATATATCGGCAAAATTTCATACCCCTCCCGTAGCATAATTCTCGTACAACTGTACTGAAATTTTTGCTTCACGTACTTAGTCGGGTCATAAGTTTTGTAAAAACATTTTTATTTAATAATTTCGAATACTGTCCAGTTATACTTCCACTAACTTTAATAACCTAAACAAGAGCATGTTAGGACATGTCTAAGGAGGGTTCCGTAACTATCAAAACCCAATAGGTTTTTCTTTTAATTACCTACTTCAAAAGTTACTGTCCGATTTCGCATAAAATAATTTTCCTAAAGAGTTTTTAGCATAATCTATCAGCATGGAAGCTTACAAGTTTTTATCATTTATAGTTTGGAGGCCAATTACTCGAAAATGGTTGACTTTGTAAAAAAGTCATGCCTCACCTTGCCTTTATTTTAAAAGACCTATTCAACGATACCCCATACAATGGGGTACAATAAAAAAAATATTTTACATGCCCACTTCACATGTATGGAGAGCCACCCCTAAAATATAAAATTGTTATTTTTTGATGCCAAAACCGAGACCTATACACAGTCTTTGACTATACCAAAATTTCATCCATTTATATTCATAATTACAGAAGCTAGAAGCGGGGACAGACAGACAGACAGATGGACGGACAGAGTGAAACTATAAGGGTTCCTTGAGTATTACGGAACCCTAAAAATGGAACGTTTGCGCTCGTTTAAATTAAAAAGATTCATTTTCATTTATTTACAAACATGGAGTGGTCGAAAAAAGTAGATAGAGTCGCGGCTATCGAGTTGCATAGCTACCAACAGAGATTTTCAATGTTTTACAGAATTAGAAAGTAACATTACGGTTTGTTTATCGCACTATCAAACAGTACACTGAAGATCGTAAAAGGAACGGCCGAACTCGCACAGTTAGGACCAGCGGCCATCAAAGTAGTGAAGGCGTGAATCCAACGAAATTCTGTTTGGAAACAAAAAATCTTAGCACTGCAGGTGGGGCTTAGCAGAACCACGATCAAAAATGAGTTAAATAAAGACCTGGGAGTAGCAAGCTTATCTTAAAGAGGCCGGGTTTTTATTAACTTGCTTCTTAAAACAAATAGGCTTGTAAGATATTATACTTTGTTACGGCGGTATGCGGGAGAGAATTACCGCGAAATTTCGTTTTCGGGTGATTTTTTTTAACATTAAAGAAAGTTGAAACAAACAAAATGAAAAGGTGTATGTATGCCCACAGCCGTGAAAAAGCAAGAGCGCGTATTCCTAGGGTTCAATGAGAACATTATCTTGCGTCACTCATCGTTTGGCTCGGAGTCTCATATTCAGGCTAAACTGAGGCGTTTTTCTGTGAAAGGTGTAAAAACCAGTGCCGAGGTGTAAAAATACTGTCCTAACAAACATACCGGAACATCTCAAACCATGTTCAAAGACAGACAGATAGAAGATTGGATATTCCAACAGGACTGCACCAGCTCATAGCGTACGCAAAACTGGTTAACCGATTAAGTGGCATGCATTCTAATTAGCGGCATTTCGAATAATCTAATACTTTAAACGAGACAATCTTGTGTATATATAATCGTCATCTCGGCAACGGCTGCAATTATTTATAAGAAATTTAGTATGCAGCTAGTTTTGGGGGAGAAAAATCGGTCTAGCTAGGTTTTATTCCTGGGAAACAGCTTTTTAAGTTATATATTCGCATTATATATCGCAACAATATATCAATAATTTTGACTCTATAATGTCATTCCGATTGGCAGTTTAGTTAATTTTTGCGTTGCTCGGAAATTCGGAATTTGGTGAGTTCAAACCCCGGTAAAATATTTTTATAATTCTTTTTGATTTTTTTAAAATCACCCAGAGCTCCGAACAAAGCTCTGTTACCCAGGTACTGTAAAAAAAAGAATGTTCTACGTTTAATTACTGTTCATTTCATATATAATTTGTAATTTACTATCAAAACGTGTATCGTCTGACGACCTCTGTGGCTCAATGGTTCAGCGCGTTGCTGCTCAAGCCGGGGGTCGCGGGTTTGAATCCCGCCGAAGGAACAAAAAGTTTTTCTGTGTTCCTGGGTCATGGATGTGTTATTAATATATGTATACTATAATAAAAATCTTAAATATATGTATAGTATAAAAGTATTAAATATAGTTCCCGTTTTCCTGTAACACAAGTTCTTCGGATACTTAGCACGGGGCCAGATGGACGTGGTGTGAAGCGTCTATAGATATTTATTTATTACTTGACTTATGACCTGACTAAGTATTTACATAAATGTTTAAAGTATACAAGTCTACTTAAATGTACGTAAACAGCTTTGTAGGAGTTGAGACCTCCAATATTTTTAGATCTTGTTATACAATATGAATCGCAAAAAATCCTTAAAAGCTACCTACTCTACGAGCCTATAAGAGAAAATTGAAGGCTCAATTCATTGTAATAGGAACCTTTCCACTTCAAAATAAAACGTACCTGTATAAGAAACTATCTGTTTCAGTCTTATCAAGGCAATGTCGTGTCTTCTTAGCGCAGATTTAGGGTCATATGACTCGTGAGGTATGGTCTCTTCGATAGGAATCACCTGCGCACCCTCCGTGCAGTCTTCGCCTCCTCCTTCCACCGCAACACAGTCGGATCCTGAATTTGTTATATCATATTCGCCAACACGAACATTTACTCTGAAAATGAATACAAGTAGTACGTCAATTTAATGTTCTGTACAAGAAATCTATACAAATAAATAACATTGTATTGGTTTGTTAATTTCAAATTGACAGTTTTGCACTAAATGCATAATAAATACTAAGGCGGGTCAATAAGTCCGTGACTTTTTGAATTTCTAACCTCCTTACTGAAAAAGCAACACTACTCCTGTCAACAGGCATCTGTCAGTTGACTCCTATCAAAATTTGAACTTGCTGCGTCAGTTAGTTTGTGTTTTACAGCTATCTTTATCAGACTATCCAGTAACTTAAGGAAACAATGGAAAAAAGTGAATTTCGTGTGCTTATTAAGCATTATTTTTTGCGAAAAAAAACCATTACCGAGACCAAGGCTAAGCTTGATAAATACTATGGGGACTCTGCACCATCGATTTCAATGGTAAAAAAGTGGTTTACTGAATTTCGTTGTGGCCTTACAAGCACTGAAGATGCCGAACGTCCTGGACGCCCAGTTGAGGTCTCTACACCCGAAACAATCGAAAAAATTCACGATATGGTGTTGGCCGACCGAAGATTGAAAGTGCAAGAGATTGTGGAAGCCATAGGCATCTCGCATGGCTCAGTGGTTTCAATTTTGAATGATCACTTGGGCATGAGAAAGCTTTCCGCAAGATGGGTGCCGCGTTTGCTCACAGTCGACCACAAACGCAATCGTGTAACAACTTCACAGGAAGGTTTGGCGTTGTTTAATCACAATATGGAGGAGTTTTTTAACCGTGGACGAAACATGGATCCATCACAATACACCAGAGACCAAACAACAGTCAAAACAGTGTGTTTCTAAGGGTGAATCGGCGCCAAAGAAGCCAAGGTGGGTTTGTCAGCCAATAAAGTTAAGGCGACTGTTTTTTGGGATGCACGTGGGATAATCCACATTGACTATCTTCAAAAGGGAAGAACAATTAATGGGGAATATTATGCCAACTTATTGGACCGCTTCAATGAGGATTTGAAAAAAAACCGACCTCATTTGGCCAAGAAAAAAGTTCTTTTTCACTAAGACAATGCAAGGGTGCACACATGTGCAGTTGCCATGGCAAAAATCCATGAATTGGGCTATGAATTGCTCCCACATCTACCCTATTCTCAAGATTTGGCTTCGAGTGACTACTTCTTGTTCCCAAACCTGAAAAAATGGCTCGGTGGAAAAAGATTTGACTCCAATGATGAAGTCATCTCGCAAACAAAGGCCTATTTTGAGGACCTCGACAAATCATATTTTTTGGAAGGGATAAAAAAATTGGAGAAGCGTTGGACAAAGTGTATAGAGCTCAAGGGGGACTACGTTGAAAAATAAAATGATTTATTTATCAAAAAATCTGTGTTTTATTCCAAAAGTCACGGACTTATTGACCCGCCCTCGTACCTACTGCACCTAGACCAAATAATAAGTTTTTTATTTTTTTAATTTTATCTGTTTGTCCGCCCGTTTGTCTGTTTGTTCCGGCTAATCTCTAAAACGGCCGGACCGATTTTGACCGGACTTTCACTGGCAGATAGCTGATTTTATGATGGAAAAAAAATGGTTTCGTTTCCATTAACAGCTCCATGCAAACGATGTTGCGGGCATCAGCTGCTAGTAAAAAATATATTATCTTATATTTTGTGTATGCTCAGTATGATAAAATAAAAATCGTCACAATAGGTACACACACACAGATTGTGGAAAATTGATTTATTATTTGATTTTGAATTTGTATTTGGTACCTACTATGAAATTCAAGAATTTTAAGGGCTCTAGATTTTGCTATCTGAACAAAGGCATTTACCCAGCATTTATGTGACTAAAGTAGTCTTTAGTAAACATCTGACAACTTTTATATATTGTGAAGTAAAGCAACAGCGTCTAAGACTCTAAGGCTGGAACTATGATATGGTCCGGATCCGGCGGGCCGAGGAAAATTCAGTGCACTGAAAAAACGAACTGCCCTTATACAATAGAGCTGAAAATTGAACACAAGTGTCGAGTCATATGTCAATGTCATATATGACAGCTCGACCCTTGATTTTCAGCTCTATTGTATTAGCGCAGAGTTCTATTTTCAGTGCTCTGAATTTTCCCCGGCCTTACGGATTCCGGACAATATAGTCCCGGACTAAGTATTACAGAGTTAATACGTACGGTGCTCCTATGCCAAGAACTGGACCGGTAACACAATGTGCCGCAGTAAGGACGTAATTTCCACTAATAAGTGTGCCTCCACACAGAAGTTTGATTTTGCCATCTTTCCCCCTGTACTCTATTATGACTAGCCATGGATACTGATCTATTGCCGCTGCTGTTCCACCTGAAAAAGAATTCCACCAGTTCAACGCGATGTAAAAATATGTTATACTTAGTGAAATTAATCTTAGTCGAAGAAATAAGAACACAATATGTAAGATATTTTGTTTCATCCTCAAGCAGCAATAAAATGTTGTCAAATAATCTCGTGATATAAAAATTAATTAAACGTTTTAAACATATTATAATAAAATAAAGGTTATTTCATTATAATCTGCATTTGGTAATTTTTATCATCATCATTATTGTTATATTGATGACCGGCAATGTTCTCTTAAATTTATTGTCCGTTTGGAGTCGCTCGATGTCGTTTACCTCTGGTTTAAAATCTATCTAATGATACCCTACAGTGCCCCACACTATGGGGTAGACGCGAAAAAAAATAATCATCCCCACTAAGTGTAGACTTAGTGGGGATGTTTTTTTTTTTCGCCAAAAAAATATTTTTGGCGATTTTATTTTAGCGCTTTGTCGACGCGGTAAATACACATATTCATGGAGAGTTTCATCTTTTTTAGCACTAACCGTTTGGATGGTAAGCCGAAGACGGACGGATGGACGGACGGACATGACGAAACCATAAGGGTTCTGAGACGTAAACTACGGAACCCTAAAAACCTCAATGATTTTTGCTAAGTCGATAAAATTATATATTTGCGAGATATATAACTTTACAGCGCTTTATTTTTGTTAAAATAGCTCTAAAAGCTAAACGGCTGTCTCGTGATGAACTTCGAAGGAAAACTATAACTTTGTTAGTTCAGGAGTTATAGAGACTTAACTTGTAAAATGCGCTTACTTGGAAAACTTCGTATAAAAATAACGAAATAGATAATAAATAAACATGTAAAATATGGGTATAATGGTACGGAAGTCGGAACCGAACGTGCGTGAATCCGACTCGCACTTGGCCGATTTTTATTGCGTATAATATGTAGGCACTCAACTTTCGAATAGAAATTTGACCCCTTTATCTTTGACAGTCTGATCTGATATTTTTCGTTGTTTTATTGCCACTATAATTTGGTATATTCATATGATTGTGAATTCAAAATGGCCGCCGTCATAAATTGGCGGTCTTCATGTTTATTACATTTTATTACTCATTAATGTTTATAATAAAGCTAACGATACAGTATATTATAGAGATTTGACTAGTGATTGAATTATGTCTACAGTCCAGTGCCCTCACAGAAATCAGCCTATACTTTTACTGTGGTAATCTCCTATATGCCAGAAAGCTTTTATCCGTTGTGTCTAGACGGCACATGGAGATACAAAATTAATAATGCATATCTGTCTTTAGGCTTACCGAAAATTTTGTTCCCAGCTGAGCTATCCTTTCCACAGCATTCCGTGCTTGGATTAGGCGGTGACCAAGAAGGTTGACATCTATCACCATTTATTGGAGTTGTATCAGTCGAAACCGTCACCTCAGGTCCACAGCACACACTATACGTACTTGGGCCGTTGCACCTATAAATAAATAAAAAGTATTTTAGTGAATATTGAATATCTTCGTTTTTTGAGGATATATATTTTTTTTATCTTTTAAATATGTTTCGTTTCTAACTTTTAATAATTTAGGGCTAAAAAATATCACCGTGAGGCGTGAAATGACAACCGCTACGGGTCATGGTGTAGCATCATTGCCATTCATAATTTCATTTACGCCATAATGGGATCGTGTGCTCTTCGCCAAGGTGTGTTTTGAAGACTTCCTTTTTACCCCCTTACTAAAGAAAATATTTCCACAACGGATAATCCATTCAATCTTGTTGTCGTACGGCCGAATACTGAAACGCTAATCAAAATTAAGAGCCCTCCTATTCACAGGCTGTCGCTGTCTCTGCCAGCCGAAATGACAAGGACAGCATTCTGTCAACTTCTCCAACGTATCAATGTTTTGTGGCGGAACAATAAGCGCCACAATCCTGAATCGCGCTATCGAAGTTTTTAAGGATCGGCACTATATATACGATATCAGAAATTCATACAAGTGGGCTTCGGCCTGACCGAGCATAGGACCTCGCTCGGTCGGAGATCTCCCTTTGGGGCATCCACTTATTCCCACAGTTTCATTCATAAGGAGGTTAAAAAAGTAGCAATAAAAGATAGTCTAGCCTGTAGTATGTATCAAAGTAAAATAGAAAACATTGTTTCTTACTTTGAATTCTGTATAAATGTAAACACGTCTTTTGGAACTGGTGGAGTTAGTAAACGCGTGATAGCAGGACAGGAGTACAAATCTATACAGTTCCCCTGTCTTCCGTCTGGTGTAATGCACGCGTTACTCTGAGCTTTCGGACAGCATACCTGAAAAAGAGATTATTGAAAATGTTTATTATTGAAAGTCCACTAATGATTATGATACACCAACCTGATAGAAATCGCAATATGGAGTTCACACGTCACCAAATTTTTATTAATTTGTGTAATATTCCAAGAAATGCATTCATACTAATTTGTGTCCTTTCTTGAACCTTAAAACTTTCCAATCTAACGGAGCATTTACCGTTTTGACCCAAAAATAAACACATTTAAGGTAAAGCATCTGTAAAATTTTTGTCATGATTACCAAAGGATTGTTGTTTTCGAATCCACATTGTGATTTTCTTATAAACGCTACATCCTCAGCAGTTCTCGATGGATTTAACAGAAGTTTGAGTAGCGAATCACATTTTCTTATGGATATGCATTCACCGTTTGTGTTGGAAGGTGTTAGACATGAAGATTCTAAAAAGAAACATTTTTTTATGCAAAATATGAATTGTAATTGTAAAAAAAACTGACTGTCCCAGGCACTACAGTATTTTAAGAGTGGTTACTTCGCTCGGAGAATACTGTATAAATCATCCAATAATGGATGGCCGAACGAACGAAAAGGCCTAAGTTTTTTTAATTAATATTTCAGACGCACAATGATATTATATGATAATCGGTAATAAATTGTATTACGTACTTCTGAAATGTTTACTGGCTGTAAATTAACATAAGAAATTGAAATATATAGTAGTTACATTACGTCTCTTGTTAATTCACCGCTTTGGGGTCTACGTCATCCATAATATAGAAGAGCAAATAAGATAGAAGAGCTGCTTTTAGTTCAAAAGTAAGATTTAAAACAGGAATAAATAAATAATAATAAATAAATATCTATGGACGCTTCACATCACGTCAATCTGGCCCCGTGCTAAGTATCCGAAGAACTTGTGTTACAGGTACCAGAAAATGGGAAGTATATTTAATACTTGTATACTATAACATGTATTTAAGATTTTTATTATATTAGGTATACACATATTTAATACACATCCATGACCCAGGAACACAGAAAAACTTTTTGTTCCTTCGGCGGAATTCGAACCCGCGACCTCTGGCTTGAGCACCAACGCGCTTAACCACTGAGCCACAGAGGTCGTCAACTATATAAGGAATATTTAATAGGTTTACTGTTTAAATTTTAAATAAGTTTCATTAAAAGTAATCCATTAAAAATCCAAAGGAAATCTCACACATGGCCAATTATGTATGTGAATTGGACGATAATATGAAAAAAAATGATCAATGAAGATAAAATAATATAGAATTTATAGATAAAACCTACATAATAAATTTAAGAGGAGCAACATACTTTATGAAACTTCAATAATATTAACATATTTTTATGGACTTTCCATAATTAATTATAGAATACTAATAATAGCTCCCACAACGATTTCGGTGACGGTGGCCAGTTCCATTGAAACTACGCCAGTTAAGCAGGAGGGAATTTTATAGTGCTCAAGTGTGTGCACAGTACACAAGAGCACTCTCTCTTCATTTACTCTCATAACCTAGTGGGACGGATAACCGACACGACTGGCGAGAGATCTCATATCCAGATTCATCATATTCTTTTTTAATAAGATATATTATTTGAATATCAATATAAATGTCTTAATTCGATTATGATGCCCGTTTTCCTCATTGATTTAGGCTTGTTTTACTAGAGCTTGCTAAAACACAATATTCGACGTTCATGAAATGCTTGGGAAGCTGCGTTTTCGTTGTTGATTACATAGGTACTCGAAATTGAGGTCAAATTGGCTGAAAATGTTGTTGGTATTTTGTTCTGTTTTATCTACACTGTGTGACATTTGGGGAAACACAAAGAACAATAACTCTTATCAAAACTTGGATTGTGTTTATTTTTATACACAAAACAGACAATGATACTCGGCGAAAAAAAGAATGAACATTGGCTTTTTTGAAAAATTGATATCATGCGTGCAAATGGAAAGGAACTAAATGTTAAACTTACGTCCTTGTGCACTGTGCAATAATAAAAAACTTATAACAACTTGTACCGAACTGATTGCTACGGTCATGATTTTATCATCACATAACTCGACGGACGTTTTTGCGGTCCGGCCGCTGTGTGCGCACTGTCAAGAGCCGACTCTGTAACCGGTATTTGTTGTGACGAGTAACCGGAATATTATTATCTGTAAGCGCACAGATGTTCCAACTATTAGTATTAGTAAAATCTTATTGCCATTACATGGCCGAAGCAAAATCTGCTAGTAATTAGGAACTACGCGGTAGGTTCGTTACACGTCGGGGTAAGTTTATTTTATACAATTGACATATTTTAGCAGATAATATGTACAGTATCTACGTGACGTGACATAATAAGGCGTGAGACAATTTAATATGTCACGCAATGTTTCTGATATTGAGAGCTTTGATTTTTGCAGGTTTTCCAAAGACATTTGACGCTTTACGAGTGAAGATACCTAAAAGGTAAAAACGGGACCCTATTTACAAAGACTTCGCTGTCTGTCTGTCCGTTCGTCTGTCTATCACCAGGCTATATCTGCTTAATCGTGACAGCTAGACAGTTGAAATTTTTACAGATGATGTACCTATCCATGATGCCGCTATAACAATAAAAACAAAAAAAACAGACTAAATAAATATTCAAGGGCGGCTCCCATACAACAATTAACAAACGTGATTTGTTGCCTTCGAAACCCCTGCGCGAGCCCGGTTTTCCTCAGTTACACATAAATGGTGTACCTACTACGAATTGTGTACATATGATAGATCGATGGTCAAGCGTTAAAAAAATTGCGCCTTGCAAGTCGCATTAGCAAATAGTATCGCTGATATTTTAATTTGTCAGTGTTGTTGTGTGTGTTGTTGTTGTGTTGTTTGTGTTGTTAACTGTAGAACGAAACTCCACAGCATAATATACCTTTTTTTAACATCAATTCTCTTATCATTAAGAAACATCGTAAACCAACCATTAAAAATGGTTACCTAGCTAGGGTAAAAGTGGAGAATTAAAAGAAAAAAAATAGTATTGTTAATTTAATGATTTCCTTAACTGTAAATTTTAAACACCAGTATTTACATTTTATTGACTACAAACTATTTACATATCAAACCGTTAAATCTTCAACAATTTTTATATAATAATTAAGAATACATACCAAAACCGTAATTAAGGCGGACTTTCATTAGTATATTTAGTAGTATACTCGTCTGCATTATCATTTTATCACCCATCGGATAAACGTCTACGTCTACCGATTGTTGTAATATCATCAGCATATTCCATATTTATGTTAGGTATATGGAGCCGAAACGTGATCATTCACAATGTGACTCTCATCCTTAAGCTTCATGTCGCTCAAACAGATATGGAGAGGGATATGCTCGGAGTCTCCCTACGTGACATAATTAGAAATGAGGAAACCCGTAACAGAAACAAAGTTAATGACATAGCCCAGCGCATTAGCAAATTAAAGTAGCAGTGTGCTGGACATATAATAAAGCGATGGCCGCCGGGGCCGAATGGTTCTCGAGTGGAGACCACGAACGAGTGGATCTTGATCCACTGAGAAAAGCCGTGGATGCAGGCCGCGAGCGACCGGACGCACAGGAAATATATGGGGGAGGCCTATGTCTTGCAGTGGACGTCACCACTCACCGGACTGAAACGACGAATCCATATTTGTCATAAAATAAATAATAATATTCGATGAAATGCTTAATGCGGGATACCTTTTTTTTGCATAATATTTTTGGCATAATTTAATGTGGCATACCTCAACAGGCATACATTTGTTTGTCATAATAATACTTTGGCCTACTTGTTTCTTGGCATACTATATCATTAGGCATAATTATCATTTAGACTAATGTTTTTTGACCTAATTTAATGTGGCATAACTCGTTAGGCATTTTTTTTGTCGTAATAATGTTTGGCTTAATTGTTTTTTGGCATAACTCGTTAGGCATGAATAACGTTTGTGTAGTTTTGGGTTAGGTTAAAACTTTTTTATCACGTTTCAAACGTCTTTAAATAATTTTATATCATTAGGGATGCCTAAACATGTTTATGCTTTGTAAAAGTATGCATAAATATCGTTATGCGTAAATAAATGGATGCTTAACAATAAGCATGCGTAATGATTAATTATTGATTCATTATTATGCATAAAGTGGACCTATGTCAAAAAATTATGCCTAAACAGTTATGCTAAATTAATATTATGCGTAACTATTATTAGGACAAATTAAATTATGCCAAGTTAAATTATGACATATGATTTTATGCGAAAAAATAGGGAATCGCTAAATGCAGTCAAAGTATACTTTTACTATAATTTAGCCCGATATTAACATAATATCACAAGCTTCGTTTGATTCTGAACTCCCCTTAGGCCTGAGTATTACTCTTAATCCAATCCAGATAATCGTACACTTTAGTATATACACTGGGTATGTCATTAGTCGCGCATTGTCTTAGTCCAAAGCTAAACACACCGACGATTTCTTGAACATTTTCTTGGTAATATGAAAGTGGTCCTCCTAAATCCCCTCCACAAACGTCCCTTTCCCCACCACCGGCGCAAATTTGACTCGCTCCTACGGCAGGTTTGTCTCCTATCGAGTATTTTTTAATACAAGTCTGAAAATAAAATGAAGTCGCTTAGTAAAAATCTGTTTTACCGTATAACAGGATGCAGGATAGCTGCATACCTATAAATACAAATATACATAATTTGAATTTAATCCTTTATTAGAAAAAATACTTTTGTATTTTTGATAAAATACTTACTTCTCTATCTGCGAGTTCTATGTTAGCTTCTAATTTGACGTCACTATAATGTGTTTCATTTTTGTATCCCCAACCTGCTATGACCAATGTTACATTTGGTGAAGAGTGTGTTGTAATGTCTGTTTCTGGCAAACAAATGGGTCGTATGAATTCTGAAAATGAAAAATGGAATGTAACATCATTTTTCATACCTTAACACTTATTTTAACCGACTTCAAATATTTTATGTAGTAAGTGTATGTAATATTCATTTATGTTGTGTAGATACTTATGCATAAGATAATTAACATTATACAATATCTGACGAGCCAAGCGAAGCGCAAGGGCACTACCAGACCACCTTTTCGAAGCGTTTCGTGGATTTTTTGAATCCTCATAACTTGGGTTTGGATTATACCAGATACACGAAATTTTCAGGATATGTTCCCAGTACAAGACTAATTAAACATGTAAAGTCTTTATTGCATAGGTCTTATACTTAAGATTTTATTGATATCTAAAAACCCCTGATTTAGTAATACCCTATAATTTTGTTGATGTAGTTAGGCTTATAGAGTTAAGTAGCGTACAGTTAGACGTATGGTAGAGTCAGAAGCTTGCTTTCACATGAGATTTGATAGCTTTTTGACAGTGCTAGTCATATGGTATCGTCTTGGCATCACTTTACATGAAAATGTTTTTGATGAGATACAGGTTCATAGGTTAAGTTGATGTAGATCCTTCAAGGGATTGTAGTTCCCATTATTTCTTATATTTTCTTCAATGAAACCCATTTTCTAAAACTAATATTTTACGAGATGTTGGACTTTTAAGTTTTTCTTTAATTTAAGAATTTTTTTATCGAAGAATTATTACTTTTTTAAAATATCTGAGAGAATGTAATATTATGTTTTTTACCATTCATTTAGATAATATCCTTGATTGTTATGTATCGTTGGATAGCTGTTTCAACGTGGACGTTTTATACATATCTTTAGAGAAGCTGCCATATATGATTTTTAGGTATGCCTCAAAGAAAAAAACTACTAAAAATAATATTGATTTTTTATTTTTCAATCTTCTACTGCGACTTAGTTTTCATAGTTAACGGCATTATGATTAATAACACAATCGTAATAAAACAGTTCATTTGATATTGAAAAACTATAAAAACAAATAAATTAAAATCACAAATAAAAAAATATATATGGAGAAGAAATAAAAAATCGTACCTATATATTTTTTATATTTTTTAAATTATTTTTTAACATCGACTTAACTTATAGCCCTGTATATTTAATGCATTTAAATAAATTGTGTATGAGATAAATAATTTCTTACCGGTATAGGGCGCAGGTTCCATTAGACGAATTAAGGCTATGTCATTAACCTTTATAAGGGCCTTGGAGTTGTCATATTCCGGGTGAACGATAATTGATTCAATTTTGATAGATAAATCTCCCTTCGTGCAATCCCTGCCTCCGCCGTCAGTATCAACGCAGTCGGGTCCTTCGTTAGTGATGTTGTAGTCCCCAAAACGGACTGATCCTCTGTTGAATATTACGATGTGTAAGAGTAATGTCAAAAGGATAATATGAATTACTACCTAACCCTACAACCTACAGGTAATGTGTAAAAGAGTAATCGACCACTGAGGGTTCAATATTATTAGATACAGTATCAATATCGCTATCAACAATGGGATGGAATTAGACGCGTGAATATTGAGGGTTTTATGTAATTTTAAAGCTAAGTCATAGAATAATAAAAAAAAAACAATAAAATTTTTGTTTATTGTAATTAAAACCTTTTGGGTGGGCCACCCTTATCACTAAGCGGTATAAAAATAGCTTACAAGTTACAACCTATTCTCATATCTATCGAATACACCTGAAAAATTTCATAAAAATCAGTTTCAGAGGTGTTCTGTTACAAACATTGTGACACGAGAATTTTATAAGATACCTGCAATTATTCAACGGCAATAGATGAAACATTTTAAAAACATGAATTTGGATAGGTATGCCAACAAATGGTCGTCAATCAGATGCTTTATTTTTGTTTATTTATAGCTTTTTGGCACTAAACTATTTGAATTGAGAGTATACTCTCAAATATATAAATCTATAAAATGCAAAAAAAAAAAGAAATATTTCTTATTTTACAAATAACTAGCTGGTGCCCGCAACTTTGTTTGCGTAGAACTAACGGTGACGGAACCCTAAGATAAAAGTAGCCTAATTTACTCCTTATGACATCAGCTATCTGCCGTCTGTCTGCATACGCGTATGGGCCCCCACAGACGAGAGGCCGATCGTTTCACTGATATCTGACTAGAACTGACCTCAGTTCGGCCTGAACGGTTTCGAGCATATACACGAAAAAATCGCAACTGACGTCAGTTCGGCCCTTAGATTAATAACGCCTAGATTGATAGTCTTCAAACAAACGCATCGTACAAATGAAGCAAGTAACAGATAGATGTAGGCGTAAGCATTACATACATACGTTCGCCGACACGCAACACAAACAAAACTTTAATGTCGTGGAGTGTGTACAGTTTTAAGGGACAATTTCCCCGAAAGTTGGAAAATATTGCTCTTAAAATTGGAATTATTGTATTTGTTTTTCTTAATATCGTGAGATGTAAAAATATAAGTTACATTTCATTTTAAGCCATCTAAACACGATTTGTGAACATTATGTATATTAATCTGGTATTAAGGAATATATTAAAGATTATCTTAATACTGGCAATAGTTAAAAAAAATCAGAAAATATTTAAAAACTTTGCCTCAGTTGCAACTATTAATTAGCCATGAAAATGTTGAAATAATTTCTTATTACTAGTTACACTTTCACAATTCACAATAGGACAGCAAGATGGCGACATAATATGATATTATTTTAAAATGTTTTAAATATTTGACTTAATACAAGCCAACTTGTATATGAAATGTTATGTCCGAAGCTTTTTTGTTTTCCGATGCATATCCGTGACACCCAATAACGACACAAACCGTCATAATGTATGCACTAGCGCTTGACCTTGACAACTCGGGTCGTTCGAACAAACTGATCCGATATGACCCAGTATGATTTGCTTTACTTTTCATGCGCGTACCCGGTTTCTAGGCGTTTTAATCTATGGATCGGCCTGAACGGATCCGAGCACATACACGGAAAATCGCATCTGGTTTGCCGCAACTTCGGTCCGCTCTCCTAGCTTCTGTAATAACTTTATGACAATAACTTTTGAAGTACTTCAAAGAAAACCTATTGCGCGTTTAGAGTTACGGAACCCTCTTTAGACATGTCGTGACATGCGGTTAGTTTAGGCTATTATTTTATTTATTGTATTTTGCTGCAACTGTAGTCACGCTATCGACGAAACCGAATTATTGTGCCCATACATTTTTCCAGTAATATGTTATAGAAATCATTTCTCTTTGTTTTATAGTCTTTAGCTTTAATCAACCATAGTGGCTCTAAAGTTTTAAATATTTGAATTAACTCTAATAAATATTCTTTAGACCACGTTGCCATTTTTAGGTTTCCGTACCTAAAGGGTAAAAACAGGCTATATCTTAACCATCTTGTACCGTGATAGCTCGACAGTTGAAATTTTCACAAATGATGTAGGTATTTCTATTGCCTTTATAACAACAAATACTAAAAACAATAAAATAAAAATTTGAGGCTCCCATACAACAAACGTGTTTTTTTGCGTTTGTACGGAACCCCTCTTGCGGACTCGCACTTGGCTGATTTTATTTTACACTCGAAATTACCGTTCAGTCCATCCGTTCAGGTCAGAATTAATGTTGCCAACTTAGTTTAATTTCTATATACCGTAACATCGGGGTACATTGCCCCAAAATTATGATGTTTCTTACTTCTCGTTTGAGTACTTCCATTCAAATGGCATTAAGACTTTAATAGTCATATGTGTTTAGTTGTGGATATAAGCAACCCATGCAGATACGGAAAAATAACAAAAACAACCCCTAAGTATTTCTTTATTTTTGCGAAATTTGGGCCAAAGTTGCACTTTGAAGCGCGTTTCTTTGGCTCTGGGTGTTTTTATTTAGTAAAACGTAACTGTTTGCAATGAAAGCACAAAGAAACCGGTTTAGTTTGTTTTTATTGCACAAAAAACTTCAAAACAATCAACACAAAGAAATAAATCCGTCAAACATAGTTTTTTATTAATACTTTACTGAAAGACACAGTTTTTTTTCTTTTAACTTATTTATATTCTGATTAGAAGTAGTACTTTTTAACTTAATTATTTTGAGTTGGGGTAATGACTTCGTATTTGCGTCAGATTTTGCATGAATGTGTCGGAGATCATAGTCAAATCTATAATTCTGTCTTGGTTTGGTAGTCGGCTCAAAGGTTCTATTACGTTTTGAGGATATATTACCGTTTTTCTAAAAACCGTTTGATAGGTTTATTTGGGTGTCGTTAATATTATCCAATGCCGCTTTTAGTATTTAAGTGTTAAGGTCTGTTTAATTGTTTATTCTTTAGTTTATTTTTTATAGTGCTGCGAGGAGTATTCTAATATTTTATCGAAGCTTCCCGTTGAGTCAACGTTTTAGACCTCACATCACTTAAACATTGCTGTTCGTTTGTGTAATCAATGTAACGACTACTTCCCCCCGGTTTCCTGGTTATAAATTGTAGGCATCTTGGACCGTCTGAAAGATAAAAAAGTATATTTAGCTGATAAAAAGAATTTGGAAACCGTAAAAATATCGTTGGGTTACTTTGGCCCATGGGTCAAAGTAACCCGAAAACGTTAGTCAAAGAGTACTGTGATTTTAATAATCATATATTTCTCACATCAATGTCTTAAACTCTTTGATTTATATCACATTCAGATCCCAGATACATACCTGTTACAATTGACAACAATCAAACACTTTTAACTTACCTGCTTTATTTGTTTCGTGAAAAAGTTTGCACATTATAAATTCGCGTAGGTAACTTGTAGCAACTTGCCGCCGACAAGATGGATTGACCAATCAGCTTTGTTAACGTTCAACTATTTTATCCACCCGCCCCATAACCCAATCTTTCGATGAGTAGTGCGAACTACATCGCTAGCCCCTGACGTGCGGCGTGGCGGGAACCTAAACTTTTATTTCCGTTTTGGGCCAAAGTTGACCCCTATGTCTTAGGTACCACGATGTTACGGTACGTAATATTTCCTACTATATTTTTTTTATTTAACAGTAAAATTATCATATATTTTTAATATATTAAAACTGAAAATGTAGTAGTTTATAGTGTTTTTTAACAACTAAAACTATTTTTAACAACTAAAAGAGAAGGTTGTGTCGTATCAAGAGGTCAAAAGTAAAGAACAGGACCGAGAAATATGGCGATTACTCCACCAACTCCTAACCTGGCTCTTAAAATTCGAAATTCGTGTATTTATACAGCCGAACGTATAACTTCCTCCTTTTTGTAAGTCGGTTAATAACTTACGCTCCCAATGTTATGTTGCTGCTTGACACCAAACAGTGAGCTGCGGTCAATACGTATCGGTCATTGATGAGTGATCCTGCGCACAGATACGGTCTACCACTTTCAGTATATTCGATAATAGCCATCCAAGGATATGCGTCGATTTCTGTCAGTGGTGGTGTACCTGAAAGACATAGTAGCTTTAGTAAGTTTTAAATTTTTTATTTGTGGTTAGCGCGCTGGAGCGTAAGCCGGAGGTCATGGGTTCGAATCCCATGTATATACAATATAAAACTAAAATATATGTATTATGTGTTTAGTATTTAGGTTATAGGTATTAAATATACTTCCCGTTGTCTGGTCCCCGTAGACCGTATCACAAGTTTTTCGTACTATACGCAACACAAGACTAGACTATTATTTTGATAATGAATTATTTAAAACAACATCTATTTACTTACTAATTTTAAAGGTATGTCTTCTTTAGCGACTCTTGTTGTTTGTAGGTGGGTTTTATATCTCATGGGGGTTTTGACACTAATGTGATTCTTGTTATATTGCAATTCAAATATGCCACTCATACCCGGCTTTATCGAAAAATAACGTTAGCATACCGATATTACATAAAAAACCTAACCAAGATCATGTCAGGACATGTCTTGGGAGGGTTTCATAACTAATAACTATTAATGCGCAATCGTTTTTTTCCAATTTCGCTCCAAATAATTTTATAGTAATGATAATGATCACGAATATATACACCAATATTATATATCGTGGTCATCTATAGAACTGTTTTGCTGATTTTAGCAATCTGAATAAAGATGCTCAAAATTCACTCTCTGCCAAACAGCCAATCCGTACTCTAGTTTCTTTTCGCAAAATCCCGACTGTACTACGAATAAGCTTAGTATAGTCGGGATTTTGCGATGATCCTGAAAAGATCGAAGCAGTATTTCACCCGGTCCAGTGCTTACAGCTCTATAAGGCTTAGGTTCGGCCTCACATGGAATTCTGTTCTCATCTCTGGACAGGGGCGCCAAAGTGCCAGCTACTCCCTCTGGTACGATGCGTATCAGACGACTCGAATTAACGAACGCCAAAGTATCTTGAATTGACTCGAGTCCAACTTACGAAGATACCTCGTAAAAACGTCCTGTTTTCCTGCTAACCTAGTAGTTATGGCCAGGAGAGCCAATAGTTAAGAAGTAGACAACCCAGGCTTATTATATTCTGTAGGCTTCTAACATTCGATTGCTATTTAAAAAAAAAGAAGTTTTCTATGGAGCCCGTCCCCACCACTGTAGCAACAAGACAGAAGTACTCGTATGTCATGATATTGTATGACGAAAAATTTCTAAACTGTGCAAAAAATTGAGTAAAGTGCTTATTTTTAGCATTTATTGTTCTTCCATACGTTTCTTTAAAATATGAGCCTGATTATCAAAATACAAGACTTTCCTGAAGTTTGATGTATACAGTATACCATTACTTCCAAATTATTCCTTACTAGCAACACTATCAAATGGTGCAATAATACAGTATCTCTTTTTTAACTTTCTTTTAACCCTCATTAACTTTTTTTCCATGGTTTAGAGATTTTTCGTCATACAATAAAATCTGTTATTTTATTGTATGACGAAAAATCTCTTTCAACTTTTCTTTTTTTCAAGCCCTTTCATTTGATATTTAAAGTATGTCTAGTAGAGCTACAAGGGTAAGGATGGTTTACCCCTTCTTTAACCGATAAACAGATAGCCTGTACAAAAAAGTCGGCTTTTAACCTCTAATTAATTATATTATAGATTGGCCAATATTTTTTTGTACATCCGACTTGCATTATATTTTCTAATATACTAAATTTAATAAAAACAATTTTTAAAAACAATAGTTTCATCTACTAAACAGATGGGTGAAGGTCGATTACACATATTTACTAACGTAAAGAACCTTCATTCAATAGACTTACACGAATGATAGCAATGTGTGCGTTGCTAGACGTATGTAAAGAAGACGTGGTGCATGCGGTGAGCGGGATGTGATTGTTTTCAAGCCGTCTTACGTTCACGAGGCTGGCCGCTGGTCGTTTCATGCTTTTTGACATAATAGACAATATAATTTCTTAAATATTTATGATTTGTCTGACGCGACGTTTGAAATAATTTCGGTGTCAACCTTAGGCCCGTATTAATAAAGCGTTCTTAACTCCTAAGACAATTCTCAAGAAAGTACTCAAGATTTTGTTTTAATTAATAGACCATACTTAAGTACAGCTGTAAGTACGGCGTATCAAGTGAGTTCGAGCGTATTAATAAACGAGACTCGTTACTCAAGTACGCTGTCATTGCTGTCAAACTGTTACTTGAGACGCGGTTTCGTGAGAACAGTCAAACCTTGACTTGAGAACGGCTTGCTTGGGAATTGGGATACAGTACATTATTATTTGTGGTGTTTTTGGGTGTGTTTACAATTATGTAAATTAAAATCTAAATATTTATGATTAAACAAACTCAGAATTTAAACTACATACTCAACACAAAATAAAGTTATAAAAAAGATGCTCTATTGATACATGATTGATACTTATTCTTCTTTTTTTGATAATCGCGGTTGCAAAGGTTTTGCACCATTCTGCCAGTGTCGAGTATTTGTAGAAATATTTTCGATTTTATTTATAATTAAAAATTAAATAAAATATATTTATTTATATATTTATTTATATTAAACGAATTACCTATTTGATTTATATTAATTGACTTGATTTGCCACTTGACAGCAGAACTTTTTTTCGCTGCCCAAAAAACAATCCTATTATATGATCCCCCCCTCCTACAACTCCTCGCCCTATCAACCTTAAATCTGTTCTGTGTTTTGTAAATACTCCTTTTACTGAAACTTTATGTACATACTGTGGTACTGGACCTAAATTTGTCTGGTCTAGGTTTTAAATTATTCAACAGACTTCCTCCTGTACACCGTGCCCTTGTTTATTCATAAAACCCACTCATAAGGTAGAGTTTTCGTCATCACAACACTGGCGAATCACTAAGGAGCCACTTTAAAGAAGAAGAAGAACTTTTTTCGAATGGCAATGATCCGCATTCCGTTTTACGTAGTTGTTAAAAAAATATGGATATTAATATGCTATACAATAATAAATATTAATACAGCAAATAAAATAAATGCAATAAAAAAAAGCAAAAAATAAATATTAATGCAGACTAAACTTTTTTGGTATTTATATTATTAAATATTACATTTTTAAAAAGAAATATTGAATTGAAATATACATTCCGTATAATCAATAAATCCGTTCTTTGTAGAAGTGTAAACGAAACGTTATTTTATTCGTTCTTTGTCGTGTAGATGACGCTTAAAAGTTGAGTAAGTGTTATAACGTTATCAACTGAGACGGTCTTGAGATCATAATATTAATTAAAGACAATCTTGAGAAGCTAATCGTTACTTGAGACCGTCTCAGCCAAGAAAGGTCTTGAGAACGAGTTTGAGAACGGTTTATTAATACGGGCCTTAGTGTGCGAGTGTCGCCCCTGTGACCTCAGCTCGTATCCTAGCATTTAAAATAACGCAGCATAGACGCAGAATACTAATTTTGAAATAAGGAAGGCCATACATACCTATAGTATAGTTTACGAAGCAACTATTTAGTGAACTGTGGTATTGTACTATTATGATACTATTAAACAAACCATACATTTAAGGGCCTGTTTCACAACACACTGATAAGTGTCAGATAGCTTATTTGCACGTTTTGTCTCTGTCGCTTGATATAAAATAAGCAGCAATAAAACTTCCGAATAAGCTATCCGATACTTATTAGAACATTTTCACAATTGCTTAAAAAGTCTTTAAGATTACCCCCTGTAGCGTAAAGTAAATAACGATAATATTTATCTAAGCAAAGTGTGGAAAATCCCCCCATACTAATGTGTTCACATTCCCAAAAAAAAAAAAAAAGAGTTATTTTCGACTTGCCTATAATTTTGTATCCGGCGCTATTGTCAATGCCGCAACGATTGGCTTTGGGATCTGGAAGCAAAGACTCGTTTTTCTCATTCCCATGCCTGAAGTCTGCCTCGTCGCAACAAAAATAGTTTTCACGATTTCTGTCACATCTGAAATTTAAAAAGGATGCTATAACGGTCATCGAAGATGACATGTATAAACTTCGATCTAATCAGAGTTTTATAGGATTTTAGTCGTAAACAATATCTCTTAAGACTTATGTTACTTCACGATACACATGGCCAAGGCCTTTAGAGAAGACGCATTCGATAATTTCGACGGCGAAGTTCGAAAACAGGATTTGACATAAGGCATTGCAAGCGACATATCACTTCGCGATGACTTATGTCAAATACCATACATTTTTGATTTCGAAGTTCGCCGTCGAAATTATCGAATTTGTCTTGACTAGATACCCTGGTCCATCAACCTTTTCCTGTACCCTTTACATACCACTACAGTTGGACACAAGATTGTCATATTTCCTTGTATATCACAAAAATTTAGTTACAATTTAGTAGGTGAAATAAATAGGACAGCAATTGCACCGAGCCAATACAAATTGGTTTGCACCTATTTAGTTAATAGGTACTTACGTAATTAATTGTATTGAATTCTGTTAGGGTCAAATCACACCGAAACGAAACGATACGCAACATGGCTGTATTTTTAGGATAGCTATTCAAAGCTGAACTTTATTAATTACACAAGAAAAACGTTTACACAAGATACACGTTTCATTATAAGAGTTCGAATGAAAAGGCAGCTCGCTGCACAGCGCATATGTCATAGAAACGTGTATTTAATATGCAATATGGGTTTTCCACGCTTTGCTTAGATAAAATTTATATTAGCTCATTACATATGAAATTGACGTTTTGTAAAGGAGGAACATAAAGTCGTTTTTTTTAAACATAATATATTTATTTAATCAAAGTATATACCATTGCTATCTATGCACTTTTGCCATCTCATAGGTAGTTCATTGATTCCTTTACTAAAAAACCATTCGGACAGGAGTCAATAAAATCTTTGAAGGCGCTTTGGACTGTCCCATCGGAGTTGCATTTTTTCTCTTGCAAGAAGTTATCTAAATTTCGCTTGGGGCAGGCTTTGGCAGGTTCGCCAGGGTTCAGCCATTGCGATGAGTGTTTCCGATTATTGTACAGGATCCACTTTTCATCATAGGTAAAGATTCGATTTAAAATCCCTTCATTATTGTGCCGGTTGAGTAATGTAACGCAGCAGTCGACGCGCGTTTGTCGGTTTGCTGCACTCCAATTCATGAGGTACCTACCTTTCAAGCTTTTTCACCTTCCCAATTTGCTTCAAGTGAATTAAAACAGTTTTATCACTAACACCGCAGCTTGCAGCTAACTCGGACGTGGTTTGCGATGGATCCGCTTCCACAATATCCTTCAATTCTTTATTATCAACTTTGATCTCCGGCCGTCCACAGGGCTTGTTCTGCAGGTAGAAATTTCCAGAACAAAGACGTTGGAAACAAAAACGCACTGTGTTTTCTTTTGCAACACTGCCGCCATACACATCATTAATCCTTCGAGCCGTTTCTGCAGCACTGGTGCCACGGTGGAACTCTTACTTGAATATAATACGATATTTCAAGTTTTCCATTTTGTATACAGAATGACGCAAAGAAAAAACCAAAGGAAAAAACGAACGGTTTTCGAAACACAAATGCATGAGTAAATAGCAGTATAAATTTGAAATGGGAATTCCTAACCAAAGACAAACGACATATATTTGACATGTGACCAAGTGGCCAGTACGACAAAACGCCAATTTCATATGTAAATTAGGTCCCTAATATATTATACAGAGACAAAACAAAAATAAGTACGTTGTGAAACACGCCCTTAAATATATGGTTTGTTTAATATCACCAAACAATTTGAAACAAGAAAAAAAGAAAAAAAAACAATTTTGAATAGCTATCTCAAAAATGCAGCGCCGCGTATGGTCGCGGTGGGAATTGACCCTTAAAGTAATTTTTATTCGTACCTTGATCTTTGCACATATTCCAAATTTGCGGCACTGACAGGTTTTGTTTCAAGTTTCTTTCGTAAAATTGGACACGAATCTAAAGGCTTACAAGTTCCTGGTTGTCCTGAAAACGTGAAGCACTTATCATGCGATGTCTTATTCGGACAGCAAACCTGAATTCAGAAATAGTAAGAGTTAAATTTTGCAGTAGATACAAACATAATTATAGGTTGCTGCGTTGTGAATCGACTATTGGACTTTTTCATTTTAATGCCGCCCATGGCCTCGGCGCTGCCTTAATTGTTATAGGTATCTTAATCATAAGAAGGTACCGGGGATATCCCTGTTTCAATAACGCAAGTTTCAACTACACTGGTGTCTTTAGTTTGTTCACATCATTGCTTGTAATATGTATTATGTTTTGCCCTTTTTTGTAACTCTAGATTTATATAGTAAATCAAAAACACTTGCCAGGGGAGTTTTATCATTGTATCCACAATGCCATTGCATAAGATACTCCCGTTGCTCGGGTGATTCTTTGACGAGGGGCCTCAATTTTTTACAATCTTCAATGGGTATACATTGACCATCTAAATCCGTTGGCGTCTTGCAAATCTCTGAAAAAAATTAATAACAACACGAGAAAATAAAAACATGGTTTAGTAAACTTTGGTTGTGAATAGGCTCCTATGTATCAATTGACTACGCAAAATATATAATAACTAGCATTAAATGCTTGCGGCTTCGCCCGCGTGAAATTAGGTTTTAAACTTTCATCCCCTATTTTACCCACCTAGGGGCTGAATTTCAGAAAACGCTGAAATACGTAGTTCATTATTTTTTTCGTACTCAATTCATATGAAATATCATGCAAATATGTCCAAGGAATAGAAAGTTTCATACAAACTTTTATCACCTATTTTATCCCCTTTGAATTTTTCAAAATTTAACCCCCAATTCCAAATTTCTAGTCTTAAGGGTTTGGCCTGTGCGTTGATGATATAATATAATATATATATATATATATATATATATATATATATATATATATATATATATATATATATATATATATATATAATGGATGCATCTAATTTGCAACATCAATATTATCAAGCAAATTAATTGCAGGCAAATTTGGGTCGGCATAAACATACCTTGCGCGTCCAAAACGCATACTCCCAACAACGTACACCAAACACCAAACAAAACGGATTTCATTTTCGCAGACGCGTCCGGCCTTTGTCAGGCGCGTTCGGATACTGTGTCTATTTTAATGATTAACTAAGTTCAACGCTGATAATATAATAGGTGACGCACAGATGTTCTAACTAATGAAGATTGTAAACCATTCGATTAGAAGTAAAACGTGTTACGAGACCAAGTTTATCCAGGTATCGTTGCTCTCAACACTTGTAAATTAGTTGCCGCTATGTATGACTAACTGCCTAATAATTATTGCTATTATACGGCCAAAGCAAAATCTGCTAGAAAGTAGGCGCTGCGCGGTAGGCGCGTTACATGTAGGGGTTAGTTTATTTTATACAATTGACATATTATATCAGATAATATGTAAAGTGTCTACGTGGCGTGATATAATAAGTCGTGACGCAATTAAATGTGTCACTCAATGTTACTGATATTGAGAGCTTTGATTTTTGCAGATTTTCCAAGGACATTTAGCACCTTACGAGAGTGAAGATACTTTTTAGGGTTCCGTGCCTACAGGATAAAAACGGACTCTCTATTACAAATACTTCGTTGTCTCTCTGTCCGTCCGTTTGTCTATCACCAAGCTGTATATCCTTAACCCTCATAGCTAGACAGTTTGAAAATTTTACAGATAATATATTTCTGTTGCCGCTATAACAACAAATACATAAACAGTTAATAATAAATATTTAAAGGGGGCTCCCATACAACAATGAACAAACGTGTTTTTTGCCGTTTTGTACGGAACCGGTGGTACTCCGGAACCGGAGTTTGAGAACCCTTCGTGCGCACTTGGCCGGTTTTCCTACCTAACTTACATAAATAGTATACTACGAATTATGTACAAGGGAAAGCAATGCAATATCATTAGTAATAATAGCGCCTTGCATGTCTCGTTAGCAAATAGCATCGCTGATATTTTTAATTGTCAATCATTTTAAATATCTTTAACACAGTTTATGTTAGCTGTAGAATTAAACCCAACAGTTTATTATAACTTTTTTAGCATACATTCTCTTGTCATTACTAAAACATCGTAAACCAACTATTCAAAACTAATAGTTTTGAATAGTTTGCTAGGCTAAAAATGGCGGAATGAAAGAAAAATTAGTCTTGTGTAAATATTCATGATTTCAGTATTTACATTTTATTGACTACAAACTACATACTATTAAACAGTTTTAGGTGACTGAATTGAAAAATATCAAATAAATAAACTTATAATATAAATTAAGTTACAATCTTCAACAATTTTATATAATAAGACATACCAAAACCTTAATTAAGGCGAAATTCATTAGTATATTACAAGTATACTCGTCTGCATTATCATATCACTCTTTGCCATCAGAGATCCGTGAATGTACAACTCTTACATTATTTTTGCTTTTCATTTGTCAACCTATTCACTTATTCTACAGGTCTTCTGGAAGACATTCCATTTTGGAATAAGATGTAACTTTGTACACAATGTTTTATTTTTAAGTTATGTTTGTTAACCTATTTGTTGTGTGTACATAAATTGTAAAATAAAATAAAATAAAATAAAATCATTTTATCACCCATCGGATAAACTTCTACGTCTACCGATTGTTGTACTATAATCAGAAATCAAAAAATAGAAAATATTGTTGTATCATCATCACAAATATATGTGGTCGTAAAATATACAATATATATATATATATATATATATATATTTTGTTGAATCGTAGGCAGGTTAAAATCGAGCCCTACGTCACTGCTACCCAAGTGGATCTATTGTGACTCCTCCGCGTTATAGTACTGGCCCCAGGCCAATGCTGCTCATAAACGGAACGATATGGTTGGGATAAATTATAATATTCCCTCAAATAAATGCTAAATGCAGTCAAGGTATAATTTTGCTACATTAGTAGTTTGATATTAACATAATATCAAAAGCTTCGTTGAATTCTGAACTCTCTTTAAGGCTGAATATTACTCTTAATCCAATCAAGATAATCGTACACTTTAGTATATACACTGGGTCTGTCTATAGTCGCACATTGTCTTGGTCCAAAGCTAATCACACCAACGATTTCTTGAACATTTTCTTGGTAATATGAAAGTGGTCCTCCTGAATCCCCTCCACAAACGTCCTTTTCTCCACCACCGGCGCACATTTGACTCGGTCCTACGGCAGGTTTGTCTCCTCTTGAGTATTTTTTAATACAAGTCTGAAAATAAAATGTCGCTTAGTAAAAATCTGTTTTACCGTATAACAGGATGCAGGATAGCTGCATACCTATAAATACAAATATACATAATTTGAATTTAATTCTTTATTAGAAAAAATACTTTTGTATTTTTGATAAAATACTTACTTCTCTATCTGCGAGTTGTATGTTAGCTTCTAATTTGACGTCACTAAAATGCGTTTCATTTTTGTATCCCCAACCTGCTATGACCAATGTTACATTTGATGAAGGTTGTGTTGTAATGTCTGTTTCTGGCAAACAAATGGGTCGTATGAATTCTGAAAACAATAAAATGTAACATCAGATCATTGGTATATCTGCGTGTTTTAAAAGCAATACCAAACTAAATCCTTGGCTAACGCGAACGGTAGATTAAATTATTTTTTTACTATTCGTTTCAAAATGTTATTGATTAAGTTACCTGTATAGCTTAACGCTCATTATTAACCGACTTAAAATATTTTATGTAGTAAGTGTATTTATTTATGTAGTATGTTTATTAATTAACTTATTATACAGCGTTTAATATAACCTATAGGTTAAGCCGATGTTTATCCTTTAAGGGGTTGTAGTTTCTATCATTTAAAATATTTTCATCAATGAAACCCATTTTCCAAATTAATATTTTACGATATTTTGGACTTAAAAATAAAAAAAATGTCTGATAGCTGTTAAAACGTAAATGTTTTTCTACATATCTGCAGAATAGCTGGCTATATATTATTTTTTACATATTATGCTTTAAAGAAAAAAGATACAAATTTAAAAAAATATATATATTTTTAATTTTTTAAGAAATAAAATTCTACTTATAATAAAAACTAGATAAAATATCATTTTTTTATTTTTCTACTATGACTAAGTTTTCTTAGTTAGCGGCATTAATCATAATAAAACACTCATTTGCTACATAAAAACTATAAAAACAAATAATTTTTAAAAAATGGAGACCAGATAAAAAACTTAGTTTTTTCAACTTAATTTCCAAAATCTCGTGAAGTATTAATTTTGGAAAATGGGATTTTTTTAAAGAAAATATGGAATAATGAAAATGATGGAAACTAGGTTATAGTTTCCATCATTTTCATTATTCCTTAAAGGATCAACATCGAGTTAACCTATAACCCTGTATATTAGATAAATAATTTTTTACCGGTATAGGGCGCAGATTCCATTAGACGAATTAAGGCGATGTCATTAACATTTATAAGGGTCTTGGAGTTGTCATATTCCGGGTGAACGATAATTGATTCAATTTTGATAGATAAATCTCCCTTCGTGCAATCCCTGCCTCCGCCGTCAGTATCAACGCAGTCGGGTCCTTCGTTAGTGACGTTGTAGTCCCCAAAACGGACAGATCCTCTGTTGAATATTACGATGTGTAAGATTAATGTTAAAAGGATAAGATAAATTACAAGCTGTATCCGACAGTCTGCTCAGTCTTAACTATGAACTGGAATAAATCAGTAATACTAATAAGTAACTTCTTACATACACCTACAATTTCTACACCAGCAACTACACCTACTACCGACAAACGACATATTATACTAACTACATCTACACGAACAAACACCTACTACCTACACATACTACCTACAACTGATGTATTAAAGAGTTATCGAGCACCGAGGGTAGAAGATTATTACACTACTAATATTGCTAATTAATAATGGGGGTCGTTAGAAGAGTGCAAATGTAGGGTTATAATATTAAGTATTTTTGAAAGCCTAATCGTAAAATATTAAAAAAATAAAAAAGCAATTTTCAAGTAGGTATATTTTTTTGCGCTGGGCCACCCTTATCACTGAGGGGTATGAAAAATAGCTTACAACCTATTTTGCCACCTGCCGAATAATTAAACCTGCAAAATTTCATAAAAATAGCTGTTTCGGAGGTGTTCTGTAAAAAACACTGCGACACGATAATTTTATAACTCAATCATTCAGTGGCAAAAGATGAAACATTTTATAACTTCAATCATTCAGTGGCAAAAGATGAAACATTTTAAAAACTTGAATTTGGATATATGAACAAATGGTAATGCTATCAAATGCTTTATTTTTGTCTCTTTATAGTTTTTTGGCAATAAACCATGTGAATTTATAGTAAAAATAACATACGCTCCCAATGTTATGTTGCTGCTTGACACCAAACAGTGAGCTGCGGTCAATACGTATCGGTCATTGATGAGTGATCCTGCGCACAGATACGGTCTACCACTTTCGGTATATTCGATTATACCCATCCAAGGATATGCGTCGATTGCTGTCGCTGCACCACCTAAAAATAGTAGTTTAAGCAAGTTTTAAACTTCAACTTCCAAACCACTTTGGAGGTCGATTACTCGGAAATCATATATGAAACCTCGCCTTTACTTAAAATACCTATTTGACAATGGGTACACGAAGGGGTAGAATAAAAAATCATCCCCACTTTACATGTATACGAAGCCACCCCTAAAATACAAAATTATAATTATCTTATGATACCAAAAATAAAGTCTATTTATGTATATGCAATCTACATACAGTGCGACCATGTTTCTGGCGGTTTTCGACAGTACCTGACAAATAGCAACTTTCATTTAATATAACATATTTGTGACTTTTAAACTGTTTTTCTGATTTTTGACCAATCATAATAAAGATGCTCAAAATGCACTGTTTGCCAAACAGCCTATCAGTACTCGAGGTTCCCATATTTCTAGTATATTCGGGTTTTTTGCGAAGATCCTGAATATTGTTAGAAAGAATCTCAAAATCAAATAATCCGGTTCTTTGCAATGATCCAATGATATTCGCAAATATACCTAATTTTCCAATTATCCAACGACATATCAAAATGAGCGCTATTTCATAGTGAACACGATTGATTATATAATTTTATCCTAAACAGGTTGAAGGCCGTAGCAGTATTTCACCCGGTCCTGGGCTTACAGCTCTACAAGCGCAGCGCGCTATAGCAGCGCAGGTTCGGTCTCAGATGGAATACTGTTCTCATCTCTGGGCAGGGGCCCGGGCACCAAAGTACCAGCTTCTCCCTCTGGTTCGCATCCAACGAAGGGCGACTTGAATTATCGACTCCAAAAGTATTTTAAATCGGCTCGACTCCTACGTAGGAAGATACCTCGTAAAACGTCCTGTTTGCATGCCGACCTAGTAGTTACGCCAGGAAAAAAGTAGATAACCCAGCTTTATTGTATTCTATCTATCGGCTTCTTACATTCGATTAGTATTAAATTTATTGGATAATCAGATTTTTACAATTAAAATTTTGATAACAATTGATAACTGTACTTAACAGATGGATAAAGGTCAACGGTTCGTATCCTAGCATTTAAAATAACGCAGCACAGACGCAGAATACTACTTTTGTAATAAGGAAGGCAATGCCTATAGTATAGTTTACAAAGCAACTATTTAGTGAACTATGGTATTGTACTATTATGATACTATTTAACAAACCATATATTTTAGGGCCTGTTTCATAACACACTGATATGTGTCAGATAGCTTATTTGCACGTTTTGACTCGCTTGATATAAAATAAGCAGCAACAAAACTTCCGAATAAGCTATCCGATACTTATTAGAACATTTTCACAATTGCTTAAAAAGTCTTTAATATAACCCCCTGTAGTGTAAATTAAATAACGATTATATTTATCTAAGCAAAGTGTGGAAAATCCCCATACTAATGGAACATATTCCCAAAAAAAAAAGTTATTTTCGACTTGCCTATAATTTTGTTACTGGCGCTATTGTCAATGCCGCAACGATTGGCTTTAGGATCTGGAAGCAAAGACTCGTTTTTCTCATTCCCATGCCTGAAGTCTGCCTCGTCGCAACAGAAATAGTTTTCACGATTTCTATGACATCTGAAATTTTAAAATAATAAAAGCTATGACGGTCATCGAATACGACATGTATAAAATCAGACCTAGTCAGAATTTTATAGGATTTTAGACGTAAACAATATCTCTTAAAAATTCACTACACAGACGACCTGGGGGTCTAAAAAGGCCACTTTGGGTGTTTCATATTATGAATCATATATTTTTTTCAACTTATATTATGTGCGCCATATTACGCATTTGTATTGAAAACTGTCAAAATTGATATTTTCTAATATGATGAAATCAGATGAATCATGTAGCCATTTTACAATTTAATGATTTTTGTATGGAAAAATATATGAAACACTTAAAGTGGCCTTTTTAGACCCCCTGGTCCATTTCCTGTACCCCTTACATACCACTACAGTATGTACACAAGATTGCCATCAACATTTTTCCTTGTTTATTTCTAAAGCCTAGTTACAATTTAGGAGGTAAAATAAATAGGATAGCATTTCACCAAGCCAATACAAATCGGTTTGGACCTATTTGGCTTAGAATTTACCTAATTGTATTTAATTCTCTTAAAGTAATTTTTATTCGTACCTCGATCTTTGCACATATTCCAAATTTGCGGCGCTCACAGGTTTTGTTTCAAGTTTCATTCGTAAAATTGGACACGAATCTAAAGGCTTACAAGTTCCTGGTTGTCCTGAAAACGTGAAGCACTTATCATGCGATGTTTTATTCGGACAGCAAACCTGAATTCAGAAATAGTAAGAGTTAAATTTTTCAGTAGATACAAACATAATTATAGGTTGCTGCGTTGTAAATCGACTATTGGACTTTTTCATTTTTATGCCGCGCAAGGCCTCGGCGCTGCCTTAATTGTTATAGGTATCTTAATCATAAGAAGGTACCGGGGATATCCCTGTTTCAATAACGCAAGTTTCAACTACACTGGTGTCTTTAGTTTGTTCACATCATTGCTTGTAATATGTATTATCTTTTGTCGATGTTTTGTGACTCTGATTTTTTAAGTAAATCAAAAACACTAACCAGAGGAGTTTGATCATTGTATCCACAGTGCCATTGCTTTAGATACTCCCGTTGCTCGGGTGATACTTTGACTAGGGGCTTCAATTTTTCGCAATCTTGAATGGGTATACATTGACCGTCTAAATCCGTTGGTGTCTTGCAAATATCTGTGTAATGGAATTTAAACATGAGAAGAAACATGGTTATGTAAAGTTTGGTTGTAAAAAGTCGCCTCTAAGTTAACCACTTGAAAAATCTTGACCACGCAAAATACATTATAATATATTATTATGGATGCTTTTCATGCATTTAAACCTTCTTGGTAACGTCAATATTACCAAGAAAATTATGCGCAGGCAGTTTTTTTCGTTGTAGAAGATTCAGATTGTTCATCGGAGAATGCGAATAAATTAAGGTCGGCAACTCTTAAATGTCAACTTAACTTTCAATGTAGCTTAAACCGGTATAGATATAAACATACCTTGCGCGTTCAAAACGCATACTCCCAACAACGTACACCAAACACTAAACAAAACGGATTTCATTTTCGCAGACGCGTCCGGCCTTTGTCAGGTCCTTACGGTTACTGTTTTGAACCTAATTCAACGCGGATAATAATATATTATGTGACGCTACCAGTTATGATTCAGTTCAGGACGAGTTTTACAAATCATAATTACTATGCTGACTATGATGTGGGTACGTCACTCGGTTCTTTTGTTTATTATTACTGCCAATTAACTTATTCGGGAAATTGTTATATATTGGAAAATGTTGCGGTTTAAACGCAAGAAAGTTCTTATGGGAACCTTATATGGATTATTTTGGCGAAACGAAAGTTGTCGGTACAGTGACAGTCATCAATATAATAGTTTGTGTGTATTTTTCAGGAAAATTATTAAATTATGATAAAAAACGTACTAAACGTGCACATGCACAGGGAGGAATAATAATAATAACTTATTGAAGAATTTCACATTGAAATTTAGGTAACTAGCACCTACACAAAAATAATATTTAATTTACATCTATTTCTACGTAAAATTTACAATAATTCCCAAACTAGGCAATCCTGTACAATAAAATAACCGAGTAATATAATAATCAATGCCTTAACATTTCCCATACGCAATGGAGAAACCTGAGCATAAGTGAATTAATAACAAAAAAGTGATTTTTAACATTTATTACTAACTAAACTGAGTACAATTAATTAATTATATCACTTATAAACTATTAAGTATAAATTACGAAATATAATCATAGATATGTCTTAGGTATAAACAAATACATTCACAGCCCCTTGTTTTCTGTCAATAATCACTTTTCCTATTAAGTTTTACTCCATCTCACGGAGATGCAGATAGCAATTTTATCTCAAAGATGATATTTAGCACAATATGTTGGTTTAAATATTAAAAACTACAATGCATGCCGCGATGAAATAACACTCTGGATCCATGGCAGATACGCGAACACTTTGGTGTAGGCGCTGGGAACTCCGATCCTGCCGCAAGGTACGGGCCCGTAGCTGACGATGCCATGTAGAGAGTACTGTCCTTCCTCAGCGTGCATCAAAGGGCCACCACCATCGCCTCGGCAGGAGTCCAAACCGTCCTCACCGCCGGCACAGATTTGATTCTCGGTTATGTAATGGTTGTCCATTTCCGAGAGGTACATCTTGTACGCCATTTGACATTCCTGAAATGTATGAAATTGATTTATAAATTGACTGATTTGAATTAACATTTGAAATACACCTATGTTGTTGATTACTTAAAGAGGTTTGAAAAAAAAAACCAGAACTCCTCTAATCTGGTAAGCTTTTAAATGTCTACTACTATTATAAATGTGAAAGTTTGTGAGGATGGATGGATGGATGGATGTTATTCTTTCACGCAAAAACTACTGAATGGATTTTGATAATGTTTGATATATTAGTAGTTTAAGCTCTGAATTAACACATAGGCTACTTTTTATCCCGAAAAAGTACAGTATTCCCGTGGGATGCTGTATTTACGCGGGCGGATCCGCGGGCAAAAGTTGTTTATATTATTATCATACCTGCAATGATTTGTAGGGTAATTGGACGTAATGCTTGAGCACATCCTCCTCAAACTCGTTTGTGGGCTTGCTTCCCCAACCGGCATTAATCAGATGTAAATCCTTTGGTGGGGAAAGAGTTATGTCGTACGTTGGCATACAGATTGGTCTTATGAATGCTGAAAAATGGAAAAGAACAGTTATCATCTGAATGTTATGGAACAAAAACCTAGACATTAGGCGTCTCAAGAAAGGGATATGACTGTGACACCCTACAAAAAATCTCCCATCCAATATATCAATTGAATTATCTTTTACTCATACTAACTAAAACTCTTAGTGCATAAACTTACTTGTATAAGGCACAGCTTTTGCTAGCTTGAGAATAGCAATATCGTTGCCATGGAAGTTTGGCGTTTCGAATAAGGGATGAGGAATGTATTCTTCTATGCTTATGCTAACTGCTCCTTCATTGCAGTATCTTACACCCCCCGTGCTAATGCAATCTGGGCCCGTGTTCGTTTTGTTGAAGTCACCCAATCGTACGCGCTTTCTGCAATAATAACATCATTCACTTCATTATATTCACCATATTAATTTGCATTTGTTATGTTGGGTCAATCCTCCTGATTGAAGAAGAATTGAAGTGAAACGAGACGTGAAACGTCTCTATATTTTGTATAAGGGCACAATTATACAGATTTATCTTATGTATTTTGATTTATATGTATTAAATATTTTATTTGATGCCTCTGTGGTTCAGTGGTCGACTCAGCAGGTCGTAAGTACGATACCCGGAACCCGGATGGAACAACAAAATATTATATTGGTTTCGAATCTGGTTAGGACAAAGCAGGCTGATCAGCTAATTGTGTGACAAGAGAGATGATAAAAAGGCATGTAAAAAGGGTGGTCCTGCGCCTGATCTCTCGCCAGTCGTGTCGGTCATCCCTCCCACTGGGTTACGAGAATAAAGGAAGAGAGAGTGCTCTTGTGTATTGCACATACACTTAGGCAGGAAAATCCCTGCTCGAAAACCTCCTGAGTAGCTGGCCATGTTTCAATAAAACCGGTCACCGTCACCTAAATCGGATGGGAGTTTATAAATTATTTTATTATTGGAAAAAGATTAAAATACTTACGGCTCCCGGAACAAGCACTGAGCTGCTGTCAGAACGTATCTAGAGCTAATAAGTGTTCCCGTGCATGTTATCTCTTTTTCAGCATCCTCTATGAGCGCAATCCATGGGAACTGATTAATCTCTGCGCCTCCGCCTGAAAAACATAACAATTATTCAATGAAATGAGTTTGTAACAATAGAAAAACTGTAATATTGATATAACATTTGATTAAAGATCGAATTATTGAAAAAAAATTAAATACGAGGTAAAAAAACTCAAGGTGACGTTGATTTTCCCCAAACTTAAAAAGCGCGGGCATTAAAATGATTAGTTATTATATCCTTCTAATTCAACTAGTGGAAAAACAATCGGAACTTAATTTTTTTACCTACAGCTGATAATATATTAATTTTCGTATACTCACTGCGTTGAAGGTTGTCGTCGGCTTGGTCGAGGCCACAACAGTAGGATTGTGGATGAGGAGGAAGATCGGTCTTCTTGCAGTAGGCAGTATATCCCCTCGCCACTCGCCGTGCGTCGATTGTGCCATCTGAAAATACCAAGTCCAAAATTAGTGGATTGTCCAAGTAATATTTTACAGTTTTTTACATCACATACGGTGAAAACGCTATAATATTTTATGTTAGGTAAAATAAAATATCGTTTGCTATACAGTTTGTATGAACTATCACCGACGGTTAAGCTACTAAAATTTTCATATTAATCAGGCAATTATTCCAGGCATCATAAGATAAAATACATCTTCATCGTTTTTGACGCCCTTTATTCTTCTAATTTCTTTTATCAACTTTAATAATAGATAATATTTTTAAAAAAATCTGTCTAAAGTTTTTTTATAAACTGTATATTAAATTCAACACACTTCAATGTTTATAGTAGAATTATAGTACGGGTATTGAATTAGAATACGATAAAAGAAATAAAGTGAGAATTATTTTTAGTTGGTTTTAACGTTTAAGTTCTTTCCTAGTCTTCATAGATAGTATCGCTCAGTTTTTAATATTTGTTTGAATGATTATACAAGCAGGATGTCGGTATATTTTTGCTAGAGATTCCGATAATTGAAGTTTTATTTGATGATGATTCGATAATGTTTGTTGGACAGGGCTGCTATAAATTTTCTACGAATTATAAAAAGTTGTGTAATTGGCTTTTGCATGTTGTTGAATGGTTCTCTACTTCTTCTGCTTCTCATCATGATTTTAAGTTAAATAGAGAACTGTCTGAAATTGTTTTTTGTCACAGACACAAAATTGTATTCTAGGTAGTTCTAGAGACAAAACGGAGATAAGTAAATATTTCAAGAATGTCTTTGTTTAATTTTGAATTAAGAATATCAATTCGGCTTAGGTTTGTTGGATGTTTAATATTAAAATATTTTTAGGTTCCTAATAATAGAGACGAATTCAAATTTTATTGGAAAATCGAGAGAACTCACCCCGTAAATTATAAGTGAAGAACAGTATAAATAAAAGCGTGAAATTGAAATTCATTTTGATATGTTGCAAAATCGTAGAAGTATTTATTGATTGAGACTGAACGTTGCGACGATCTTGCTGACACTGAACTTGATAACGGCTGGCATCTTGTTTATATTGTTGGTGAGGGAGATATTATTGCCACCGGTTTCACGACCGGGGACCAACTCGCCGCGCCGGTTCGAAGAATCACGATTTATTTTTGCCAAAATATGTTTTGCGTAGTGCACCTAATGCAGTAGATATTATGTTTACAATTGTTTCTTTAGTTTTTTTTGTTGTTCTATATTTGGGTAAATTTAGGTATCCAAATATAGAACAAAAACAAAACAAAAAAGTTTACAAAAAATGTGTTTTTGGTTATCTAGGTATAACGTGAGACTTTGGAGAAAATATCTGCGTTGGGATTTGGGAACATTTTTCTTTGAGACGAAGATTATTCCTTAGTTGTGTTACAACTTGCAGATCTTTAATATAAAAGAAACTACATATTATTATATAAGTCGTGTATGCTGTACTAAACAGATTTTAACGCTTTGAAAAAATGTGATTAACCTTTTTATATTAATAAATATACCGTCTATCTTTCATTCTTTAATTTCCTATCCATTCACATTAAAAAAAAAAAGCGAAAATAGTGAAACAGTATATTTTAGTGCAATTCTTAGCGATAATGGACTTTTATAGTTTTCAAATAAATTGTCACATGAATTTCATTTAAGGAAATCATTATAAATTTACTTAATCATTACAAGAATTTAATTGGGAAATCAATATTTTTAATTAATGGGTTAATTAAATGCAGCAATGTACTTGTACATATTCGTACACAAAAAACGTAATAATTTCATTATTTTTTTTAAAGTAATGGAATTACTGCAAAATAATTCTGTAAGCATCCTGTTTTCTAAAGAGTTGAACTTGGCTGGTTCTTTGAGGAATTTCAAGGAAAATCTATCCATTAAGAGCTCTCACTTATAGTATTTTACATTTTCTATAGGTCAAAGTGGATCCTGTGTTTTCATATCTCTTAATATCTGGTTTTCATCCCAATCGATAGAGTCATTGGCCCTGTTGTGTTTATTGTGATATTTGAGACCAATAACAACAATGCGATGATTTCATCGTTCATTAATAATTCTTATGTCAGCGATTAGTATTTAGTGAGTTATTCTTTACATTTGGATATAAAACTAAGCTGTTTTCTTTAATTTGCCCTATGTACTGTTCGGAGTTTGTGTCCTCCTTATTAGTGGTAATGACAATGAGGGTTTTTAAATTCGTGACATCTGACAGCTTTCTGACACGACAAGGACAGTCGGGCTACCAAGCGCCGCCTGGTGACAGGAAAATATTCGAAGATTCTTATTGACCATTTTTGATACCACTTACCTTTAATATTATGGTTCTCACATTTAATAATATGAATCTTTGATTAAGATTCTCGAGTCTTGTATCCATATATATTTATATGATTCCTTAGGTTATTTCTTAGCTAGCCAAAATAATTGCCTAAGATACTTCGACATGTCTTCATTGATATAAATTCTTTATTTATTACAGGTACTGTAGACATCATCATTTGTAATTTGCTGTTTGCGAAGCATAAGCCATTACTCTCGAGCTGTTTTTGTACGTTATTTTAAAATAACAGGCTGAATTCGTGGCTTGTTGTCTAGGTTTTTTTCTATACCTACCCTCTTCACTTCTTCAAATTAATTTGCATCCAAAGAAACACACACACACACACACGTACACACGTACACACGCACAAACGCACACACGCACACACACACAAAATTATATAACCGTAACCAACCGAGTAACCGAATAACCGCATAATTCTGTATTTGTGTAAAAAATACTAGTCTTAGAGGTTAATCTTGAAGAACTATTATATATAAGTATACTTGCCATTTGTAAATAAAAGTTACCAATAAGTACATTAAAATATTTATATTTAAGATAGTCAATGAAGTACAAAATTTCGTGATAATTTCTTTTTCTTCGACTGGCAACTCGTTGACGTCACGCCATGTTTTGTTTGACGTTTCACGTTTGTTTATAAACAATGGGGTCCTCGAAACCAAATGTTTTTATGGTCAAATGCGTAAAAGACAAAGACAAACTAACAAACTAAAAATCACCGAAAACGAAGACTAGCTAGCTCTAATCAATTCGTTCCAATGTCATTTAATGTCCTAGCAAAATGATGTTTTAGGGACAACAACGGAAATATATTAAACAGTTAAGTGATTATAAACTCCTGCATATTCATTTAAGGCTAATGGGAGTCGGAAGAATCAATTTGCATAGTTAATTTTATTTTATGTTTAAATTGTTATGTAGAAATAATTACTATATTTTATATTCATTCTTACGACTTACGACAATTTGTACTTACACATTAACAACCTTACTTATAAAAATCTTCCAATCATCGTCTTAGCATTGTATTAACTAATCACTAATTAACGTCCTAAATAGTGATTAAATATTTCTTACTTATAAACGTTGGTTAAGGGTGTCTTAACTAATGAACGGATAATGACACGTAAAATATTTTACTGTTTCAACACTGCCGCAATGTTGACAGTATAAAATATATTTTACCGAAAACACGTTGCAAAGTGGCAACATTGCAAGCAATCAATTTGAAAATTAAAAAATTCAGCTGTCACACGCTGTTGTCACCTAAGGTTGTCTGTACAATTTTTAAATCTATATTGTCGTTTTTTTTTCAAAAAATTGAGTTTTAAATATGGATAAAAAAAGAGTGCAAGCCTCTAATTGGGACGAAGCAGAAAAGGTATGTAAAGCCTGGTAAAACCCCCTTTTGTGAAAATCCAGCTGTACAAGCATGTTATTTATATTTGATTAAAGTAAAAGGCAGATAAACATTCTAAAAACCTAATTTATGTCTGTCTGTCGTGACAAAGTCTGCTGGCTCATACCATGAATATCAGCACAGTCTTCTTGAATCTGAAATCAAGAAAGTGGTCCTGGTTAAGAGCCGATTTAAAAGAGAGTGTTTAAAGAGCATATCTATGTATGTACTTACTTTATTATAAACTATGGCTTACCTCATGTCTGCCCCAGTACCTAATAACAGCCATGACTTGTAATTCCACAGATATACCACCGCTCCGACTATCCACACGCAAGTCATCTCTTAAAAGTTCGATTATTTTCAGCATATTTTCTTTGCTAAATCTATACCTTTTCTTAAAATCACTGTCACTCAATTCTTGCATGGGATTTATTCTTGTGTTATACACTTTTGGTCGCCTCACCATACCCGTCGCTCTTCTCAAGCTCCTCATTTCCTCGATTTCATTACGAAACGTATGTAGTATATTGTAGTCTTCAAAAAGATCCATAATTAAAAAGAAAAACACCAAACACAACAAACCAAGACTGTGATGACAGCGCTAATATCATAACACAATCAGCTGGTAAATAACCGCCATCTTGTGACTTAACGTTCTTAAACAAGGGTCCGCCGCTACTTAATTTGACGGGTTTTTAAATAATTGCTAAGTAAATGATAAAAGTTAATTAACGTTTATAAGTAACAAATATTTTTAAATAGCTTGTAAGTTTGACTTAAAATTTAAGTAACGTTTATAAGTAAGGCTGTAAATGTTTACAGTAGTAATCATTGTTTAAAGGCTAAATCATTGTTTAAAGTTTAATAGTAGAGAAGTATGAATATATACTTATGAAAATAAAAAAAAAAGAGAGTCTACCGTAGGTTGCGAAAAAATAAAGTAGGTACCTACGTAGTAAGTAAGACAACAAAACATATTTTTCTTTTGTTTAGGGACTTTCACCCTGAAACTTAATCGTCCAAATAATTTTTAGAGTTCATAAATGATGAAAAAGAATGAATAATGAAAAATAATAATTTGTTACAGGAGCCACAAAAGAAATCGGTACCGCTCTGACGAGGGTGTGCTTACGGCATCGAGCGATAGAAACAAGAATGAAGACGTTTATAAGGTAAGGCTTTTTACATAGTCAGTTAAAATATTAGGGCCAATTTCATATGTAAGGAACATATGAAATTGGCGTTTTCTCGTACTGGCCCCATAGATCTCAAATACATATATCTTCTTAAGTTAGGAATTCCAATTTCAAGTTTATACCGCTATTTACTCATTTCACTCACATTTGTGTTCTGAAAACCGTAATTCATTGTTTTTTTCCACTTTTGGTTTTTTCTTTGCGTCACTCTGTTTACAAAATGGAAAACTTGAAATATCGTATTATTTTCGAGTATGAGTTCTACCGTGGCACCAGTGCTGCAGAAACGCTCGAAGGATTAATGATGTGTATGGCGGCGGTGTCGCAAAAGAAAACACAGTGCCTCCAACGTTTTCGTTCTGGAAATTTCGACCTGCAGAACAAGCGCGGGGCTTGGACGCAAGTCTTCGACGACATTAGACCAAAATTGATAATCAAGAACTGAAGACTATTGTGGAAGCGGATCCATCGCAAACCACGTCCGAGTTAGCTGCAGGCTGCAGCGTTACTGATAAAACTGTTTTAATCCACTTGAAGCAAATTGCGAAGGTGAAAAAGCTTGAAAGGTGGGTACACCTCATGAATTGAGGTAAGCAAACCGACAAACGCGCGTCGACTGCTGCGTTACATTACTCAACCGGCACAATAATGAAGGGATTTTAAATCGAATCATTATCTGTGATGAAAAGTGGATCCTGCACGATAATCGGAAACGCTCATCGCAATGTCTGAAGCCTGACGAACCAGCCAAAGCCTGCCCCAAGCGAAAATTTACTAAAAAAAAGTTACTTGTGAGCATTTAGTGGTCTAGTGCCGGTGTCGTCCACTACAGATTTCTTAAATCTGTCCAGACGATTACGGAAGATGTCTATTGCCAGCAACTGCAAATCATGATGGAAAAGCTAGCTGCTAAATAACCGAGGTTGGTCATTCGCTCTAGGCCACTGCTGCTTCAGGACAACGCTAGACCACACACTGCACAACAGACGGCTACCAAATTATAGGAGCTTCAATTGGAATGTCTAAGACATCCACCGTACTCCCCGGGCCTTGCTCCAACAGAGTACCATTTTTTTTTCGAAATTTGGATAACTTCTTGCAAGGGAAAAAATTGAACTCCGATGGGGCAGTCCAAAGCGCCTTCAAAGATTTTATTGATTTCTGTCCGAATAGTTTTTTAGTAAAGGAATCAATGAACTACCTATGAGATGGCCAAAGTGCATAGATAGCAATGGTAGACTTTGATTAAATATGTATATTATGTTTTAAAAAATCGACTTTATGTTCCTCCTTTACAAAACGCCAATTTCATAATATGTAATAACCTAATATATGCAAAGTAAATCGAATTAAATAGCAGTCCACGACTGTGAGTTAAACAAATTTTTTTAGGGAAGGACTAAGACTGAAGAAAAGCGTTGTCGTAGTCAAAACTAATGGAGATAGAGTTCCGGTAGTTAGGGGTTTTTAATGGAAACATCCTGCTCTTATTCAGTATGGTTTTCGAATTTCTTAAATATTAAAAGCCTTTAACAAAAAACCAAAAACACTTTTGGCCTCTTTAATTGTTTATAACTTTTGCAATTATTTATGGGCTAATATGCACTTCTAGACGAATTTCTAGACGTGATTCCGAATGATACCTCGTTGGATTCGGAATCACGTCTAGAAATTTGTGCTAGAAGTGCATATTAGCACATAAATTATTGCATAGTTGTAGGACCAGTATCTATTTGACACGAAAATCAGTTTGTCGATTACACTATAAGATCACCAGCAGTGTTTCTTTGCCGTTCCAACCATTAATAGATACTCCAATTACCACGAAATCCCTTCAATCGAACGTACTGTCCGTACTCTCTTTGAAAATCAAAGAGACTAAAAGGCAGGTGACGACAGTGATGTCGTAGTTGGTAATTGTTTCTGTGTCTGTTTATTTTCGTCATGCCTGGACCACAAAAACAATAGCATCAGTGACGCCCACTCAAGCCTAACTGTCTAGAAGTAGAAGTAGGTATAATTAGATTATACATAGCAATAGCCGTGACCAGGGACCATTCAGTTGATAATATAAAAAAAATCAAGTTCAAAACTCTACTATCGACTTCAAAATAGTCCACCGTCGTAGTTTGATTTATTGGTTTTTCTTATTGGAGTTGGTGGCAGAGATTTTGCTGATTACATAATTTTTGCCTTTTTTTATTTATTAATTTTTCATAGTACGCTTATGGAGCGCCTAATAACACCGCTGTCAGAGCGCGCGGACGAATGGCGGCGGGGCTGCAACGGCTCGACGGGCGCGCTGAGTCGCGAACACGCTCGCGAGTGCAAACGCGCGCGAGCCGAGCTGCGTAGACGCGTGCAGGAGGCACAACGCAACGCGAGGAAGGCGAGACGGGCGACGCCTGACGTGAAACGTCGCGCGGACGTCTCTATACAGGTATTAAGTGACTGAAATAAATTTTGTTAAACGTTCTACGGACGAACTTTTAGCTGTGAACACAAGCTACGCAGACGTGTACGGTCGTTGCAAACGCCATCCGGGGCTGGCGAGACGCACAACTTTCTACGTGAATCCTCATGCGGACTTATGGAATAATGATCGTAGATCAAAGGTGTCTCCTGATGTTACGAGTATATACAATATAATAAATACCTTAGTAAACTATGCCTGCAATGGTCAAACTAAAACAGGTTGAAACTTAACCAGTGTAAATAGACATAACTAAAATTACTTTTAATGGAAGTTTATTGTATTGGTTAATTTCCCATAAATCTTTGACTATTTCATTTTAATAACATAAAGTAATATTTAGTTAATATATCTATTACCTATTACCAGGATATTATTTTACTGATATTTCAATTCAAACATTTACTAGCCAAGAGCTTTGACGGCAACCTTGTGATAGATATGATATGCAAATGGAGCATTATAATATTGATAACTTTCAACAAATATTCATATTTTAATACACAATATGTTTTATATTAAACTTATTTCAGGATATCCAAGAGAGAAAACAACAGTTAGAAGAGATGGAAGAGAAGGCGGTTAAGGCAGCTCTGATCGAGGAACGTAGCCGTTTCTGTCACTTCGTATCTCTTGTAAATCCAGTGGTGGTGAGTTTCTTTGAGTTAAAAAGTTTGCTTTGAGGCTATCAAGAAGCACTTAAATCGTCTAAGCCAACAGTCATTTTTAATATGTATTCATCGACTTAAAAATCAGCTTATCGTTTTACAGGAAAGCGAGGTGGCTATGCTGGCAGAAGTTGGTCACCTACAAGAGGGCACAGAACAGCTGTCACGACACACGTCAGAACCTAGAAGTCTACCACCGGCAAGTCTGCAGGTATTGAAAATGTTTATTTTAAATAGGCAACTAGCTAGGATTGACAGTGGTAACTACTAACTACAGGCCCTTTGATATTGTGATTCCAGGGCTCACGGAGACATCCTGAGGTGTTTGGTACCCGCAAAAATCTTTTTAGACCAAAGTATTTAGGAGTTGGAAAGAATTTAAGAGAATATTGTAACACGTGTATTCGCCATGTTCTCAGGTGATATGCGACGTCAAGTCGTGCTACAGCGGGTGGGCGGAGAGCGATCCCCCGCCGCCCTCGCCGTCCGCGTCCTCGCGCCTCGGCAGCCGCAAATCCTCGCTCACCTCCATATCGTCGATCAACAGCCAGTGCTCCGACCAACACGGTAAGCAGGAATATACCAGGAATAATCACTTTTATCTTTTGGATAATATTGGATAGGTAATGGAAAATCTCGTCGGTCACAACCAGTGCTCCGGTTAGCACGGTAAGCGACAATATACTAGGGATAATCGCTTTTATCTTTTCGATATTATTGGTTAATGGAAAATCTCGTCGCTCACAACCAGTGCTCCGGTTAGCACGGTAAGCGACAATATACTAGGGATAATCGCTTTTATCTTTTCGATATTATTGGTTAATGGAAAATCTCGTCGCTCACAACCAGTGCTCCGATCAGCACGGTAAGCGACATTTTAGGGATTGCAAAATTTTGTGACACGCACGCCATGGCCTTTGGCGTCTGTCGATGTCAATGTAATGATGATAGAAAATAGTGATACCCAAAATAGTTATTATTTGAAAAAATGTATATGTGTGGTAACTTTTATTAAAAATAATCAATTAATCTAAGTTCGAGTCACCGTGCCATCCCTTTGCGAAAAAGTTTTTATGACGGTATGAATTATACGTCGTTTGTGGATAATATTTTACACTTTTAAAGCTCAAACGGTGGGCTTCTGCTCCAACGTAATATTATGCTACAACGTAAAACTAATTTATACACAACAATCAATATAATTTATTGTAAGCAGTTTTCTTACCGTCGTGATCTCTCAGACATTATGTCGCAAGGGAACTTGTTTATTATACGATTTTATGTTAAAAACAGTAAAACATGTTAGGCGAGTGTTTAATAATTTATAATGTGAATAGTACAGGTTTAATGAATTTATAAACCCAGAGGCTTATGAAGTTCGAAGTTTATTTTTAAATTAATAGTTTGTGAGTACTAGATAAAAGTTATCTAATGGATAAATAGGCTAGAGGACTTGTACTCTTAATATGAGTAACTTCTCAGAAGAAACAGTATTTATACTAAAAATCAATATTTATAGGTTGTTGTGTTGTGTTGAATGTTTTTGTATATGACGTAAGTAAACTAATGAAGTTGGTTTTTTTACTAATTTAGCAAACAAATTTAAAACTTTTTATATTTTTAGATGTGTCTAATTAATATCAAAACAACACATAAAATTAAATGTTTTTAACATTTATCAAGTCGAAATACCTTAATATCTCTGAATATATAAATTAAACTAAACAATTTCCATTTACTTAGTCGTCTGCGCAATTATAGTCTAATAATTGCGGCTTAACGACTAAGTTAATGACTGACTAAGAAAGTTTAGACCAGGCTCTTCAATTTTCTTTTACCATCAATTTAATAAAATGTAGGTTTCCGATTTTGCTATTACCTACATAATATCTTAATTTGACCTTTAAAACCAGACTCAATATTGAAATTCTAAATATCAATATATGTAAGTAACATAATAATATTATACTTTTATCTAATATAATATTATTTTATTGTAAAATTTAAATTTTAGCATAGTACCTATGTACCCCTATTAAATATCCTAATTTCAATTTTTAGTCGGTATGTCTACCTACAGGTGTTTTTTCAGTCTGGGGCCAAACTTTCAAGAGTGAATATACTCATGAATGCAACTTTTACAACAAAAGTTGCTTATATTATATAAGAGTATATTAATATTAGGTCTTTACCTATGAAATTGCCGTTGTATGAAAAAATTTAAACGAATTTTTTTCATTTATTTTTTATTTGTATTAATCGAAGTAATCACCCATGCAATCAATGCATCTTTGCCAACGCAGTGGCAGTTTATTGATGCCCTTCTTAAAGAAATCAGCTGGACGGGAGGCAACAAATTCTTCAAAGGCATTTTGTACTGGCTCTCGGGTATTGAATTTTTTTCCCGCCAAGAAGTTATCCAAATTCTGGAAAAAGTAGTAGTCTGTAGGCGCAAGGTCTGGTGAGTAGGGCGGATGACGGAGAGCTTCCAACCCCAGTTCTTGCAACTTGGAGACCGTCAGCTGTGCAGTATGAGGTCGCGTGTTGTCGTGCAGGAGCAGCGGACACGAGCGATTGACCAATGCTGGTTGGAGATGTGCCAGCTTCTCCATCATTGTGTTCAGTTCTTCACAGTACACATCTGCAGTAATGCTCACCCCGTTTGGTAAGAAGCTGTGATGAATCACACGGCTTAGACCACCAAACAGTGACCATCACATTTCTAGGGGTAAGTTTTCGTTTAGGGCATTGTTTAGGTGCTTAACCAGGATCCAACCAACTTGCTAAGCGCTTGCGGTTATCAAACAGAATCCATTTTTCATCGCAGGTAACAATGCCGTTCAAAATTTCTTCATTTGTGTGTCTGTTGAGCAGTGCAAGGCACGTCTCGACGCGTACTTCGCGCTGGCGATCATTGAGTTCGTGGGGCACCCATTTGTCAAGCTTTTTTACCTTGCCAATTTGACGCAAATGGACCAATATTGTTTTGACGCTAACGTCGAAAGCTGCTGCTAATTCAGCCGTTGATTGTGTATCATCAGCTTCCACAATCGCCTTTAATTCGTCATTGTCGACCAAAGTCTTCGGACGACCGCGAGGTTCTTTTTCAGGTCGAAATTTCCAGAACGGAAGCGAGCAAACCAATAACAGGTGGTGCGTTGGTTTGTAGTGTTAGCTCCGTAAACGTCGTTCATGTTGCGTGCCGCTTGTGCCGCGTGGCTGCCACGTCGGTACTAATATTCCATAATTACTCGAATTTTTAACGTATCCATGATGACGAAAAAGATTGAAATGCGATGAAAATGTAACACTAATCAATAAACAAATGACTACTTTTGGAAAAAGAATTCCATGTTTTTAAAATAAAATTAATTCTAAATTAGAATTCTTAGCCAGACAAAAATCATTTTGATTTGTAATGGCCAGTACTGCAGAACGGCAATTTCATAGATAATAACCTATTAGTTATATCATAATGTCTGATAGGAATATTTTATTTTTATTCTGAAATAAAGAGTTTTACATTAAAAGCGCTCGAACTTTGAAATGAAAAAAAAAACAATCTGTTTAGGTGATATCGGTATTAAATCATAGTGAATGTTTATAATATCGTAAAAGATATTAGATCTCGATGACAATATGTATGGAAAATATTTTTTGCCAAATAATCGGCGCGACTCCGCTGTAGTTGAATATTTGACGATGTTACGGGATTATGGTCCGATATTCGGAGTACAACGCCAGTTTCCTCTAATTCACTTCGAATTACCACACCAATACCGGTCTGGTCTCCCAACACGTGGAAATGAACAAATCGTAAGTCTTAGTAATCCTAATTCGTAGCTGGAGTCGCAGAGAGTAATCGCACTATTCTTTAGGTATCGCCCGAAATCAACTCGAAGAACACTCGCGAACTGCCGGCGGTCGTCAGCGGCCCTTTTATATACCGACGTTAGTTACTAGAAAGTTTGCGCTGTAGAACTTTCTAGATCTTTCTCCATAGAACAATCTAGAACTTTCGAGTCGGGGTGAGAATTGCACAGTGCACGTTTCTAGAAAGTTCTAATACTTTCCATACTAGAAGCTTCTAGAACGCTACACATTTGAGCGCCGCAGTCGTTACATACTAGAACTACAAATTGAAGCCCCGTTACAATATATTCGCATAAAATGAGGCTTGAATTCACGAAGAACCCGAGATGTGTTTGCCTTCAAAGGCAGCGATAACTGACTGTGGTTTGTCTGAGTAGACTAGAGTCGCGTAGTCCGTCAGAAAGTGACCGACCCCTGTTAAATCACACGGTGTTGGTGGTCAGTTGCTAACGCCATCGCGTGACTACGACAAAGCCCTCGAACATCTCATTCAGTGAATGTAATTTTTTGCTAGTATACTCGTACTTTACTGTATGGCAAATATCTGTGTCACGATGGAACTACATGCTTCTATACTATCTAGGATTGATGTCACAATGTCTTTTATAAATGCCGTAAATTGGGCGCAACCAAGATGAGACGCAAGGAACGTTAGGCTAATAGATCGCTGATTTTGATAATAAATTTTAACCATTTCTACGTGTTTTTGAAGCGTTCAGCTTTCCATGGTAAATCGGCATGAGTAAATGTCATGTATTCATGCCAAATTTTACCAAAGACATAGCTTTATCAAGATAGCCGCTATAAGCAGAGAAAATTCGAGCGTCCCTCGAAACCCTTTACTAATGAAAAGTAGCTAAGGAAACAATTGAAAAAAAAATGATAGAGGTGGTTTAAAAATAATATAATATGTAGGTAAAACATAACAAGACTATATTTTTATTTAAGCAAGATTTTGCAAAATATATTTTAATGGGTTTAATTCATAGTTTGTTTGCGATTTTTATTTGCGCATTATGTGTACGATGTAGACATCGTCTGGGTAAAAGTATGAGGTAAATCCTCAAAATAGAATTGTACTTTGTTCCGTTTGAAACTAGTTTATTTAATATCGATTCTAAAAAATATATCGTCGGCGTAGAAGGAGAACCAAATAACTCAAATTTTCTAGTTTCGAGATAATCGCGATTTAGTGTTTTTTTTTTCCTTATTTTTTGGTGTCATTTAAAAATAAGAGACAATTTTACCGTCGGTAATTTAGTATTCCTTAGATATCTATACCTTAGATATATATTCGTTTGTTTATTAAATATATGAATAAACAATCGAATCTCTCTCATGAAGTATAAAAAAAATAAAAAAACTATATTATCTAATTTTGCCCCAACGTAATATTGTAAATATAATGGAGTTGCTACTTTTTTAGGATTTTTGTGGAACCATGGTATTTATCCGATCGACCCGGACCCGGCCCTCACACGAACTAAAATAAAGTAATCTACAACTTGTAAAATGTAGATTTTACTTATATAGGGATTGCAAAAGCACTTACTTTCTTTAAATGTATTTAGTGCGAAACCGCAAATAAAAAAATAAAAATATTTTTTTTTAATTTTGGGCTTTTGATAATTTTCCCTCTAAGCAACTAATAACCTAGTATGACATCGAATATGAAGTTTCTAGGTTTGCTAGAAATACGCTTTACGTTATGCTGACGGTGAGTACTCCCTCCATACAAATTTCGTTTTTTTGCCACTTAATATCTCGTAAACTATAAACAAGATTATTTTGAAATTTTAGAGTTTTACTCATGTCAATAATGACTTTTAATAAACAAAATTCAGACATCTAGCATTACTGACAACAAATCTATGGGAACATGAAAATCCCGCGAAATGCTTCGAGAAAAGATACCGAGGGTTAGTTTCTATATTCGCGGAATGAGGGGAATTAGGTTAATTAGGACTCTAATCTATTATATGACCTATAGTTTGAAAAAATGCAGGGTTTCATTGTTATCGGATGCTCCTTATCTTTAAATTACAGTCGATCCAAATGCTCAAAGCAAAAAAATCAGCTCCTGCTTTAATCCATAAGTAAAATCGAATTTTGCTTATTGATTAAAAAGGAAAGGGTGTTTTTATAATCGTTAAAATACATTTGAATATAAAAATTAACTGCTTTGAACCAAATTATTTTAAACTAGATAACTTTACTCACGTTTATGTTCCTGATATAGCAGTAATAAATAGCATAATTTATTATAACGGAAGCGAGCAAACCAATAACAGGTGGTGCGTTGGTTTGTGGTGTTAGCTCCGTAAACGTCGTTGATGTTGCGTGCCGCTTGTGCCGAGTTGCTGCCACGACGGTTCTCATATTCCATATTTACTCGAATTTTTAACGTATCCATGATGACGAAAAATATTGAAATGAGATGAAAATGTAACACTAATCAATAAACAAATGACTACTTTTGGAAAAAGAATTCCATGTTTTTGAAATAAAATTAATTTGAAATTAGAATTCTTAGCCAAACAAAAATTATTTAGATTTGAAATTGCCAGTACTGCAGAACGGCAATTTCATAGGTAAAGACCTTTTATTTATTTACTTTTTCTTCTCTGGTTTAGTGTTAGTTTTGAACATACTTAATTTTCCATTTTTAACTTAAAAACCCTATAACTTTGGACAGGAAAGGAATGCAAAAATGTTTGTCAGGCATATTGGCCTAATATATGCGGCATTGTTTGGGTGTAACAAAAATGGTAAAAAGTCAATTTGACGAAAATCGCAGTTATTGAGTTCTCCTACTACGCCGAAGATACATTATATTGTCATAATAATAAGATGTATGGCTTCATCAGTAAACACGAGTTGTTTTAATTAAATATGTCAAATTATGTAAATTTATACACGAGTATATATTTGTCTAGGCCAGACTAACCTACTATGTTTTGTCTAAATGACTAAGGCCCACTTGCGCCAAAATGTTAGTTAAATTGCGTAACGTCGAGTTTAATAACTCTGGGTTACAGTGTTCAATATATGACTCTGACTTGTATTGCATTGCGCCAATGAAAATTAACTCTGGGTTAACTAATCCTGTCACCGGTACAATACGATATAATGTGAGAGTAACAGATGTATTTTTCTATTTTTCACTACATCTCATTGTATGTTACTGTCTCATTATTTATTTTCACAATGACTTCGTGAATTATTTTTTTTAGTTTGATTTTGTATTTGTATAATGTATACAAATATGTATATTGGTAGGTATTAAAATATGTTTTATTTTCATTTATGTTTTCTTATTAGATATCTGTTTTTAATGTTATCGATAAGAGAATAGATAAGATAAGACACATAATTTTTCTAGTCGAAATCTTCTATCACAACCATGGAAACATTGTAAAACGTTTTTAGTTAAAATAATCTGACCTTTCTGCAATCCTTCTGTCAAAAAAATCCAGTGTACGATACAATCATCAGAATTTTTTTATTTATTATTTTGAAATTAAAACTATTGTACAACTTTCTTTAATACTAACGTAAAAACACAACTTCAAATTAGAATTACTTTCAACCCAGTGTTAGTAAAATTAACCTGCCAAAAAAGGTTAGATTAAAAGTAGGTGATGACCTATTTACTCCAGATTAGGGTCTAATTCTGGGTCTATTTATTTAACCCGGAATGGCGCAAGTGGGACTAAAACAGTTGGTGCGTCTTAGGATTATTTAAGAATAATGAAGAAGTATAGAATTATGAATTAGAATTAGAATAATGACATTTTTTTCACTTTATCTCTCTTTATTTATTAGTCAAGTATGCTTACTTCCAAAAATCATCTGCTGATGAGTTTTAGCGGGAATGTGGAAGAGTGACGTTATTGTTTTTGTATTTCTTCCATAAATTTATGATAATTTGGTTCAAGAGGTACAACCTCAAAAAACGTGCTATTTTGTGTTCTCTCCTTTAAAACTCCTTAGGAAATTTCATTAAAGCGTCTACCACATTAGTGGATCGACTGACTTGATTTATTGACTGCACTTACGATTTTTTTGGACTTTGACTAGACTGGACTTGACGATTTAGACGGCGTTGAAACTTTAACGAACATTCTATATATATTATCATTAAAAAAAAACAACTTTATTGAATGTTTTTGTAGACATTACTTACTTTTTGTCTTTTCCTTAGATTTTTTAATATTTTATCTGCAAATATTTTATATTATATTTGAAATCATATTCTCATCAATGTGCCAAAGAACTTGGATGGTTACGGGGTTTTAAGTATTTTACAATTTTAATAAGAGATGCTCCGATCGAGATGTGATCAATTTGCATAGATATTATCTGGGAACTTAGTCATAATACGTCCATTAATACTATCCGGTTATTGAAAATGTCGTATGATATGAGACGATGATGTCATCGCCGCATGCAGCCTGTTTGGCGCCTTGATTGGAAGGTGGCGGGATATTATACCTTAGGCCATTTTTGTCCCAATAGGTAATAATATTTATCCCATAGATATTTAACTAAAAATAACTTTAAAGACTACTTGGCTATTATTAAAAATGTTGCTTGGTATCAGGCGAAGTAATATTGCCGCATGCAGCTTGTTTGGCGCCTTGATGGGAAAGTGGCGGTAGGTAAGGTAAAAATGTATCCTGTGATTATTTAAAAAATTAATTTAAAGACTATCTGACTGTCATTGAAAATGTTGCTTGAGATGAGACAAAGTGATATTGCCGCATGCAGCCTGTTTGGCGCCTTATTGGAAAATGGCAGTATATTATACTTTCGGCAATATTTCTTAAAATATTGCTCTGTTTCTATCTCTTATAGTAGTTTAGAAATTCCAGGGGGGGTAGGGCAACTTAGAAACTACTATGGAGGTCGATTACTCGGAAATGGTTCACTTTATAAAAAAGTTGTATAAGATACGTCGCCTTTCTTTAAAACTAGCTTTTGCCCGCGGCTTCGCCCGCGTATAGTGTTCATGGAGAAAAAACTTCTTCAGCAAATAACTCTACTCACTGCAATATACTTCTGTATACAATATTTAAAATATTTTTTAGGGTTTCGCATCCAATGGGTAAAAACGGGACGGGATCAAGTATCACCTCGACGCGACGTGCGAGACCGCTTAATAGAAATCCGTTCAGTAGTTTTTGCGTGAAAGAGAAACAAACATCCATCCATCCTCACAAAATTTATTGTGAGGATGGATGGATGGATGTTTGTTACTCTTTCACGCAAATTAAGGTAATAGGATTGTTATTTTCCTCGCTAGAGAGTTCCGATAAACGCGTGCGAACGCTGCTAATCAGTGGTATAGGACGAAGCGCGGTCTTCGACGCAGCCAATGTCTCTGCATTTTAAATCTGTAATATCTTCGAAAATATTCATTTAAATTACATGCTGTAAAGGGCCATATTGATCTACATTAAATGCAAAATGTACTTGATTGGATAAGGATTAATGCTGTATTGCTTAAAATCGCTTCGTAAATAAGCCATTATTTCTCGTAAAAGGTAAAGGATAAGAAATGGTTATTGTGAGCTATCCCTAAAAGATAGACATATAGCATCGCGGACTTTTTTGTAGACCTTTTTAAGGTGTGCAATACTGTAGTACATTATTTTGATCTATCTCGTAGGGTTCAGCCAGCGTTTGCAATGTAAGCGCAAAAAAATGTGTTTATTTACGACATTAGAAAGCTCTAAAATTGTCAGTGTTTCTCCACTATATTATGCATGTTATATACACATAAACCTTCCTATTAAATCACTCTTATCTATTAAAAACCCGCATCAAAATCCTTTGCGTAGTATTAAAGATCTAAGTATACATAGGGACATACAGAAAAAGCGACTGTGTTTTATACTTTGTAGTGATGAAGTGAAGACGTATTCGTAGATACCTCACATGATGAGGAATAATGAAAAGAAATAATCATCCTTACTTCACATGTATGGATTACGACGACCCCTAAATATTATAATTTAGATTATTTTATGTAATGTAATTTAAAAATGTAATGAGACGAGGTGTTTAAAGCCTGTACTTAGTCTGTGATCTTATTATCATTATTATTTTCTTAATCGAAGACAGCAAGCCTAAAGAGGCCGCTTTTGGCGATTCACGTTTAATTCTTGTTATGAATTACTCCAAAGATCGTAAAACGGCCACTTGGCCTCCAATTTATAATTTGATTAGGACACAATTCTTAAGCAGAAATACATTCATTGACAACTTTCTATGAGAATCCCTAAAATGGTCCGCATTAGAAGAATTGCTCTTGTGTCAAATAGTGCCAAATAGCAGATTCATAAAAAGTTACTTGTGAAGGAATAAATCTTTTGTGTTATATATAAACACAAGGAATATAGAACTATATGAAAACTTTTGAGAGCATTTTAGTGTTAGTGTAAGCCGTGTTAGTGAAATATATAATTGAACAAGTGCGTATTTTCGAAAAATGGATAATGGACATTGTTTCCGAACTTCAGAAGTCTGAATTTGTAGGATTTTATTTCGCCTCATAAAGGCTTGTGTCGCTCATACAAGAGTTGGTACCTGGAAAGTATTGCCTGCGAAGTAAGTAAACGGTTAATAAATGAATAAACTATCTTAAGATATTATGTATCTACTTACGATTATTTCAATTTAATAAATATAACCATCGCAGTATTCTTTGACATTTATATAATATAGTAGGATAGTAACTAATTAGTAATTAGTTCTTTATTTTTGCTTAAGGTACCTATTCTACGCATTTCACCATAAAAGCGGTTTCATGTGCCCCATTGTTTATAAGCAAACATGAAACGTCAAACAAAACTCGGCTTGACGTCAGCGAGTTGCCAGTCGAAGAACAAGAAATTAACATTAAATTTTTATACTAGTTCATTGATTACCTTAAATATAAATATTTAAATGTACCTACTTATTGGTAACTTTTATTTACAAATGGCAAGTACTAAAATAGTTCTTGAAGATTAACTTCTAAGACTAGTATTTTTACAAAAAAATTTACAAAAAGTTACGGTTATATAATTTTTTCATGTGGCAACTTATCCGACAAATATGAATCTGCTAATGAAATGATTGTTGCAATGTTGCTATAAAAAGTGACAATAATACGAACTTTAAGCAAAATTGCTAGGAATGCTGCAAATGATTTACTTTTAGCAATATTGCGCGATGTGGCCCTTCTAGGCCTGCAGGTTATAATTATTAAGGCGTCACTGTGTCTTATGCAATTTGTACAAAAAATATTTATTTGAACTCTTTCCTATAGGAAAGTTTCGCCCTTTTTCGACAGACTGGTAAACAACGCCAATTACGAGAAATATCGTGAACCAGTCTCGTTTTGTTTTTAACGATATTCTATTCTGCGTCATTAAATAAAATCACTAATAATAAATTATCCTTTACTTGGTTTGTTTTTTATACACCTCTTACCCCCTTGTAAACAACAACGAAAATACGTCATGTTTTTTTCGAAAACATTAAGACGTATTTTGACTAAAACCTTCCTTATGCCCGGTTTCTGAGTTGAATTTGACGGTAGTTTTTCTATTTATTAACTCTATTGGTTCTATAACTGCACCAGAACCTTCATAAAGCCCAAACTTAAAGATTATATTATGAGAATTTTGACCACTGGCTCGCAAACACGTATTGGATAGAGTTCGCAACTTATTTAAGGCTTTGTGCTTATAATGTTATTTCGACTGGGTGAACCGATTTTGATGATTCTTTTTTTATTTGAAATCTGATGCTTCCCGTGTGGTCCCATTTTTACTTTGGAAGTCGGTTTACATTTCTGAAGTGAAAACTTCTTTAGACACGTTGGACACTTTTTGTTAGGGGAAAATCTGATGGGTTCGCGTCACCGACATGCTCATGACTGACTTGTTGAAAGTACGTTTAAAATTATTTTACCTCCGACTTGACCTTTATCCCGACAACATATTAAGTATCTTAGTCGTGTAATACGAATAAGATATGAGTAATTTCGAATACTAATGTCAGATACGCGTAACGCAGTTACGCAGGCGCTTGGATTTTCGTTGTTGACCAATTGGTCTCGGGTTCGAATATCGGTCAGACTTAATATTTTTATTATTTTTATTGATTTTTCTTTTATACTTTCTATTTTTATATCTCACTAGTAAAACTAATCTTTGGTCTCCCAGGTACTATAGTATAATATTGTTGTTTTCACACTTTTCTGTTTTCACTGCCATTTTTTTTGTTTAAAAATAACTATTACATTATATGTATAATATTATAATTTGCTAGTAGTAATTATCTCTGTTGAATGCTTTGTACGTTGTTTTGGTGAAAATCCTATTAGAAAAATAAGCCGAGGCTTATTATTAATTTATGAAATTTTAAATGAGCATACATATTAATTTATACTTATATTATCAGGGGCTATGATCTTGCGATATTCAGATTTTATAAGTATTATTGATTTCTATGACCGTTTTAACTATCGAAGGAGTTTGCTATTTTGTCAGCAATTCATCAAGCAAATTAATTCTGATTTGAAACTTATTATGTAGACTGTAAGTTTCAAATTACGTTTTTAAAAAATTCACAGTACTCTTTCTGATGATATCATAATTAGCTCGTAAAATTGTCTTAATTTTAATTAATAGGCGCTTTTATATGTGTGTGGTATGATCACGTTTCGAAAAGCATGCCAAAACTTGTGTCAAAAAGTATAAATAAAAAAGATAAAAACTTATACTTAAGTACCAAAAAATGTTGTTTTACATAGTTAATTATACTCTTTTCTATAATGGTTTAGTAACAATGATTTCAAAACTTAGGATGGGCTCTGACATACGATGTACATTTGACAGAAAATATCTTCATACAAGAAAAATTTAGGCCATATTGATCTCTGAATATTTTGTGAAATAGGTAAATGCGGACTGCGGAGAATGTCAATATGACAATATATTATGTCAAACCTCGACTGTCCCAAACAACCCCAAAAGTAGGGCAGTTTAAGTGTGGACACTTTTTGCCTCGACATGCCTCGTTTATAATATATTTGTATATGTTTAGTAAATATGTTAAATAGCCAACTATAACCGCCCTCAATGAATTTCACTAAAACGTCGAACGTCCAGTCAGCCAGCTGCTGCACAAAGGGAAGAACCTATCCACGTTTATAGGTTTTTCTCGTACCTTAGATGCAAATTTATAATAATTTTCTATGAATCATAATAATAAGATAGCCATACTAAATAGTTTCAGGTTTATCTATCATGTAAAACTTGTAATTTTAAATGTCTCATAACTAATATAAATAAATAAATAATACAATCTAGTCGTATAATAATAAAGAATAGGAACATATTAGTTTGCATATCTATATTTTTTTATTTTTCAGATATATACTGTATACATCAGATACATTGATTGTATTCATGTTATGAGCCGGTGTTTATAACATTTATTCCGTAGAAAACAGTAAACGTATCTTGGTATTGCAATCCTTTTTAGAGAGCTTGATAATAATCAAGCACTTACAAATGAGTCGCTCTTTTAATTAAGATGTAAAAATAGTGGTACTTAACCTTTTTATTTTCAGAGTTCATACTAAGAATTTATTCTTCGATGTTTTCTGTGTCATCGATATAAATAAACTTCAGGTTTTTGAATTCTGTCACAAGTCACGACTTCCACTATCGTTATAAGTAGGTACCTATATCGGATATCGGGTGATAAAAAATAATTATAGTTCGTTCGCGTTTAGAAAATAGTGAGTCATCTGTGCAACTACAGGATAAGGGTGTATTCACAGTGGAGGAAAAGGACAATTTTTTTTTTAATATTTAATTATTTTTAATGGAACAAAAATGTCTTAAAATTACTAAAATCACTAATCAGTATCGCTAGATTCTTCAGTTACATTTATTATGAAAGAATTTTGTTCTGCGTGTTCTATGACGTCATCCAAATGCCACATGGTATTTTCTTCTCGTATCACGTGGTCGCAGCACTTCTTCCAACGATTAGCGTCTATTAATGCTATTGCGTCATATAATAATTTTTTTACGTCACTCATTTTGAACGTGAAGTTATTGGCACTAACATAATTTTTTATTTGGGCCCACACCAATTCAATTAGGTTAAGTTTGCAATGGTAAGGCGGCAGGCGAAGAATTGTAATTCCATTACTTTTGGCAGTCTCATCTATTAAATATTTATTATATTGTGGGGCGATTTCGGCAACTTTCACTAATAATTCTTTTTTTAAATAAGTCATCCACGGATTTGCTTTAAAGCCAATCTATTATTTGTTGTTTGTTCCAGCTGATTGTTGGTATTTTTTCGACTCTTACCGAATGGTAGGGAGCGTTATCCATGACAACCACACATCCTGGTTCTAGCTTAGGCATTATATTAATGAACCAATGAAGGAATCTTTCACCATCCATCTCTTCATGATAGTCTTTTGTAGACTTAGATTCAAATACTAGTAGACCATCTTCCACGAACCCTTTGTCGCTGCCAATTTGCAATACAATTAACCTTTTACCTTTTCCTGTCGGAGCCTTTGGACCGGTTGATAAGCCATCTAGAAAGGCTTGTCTTTTATTTTTTACCGTTGTATCCAACCATGTTTTTGTCTTTACGTGTCCGGCGTTTACCCACGTTTCGTCAAGATAGTAAATGGTTTTATTAGCGTCTCTGTATTCTTTTATTTGCCGAAGATATTTAGGCCTCCATAAAACAATATCTTCCCTTTCGACTAACAATGTTCTATTATCCTGTTTATTGAAATCGAAACCAAGCTCGTGCAATATTTTATGAAGTGTAGTACGTTTGAAAACAGGAATATCTTCGTCAGCTTCGCAAATTCTCATAATTTTGTCCAATGTCGGGTAGTCATTATTTAAATATATTGAGTGAACTTTTCTTCTTATTGCACATTTGTCTAGTTCATCTAATTAATCGACTGTGGATAGTCGAGCTCTTTTTTTCACAGGTGATTTTAATGTGTTAGTATCCTTTTGTTCTTTAATAATTTTATAAACAGTATTTTCGGACACACCACATGCACTTGCTGTTTTTAAGACTATGCTCTCCATAGTTGCATTTAAATCACACAGTTTAAAGTACTTATAAACATTGTAAATTATGTGTCTCTCTCCGCTATGGATTATTGATCCACTTTTATTCTTTCGAATTGGTGAAGTATTCATTTTCAAATTTTATTGTTGAACGAGTCACGCAAAATACTAAGGCGGGTCAATAAGTCCGTGACTTTTTGAATTTCTAACCTCCTTACTGAAAAAGCAACACTACTCCTGTCAACAGGCATCTGTCAGTTGACTCCTATCAAAATTTGAACTTGCTGCGTCAGTTAGTTTGTGTTTTACAGCTATCTTTATCAGACTATCCAGTAACTTAAGGAAACAATGGAAAAAAGTGAATTTCGTGTGCTTATTAAGCATTATTTTTTGCGATAAAAAACCATTACCGAGACCAAGGCTAAGCTTGATAAATACTATGGGGACTCTGCACCATCGATTTCAATGGTAAAAAAGTGGTTTACTGAATTTCGTTGTGGCCTTACAAGCTCTGAAGATGCTGAACGTCCTGGACGCCCAGATGAGGTCTCTACACCCGAAACAATCGAAAAAATTCACGATATGGTGTTGGCCGACCGAAGATTGAAAGTGCAAGAGATTGTGGAAGCCATAGGCATCTCGCATGGCTCAGTGGTTTCAATTTTGAATGATCACTTGGGCATGAGAAAGCTTTCCGCAAGTCGACCACAAACGCAATCGTGTAACAACTTCACAGGAAGGATTGGCGTTGTTTAATCACAATATGGAGGAGTTTTTTAACCGTGGACGAAACATGGATCCATCACAATACACCAGAGACCAAACAACAGTCAAAACAGTGTGTTTCTAAGGGTGAATCGGCGCCAAAGAAGGCCAAGGTGGGTTTGTCAGCCAATAAAGTTATGGCGACTGTTTTATGGGATGCACGTGGGATAATCCACATTGACTATCTTCAAAAGGGAAGAACAATTAATGGGGAATATTATGTCAACTTATTGGACCGCTTCAATGAGGATTTGAAAAAAACCGACCTCATTTGGCCAAGAAAAAAGTTCTTTTTCACTAAGACAATGCAAGGGTGCACACATGTGCAGTTGCCATGGCAAAAATCCATGAATTGGGCTATGAATTGCTCCCACATCCACCCTATTCTCAAGATTTGGCTCCGAGTGACTACTTCTTGTTCCCAAACCTGAAAAAATGGCTCGGTGGAAAAAGATTTGACTCCAATGATGAAGTCATCTCGCAAACAAAGGCCTATTTTGAGGACCTCGACAAATCACATTTTTTGGAAGGGATAAAAAAATTGGAGAAGCGTTGGACAAAGTGTATAGAGCTCAAGGGGGACTACGTTGAAAAATAAAATGATTTATTTATCAAAAAATCTGTGTTTTATTCCAAAAGTCACGGACTTGTTGACCCGCCCTCGTACACAACCGTTTTGTTCGAAGGTCAGACATCAACTGGTCAGTGTGAACTCGACTTTCTAATTTCTAGCATTTTAATTGGCTGGGGGGCGTGGCCAGGCCGGCGGACAACGATGACTCACTATTTTCTTAACGCGAACGGACTGCAATGTAGCTACTTGTATGATAAAAAAGAGCTAATCTTAAGGCTTGCAAACTTTTGAGAAAACTTTAAACTGGAGAAGCAAATAGTAATAAATACTAATGTATTACCAGTTAAATAATTTGTTTTCATATATAATATATAGATGGCTATATGGAATGCATATATTTCGATTATAATATAATAACTCACGACAAGTAAGCTATTTTATGAACAGCATGTATATAATAAGTTTACTTTTATTTTCCAATGAAATTCATGGGTGCGTTGGATTGGGTCTGAATACCTGGCCTTATTAACAAATTAAAACTAAATCCATTAGATTGGAAATGAAGAACAATATATTTTACCGGTTTTGCCTTGATTTTGAATAAACTGGACACTTAAAATATTAATCTTATACCTAAATATATAACGGTTTAATTTAAATTGCTTATTTGAAAGGTAGAAATAGTAGATTCTCTTTCTTAGAATTGAAGTAGTGTCGTATCGTGCGAGAGTGAAAAAATAACTTAATGCTTCTAAATTCTACGTGCTCCGCGACCGCACTTTAGCACATACTAGACTTAGACCTGCCTATTAAATCAGGCGCTGTCTTAGCATTTAAAATTTTCACTACTACAACTTCTTTTGACAAGTCAAGCTATTAAACCTGTCTAGGGCTTTCCATTAGACAATCTATCTGTTCGTTTTCCCCTGCAGTAAATGACCATATTATATTCCAGGAGTGTCCGGCTCGACCGTCAGCTGTTCGACTCCGATATCCAACGCCTCCTCCGGCGCCGTCACGCCCGCGCCCGCCAGCGAGTCCCGAGGGTTCACACAGGTAATGACAGGGATTGAGACAAATCACGACTACATAGAAGTTAGTCTATATTCGTCACACACGATCAAATTATTACAAACTCCCTAACCTATGATGGAATATAATTTCGATCAAAGAACGGCGGTAGTGTTTTCGGTCAATCGATCATACGTAATTTATGATCCACTATATCAAACCTGATGGCTCGTAATTAAAAATGTTCAATTCACAGTAAGGTTCCAGCCTCTATTTTGTCTCACTTGCACGCGCACGATTTGACGTGTGTGCGACTGCGACCGCTTTATTTCAGACTGAGGCCATACTGAAAATTGAACATTTTTAATTACGAGAATTGACCTTCCGATGAATGCCCGGTTTTACATAAACTATAGATAAACTAAGTTTATGTGACTGGTAAGCCTCTATTTTGTCTCACTTGCACGCGCACGATTTGACGTGTGTGCGACTACGACCGCTTTATTTCAGACTGTGGCCATACTGAAAATTGAACATTTTTAATTACGAGAATTGACCTTCCGATGAATGCCCGGATTTACATAAACTATAGATAAACTAAGTTTAAGTGACTGGTAAAGTAAAGTATAATTGTGTGTAGGTGAAGTTTTTTACCTTTAGTGTTAGTGCCATCTATGAGTAAAAATGTCAATTACATTTTTACGTTTAAGTTCTGGAATCGATAAACGGACCTCATTGGTCAGTTATCTTAAACTTAGTATTGTAAAATCTCTCCGGAAAAAATTCAGAGCGCTGAAAATAGAACTCTGGCCTAATACAATAGAGTAGAAAATCGAACACGTGTCAACACACGGCAGCCATTTAAAAATTCGACGGTCGTGTGTTGGATTTTCAACTCCATCGTATTAGCCGAGAGTTCTTTCTATTTTCAGCGCTCTGAATTTTTTCCGGAGAGATTTCGGATAATATAGGACCAGCCTGAAAGATGACAACGCTAACGTAAGGTCACCATTTAAAGCTTTAGTTGGGTCGGTTCTACATTTTATACTTTAAACGAGACAATCTTGTATATATATAATCGTAAACTCGACAACGGCTGCAAGTATTTGCATGAAATTAAGTATGCTAGTAGTATCGGTCTAGCTAGGTTTTATCCCGATTGGCAGTTTGGTTAATTTTTGCGTTGTTCGGAAGTTCGGAATGTGGTAGGTTCGAACCCCGGTAAAATATTTTTGTGATTCTTTTTTTTTTTAATCTACTAGAGCTCCGAGTAAAGCACGGTTACCCAGGTGCTGCGTAATAATCAAACGTCGTATAAATAATAGTAATATAAACGTCATTGCGTTTATGATTTAGTTATGTAGTAGAGGAAATTAAGTCAGCTTTATCCCATATTTGGTAACAAGTTTATGTTTTCCTTACCCATTTACATCATTTGTGAATTTTATTTATTTTTTACATTCAACTGATTTGTTTTTTTTTTAGTAAAAGAGAAAGTTTCATTTATATTTTTTCTTTTTTTTGTTTATGTTTTTTTTATATTTTGTACCTCATTAGTCGGCGTTCCGTCTGGCCAGTGTGTGCAGCGCGGATTCTGGGTTCCGTTCCCAGGATGCCTTACAACGACCTTCGCTCTACGTTGACAATGTAATGTTATTTTATTTTATTTTATTTTTTTTTTATTAATTTATGTTATTCTAGATGTTACATTTTATTTAGCCCTAACCCCTGAACAGTTTTATTTTACTAAAAATAGTTGTTTTCGCGTCTTTGTTGACCAACATTTTGTAATATTTTAAAATAAGATACATAATTTTACGTCATGTAACATTGGCGTGGCGAAGTGCGCGTCGCCGTGACTAGTGTGGATGCTCTATTCGATTAACATTAATTGCATGCATAATCTACGCGTGAAATTCGAATCGATGATGTGAAGATGATGACGACGACGATGATAATGAAATTAATGATAATGAACATTATGATGATTATGATTATTCGCAGGGTTCGGATAATCAGAGCGTGAGCAGCGAAGGTATGACGCCGTCGAAGGGCGCGGACGACGACAACGACGACACGGTCCACGATATGTTGGCCAACGTTGGTGAGTGTACTTGATGGTTCCATTGACAGAACTGAGGGGACCGTTGGAGGAGGGCACTGATACCCTGGGGGGGGGGGATTATTTTCGTTACTAATACTTGACAATTTACAGTTTGAACAAGTTTAGTTACGAGAATTAGGTTTCAATGTCGTTACAGAAAACTAGCGTGGTAAAGCCTTATAGTGTTTTGTTGAATAAGTGTACAATTCACTTAAAAGAAACGAGGGCTTTTAAAAGCCAGAAACGCATTTGCAACGCCGCGGTTGCGGGTGCGCGCTCGCATGAGTTCAAGGGCTTTTAAAATGTCGAAAATGTAATTAAAGTATCTGGTGTTGCGCATGTTTATTCTCGGTGGCAATAGGCTAGTTGACTGATTTCTTTAAATGCATAAATGAATAGTACCTACTCTGAAATATAAGTAAGTTCTCAAAAGAAACAGTAGGAATATTAAAAATATTAATAATATTAATACAGAACTTCGCAAGTCTCGTGAAAACGCTCGATACTAAAGTCGCAAAACCTATGCTATATATGGGAACCGAGCTATCGGAGCATGGAGCTGCACCCAGTGCTTCAACAACATCGAATCCCACCTGCTACCCAACACATTCAGGAGTCTGTTTGGACTGTTTTGCACACGCGACCAGAGCGAGGCACATCTCTTTCTAATAATTGTCTGAATACAATCTGTACAATACAATATTATTAATACAGACGCCGTCAACGTGACATCCTAAGTAGGTGCTGTTGAGCCTACCTATCAGCCGATTCATGTATAGATTAAAGAGGCGGGGCGAGCTTAACCCCCCCTGTCTCGTCCCACACTCCAACCCGTACACCTCCGAAAACACTCCAGCCCAATTTACACTATTTTTCTGATGACCGTACCAGTACTGAAAGAGTCCAATCAGTTCCTTGGGCAGATTGGTTTCGTCGCCAATTTTTTGCCACAACTTGTCGTATGACATTAAGTCGAATGCCTTCGACAGGTCCAAGAAGCAAGCGTATACCGGCGTTTTCCTGGATGTGTAATACTGTACAGTCTGCTTAAGACAATAAATGGCACTTTCAGTGGACAGGCCCGGCTGGAACCCGGGCTTGAGAATCGTTGATATCTGTATGCTGTTCCAGCCTTTTGTCAAGCAGACTGTCCAGAACCTTGGCAGTCACAGTCGCCAGTGATATCGGCCTGTAATTGGACAGGTCGGAGGCATCCCCCGTCCTATTTTTTATTATAGGTACTACAACTGTAGACATCAAATTCTGCGGCAGATATTGATGACTCACACACAAATTAAAAATCATAGCAAGCACTCGCGGCAAGTGCACCCCAGCATGTCTCAAGTGCTCGACACTGAGACTATCGTGTCCCGGAGACTTGCCTCGACGCATTTTTTTAATAATAGAGGCAATCTCTTTAGCACTGAATCTAACCTTTACTTCTTCGGCGGCACTTGGGCCCCATAGCACTCCATTCCTCCGAGGAAGTAGGGAAGATATCGTAAAGTACCTTTGGAAAGCACTCGCTATGCCAGCAGGATCACCAATACCAGCCACAGACATTGGAAGGCTCGGCTTAGGATTCAACTTACTTGTATTTTTCCAAAATTTTGAGAAATTTTTTTCAGAATGATTTTTAACTATTATGTCCATTTTAATTTGTAATGCGTTATCTTGACAATATCTTAATTAAGCCATAAAATATTTTCTAGATTCACACATACTTTCATAAATAAAACCATGTCTAGGTTTGCCCAGGGAAACCCAGAATTGAAAACATAAACGAGCCTCCTTATGCGCACTACTTACATGTCTATTCCACCCCGTTACATAATTCAGTGTCCTAAGTTTTTTCCCCCTATAACAATTCTCAGCGGACTCGCTTATTACTTTACTTACATAAAATACAACAATTTTCATTAACGAGCGATCTTCGGAGATATCAGTAGTTTTGTGCATATGGCCATACATTGCGTAGCAACATTAGTAGCCTGTAACGTCATCTGCTTGTACGACTTTTATATTCGGCGTTTTTACAAGACTCACAAGAGTATTTCAAATAATCCGCAATATTTTTTAAAATATTGATTTTTAGTATAGTATTCTTTTTGTAAACTGTCTTCTATTAATCTTCTATTCTGTCTTCTATTAATTATTTATGTAATAAAAAATGCAGGAGAATACCGTATTAAGTACATAGGTTGCAAGAACATAATATTTGCCAATTGCTCCGAAATTTATGCGTTTAAATTGATATCTAATTAATGTTTTTGTATTTGATGTACTTAAGTAAACTTATAATGTAGATTTTTTTCTCTTATAATTATGTCAAAATATTCGAACTTTTTTGTAACTTTCCAAAACTACACATACAGCTATATTTTTTTAGATTTATCAAGTGATCATACCTACCTCAATATTTTTGATTATACAACATTAAACTAAATATTTTACATGTAGTCAACTATTCCATTGCCTACCATCATGTGATCCATCTGCTCGTACACACCAACCATAAAAAGGAAGTATTACTTTAGTTTCAATTGATTTTGGTTTCTAGCGTCAGCGACATGGCCAGACCTCAAGGATACGGCGCAGTTCGAGCGCGCCGCGTCCGCCATCATGGGGGGCCGACCGCACACCATTTCCGCTGGTAGTTGTATATTTTACATAATATTTTATATATCAGTATTTCATGAGTGGGTACGTCGCTCGGAGTATGCTGTACAAATCATCCAATAACGGATGAAAAAGGCCATTAAAACTAGGCCAGCTAGGCAGGAGTTATTTTATACTGTCTAAGTGTGTGCGCAGTACACAATAGCACTCTCGATTCCTTTACTCTGGAAACCTAGTGAGACGGATTACCGACACGACTGGCGAGAGATCTGGCGCAGGACCGATTTTTACATGCCCTTCCGACGTATAGGTCATCTTTCTTGTAAGACAATCACTTGATCAGTCTGCATTGCCCTAACCAAGCTTGGAAACAACCTTTTTTTGTTTCAACACGGGAATCGAACCGAAGTCGAGAGCCAAGCTCTAAACCACTGGACCGCGTAGGCGTCCCAATATACCTAATCCCTAACGCTCGGATTACACGCATCCCGGAAAAAAATTGCGCTGAAATTACAACTCTGCGCTAATATATTAGAGCAGAAAATCGAACTGCTTTCTTCTTTGTTGAAAATTTAATTTGCTGCTATATATTCGAGTGTGTTCGATTATCACCTCTATTGTATTAGCACAGAGTTCTATTTACAGCGCAATTTTTTCCGGTCGGAATTATTTCGAGCAAAAGGCGAGTTGCTTTCAATCAATGTGGAGCAGAGGAAATTAACCCCGTATTTATAAAAATATTTAAACGATTAGTTAATTAATCATTGACATAAGAGAAGATAAATATTTATTTCTCAATTGTCAAGAGTTATTTAACAAATATAGAAACAGTGACGTTGCCGTCTCCAGATTTGGTTATAACAAATCAACGTATGCCGGGTCACGTAATTACGTGAAATTAAACAAATTAGGTGGTACATAAACAATAAGCCGTTGAACTGAGAAAATCCATGAAGTTTAATGTTTATGTAATTAAAATATAATATATTGTGTAACACTGATTCGCGGAAGGAAAAAGACGTCATTTGACGATGATAATTTAGTTTTGAGGTTTGGATTCTCTTCCTTATAAGTTATAAGGGAGTTAGTAAAATCACTGTAGACTTTGAAAATATCAGCAATTATTCAGTTAAGTTATTAATTAAAATAAGTTCAGTTATTAATTAATCAGGATTAATATATATATATTCAATTATTATATAATTGAATTATTTAATTAAATAATTCAATTATTATATAATTGAATTATTTAATTAATTATTCCTTTGGCCAAAACAAAGAGAAGCATAATTTTTGTAAAAGGATTGTTTTGGTATGATCATTTTGTTGATTCTTTTTATTGGCTTATGGGACTTCACTAAAACGAACATACCATCACGTGCCCTTGTCTAGTGTACGTAGTACCGAATGCACCTTTCGCTTAATGAAAACAAATTTTGTTTGTCAAACGTTCGTGTTCAAAAAACATGCCTTCTATCTCATTCTTTCGCATGTTATACATCTGTTGTTTCATCGTGTTTCAATAGCAACAATCGTAAAGTGCTTTTTAATTGGATAATATATCTCCGACGACGAACGATCATTATATTTAGATAAATAAGAAAAACATTTTATCGTGTAAGGTGGCAGCTTGCCTCTGTTGATAATAAAGGATCTTTAAACCTAACCTAAAATAATAATAAATTTATTTGTTTGCAGCCTCGGACCGCGGCCACCCGCGGCCGGCGCTGAGCGTGCACACGTTCACGGAGCAGAGCCGCGACACCGGCATATACGCGCGCCCGCCGCTGCCCACTGTGAGTATGGCAACTGTGTACTTTTCCAATATCCGATCCGATATCTGATTTGAGACCGATAATGAGAAAGACAGGTATATATTTATGTTTCAACTAGCTTTTCCCCGCGGATCCCCCTGCGTGTATATACGCAGATATATACACGCAGAATATATAGAATCCCACAAAGTTACCAATTAGGATCTATAAGAATATAATCATGCATATTCCTAGGATAGCAATCGTACAATCTTAATTTATGTTGTAGGTAACATTTGACATTTACCCCCTTACTAATAAAATATTTACACAATGGATAAGCTATACAATGTTTTGTCCTTGTCTGTCAAGGTACAAACGTATCGGACGAAGAACAAAACACTGTATAGCTTATCCATTGTGTAATTTTTTTATTAATAACAGGGTTAATATTGACGTTTTCCGCAGCGTTGCTCCTCCCTGGAGCGGCCAACGGTGCCGGCCAAGACGAACGCCAACACCGGCCAAAGCGAGTTCAAGCCCACCAAGCCCTCCTCGCTGCCGCCGCATCTCGCCAAAGGTACAACATTATTCTTATTACCAATCGCAATGGGTAAAATGACAGCGTAGGCATAGTTCTATTTTACTAACAAAGAAAAATAAAATAAATAAAAATGTCATTTTGCTGGTTTGAATTGTGTCATTACCGTTTTTGTACATACGCCGGGCAGCTATACGATTACGCAAATGGCCGATTGTCAATGTCATTATCTTATTAGTGCTATAACTTTTCATCAAATGTAAAAAAGAAGAAAATAATAAAAAATTTGTTCATATATAGTAAGGTAGTTTTAGATGCCGAAAATTCTATAAGATTGTAACATACTGTAGCGGACCAATCAAATGTCAAAGTGTATTTGCGATCAAAACTTCAGCTGCTGACCGTTCCGCGCCGTACGTTCCGCAGGTTGCTTTGCTACACGTTATACCTTAACTCGTTTTAATAATGGGAGGGATTAAAATATATAAAAAACAGCGGTGAACATAGAACTCTGCTAGAGTTGAAAATCGAACACCAGACTGCAATTTAAAAACTTGACGCTCGTGTGTTCGATTTTCAGTTCTATTGTATTAGCGGAGGGTTCTATTTTCAGCGCTTTTTTTCCGATCGGAGAGATTCCGGATAATATAGTTATATATATATATATATATATAGTAATATTCCGAGACTAACCCTGCCTGTATTTATAGTTACTTATACCAAACTTGTATTTTGTAAAAAAATATTTTGTTCGCAGAAGTGCCGCAAGCGCTGTACGTCAATATGTCGGAGCTGGCGACACTCGCCGCGTCGCGCGCGCAGCAGCACAACGCCGAGTACCAGCCGCAGGAGAAGGTGAGCGCATTTGCTTTACTAGGTGGCTGGCAGGCGCGTTGAGCAAATCAGTCGAAACGACAAAGTCCATCGGTAGTATGCGGAGAATTCTGCATTTCTATAATTTAGTCATGATCAGAACATAACAATGTTACCTATTAGATATCAATAGACAATATGTTCATATATTGTATATTCAACAAAAAGACAAAATATGAATACTTTATGCTTATTCATTTACGAAATATTGTAAAATAAGTACATAAAAAGTCCTAATTATAGATTATACCACATCACATTGCAATTATTCGGTATTAAAAATTCTCATATTCGTAGTCGTATCTAAATAATATGACGGCTTGTCGCGACGTTCTCTATTAGAGCTGAAAATACAAAAAAAAATATTTAAATAGGTGGGCTTCTTGAATAAAATTATAGTTTAAAAAAACTATAAAATCACGCTTTTATAGAAAATCTAACTAAAAAATAAAAATTAAATTTAATAAATTTGGATTAAGAATACACCCCACGCTTTTTACAATAATTAACATTTATTTTTCATTTACACTGTTGTTAATCCAAATTTATTAAATTTTATTTTTTATTTTTTAGTTAGATTTTATATAAAAGCGTGATTTTTTATTTTTTTTTTTAACTAAGTATAATTTATATTTTGCTTTTTAGTACGATTTGCCAAAGAGTAAGCCTGGAACTGCACGCATGATTATTTATTATAATAATTTATAACTTTAATTATTTAAATTAAATTAAATCGAATTATTGCATTGTCATCGGTCTTTGACAGGTGTGCAAAGTTTCAATTAAATCTGTTCGTTCAAAGTAGGACAAAATCGAGCCCAAAGGAGTCGGTTACAAACAAACAAACAGGCAAGCAAGCAAACAACCAGGTGAAACTAATAAAAGCGTTATAAAAATATTATTGCGTTTTGACCATATTGAATTTAGCGGCTTCCCTATAATGCTAACGCATTGTCAGAGACATTTATGCTTATAGGAGTCACTTAGTAGAGATTTTGACAGAAAGTGTATGGAGTTTCAAAGTCAAAATAGAGCTGTAAGCGTTAAAATATGTCTTTGAGTTCGGCCGTATATTTTTTTTTCTTGGCACCAGGGCCCAAAATAAATGGTTTCCTTAAGCTAATTTCCATTTAGGACTTTAGAGGTCAAGGCAGATTAGAGCACTCACATTCTGCTCAGCTTGTCCCAGTCGAACTTGGCAGCGACCGATTCTGATATCTGTCCTTCCTTCAGCGACTTCTTAACCGCTCGCTCCACTACACGCAGCGAGAAGTACGCGTTCTGCACCGCCGGCGGCTGCCTACTGCGGGTCGTTGCCTGGAAACATCGTTACTAATATTACAAACGCGAAAGTAACTCTGTCTGTAACGCATTTACGCCTAAACTACTGAACAGATTTAGCGAGAATTTCTGCACGAAGTTTGCGGCCAACATCTAGTTTCGCATAATATTTTACCGTGGGAGAGACATGCTTCGGCATGAATGGGCCTGCTCGAGATATCACGGCATAAAATAAAGCTTGCATAGTCTTTTGCCGAGTGAGTGATGGTACCGGAGACCCAAGATTTAAAAGACTCTCTCTCTGGTATTGCACGACTATTTTATTCCATAAAATCGTCTAACGACCTCCGTGGCTCTGTCGTTGTGTTCTTCTAAGAACGTGCCTATTTTTTTCTTGTGTGTTTACATCAACATAATAAACAAATTGAAATTTCAATACACACACACACACACATGAGAGAGAGAGATACCTCAAACTTATAACACCCCTCTGTTTGGGGGTTAAAAATCTTGTAAAAGTAGTTAAAGTCTAATTCATCTATCCCACTTTATGGTAAGTGACCACCGGCATCAACAACCTTTGAAATCTTTTGCGGGTCTCATAGATAAATATATTGATATGGAGGATTGTCGTCGCTGCTCACTCCTATATAAAACCAGGGTGGGCATATTATTATACGTTATTGGTGGTGTCGGTGACAAACGTACCATAATCTCAATAGCTTCGAACAATTTCGACAACTCCTTCCGCTCCGACGGCGTTAGACTGACATTGTCTACGTCGAACACGCCGCTCTCTTTGAGTTTCCTCTTGATGGTGCTGAGCGTTATGGGCGGGCTGAGGTCAGTTATGTTGCCCGTCTTGTACACAGCCTTAGCGCTCTCCGCCTCGTGGGGACTGGAAGAACCGATTTATTTTACTAGTGGGTACCTAAAGATCAAGAAACGTTTGAAACAAGAGTGCACAAAGTACTTTACACTTTCCTGGTTTCGATATGGTTGTTCAAAATCAAATACGGATATTTTGGGTATATGGTCTACTGCTTATGTAAAGACGTTTAGGTAGAAAAATATTTCGAAAAAAAAAACTAAATAAAATTATATTGCATTCTCTAAGGCGCTGAGGTCATCAACCTCACAGAAACAGGTGAATATATCAGCTGTGTGAGGCCAATGACATTACCAGCGCCATAAAGATATATATATATATATATAGTTTGGGCATATTAAGATCTACTGCTTATTTCAAGACTGTAAATTTGGAAAAAAAATACATAAGTGCTAAATAAAATTACATTACGCTCTTTATGGCGCTGGTAATGGCCTCATGAATAATTGGCCTCACACAGCTGATGTATTCACCTGTTTCTGTGAGGTTGATGACCTCAGCGCCTTAGAGAATGCAATATAATTTTATTTACTTTTTTTTTCGAAATGTTTTTCTACCTAAACGTCTTTACATAAGCAGTAGACCATATACCCAAAATATCCGTATTTGATTTTGAACAACCATATCGAAACCAGGAAAGTGTAAAGTACTTTGTGCACTAAATATTTATTTTTCTGCTTTCGATAAAGACTATCGCTTACTTGAGCTCCATTCTAAAATGATATAGTTGAAACAAACCTTCCTGATACGATATTATACATTTTGTTCTAAAATTCAAAAGTACAATGTGAATTAAAACTGCTTTACAGCATTCGACACACTCACATGAAAGAATTCATGTAACTTAAACAATAATTACAGGGTCTTACTATACGCTCGTAAAATATCCAGGTTGTACGAGATTGGAATTGAATTACTACGTATTACTCACCAACCTGTGCTGATTAGAACGTTTATGGCAAATCTGAAACAGAGATTATTTTATATATTACAGAGAGTATTTTAATTGCACGAATCATTGATAGAAATGCGTTGATGTTCGCGTGTTTTTGAATAATTTTATGTTTGTATAAATAAGGTTAGGTGAGGCACGAGGGATTGGCATACTTTATTTTTTTATTGTGGATCGCTTGACCCACATATATTTTTACCCGACTACGGCGAAGCCAAAAGGAAGGGCAATGATTTTGGCAGTCTATGTATGTATGTATGTTTGTTACCGTGTATACCGTAGCGCCTTAACTACTTTTCTGATTTCAATTAATGAGATGTCAATAGATTCATAATAATAGCCAGGGTGACATAGGCTATATAATTTACGTAGTCGGGTTACAGTTTTTAGTTAAAAATTGTAGTTATCGTTAATAGTATGGTAGGCAATGGCCATCTTTACCTATATATCTATCTGACACTAAATAATACAGAAGATTTATTGTAACTACTGTATGGGCTATGACTTATTCCATATTATCAAATCCTACATAAATAAAACATTATTATGTATCGCGCAAGATTAAATCGAAAGTGTTGGTGTTATACGATTTCTCTTTCTTACAATAATTATTTAAATACATTACAATAACATTATAGAACATTTACTCACAAGTAACTCAGAATTGCGATGTGTATGACAGTGGTCATGATTCTCGCCTCCGTGTGCATGTACGCTGAAAGTAGCGTGTACATCGGGGCGCGTACTGCCACTGAATACAGAACGTACAATATTATGTCGTGATTACGATCCATTCAGGTATGTAGACGATTTACATGGTTTTGATACTTGAAAAAGTTGCACCATGTACTATCAGGTAATCTTATTCATTCAAGCAGATCGACAGTTGTCATAATTTGTTCGTATTATTACGGTACCCAAAGGGTAAAGCGGGACCCTATTACTAAGACCCCGGTTTCCGTCCGTCTGTCACCAGGCTGTATCTCATGAACCGCGATAGTTAGTCGTAATTTTCACAGATGTATTTCTGTTGCCGCTATAATAACAAATACTAAAATAGATTAAAATAAATATTTAACTGTTAAATAGGAGTGTAGTATGTATGAGAATATAGTTTCCCATGCCACAACGTGAATTTTAGCCGTTTTGTACAGAATCCATCGTGCGCGAGTTCGATTCGCACTTGGCTGGTTTTGAAAACTGATATAATGTTATTGATAATTATATTTTGTTTGTGACTGCATGCGGTCATTATAATACTTGAAATAAATTATGAGAACACTCTACCTGCTTATGAATTAGATCCCCTGATAGTACAACATCGTTAGTTACTCAAGCGACGGCATCGCTAGACAGATTAAGATGAAATTTGACAAGGCTTTAATTATTGTGCTATATGGTCAATGCTCATATTATATTAGGGAATATTTTATAGCCCTACTTACATTATAAAGTAAAACGGCTAATATTTTATTTAGTAACAAATAAAATCTGTTCCAAACCTGTTGGCAAATAGGTTATTGCTTTTCAGACGTTGTGGATTCCCAAAAACGCATTTCCTACGTAAAAAGGATATGAAACATATTTCAACACAATAGTATCAAGATGTACATACAATGTACATGTAGCGGTATACAATATTTAACGGTTTCAATTGTGCTATTGTTCGTGTCCGCAAGAGAAACGTATACACGAAAACAACCATTAGCGACGCTTTAGTCCACCAACTGCACACTAGCTAGACTATACCTAATTAGCTACGTATGTTTGGACGTGATATCATCATCATAATTTAATATGGCATAATGTGCACCTACGCGTACCGTCCTACGCGTTACGTCAATGATATGTTACTACTGCCGATAACGCCATTGCGCCTAAAGTACGAAAGAACTCTTCCTAAACGCCAAAAGACGACGAAGACACTAACGCATGACGCAAACGCGTCATGAACAAAAAAACAAACAATATAAACAAAAATTTCAAAGCTCAAGATTGTCTATGACGTAAGTACATTTGACAGAACAAATCCTCGTAAAATAAAAAATTACGCCATCTTGGTTTTCACCATACTTCAAATGTCAGACATCTTGTTTTCACCTTACTTCAAATGTCAAAATGGCCCCTAAAAATCTCAAAAGTGGATACACTTTTTGGCATGTTTAATGACGAAAATATATACGTCTATGTTAACCAATCAAAAGCGCTATTGAACAGATAAACGACAAAAATCTCAGAAACTGGGCTTAAGTACGAGGGCGGGTCAATAAGTCCGTGACTTTTGGAATAAAACACAGATTTTTTGATAAATAAATCATTTTATTTTTCAACGTAGTCCCCCTTGAGCTCTATACACTTTGTCCAACGCTTCTCCAATTTTTTTATCCCTTCCAAAAAATATGATTTGTCGAAGTCCTCAAAATAGGCCTTTGTTTGCGAGATGACTTCATCATTGGAGTCAAATCTTTTTCCACCGAGCCATTTTTTCAGGTTTGGGAACAAGAAGTAGTCACTCGGAGCCAAATCTTGAGAATAGGGTGGATGTGGGAGCAATTCATAGCCCAATTCATGGATTTTTGCCATGGCAACTGCACATGTGTGCACCCTTGCATTGTCTTAGTGAAAAAGAACTTTTTTCTTGGCCAAATGAGGTCGGTTTTTTTTCAAATCCTCATTGAAGCGGTCCAATAAGTTGGCATAATATTCCCCATTAATTGTTCTTCCCTTTTGAAGATAGTCAATGTGGATTATCCCACGTGCATCCCAAAAAACAGTCGCCATAACTTTATTGGCTGACAAACCCAACTTGGCCTTCTTTGGCGCCGATTCACCCTTAGAAACACACTGTTTTGACTGTTGTTTGGTCTCTGGTGTATTGTGATGGATCCATGTTTCGTCCACGGTTAAAAAACTCCTCCATATTGTGATTAAACAACGCCAAACCTTCCTGTGAAGTTGTTACACGATTGCGTTTGTGGTCGACTTGCGGAAAGCTTTCTCATGCCTAAGTGATCATTCAAAATTGAAACCACTGAGCCATGCGAGATGCCTATGGCTTCCACAATCTCTTGCACTTTCAATCTTCGGTCGGCCAACACCATATCGTGAATTTTTTCGATTGTTTCGGGTGTAGAGACCTCAACTGGGCGTCCAGGACGTTCGGCATCTTCAGTGCTTGTACGGCCACAACGAAATTCAGTAAACCACTTTTTTACCATTGAAATCGATGGTGCAGAGTCCCCATAGTATTTATCAAGCTTAGCCTTGGTCTCGGTAATGGTTTTTTTTCGCAAAAAATAATGCTTAATAAGCACACGAAATTCACTTTTTTCCATTGTTTCCTTAAGTTACTGGATAGTCTGATAAAGATAGCTGTAAAACACAAACTAACTGACGCAGCAAGTTCAAATTTTGATAGGAGTCAACTGACAGATGCCTGTTGATAGGAGTAGTGTTGCTTTTTCAGTAAGGAGGTTAGAAATTCAAAAAGTGACGGACTTATTGACCCGCCTTAGTAGATAGTACCTAGTAGCTATATTTCATTCGATTAGAGGTGTAAAAGTAATGAAAAAAAAGATATGTATGTATTCGTTACTATAACAATTAGTTCTCGTTACTATAGTATCGTTATGTTACTCGTTACTTCAGATACCTCAATAGGTAAAGTGTAGAACTATAAGTGAACTGTTGACGGAATCAGTGTAGCTACCCATACTACGAAAAATGCGAGTAACGAAATGTATTCGTGTGTAACGTTTCGTTACTCAGTACCGAATACATCCAGTTTGCTACAGCTCTACATTCGATAAAGTTTTTATCAGTATCAGATACTGACATATAAATAGAATTCTGAATAAGATTTCTGTTACAGCTTTTTTTTTAGATTGGTTCTTATTAGTTTAAAATATCGGGGAACGATATTATTATTAGGTACTAGCTGTTGCCCGCGGCTCCGCCCGCGTCAATACAGTATCCCACGGGAACACTGCTTTTCGGGTTAAAAAGTGTTTCTATGTTTTAATCCAGAGCTCAAGCTACTATCATACCAAATTTCATCAAAATCCGTCCAGTAGTTTTTGCGTGAAAGAGTAACAAACGTCCATCCATCCTCACAAACTTTCACAGTTATTAACATTAGTAGGATAATATCTGTTAGGATGTTGACCTTTTGTATCTATCTTGAACATTGTTTTATCTCATGTCATGTTTAATGTTTAATATTCCGTACGCAATATATTTTAGTTCCCACCGAGTGAGTCAGATTTATTATGAATACAAAGATTTTAATGGGAACGAGTCTAAAATACCAAATGTAGGTTTTTTAGGAAACTCATTTCTTTGTTATGTAATTGATGTTGAGGTGACAAGTCTATTTATTTCTATTACAATAATTCAATACATTTTATTTTTTACAAATGTAGACGCAGCCCTACTTTGACATCAATACACATACCTATATATTAGAGACGACGCGTGTAAAGGCAAGAAGTGGTGAATGGGGCAGTCGTGGTTTGAAGTTTGGCATCTTGACTTTTTGACATTAGCTTTCCGCAGTTTAATCAATCCACCTATAATTGACAAAATCTTCTGAAAAGCTTTTTCTTGTATGAAGATTTTTCTGTCAAATGTACGTCATAGCCCATCCTTAGTTTCGATATAATTGCATCAATAGATCTGTATTGAACATTTTATTTAATAATCTTTGAACAAGTAATATATAACTGCTGAAATTAAATTCGGCTGAAACTTTGAAATATCTTTCCCAATGGATGCCTAACTCGTTCAGCTGTTTTAGCTGTAATCTTGCCTAAGTATACAGAATACTGACCCATTTCTAATACATTTCCAGGTGTGCTCCGAGAGCAGTGCAAGCGAGTCGTCACTAGAGTCTTCTAGCGGTTATGGTAGCCAAGGCGCCTTTGCCGCTGAGGAGCACGCGCACCAACACATGATACAGCATCAGGATGGTGAGTTGATAGGCGTTGATGTGTGTTGACGTGCTGTGACATGAATTTATGTGCTTTGACGTTAGTCAGTCAAATATTGAAGCGCTTTGACGTTTGATAAAGATTGCTAGTCTTTGAAATAAATTGATGTGCTTTGACGTTAACTTATAAACGTTGAAGCGCTTTGACGTTTGAAAAATATTGATATGTTTTACGTTTGATAAAGATTGATGTGATTGACGTTAGATCGATGTGTTTTCGTAAAAAGAGAATGTTGTTTTTAAATCTTTTTTTATTTGCCATTAGACCCTTTTTTTCTATAGCATTTTCTTTTGATGAATAAATCACCATCGGCAGTGGTTACTGTATAATTTTAGATTTTAACTACTAGGTATTTAATTAATTGCATGTAAAATGCACAATATGTTTTACTTTAATAAGTATTTTCATAAATGAAAATATGAGAAGATGGCCCTTGTTCAAATAATCATACGAGTAAGCTTTTATTTATGTTCTGCCCTTTTTTTGGTTTATTTGTGTTTCACGCTTTGCACGTTATGTTTTGCGCACTGTAGTTACGTCGGAAATTGTGACTCTGAGACGGGACAATGATTCCGTGGCCACGGCTCGGGAGACTTTCTCCATATCGCTCGGGAGTTTGGAGGAGGCTGTGAGGTCACTCGATGAGGCGACGGAGTCACCGTCGTACGCCACTATTGGGAAAAAGCCGGCGGTGCCCAAAAGACGGCCGCTGTCCATGTCTGGTGAGTGATGCATGTTATCTTGTGTGTGTTAAAGAATGTGGTATTTTTTACACTGATTTCATGTTTTTATCGAATGAGGGTTTTTAAATTCGTGACATCTGACAGCTTTTTGACACGACAAGGACAGTCGCGCTACCAAGCGCCGCCTGGTGACAGAAAAAGAATCGAAAATTCTTATTGACCGTTTTGATACCACTTACGCCACCAGATGTGTGAGTTGAGCAGAAAAAATATCAAAAACCCTCATTGTTATGTACACGTAATATATTAAGCTCGCTGATAACGGTGGCGCTGGCCGGTTTCGTTGAAACCAGTCCGGATACGCAGGAGTTCTTTTTTATAGTGTGTGCGCATTGCACAAGAGCTCTTTCTTCTTTTAATCTCGTAACCCAGTGGGACAGATGACCGACACTTGCGAGTAATCAGGCGCAGGTTCAACTTTTCACATGCCCATTCGACGCATGGATCATCTTTCTTTTCAGACAATCAGGTGATTGAAAATTAACAGATAGCGAGAGTGTATTCTTCGAATACCTATTCGTTTTATTCGAATATTCGTTAATTTTATTATTCAAATATGACTGGATTCAGTATTCGAATAATACGAATATATTTATTTATTTTTCAATATTATGTTAATAATAGTAAAAAAAACTAGCAAAATTTAAAATTTACGTTATTTAATACATTATTATCATTATTATTTACTAATAATGTCGTCAATGATATCTGAAAACTAATTTTACTACACTGTTTGTGAAAGAATATAAACCTATTTTTAATTAAAATAAAGAAATAAGGCGCATCCTTCCGCCTGGAAGTTTTTTGTTTTTTTGTTTTCGTATTTATAATCTACCAGCATGGAAAATTGTAAGTTTCTAAGTCTCATAGTTTAGAAATGCCAAGGGGGAACCACTTTGGAGGCTAATTTCTCGAAAATGGTTGACTTGTCATGTATGAAACCTTGCCTTTATTACCCGACTGTCAGGAAGAGTTATGTTTTTATCGCGTATCTTGTATATATGTATGTAAATTCCTTTATTCCCACGTATCTTCCAAACGGCTGGATGGATTTCGACAATTAAGGTATCGTTAGATTTGTCTCAATAACCCCACTTGGGTTAGATAGCTTTTTTTTTAAATGTGAAAATGGCGGATTTTGGCGCCAAATTGTAAGTAGTTAAATTTTTTTTTTAACCAAACTTATCGACATTGGCATCAAAATAAAGGAAATTAAATGGAGATTTAAAAAATATACATATGTCATGTATTTCAATTTGATCTGGAATAATTACAATCATTTTAATGAAATCTATCGAATAAATTTGTAATCAATGGATTCAAATAGTCGTATTTAGCTTTAAATATATAAAAATGTTGGACCCTATTGCGCATTTTTGTTATACCCGGTATAGTAAATCATATTTTGTATTTACGACGGTCACCAAATCAGTTTTAAATTTTTTATTCCGCTACTCACGCCTATATTCAAAAAACGCCTATAGTGTTAACTTTAGGAAAATAAATCGACTTGCTAAACTGAATAATATTCTGATCCTAATATTAATTTATTATTATTTTGTTTCACACGCTATAATAAAAATAAATTTTGTCCAATTTACAAAAGTCATAATATAACACACTATATTTCATAGAAATGTGCCGGACAGAACACTAAAAGGACTAAAATAAAATAAATAATTAGAAAAATAAAAAAAACCTGACTGCAAAAAAACTAATATACCTAAGATACCTAACGCACTAAAAAGACTGAAACAAGACTATAAAATCACAGTACTAAAGCCTAATTCAACATCTATTTTAGTTTAACAGATTACACTATGGGTTGAAGATTATGTGAAGTGAAATAATTGTCATGGTGTTTGTTAGCAGGCGGGACCCATTTACATTTATAATTAGTAAATTTCATCCTTTCGTGTAGAGGATTTTTTCCCTATAATCCGTGGTCTGCTCCGGACTAAATCCGTACCTACGCGTGTTAATACGTTTAAAAAGTAATTGCAATTTAGTTTTTTTAAGTTAGTTTTGCGGGCCAGTATATTTATCTTATTTTAAAAGAAGATTTTTGTTTGAAAATACGTTGATGTTTTGTGAGTTAATTGTAAAACACGTAACATTCAAAAATATTATTGAATATGCAGGTAATATTAATGCATTATATTACTTTTATTTATAGTTTATTACCAATATTCGTATTATTCGAATTATTCGAATAGTAAAATTTGTTGAATAATAACATTCTCTAGGCGAGAGGAATAAAAAAAAATCACAAAAATATTCGCCTGACCAGGATTCCAAGCCGAGACATAAATTTGCCAACAACGTAAACATTATACATACGCATACCAAACTCCAATTCGGACTAACATTAATAATGTCGAAATTATTGAAATATTGTTGCACGACGAAAGAAAAAAAACATATAATAACTTTAAAATGCGCGGTTTCCCAGGAATAAATCTATCTAGATCGATTTTTCTCCCCCAAAGCTCTTTGCATACTAAATTTGATGGAAATCTATATATTAATACGTAAAGCGAAAGTTTCATATACAGTTTTACGAGAATTGTGCGTACGGATGAGAGTGAAATTTGGCATAATTAAAGTTTATACTGAGGAAGGCGTGCGAAAATTATAACTTAATTGTATATAATATATATTTAATATTTATATGCATATTTACAATAATTGCTCGTTTAAAATATATTATTATGTGATATTATTATGTTTCAGCGTCAGCGTGGTCGCGGCGCGGCTCGTCGAGCTCGGTGGGCAAGCCGCCGCCGCCCGTGCGCCGCTCCTCCTCCATATCGCGCCCGCAGCGACCGCCCTACACACAGGTACTGGTCCAGCTCTAGTCAAATTAAATGGCGGATGACCTTAGTGACTTAAGTCAGCCTTCCGATGATTGCTCGACGCGAGTCCGCGACCGAGAAGCGCGAGAGCGCGAGAGCAAAATAGGGCCGCGGAGCCACTGCTTAGTATGAATTAACATATGAAAAAAATCCCCGTGACCCGGGTCGGGCGACTGGTGAGCGTGGCTATAAAACCTGATTCGCTGGTTTGCTGGTCGCGGACTCGCGTCGCGGTCACACAGATCGGAAGGCTATCTTTGGTGGTTGCGCGCGTTAGTGCTCAAGCCGGTCATCGCGGGTGCGACTCCCGCGAAGGAACAAAAACAGTGTAAAAGTATTAAGTATATCACCGTTGTCTGATACCTACAAGTAACTCGAAAACGTCTCACGTGGTCTGAAAGCGCCCATAAAAAAAAAAAAAAAAAAAAAAACTACTATCCCAAACACAAACACATTAAAAACCAGTGAAACGGGACCCTAGCAGATGAGAAATTTCGCAATTATTTTGCGCAATACGCGCGCGCCCTTACGAAGGATGTGCGGCGGCGCAGCGTGGTGGCGCGCAGCGTTACCGCATGATGCGTCAGGCGTCACTTATTTATTGAGTCGATTTTACAAGGAGCAGTTATAATAATCGTCGTAACGCGTAAAAATAATGAACCCCAAAATTAATTGTGAACTAACTACTTACAAAACTATTTCTATGTTGCTATTTTTTTTTATCAGAGTCCTCAAATGAACACGTCGGACACGGACAACCTGCCGCCGCCGCCGGCTTTTCTGTTGCAGCCTGACAACGAATCCAATGCCGGTAAAATATTTTTTACCTCTAAATCCTTTTTGCTTTATGCAAATCGCGACATTTATTTCATATAACTTAAATGAAAATTTGAATTTAAAGAAACCTACTTTCATTGATAGATACAACAACAATCTTATTAGAAAATTTTGTCGACTTCGATATAATATATAATATTATTTATAGCGCATCAAAGTATCAACGTAGCGGAGACAGTGAAACAACTCACCGAGCTGAAACACATGCCCGCGTCGCCGGGACTCGTGCGCAGGCAGCTGCAAAACCAAACCGGCAACCAGAACCAGACGAGCAACCAAATCGGCAACTCGAACCAAACCGTCAAAACCCCGATGTCACAAAGCCCGAACCAACTGAGTACATTCCAACAGGCGAAGAGTACGTTTTCGTCCAACACGAGTCTCAATAGTACCGGGAATTTGAACCCGATATACGGACAGACGGGACATAGAATAATGGCGTACGTAGATAATTCTTTATACGGCAGGAAGAACAGTCTGAACAGCTCGAATTCAGACTTGTACGGTGCCACGGGTAAGATTTAATTTTAAGAAAATGTATAAAAAAAGATTTAGTTTTTATTGCAAAATAGATCATTTAGATCGGTCCATAACTACAATTTTTATAAAAAAACCATAACCAGATAACGTAAATTATATAGCCTGTGTTACCCGGCCTATTGTTACGAATCTATTAAAACTTAGTTAGTCTTAGTTAGTAGTTTAGGCGCTACGACGGAACATGTTGTACATGGAACGTGAACAGCATACATACATACATTAATTGATTGCCGAAATCCTCTTTTTTACTATTATATATTATTATTATATATTATTATTATATATTATATACTATATTACGAATTACCTTCCTTTTGGCTTCGCCGTAGTCGGGTAAAAATACAATTACACTAGATAGCTAAAGGATCAAAGTATTCATGACGCTAAGCAAGGACTGTGAATCCGTGCGGCGGAGTGACCAACGCTGCGTGAAGTAATAGCATATACCGCTAATTTTACCGTTTTTGTCTTATTTTTCAGGCATGTATGGCGAATGTAAGGGCTCCCCGCAAGGCTCTAGTCCCTCGACCCCCAGCTACGGCGACAACAACTCCTTCTCAAGCTTCGGCCCTCGAGTGTCCAACGATTCGCATTACGGACAAACAGGTAAACCGAAAGTTTTTATTTACCTTGATGTGAAGATACAAAGTAAAAAAATGTGGTGTACGGGTCAATGTGTCATTGTGCTCGTGCGCCTCGCGTATATCCGCGCGTGTATCTTACATAAGCATTTTTGTAACATATAAATTTCATCATTATTTACAATAAACGCAGTTCGTTATTACGCACCAAACGGGGTTCATCATATATACCCTATATCAGCATCAACCTATCAGAACAGCATCAGCATACAGCATCAGCAGCATATATCATCTCTACTATCAGCAGCAACTATCATCTCTATCATCTAAGTGTAGCTCGCTACATATGGTAAATTGCAATTTATACAAAAAAGTGAAAACATCACAATATTATTAAATCAAAAACCTAACCTGGCAGAAAACACTAACCCTAAGGGGGTAATAAAAATATTTACACAATGGATTTTCCTTGTCTGTCAAACGACTTATCCAACGTATACGTACGTAACGTATCCAACTATACAAGGACAAAACAATGTATATCTTATACATTGTGTAAATATTAGTAAGGAGGTAAATTACACCCGTATCATTAGTTGTTTCCTCGAGATTTCCTACACTCGACTCAACCTCAATCCACGAAAATGGTGTCATTAGTTCAACAAAATGTCCTCGACTTGAGGAATTTCCTTACGCGAGTTGAAGAATCAACTCTCAAACTTAAGGTACCTCAGGACGTACCGTAGGCTCTCTCGAGCGTCTATTTCCAAAATTAATATCAATTCTATTTATAAACAGAGTGGAATTATTTGAAGCAATTACGCAATTACAGAGGGCTTTTTATTTAAAGAGAAGCATGGAGGTTTTTTTGGAGTTTCTGGATTACCTATACGAAAATCCGTATAATTATGCAGCGCGTAGACGTAGCGACGCTCAAAACCCCTTAGAGAGGTATTGTGCCGAGGAATTTAAAAACTATTTAGATGAAACACTGTGGTAGAAGTAATTTTATCACTTTTGAACCTATCAATTCGTGGAAATAAAAGGGGACTACCAATCCCACCAATTATACAATTACTTAAACCGTTACGAACACGACAATATAAGTAAAACGAAGGCGAAATAACATTATCCTGTCAAATTCGGATCTAATTTTAATGGTAAGTGTTAACATAAAAAAGTATATTTTACTATGATTATTTGTGACGTCATATCTCCACTCAACCTTACTGGAGAAGCAAACAGCTGAGGTAGAAATTACGTTTAAGAATACCAAATTCGAGGAACTTCTTAAGGATACCTCAGATGAGGTGGAGTCGAGGCGGATCTAAAGAAACAACTAATGATTTGGGTGTTAGTGTTTGACTATGAAATAATTTTATGTACGAACTACGAGCTATAGAGTTATATAAGCTACAAGGAAGCTTCTCTCCATCGTTGTTAACAATCAATCAATATTCTAGGTTTCAAGCTGCAACAAGAGAAGAAATACGCGGCGAACTGCATATACGCCATGCCGTCCGCCTCGCCTGCGCCCGCCAGCCCGCTCGCCGGCCGTCGCGCCGCCTCCGCGCCGCGCTCGCACAGCGCCGAGCGACCGCGGATAGAGCGTCAGTATTATATACTATATTATATACTGCGGGTTTGATTTTATAGTGTATCTTTACGTAACTTTATGCAGTATGGTAGCAGTAGTAAAGCGTGAGGTCTGCGGAATGGCAACTGTTTATTATAGTCATGCTAGATATTATCATCTTATATCATACAAAACTACGCTTATTTGTTTTTTAATCGCTAAAAGCTAGTAAGGTCAATCTACAATCCCGTGGACCGCGGGCGACGCAAATATACCGTTGTAAAATTTACTTTATGCTTAAGACGATAAAGTCTAGGTGTGTCTAGGCAAGTTACTATTATATGAATCTTATAAATATATAGTATAAACCTTAACCTATTTGAAATACCATATCGGGTTTTTTAACTCTGTAATTTGTATTTATGATATAATTTTGTATAAAGTATACGTAAATAAAAGAAATTGACATAATGAAAAATTAGTAAATGTCATTTTGATTGTAATTCAATGAAGAAAAGGTTTTTTTTTTATTTATACGAGCCGCTGGTTAATACATACGAGATGTGACTTCATTTTTTTATCACAGAACGAACGTCGAACGTTACGGAAGTATTTAGTTACAGGTGCGAGCGCAATATTTTTTTGTCGCATTTATTGTTTTGTTTTAGTACTTTAAAAGGTTAATTTGCCGGCAAAATTTCATACTTCTCCGGTTGCACTATTCTCTTTAAACTGTACAAAATGTATTTGCTTCACGTACGAAAATATTGCAGACGGTGGACTTATCGCTACTCTAAGCGCCAAGCTCGCGCCGCAGGTGTCGCCTCGCGCTAACAGAAGAGTCATTTCGACTATCACGCCCGCTGACCCGCCCAAGCCCAAAAGTATGAATTTTACTGTCACTTTTCTAGCAGTTATTAGAGTTGAAAACATCATCAATTAAAAACTTTGCTTTGCAACCGAAAGATGCTTATTATTTATCATCACAAACCTGAGCCTTTAGCCAAGTTACCGTCGCTAATTACGACGATGACGACTTGGCTAAAGGCAGGTATTTAAGTTATTGACTATTTTTCAGTAACAGAAAACATTAATTCGCCAATGGTAATAATTTTAATATGAATTCGATGTGTCTATTTAGCAACTGGCCCGGCGGCGGCTCAGGCGGCTTTCCTAGACAAGTTATCGGCGACGCTTCAACTCCAGCGCCGACAGTTGGCCACCGCTCGCGCTGCGTCCGTGCGGGATCTTATCAATGCGCACGCTCAGGTACGTATGTCTTACACGCTTGTACACATAACATGAAACAAAACAATACTCTATTTAAATCCATTGTAAATTGGGATATAACGAAATAGCACATTATTACAATAGGTTAAAGATTTCAAAACTTAAGACGCTCTCATTTCAACTGCATTTATTCTGCTTTCATGTTTCTTCTGCCATACCCAACTTTCACTTCCATACATGAGTGTCGGAACCAACACCCCCTCATGCACAGCCAAACGAGCCTTGTTAGACACCTTCCGACTGCTCATAAAGGAGTGCAAAGCTCCATTCACCCTATTTCCTGCATTCACTCTTCTTTCAATATCACTCTCACACTTTCCATCTCTTGTAAACTTTGATCCTAGATACACAAACTCAATCACCTGTTCAATTTGTTCATCTCCAATGACGATATTGCAGTCTGTCACTGCCTCATCTCTTTCAAACACCATCGATATGCCTCGTCTATAATATATACGTCTATGTAATAGTTGTTTTTCGCGGTCCTTCTTGTTTTTTTTTCTTATCTTCTAGCGACCCGTCTGCTCTAAATTTTCTGTAAAGAATTCGCAACATCGGCAAAACTAAAATAAAAAAGGATTGTGTGGTTTTATGAAACCACGCTAAAAGTGAAACGTAATAACAATAAAATGCGCTTCTTGTGTCTTCGCGTGAACTACATAACGAGTTAAATGCGGTCTTTATCAATATACAGACTGTTTATGCGTTAGATTTTATGTTAATTTTCTTAAGGAACTTTGGTTCTCATATGGCATACTAGATGGCGCTGATTTGCCGCTAGATCACGCTATAGGTAAAGCGAACCTATTTGCATAAGATGTTTATGAGGGCCTTACTAATGTGAAGTATTTTTGGGTTGTAAACCAATCAAGAAAAGGATTGTGTGGTTTTATGAAACCACGGTAAACGTGAAACTTAATAACAAAATAGCGTAGAGCACTGGCACAAATGAGTACTAGTCTATACACTACACGGTCAGCTGATGCGAACTATAGGCGCCGCCATATTGGCCTCGGCTGCTCTGACGAGCGCCTTTCACTTTATCCCTACTCCGCGGCCGACCGTCACGCGACATGCAACACACAGACGAAAAAGTTTGAGAGAAATGAACTGAGATAAAATTCTTTCACCCTTAAAAGTATTTTTGACATTAAAGAATTACACCTATACGTTATTTCTTTTCACCCACAGCCCGACCCTCGCGTCTGTCACACTTCGCTGATGGAGCAGATCAAAAGAGGAGCGACGCTGCGTCGCAACAAGTACTGTAACGATCGGTCCGCACCCAAAATACGTTGATCCCAGCTGCAGTAAGTTCATTCTCACTGTCAATACATTAGTTTTAGCTGTCAATGCGTGGCTTCTAACTATCAATACGTTGATTCTAGTTGCCAATAAGGCGATTATAACTGTCAATACGTTAATTTTAGTTGTCAATGCGTGGCTTCTAACCGTCAATAAGTTGATTCTAGTTGCCAATACGGCGATTATAAATGTCAATACGTTAATTTTAGCTGTCAATGCGTGGCTTCTAACTGTCAATAAGTTGATTCTAGTTGCCAATACGGCGATTATAACTGCCAACACGTTGATTCTAGCTATCAATATGTAGAAATATAATTTCTTCGAGCCAGATGTTTGACGATAGATTTTTGATCGCAATTTTGTAACAATTTTCAGCGCTCAAATTCTAAGTATTGTGCTATCGTTTATGTTAATTATTGTGAAAATGTGTTTTATACTCAATAACTAAATACCTGATTGAATGTTTTCTCATGGACTGGATCCTGAATAATCCTTATAATGTTTCGGTGTTGTAGTAAGATTTATAAATGTACGGAGTATTACGCATTGCTTATGAACTACATAAAATTCACCAATATCGTTCGATTGTGCCTCGGTAAAATAAAATAAATATTTGTTTTGAAACAGGTTTGAAAACCAAGGATTGAATTTTTTTTATTTTCTGTAGCGGCACATTCATACAAACTGATGTGTAATTGCAAAAAAAATATCAAGGAATATTCAAGCAAAAACCTTATGTTAGTAATTTATACTTATAATATCAATATGTCAACAATGTATACCAAAATTATTATGGGGACGAAAAACCGATTATTTTACTAAATACCACTCACACATTTTATTCCAAAAATGATCGTAGAGGGTATAAGTATTAAAAAATAATAATATTTTTGAATTGTAATGATGAATAAGTAATTTACTACCGAACCAACAATCTTCTACGAAATTATTTCAATTCGACTGAATGCCTATACTTAATAATAATTATAAATTATTAATTACTATGTCAAACGTTTGCTGTCCATTAAAATACAATGTAACATTATATGTTATGTGGTTAAACATTATATTTTAGCTATTATAGAAGTAGGCAGCTATTAAAAATCTTCGAGTTCTTGTATTCTATGATGCATGTATGAAACTTCGAACTATGTCTGTCATAAGCTTTCATTCACACAAACACACCGTCTCTGAAACACAAAACTGTCCATTCAAGGAGTGTGTATAAAGATATATTATTATGCTTATAAAGAATTAGTGATACCAAAAATGGACGATTCTTTATTAAGTGTCAACATATCTTAAATAATAAACATATCAAATATTTAATGATGATATTTTGTCCACTCTATGAAATTTATTCCAACTTCTTATACACCAATATATTAATATGTTCTTTCTGAAAATTTATTATCTTTTAGAAGAATTTAAGTTGAAAATAATTTATTTAAAGTTTTTTTAAAATTTTTTGTGGAACTTTTGTGGGTAGAAAATGTAAAACTTTTTAGGTAAATGATGTCATAGGACGTATATTAAATGGTCATGTACCCATTTACTTACTAATATTGTACTACAAAACTATTAAGTATGCTAATGTGACTGACAATTTTACACGGTGTGTACCTTAAGTCTGCTTGATACTGATCTTTATAATATTTAATACTGATTTTTATTAATTTTATTTACAGATTTTAGAATACTTTGTGTAAAGTAATTTTTAAAGTATGTATAATGTTAAACTAAAATATTATGTCTTACTATAGATATATAGATCTTGTAATGTGTTTAAATTTGTAACGATAAATGTTTATATATATCTTGGCGCCATTTTGTATCCGCCATCTTTTCCGAACTGTCAAATCTTATCGATACCAATGTAATAGATTGCGTAGTTAGATTAAATGACGGCTAATGGTTATTTATTATTTTTTTACGCGTAGAGCAAATATAATATAATAATAGTTGTTCCTCGAATTTCTGATTTATTTTAGAATTTTAGCTTTTAGGTATTTAGTATATTGGGCTCGTAATTGAGGGTACCTGAGAGTTTCGTAGCGGATTAATATATATTTCACTTTTATAAACATAAATTGTTTATATTTAGTTGTATGTGGGTACTCTATACAATAAAATCCTAACCATTGTTACTGTTATGTGGCAGCTTAACTTTTTATGTGTAGACATAGCCCTAAAATTCTTTTTTTATAATATTATAGGATTGTGATTTATTTTTCGTGGTTAATTTAAATGTAAGAATTAAAATAATGTTATGATTAGTTTCTATTTAATGATTTAACAAATCCGAAACTTGTAACATATTTTGTCTCAAATTTTTTTATAAAATACTTTAATTACTTGGATGTTTTTGCATCAGGTTTATATATACGTGTTTGGTTCACGATTACCCGCAACGCGCTCTCGATTTCACTCAATTGTAAGCCTTAGATGCACTGATATAATAGACTAAGTGTGTTTATAATGTTTAGATGTTCCCTGACATATCTAAAGCTTGTAGTCTGCCCGGCTGCTAGCCGTGGGTATATTACCCGATCAAAATCAAAGCTTTGTAGAGAATCATCTCTGTTTAACATAGCCTATAGCGATATCATCATATTGGAAGTTTTTGACAGAGATGATGCTCCACAATGCTGACAACTGAATATCTCTTTTCTGAGGTAGTCGACCTACCTTCTACCTACGTGCGGTCTTTTTGGCCGGGTACTGTACATTGATGTAATCACACTGTCCATTTATCGACATTTATTGAACGTAGCATTCAGATGACTGTTACAATGTGTTTAGTAAAGTTTGCGTATGAATAAACGAATGTCTCTTAAACGCCTGTTTTATTAAGTGTAAACTGTTCGTAATAATATTTATCTCTAGATTTTGGGACATGTTGAATAAAAGAACACAATCTTAACTAACATTTATTTTGACAATAAAATTGTATAGAAATTAAACAATTAAACGAATAATCAGTCTTCTGGCAGATATTTTAGCAAAATCTGCTACAATTTATAAACAACATAGATTATATCAAGTAACCTACTTAAAAATACTGAGTACCAGCTATGTCAATTTTAACTAAGTTTATACAAGATTTTCTTCGTTTTAAACCTATACGTTGTTAATACGTATGCCGGTATTTTACAAGGTTAATGGCGGCTTTTGTAGTTTCTGTTTCAGTTGACATTTTGTTTGAAAAACTTAATTAATATGAGAAGTACTAGTCGAACTAAGTAATGTTTTAAATCTTTTACTTTTTACAAATATAATATTAATTGAAATAAAAGAGAGAGATAAAAACATACAATAATTTACAGCAGCTTACTTTGAACTTAATATAAATTTATAAAAATGACAAATGATAAAGTATATTATATATTATAACAACTCTAAAGATAACCTACCTACCAATACCTACTTAATTTTACAAGTATGGTAATGGAATAAAAATTAAACCGACATGACAAAATATTATATCAATAGAGCAGGCATTTTAACAAACTTTAAAAGGTTAAATACCCTCAAGAAAACATCAATACTTACTCCCAACGGAAACAACGATATTTTTACAAACCATTGAAAATATTAAAATAGGTTTATGTGGTTGTAATGGTCCTTTCTCATTTTCTTCCTTAATCATTTGCCAGTTATCTGTGGTGTGGTGTGCGGCAAATGTCTGCAAAAATTATATTTCGTATTACTGTTTCACAATCTTCTAAAAAGTGCCGGATAGCTTATTCGGGAGTTTGGTCGCTACTTACTTTATAAATATATTTTATTTGTAAATATATATTAGGATATAAAGATATCGAGCGACAGAACATACAATATAATCCATCTGACACTTATCAGTAGATTGAGAAACAGGCCCCGAATCACCTGTTTTGTAATGTTAGGGAAGCTAATAAAAATAATATCAAATTGATAAAAATAATTATTATTCCCCCAACTAAAGAAAGTATCTATATTTATTTACTCACTTCTTGGCACACTCTTCAATGTTGATTTCGACACGCTATCACTATCCTCCGACTCTGAACACATTTGAAAACTCGTTTCTGAAATTACAAACAAATAATATTATTATTATATCCACTGAAATTAAAAACTGACTTATCTATCATCAAGGAAACTATAATAATAATAGCTCCCCACACCGCTTTCGGTGACGTTGGCCGGTTTCGTTGCAACCACACCAGCCACCCAGTTATTTTACAGTGCCCAAGTGTGTGCGCAATAGACCGTTACCCAGTGGGACGGATGACCGACGCGACTGGCGAGCGATCAGGCGCAGGACCTACTTTTTACATGCCCATCCGACGCATGCGACCAATGAATCATCTTTCTTGTCAGACAATCAGATGATCAGCCTGCCGTGTCCTAACCAGACATGAAATCATTTTTTGTTGTTCCAACGCGAGTGAACATGATGTCTTGCCCACTACGGGCCCTCCCTAGAGAAACAATCGATCGACTCGAGAGATTTATTGCAACTTCACCTTTTACAATATTTGACAACCAATTTATACAAAATATCCACATTAATTAATATACAACACATTTTGTTCAACCTCCAACAACAACCAAACCATTTGTATGGTTTGGTTGTTGGAGGTTGAACATAAGCTCACGACTTCCGGGATCGAGAGCATTTGGCTCTTTTTGAATTTGAAAAAATTACAGTACGTACTCGATATAGGTACTTACTGAAGCCCACATTAATAAGTACCTATATAATATTGCAAGTCTTTTTTTTAATTTATGGGAACTGTATATTTTGCTATAAAGTATTTCGACGTACCTGTATCAAACCGTGATTTGACGTGTCTATTCGGAAGGTCCTGGTTGTCTGTGTGGCCGAACGTACGGAACCCGATTGCGAATTGAGCGTACGGGCTGATCTCGTACAATTCTGTAAAATTTTAAAGGTCATTCATTGTTATGGTATAAGGGGACAAGCAGATGACCTGACGGTTTACTAGCGTCATCGATGTCCACCACTATTAACATTAACAATGGGCTTCCTGAGTGCTAAGTGTGAGTTTTTCTTTTCGCATTCGATCGTGTGCGCGTTTGGCGTTTACTAGGAATTTGTATGTGATTTGACCTAGTTGTCGCGTTTACAACTATATGGCGCTGATCAATATACAAAATATTGATATTTTGATTTTATTAATGATACAAATCACATACAAATTCCTAGTAAACGTCAAATGCGCTCACGATCGAATGCGAAAAAAAAACTTACACTTACCAATCTGTACATATTTACTCTTTTGGGGAAACGACCATAGCCTATATTATATAGACGAGGCATGTCGAGGCAAAAAGTGTCCACACTTAACCTTTGGAGTTATTTGGAGCAGTCGAGGTTTGTCATTTGCTTTCCGCAGTAAAATCAGTCCGCTTGATAAAATCTTTTGAAATAAAGATGGCGTATTTTTTTGTATGAAGATTTTTCTGTTAAATATGTAGTACCTTCGTCATAGCCCTTACTTTTGAAATCATTGCAAACAGCGCTAATGCTGTTTACAGCAGGTTGTGGTATCACTTCAGCCGAGCTGGCCAAATCCTAAGTTAATTTTTTGCATGTACCGTGCTTGGAGTTGTTCCGCATCTGCACGGGCGCGCTGTAGAGGCGGGGCGGTTCTTTGCCCGCTGCGCCCGCGCCGGCGAGCGTGCTGTGCGACGCGCTCGTCAGGTTGCCGCTGTCAGACTTGTTGTCCGCGGCTATGGACTCCCGGTACTCGGTGAAGTGGTCGCTCCTGAATTAATTAGTTGTTAAATTTTGAAGTAAGGTAAAAGGGTAAATTTGAAATTGCATACAAAATTTAGTAGCTAAGAATAAAATAATGCATTACGCTATATGAGGACTGTGAAGCTTTGCGTGCGGAAAAAGGGATGTACAATAATTTTTAGGTAAGTAATAATGTAGTGTCATTAATTTTCCAGTCGAAAAATTAATCTATTAATAGGCAATTGTTAACAACCTACCTCTGTCTCTTCACCAACATGTAGACACAGCTGATAAAACAGACGGCCAGCAGTATGGAACTAAAGATTATAACGAGCACGTTCAAGTCGAGCGTGTCTGACGGTGGACCCACCTCGCCTGAAATAGTAAAATATTCAAAATATTGATTTTTATTACCGTCGTCCACAGATATCAATTAAGGTACGAGTACGTCGCCGGCCTTTTCAAACGACAAAATACCAAATACGAGGCTGTATTTCTCTGGTCGAGGGGCCGGGCCGAATGAGACGGCCATTTGTGCCGAAGCATGAGTATCACACAGTTCACTTCGCTTAGGCCAGGGATGGCGAACCTTTATGTATTAACGTGCCATTTTTATAAAGAAAATAAGTTTAATGAGGTCATAGACGTGCCATCCAATTTTTTATTTCTTTAGTGGCGTATTTAAAAATTTCGCACCCCGGGCCAATTAAATATTTAAAGAAAGACTGTGTACCTACTTCGGAAAAATACAATTATATCAATAGTCTAAAACTGATCGTCAGTGCTAAATATTATAATACATTCTTAATAGCGAGCAAATCTTAAAAACGTTTAAACTTAAACACTGAAAAACTGTAAACTTCGGAAAAATACCATAAAATCAGGCAGCTAAAACAGAACATCGGTACTAAATAGTATAATAATTATGTTCTTTATGTTAGGCGGGGGCGCGCGAGGCGCGCGAGCAAAACATTTTTCCCATTTAACACGTTACATAAATCTGTTCAAACTTCAAACCATTAAGACTGTGAAAATAGGATTTTGTAATTTAAATTAAAGTAAAATTAATGTCATTCATGTGGAAAATATGTCACAAATAACATATTGTTAGGTTTATCAGAGGTATACTACTTCACACTTTTTTCGTAGTATATAATTACAAAATTTTGTGATCAGTGACGTGCCCAAAATATTGTGTCGCGTGCCATAGGTTCGCCAACCCTGGCATAGGCTATCTGGAATCCGTAAGGCCGGGGAAAATTCAGAGCATGTAAGAAAATCACTGCAAATAGAACTCTGCGCTAATACAATAGAGTTAAAAATCGAAGTATCGAGTGTCAAGCTGTCATATATTACATTGACATTAGACTTGACACTTGTGTGTTCGATTTTTAGCACTATTGTAATAACGCAGAATTCTATTTTCGGTGCTCTGAAATTTCTACGGCCCTTCCATTCTGGACAATATAGATTATAGACTCAGCCTTAGAAGAGTTCAATCAAAAATATTGTGTCGCGTGCCAAAGGTTCGACAACCCTGGCTTAGGCTATCTGGAATCCGTAAGGCCGGGGAAAATTCAGAGCATGTAAGAAAATTACTGCAAATAGAACTCTGCGCTAATACAATAGAGTTAAAAATCGAAGTATCGAGTGTCAAGCTGTCATATATTACATTGACATTAAACTTGACACTTGTGTGTTCGATTTTTAGCACTATTGTAATAACGCAGAATTCTATTTTCGGTGCTCTAAATTTCTACGGCCCTTCCATTCTGGACAATATAGATTATAGACTCAGTCTTAGAAGAGTTCAATCAAAAATTCTAGCTTCACAAATTAATACTTACTGCCATCCTCATTCTTAGTGGCGTAGTTATAAGTAGTGGTAACACTACCGGCCTCGTTGGTCGCCGTGACTCTAATCTGGTACCAGGTACCAGGTACTAGATCAGATATGGTGATGGAGTTGTCCCGGTACCCCGTCGGTTCGTACATCGGCAGGGACCAGGTCATATCAGCGTGGGACTGAAAACGGTTTGAAAGTTAATATGTTCACCATAAAAAAAAGTGGCATTTTGAGCCTATCAGTACCCTCCTGATTAATTTATTACAGTATTTACGCAAATAGCTTCTTCTACGAGGGCGGGTCAAAAAGTCCGTGACTTTTGGAATAAAACACAGATTTTTTGATAAATAAATCATTTTATTTTTCAACGTAGTCCCCCTTGAGCTCTATACACTTTGTCCAACGCTTCTCCAATTTTTTTATCCCTTCCAAAAAATATGATTTGTCGAGGTCCTCAAAATAGGCCTTTGTTTGCGAGATGACTTCATCATTGGAGTCAAATCTTTTTCCACCGAGCCATTTTTTCAGGTTTGGGAACAAGAAGTAGTCACTCGGAGCCAAATCTTGAGAATAGGGTGGATGTGGGAGCAATTCATAGCCCAATTCATGGATTTTTGCCATGGCAACTGCACATGTGTGCACCCTTGCATTGTCTTGGTGAAAAATAACTTTTTTCTTGGCCAAATGAGGTCGGTTTTGTTTTCAAATCCTCATTGAAGCAGTCCAATAAGTTGGCATAATATTCCCCATTAATTGTTCTTCCCTTTTGAAGATAGTCAATGTGGATTATCCCACGTGCATCCCAAAAAACAGTCGCCATAACTTTATTGGCTGACAAACCCACCTTGGCCTTCTTTGGCGCCGATTCACCCTTAGAAACACACTGTTTTGACTGTTGTTTGGTCTCTGGTGTGTTGTGATGGATCCATGTTTCGTCCACGGTTAAAAAACTCCTCCATATTGTGATTAAACAACGCCAAACCTTCCTGTGAAGTTGTTACACGATTGCGTTTGTGGTCGACTGTGAGCAAACGCGGCACCCATCTTGTGGAAAGCTTTCTCATGCCCAAGTGGTCATTCAAAATTGAAACCACTGAGCCATGCGAGATGCCTATGGCTTCCACAATCTCTTGACCTTTTAATCTTCGGCCGGCCAACACCATATCGTGAATTTTTTCGATTGTTTCGGGTGTAGAGACCTCAACTGGGCGTCCAGAACGTTCGGCATCTTCAGTGCTTGTACGGCCACAACGAAATTCAGTAACCACTTTTTTACCATTGAAATCGATGGTGCAGAGTCCCCATAGTATTTATCAAGCTTAGCCTAGGTCTCGGTAATGGTTTTTTTTCGCAAAAAATAATGCTTAATAAGCACACGAAATTCACTTTTTTCCATTGTTTCCTTAAGTTACTGGATAGTCTGATAAAGATAGCTGTAAAACACAAACTAACTGACGCAGCAAGTTCAAATTTTGATAGAAGTCAACTGACAGATGCCTGTTGACAGGAGTAGTGTTGCTTTTTCAGTAAGGAGGTTAGAAATTCAAAAAGTCACGGACTTATTTACCCGCCTTAGTATTATTCACAGAATAAATCGGAGAGATCACTTCGCTTTGATGTGGACATAAGCCTACTTTGTACCAAAAAGTATGTATTGTACTGGTCGATTCCACTCTTGCACACTTTGTAAGTATGTTTACGGTAACACCCACCATTATGTTGTGCGGCCTGAGCCAGGTGGCGGCGTTGTGCGCGCGGTAGAGCACGTCCAGCGCGCGCAGCCCGCACCCCGCGCCGCGCCACCCGCCCGCGGACACCACCACGTGCGTGCTGTTGCTCCAGAGCCACTCGTCTCCTGAGGGTGCTATTGGCGCTGGAATCATTGTTATTGTTGCATCATCGATAATCCAAACGGAACAATTAATTTGGTGTTATGGCTCTGTGTATCGTGATTCATGGTGCAAAGGAGGCTTTATCGTTTTAAACTACTCCTTTTCTCCTCGTTATTACAGTCTACTTTGATTAGTGATGGGATAGAGTAGATAAGTGACTAAGTTACTGTAGAATAATCAGCAATTACTTAGTAATTACTGTTAGAAAATATTGAATTGAACACTGATATATTTTGCCACATACCTCCCCCTAAAGTGCTAATGTCCAAGTAAGCCGGCTGCGATGTGCCTACTTTGTTCGTCGCGGTGATCCGCAGTGAATATTTCGTTCCGCACTTGAGGCCTGTGAGCGCGTACTTCTGTACTCCGGAGAGGTTTGACAGCTTGTTGGGCGACCAAGCCTCCTGCCATGGTCCGTTCGCCTCCTTCCACGTGAGGCTGTAGGCTGGAAGTAAAATAAATTGTAGCGAAATAATTTAAGTACACGCTTGTAGCTTGTGCTCGTGGTGATATTTATAGGGGACCTCGAATACCTTCGATACCACTAGTTTTGATTAGTAAAATAATATGGAGACGGTTGGTTGGTTTAGCAAAATGGACATTGAGCATGGTGAATTTTTTAAATATTATATACACTGCTAGTTGTGTTATTAACCGTATAGTTATTAATGTTGATGCTGCCCGCGACTTTGTGCGCGTAAGAATCTCCCGATCTCGCGGAAACCGTATACTTTTCCGCGATAAGTAATATATGTCCTCCCCTGTAGTCTACTCTATATAAACAAACAAACATACAAACTTTTTCTCCTTGTAATATAAGTATAGATAATTAATCTGAAGACTCACTGATCTTCTGCATGGAACTGTTGCTGGTATAATAAGGCTGCTCCCATTCTACAAGTATGGAGTCCTTGTACGGTGTGGCGCGGAGTATGGGCGCCTCGGGCAGTGGCAGTACCAACACGGTATACTCTACTGAGTCCGAGCCGTACAGATTCTTCGCTAGGCACGTGTAGTTGCCGCTGAGCGATTGGTCTATATCTGAAATGGTTATTAGGAATAAATGTTTTATGATCTGATGAGGGCATGACTTACGGCCCGTTTCAATAACTTATCTATCTATGACTATTTGTTAAAAACGTCGCCATCCAATAATTTTACGGTTTTTTGCGATGCAAGTTTCGACATTTCTACCAAATAGTTATTGGTAGATAGGTTATTGAAACTGGCCATTATTCGTAATTTTCCTACGTAATTTACTACAGATTGCTGAAAATGTAACTATTCTGAAGTCTCAACACTCGATCCCAAAACCCAAATAGATCACATACATTTTCAAGAACGACCTTTTTCTATCAATAAAATCTTTTACAATTCAAACGAAAATCTATAATAGCAATTTAAAAACAAATTAAAAATAAATCGTCTATTTAATGTTAGGCAACACGATAATAAACAATCTAAACCCGTTTTTTTAAAGCTTAAAAAAATCACGAAGGTACAAACAATTTAAATTTACAATAAGAAATTGTGCTACCGCCATCCATTTGTCATTAAACAATGTATCGCGGTAGCAGATTGTGACGTCACAAATTGTTTTGGAATAAGAGATAGGCAACATTTTTAATTTGCGTATAATTTTTAATAATATAACTTCTTATAGACTTATGTATTCAACAATTTTAAAATTTAATTAGTAAAAAAATGATATTCGACACTAGACCCTATTATTAGAACTTACTATTAATCAACAAGCTGTCATCATGGTTCCTGGTGAAGCGCGGATGATGGGTGATGATGTTGTGCTTGTGGTACCACACTGTGCGTGGCGGTGGGACCCCCACACACTGGCACACCAGCAGCAGTGACGAGCCGACACCCACTGATATGGTGCCGCCGAGAGACGCTACTCCGGCTACCACTGAAAATAAAACAGACTATGTTACTTGGAATATACAATGTTAATATTTGATCAGATTTAAAACTACGTTAATCTTGTATATTATAATTTTCCTAAAGGTAGTCGCCCTAGTCCGATGAATATTATGCTATTATTTAATATTTTGAAGGTTACAAAAATCGCCTAAAGTAAAAAATATGCACCATTTTTGATCTGTTGTCGTATCCATATCAATTTTGATAATTTGATTTTTTGGTAATTTGAGTGGACCGTGCTATGATGCTAAATCGATTTATAATAATATTTGAACAAAATATTTGTTCAATCTTTTTAATTTCATTACATTTCAAATTTGTTCAAATGTAACACCCCTGGAATGCATACCTCGTTGAGCCGGCGCGTGTGTGAGTCGTTTGCTAGCAGCGCCCTCTCCAGCAGCTGTACTGGCGGTGACCCACACCTCGTAAGCTCGACCAGTGATCAGCTCCTTCAGTTCTGACAACGTGCGGTATGGGTCTACTCGATGGGTTTGTGGTGGGCCATTGCTATAAGTATTATTTATTAAATTATATATTTATATATTTTATATAAATATTATTTATATAAAATAAAATATACCGCAAGACAGAAGTGTTAGAAAACATAATATTCGTCAAGGGATACTTTTAAAAGAGAGTTTTGTTAAGTTTTAAGTATAGCCCAGTTTGTAATAAATCCTTAACTTTTACGGCCGAATACTGAAATGCTAATCAGAATAAAGAGTCCTCCTATTTCTGAATAGGAGGACTCTTTATTCTTCGTTATTCTTCCAGAGACAGCGATAGCCTGTCGCTGTCTCTGCTAGCCGAAATGAAAAGGACAGCATGTGACTTGCGTGTCACTTAATTTAACAATCGTTTCAGTATTCGGCGATTAGTTACTCAAGAGTCTAACTATTAGCTACTCACCCAGATGTAGGCTTGATATAAACAGTGTAGTAAAGAATTTCTCCATTGGTGTGTTCCGGTCTCCTCCAACTTACGAGCAGTGATGTCGGTGAAAGAACGAGAAGCTTTGAATCCGCGGGCGCACCGGGTACTGAAAAATTATTAATTACTAAGGGTATTATTATTAAATTTCCTGTAATTTAAATTTGAACATAATATTAAGAGCAAAGAAAAATCATTTTGCACGACCACATCAGAATCTTATATAATTAATTCTCGTGTACAGAACTCCTCCGAACCTCCTACATTCTTATGATTAGTGCACTCACGTTGGAGTAGGTACGTAGTAGGTAATAATTGTATGTTGTACGTACTAAAGTAATAAGTAGGTGTAGGCAGTTTATAGTCAAAACAGAACAACGTCTGTACTCTGTAGGATCAGCTTGCAGTAACGAGGTGTGTACACAACTCGACGTCATATCGGCTTCCCTTATGAATATTACTTAATAGATGGCGCTAAGTACAATCAAAATAAAATGTCGTTGTTCTGTAATGTAGAATAGATATTAGCTTACGCGGCTTACCATTCCGCAGATCTCACGCTTCGCCACTGTCAGTTACTATTAATATAATTTCATTAATTTGCATTAAAATATAAAATATGATCCATTTCAAAGAATTCCAACCAGGCTGGTATACCAGTGGCGCAAATACGTCAGCAGTTAATGTTTTGAAACCCTTTTCCCGAGCATTTAAGTTCTTTCAACAATTATTGCTACCAAACAAAGTTGGCTACATACCATCTTGTAGCGTCGCACAGGCAATCGGATAGGAGAATGGACCGACGCCGTAGTTGGAGAACCCCGCGACTTTGACTGTGTAGTTGGTGTACTTCATGAGATTCTGCAGATAGATCTCCGTGTGTAGGGAGGTCTGGTTCTGCCAGGTGCTCACTGAAATAATTGAAATTGAAATAGAAATACTTAAATTTAGCGCCTATTTCACGATCGCCAATTAAATTTCGAATTGCTTATTCGGAAGTTTTGTCGCCGCTTTCTTTATATCGACGACGAGCGACGGAAACAAAATATCAAAATAAGCTATATGACACTTCTGACATCTGACAACATCTGACATCACACTACTGTGAAACTGGCCCTAAATCAAATTTAACTTTATTCTTGTAAGTTGTTATATTTTTTAAATAATTTAATGAATGTTTCAGTGGTGGTATGGAGGCTAAAGTGATAAACGACAAAGTTGATGATAAGAAAGTTAATAATATGCATATTAATTTTAAGCTCTAATACCTATTTGTAAATTTTTGTAAGCTTAGGTAAATGACAAAAAAATATTTGTATATTTGCAACTCTTTTAACCAACGCTTGCAATTTTCTGTGCTCGTAGCAAAGAAAGAAGATTTATTATTTTAAACTATTCATTTTTTTTATCATAATCTACTTAATAGAGGAAAGATTGTTTGTTTTTATGTTTGTTCGCTTGTAAGCATTGAATAGGCTCCGAAACCACTGGACCGATCCTGAAGAACACGAACAATAAGAACACTGAATTGATCTTATCACAGGGATAAGACCCAGCTAGATCGATTTTTTTCCTCCAAAACTCCCTGCATACTAAATTTCATGGTAATACTTGCAGCCTTTTTGAGAGACCGAATATAAATATACAGGATTGTCTCGTTTAAAGAATAAGAATATATACAAATGATTATGAATTTACCTTCTGTAGCATACAATATGTTGTATCCGATGAGCGATGTGCCCTGACCGTGCGTCGCGATTGGCTGCCAGCCCACACGCAGTGACGTGGACGACACCGCCGTGCATTCTACAGACGCCGGTGCACTCTCGGGTGCTGAAATAAGAAAAGGGCTTTGTCGTGGACCTAAGCACAATATTTTATAAGATCAAGAAATTAATTCTTACTTCGAGTCCTAAAATTATTATTTTAGGACTCAAGTAAGGCCTATCTCACAAACTACTCATAAGTGTCAGATTATTTGCATGTCTTGTTTCGCTCGATTTAGAGTAAGTAGCGACAAAACTTCCGAATAAATCAGATCACACCACGACGCAACGCGGCGCTGTGTCTTAAGATAGATATTTAAAAATAAACTTTATTCACTTCACAAAAAGAAACACGTTTCATATGACATCAGTCATACGAAATTCGAACGGTGTGAACTGTGAATTGACCGGTGTGAATTTATCCGACACTTATTAGAAGATTGCGAAACAGTCCCTAAGTATAGTGAATAGTCAAAAATAAGACGTACGAAATAATAAAAAGGTTTTACCTCCTTCTAATGTATCTTGATAAACAGGATGAGAAAATGGACCAGTCCCAGCACTGTTGATCGCCGATATTGATACTGCGTACCTAAAACATAAGTGTTTCTTTTCAATAATCTTTAACAAGCTCGTAGCTCTATTAAGATATTATACTAAATATAATTATGGTATGAGTTTTTTTTACCTTGTGTTTTTCAAAAGATCGCTTATTCTGGCCTCTTGTTTCCCTCCTTTATGGGAAACTTTTAATGATCTCGATCCAATGTCTCCTGAAACTAAACAATACGGTAAGGTAAGGCCCTTGCCTTGTTCAAACTCTTCAAGCTACTACTAGAGTCAGCTCACACCGAGACGCTACGTGACGTGGTGATGCATTTTCTAAGATAGCGATTCAAAATCAAATTATATTTACTACTCAAGAAGAAACACGCTTTATTGCAAGAGCGGCGCCGCGTTACGCGGCTCGGTGCAGCTCGCTGCTCGACATTCCAACTCTCCTGTATGTCAATTCGACGTACCTATGATTGGGTTTTTGTAACTTGTTTGAAGAATTTAAATTTTTATTTTTCTTTACGATTGAAACAGTTAGAAACAAATATATGATGGTGTCCTTTTGACGGGTCAATGTAGTTAGAAATAGCTTTAGTTTTGGAATATGAAGGCGAGTGGTCTACACTGGATGCTGATGCTGCACTGGAAGAAATCTTCCTTAATACTAAAAATGATATCAGAAGTGACTTTAAAACTAAGATGGCAGGTAGACTATTTTGAAAATGCAATCTATAAAAAAGAGGATAACGAAACAATAAAGCTCAAATGCATAAAAGCAGCCTAACCTAACGAAACCTATCCGAAGAACGCAATATAAACTATTATTATCGACGTTCAAATATGTGCCCTGTGTGCTGAGAGCTAGTTATTGTCGCTGCTCGCCGTGAAGAAGTTAACCACAATGGCATCGAAACAACACCTCTAGTGGCAAACAATGGTAACTAATTCGATGCCATACAAAATGTAACTAACTATAAATCACGATGACAAAATCTCGCACACAGCACAATATTTAAAAACTAACTGCATTTTAAAGTTTCAAGGAACAAATTCAATAAAATATACCAACGTGTACTTTGTGGGGAGGTTTTTATGTGGTACCCGCTCAGGTCACCGTTGTGCGAGTCTTTCGGTGGAGGCAGCCAGGACACGAGGAGTTCTCCAGGGTTCTGTGTTTGTTCCACTTGGACATTTATGGGTGGTGATGATGGGGCTGAAATAAAACATCCAAAGGAATGAACATTTTCAGTCACCATTAAACCTTATCTGCTTACATCTCATATTAATAGCTTATTATCTATCCGTACCTATGTTTTAAGTTCTTTGCTAGCAACGCTGATAATCTAGTAGTAGGTAGTTATCTAAGTTATGGGTATGCTCGGCATTTATAGATTAAAATCTGAGTGCTCGACTATGCAAAATGACAAGAGATGCGAATACATCATTTAGGTAAGCAGAAAATTCTACTGTCCCCACTTAAACCGCCTTACTTTTGGGTTTTTTTTTAAATATATATGGCGTCGACTTATCTTAAAACCATTTGCCAGTGTCAAGTAAAAAAGGCGGGAAATAGAACTTTCGTTTCAATTTTCAACACTGTATTCATATATCGTCAAGTCTAAAGTCTAGTCAAAGTCCAAATAAATAGTCAGTACAGTCATGTCAGTCGATTCAGTAAAGTGGTAGACGCTTTACTGAAAGTTCCTAGGGAGTTTCGGCGGGAAACACGGTGTTTTTAGAAGTTGTACCACTTGCCCACACTTGTGCACGTTAACGAATATTTAATGGTTAATTTTCTACCAATATTACACATTAAGAACCGAGATAACACAAATTTATGAAATATTACAAATTCACAAAGTCACCCATTGAACTCCCCGGCAAAACACCACTTTTGGGGTTGTTTGTGGCAGTTGAGGTTTGACATATTTTGTCATCTTGACATTTTTAAATTTGCTTTCCATAGTATAATATGTCCGCTTATAAATTGACAAAATCTTCTTTAGTCAAATTGGCATAACTTTTTCTTGTAAGATGATATTTCCTGTCGATGATGATGTACGTCATTATAGCCCTAAGCCCATCCTAAGTTTTGAAATTATTTGCATGCCATCACGTCTTTAAGTTGACGCTTCGGGCTAATGACCACAGAGTTACAAAGACAATGGAAATAAAACTTACATTCCTCATGTGTGGTGAAGTGTATCGGCGGCGTGTACCTGCTGACGCCGACCTCGTTGCCCGTCGCGACGCGCGCCGCGTACGACGTGGCAGGTCGCAGGCTTTCCAACTCTATGGACTGTCTTTGTTCGTTCTCTTGTCTGAAATCATACAGAACGAAATGTTAAAAGACAGTTAATAGCAATTTAGTTTCCACTGCGAGCGGCGTAATGCTTTTCAACCGTGCCGACGGAGCGAGCGAGACTTCTATCTTCACAATATGGCGAATAACGACAGTTGGCACTCCTCTGTTAATATAATACGCCAGCCGATTAGCGGGCTGACTGTGCAGTATTAATTTTATTAAAATAAGCCTTATATCCTACTACAATTATAAATGTGAAAGTCTGTGAGGATGAATGTATCCAGATGAATGTTAGTTACTCTTTCACGCAAAAACTACAAAACAGATTTTGATGAAATTTGGTATGATAGTGTTTTAGGCTCTGGATTAAAACATAGGCTACTTTTTAATCCGAAAAAATAGGTATAGTGTTCCCGTGAAACAATTTATTTACGCGAGCGGAGCCGCGGGCAAAAGCCAGCATCTCAAAACGAGATAAAATGCTTAAGAAACCTCGTGATGTTGACGGCCACCGCACGGTCCCAGGCGAGGTGCGAGTGCGATGGCACATGCTGCAGCACGTAACCGCGCGCCCGCGCCGCGCCGCGCCACGACAGCCGCGCGCTGCGGGACGCCACCGACTCCACACGCAGCTCCGTGGGGGGAGTGGGCGGCTCTGCGAAATGGAGAAACATGCACAAGGAGCATATTTTGGCAGAAGTCTTAAGTAATTATATATAGTATATTTCCATCCCATCGCTCCAACTTCTACTCCTACTCCTTCACCGTTCACGCAGTCAGATTGTGGAACTCGCTCCCCCACACCGTACGAGACAGTCCCACCGTTACTATTTTTAAAAGACGTTTGAAAGAGCACTACCTCGAATCTCTATCATATATATAGGTACTTCTTTATATACTTATCATATAAACACTGTTATTATATATACATATAGTATTTAGGTATTGTATTTTATATTAATTATTTTGATAGTGTATATATTATTACATATTATAATATTTTATTTATGTTTTAGTATAGACATAATATGTAAATGTATTTGTAATTGTGCACGTTCTATCTGCTTTCTTTTATCCCTTTCCTCTCCGTAGGGCTGCTGGAAAAAAATTCTTTTTAGAAATAAGCAGAACCTTTGTCATTTTTCAATGTAAAGTGTCATGTTTTAAATGTTTCTTGTGTACAATAAATTGTTAAATAAATTAACTAAGTAACTGAGACTGTTAGCTACCGACGCCAAACTGCTCTTCCACCGTTTCGGTGTCGATAAGGCACTGAGTGCCGTTGCACACGTCCCGGTTGCCGGGTAGCCGGTGCCTGGTAGTCGGTCGCGAAGTGTATGGTCATATACGATAGCTTTCACACGTACCGGCATAATTATTCGGCCGGTCCGGCGCCGGGTGTTCGCCGGGTAGCCGCCAGGTCCACCACTGTGCGTCCGATCGCCGGGTATCGGTTAACCGGAGGCCGGACTCACAGAGGTGTATGGAACACGTAGCACGCTTTCATACGCACCAGCCGGACCGGACCAACTACCAGGCAACCGGTACGTGTGCAACGGCACTAAGACTGGGACTACATTGTCCGGAATCCGTAAGGCCGGGGAAAATTCAGAGCACTGACAATTGAACTCTGTGCTGTTACAAGAGCGGAACACACAAGTGTCGAGTCAACCGTCAATGTCATTTATGACAGCTCGACACTCGACACTTCGAACGGTGGAAGAGCAGTTTGACGTCGCTAGCGATCAGTCTTAGTAACTTATAATTTAAACCTTGCTGCCTCGGTATGAATTAACCTTAATTCTAATGTTATTATAACACTATTCGTTCGTTTCGGTGCGAATCGACCCTGAGCCTCAATATACAATTGCAAAATGATAATGTTTGTCTTACCTAAAATTGTTAGAAATATGTTAAAAGTTGCAGCACCAAACGGGTTGCTGGCTCGACACTGGTAGAAGCCCGCGTCAGTCGCTTCAGAATACTGTATGGTCACCGTATTTGTCAGGCCCAGCAGAGATTTCGTTTCTGTGTGTTTAGCTCTGAAAAATAGATAGCCATAATAATAAAGCAACGGTTTATGCCATAGAAAATACACTACTACTATTATAAATGTGAAAATTTGTGAGGATGGAAGGATGGATGTATAGATGGACGGATGGATGTTTGTTCGGCAGTTGGCACTCCTCTGTTAATATAATACGTCAGCCGATTAGCGGGCTGACTGGTGCAGTATTCATTATATTAAAATAAGTCTTATATCCTATTACAATTATAAATGGGAAAGTTTGTGAGGATTGATGAATGGATAGATGGATGAATGTTTGTTACTCTTTCACGAAAAAACTACTGAACGATAAAATTTAATATAGTAGTAGTTTAGGCTCTGGATTAAAACATTTATTCCCGTGGGATACCAGGTACTATATTTACCGGGGCGGAACCGCGGGAAAAAGCTAGTTATTCATAAATATATTATTGGTACGTAGGTACTATCCAAAACATCTTTGGTGAAGATGATGAAAATTTTTATCTTCTGCGACTTAAATTACACTACTAAAATATAAGTCCAATATTTAAATGTATTAATTACCTGTGGCTATGGAAGTCAACAATATTGCCGTTGTGTGACCAAATAATCCGTATGGGCTCGTCTCCTAGCGCCCGGCACTCCAAAGTCACGGAGGTCCCCAGACGAGAGGTGACATTGTAGGATGGTGTTTCGAAATACACAGGCTCTGAAAACGATGAGGTGTTTGAATAATTGTTTTATACTCTATTTCTGTCTCTTTTCCGAATATAAAAGATTTCTTTTGAAGATTTCTTACAATAAATAATTTATGATATCTTTTGACAGTGCGAGTCATATGGTCATGGCATAGTTTTACATAAAAATGTTTTTTTATATATTATATATTTCTTAATAGGGGTATGTAGTTAGTGATCACCGCGCCCCAAAGGGGCAGCCAGATGCCACACAACAAATCTGTAGCCCAGTTCCCGCCCCCGCGGGAACACTAACAGCCGAATACTGAAACGCCAATCAAAATTAGGAGGCTGAGGCTGAGGCCTCCTATTCACTGGCTGTCGCTGTCTCTGCTAGCCGAAATGACAAGGACAGCATGTGAATTGAGCGTTATTTTAGTTTCAGTATTCGGCGGTAAGATACGTAACAGGTAACGAACCACTTCATCTTTCATGAAGATAAATAAATAAAGAAAAAGCAGAACTTACTGTTAACACTCATCCAGACAGTCTTGCTCAGAGGTGTACCGACTCCGTTCTCGACATTGCACGAATACAGGCCTTCGTCTGTGAGGGACACCTCATCAATAACAAGTGTCCCGTTGGGCAGACTCAATATTCCACCACCGGCCAACTCCAGAACTGGCTGCCATGTTCCCAGAAGTGCTATTACGAAGACAATAATATATTAATTTAAATGTGAAAAGTAAAAGAAAACGAGCCATTGTCTGTATGTTCAAAGGGGCCCATAGAGTTACGATGGGTCGTTACGATCAAAGTGGAATAAACTGGTTTCGTCGAAAGCGAATCGTTTACGTCGGTAACAAAGACTAAGATACATCCATCCATCCTCACAAACTCTCACATTAATAATAGTAGTATAGTAAGTATATTCACATGCTATTTTGATGAAAAAAAAAACCCTGAATACTATAAATAGGTAAAGTATTCATCGAGTAAAATATATAGTAACATAATATATAATCACAATCATAATCATAATATCCCGTTTATTTTTCTCTATACTATTATAAACTAGATGTTGCCTGCGACTTCGTGCGCGCAAAAGTTAATTTCGCAGAAACCGTACATTTTTCCGCGACAAAAGTAGTATATGCCCTTTCCCGTGCCCTTCCCCTCTATATCTGTGTGAAAATTGATCAAAGTCGTGTCTAATGGTTTCGGAGCCTCTTCAATGTAAACAAACAAACAAACTTTTCCTCCAAATATTAGTATAGATAACCATTGTTAATATATACCATAAAATACCTTTCCTCAGTGTTCTAATATATGAGTTAGTTTGCAAACGTAATGTAACATACCATCCTTCTTCATCCAATGCACCTGCGGCTGGGGGTATCCGCTGGCGCTGCACGACACCGTCCCGCGCCGGCCCAGCAGTAACGACGAGTTCATCGGCTCCTCCAGCCACTTGGGTGCCACTGGAATACAACTGCACTTCAATTTAAATACATATTTAAAGGTGGTGTTTATGTTTTAGAGCATGACTATATGGATGGATGGATGCATGGATCTCAGTGGATTTTGTTATATAGCGAAAAAAGTGGTCACCCTCGCGTTTAGCATAATAGCCAGCATATTCTATGGTGCTTAAGGCTACATTCCCACGAGTTTTGTGGTCGCGACAGAAAAAACTGCACTGTAAATAGAACTCTGCGCTAATGCAATACAGCTAAAAATCGTGTACAGCTGTCAAATCAGACATTTTGACACTTGACACTTTGATTTTCATCTCTATTGTATTAACGCAGGGTTCTATTTACAATGCAGTTTTTTTTTGTCGCGACCATAAAAAAACTCTCGTGGATGCGAGCCCTACAGGTGTATAATGCAAATTAAAAAAATGAATTTGATTGTTGTATATATCTAGTATGTACCCGTAATATTATATTTTTAAATGGGTTTTGAAACCCATTGATGGGATTGATCCCAGTCACACATTTTCAGTAAGGTACAGAAGAAAGTTTTTGGTGTAACTAAGTAAATTGCATGACAATATTTTAGTTCCAAAAATGTTACATGCTATGGCTGACATAATCATATGATGAAGAGCCTTTAAATAAAGAATAAATAATAATGTTACATGCTATGATGCTCAGACTTTACACTCAACTTATTCCAAGATAAAGTACGCAATATAAATTGTTACCTTTGATATAAAGTTCCGTGGATCTGTTAACTTTAGCAACATGGTTGGAGGCGACGCAAGTGTAAGTACCGCAGTGCTCCAAGGAAACTTTTTTTATTACCAGAGCACTGAATAGCTCAGAACTTCTCTCCACGACCTACAAAATGTTATTTGTATGTTAAGTAGTTATTACTGGATATTTTATATAAGTAATAGACATCTACATTTTTTTTTTCTCGCCTATTCGATGTTACTAAGCAATCTAGAACCTATTTTCGTATATTTTAAAAAATAACGAAGATACAAACAATGTAAATTTACAATATGAAAGAGAGCGATATGACATCACGTGACCGTGACACGTGAGAGGCCTGTGACATCACGAGTTGCACCCGCCTTTTTCATTACAAAATGTATGGCGGTAGCAACTTGTGACGTAACAAATCATTTCGCGAGAAAGAGATGGGCAATATTCTTTAATTTCCTTATAATTTTTTATTGCGTCAATGTAAATATCTATTTCTTTTAGATTTATGTATCTATAATCAACAAATTTTTTTTAAATAAAAGTGTGATAATCCACACTAGCCAGCATGCCTATTAATAATAGATAATAATAATAATAATAATAGCTCCCCCACCGATTTCGGTGACGGTGGCCTGTTTCATTGAAACCAGGCCAGCTACGCAGGAGTTATGTTATAGTGCCCAAGTGTGTGCGCAGTACACAAGAGCACTCTCTCCTCCTTTTACTCTCGTAACCCAGTGGGACGGATAACCGACACGACTGGCGAGAGATTAGGCGCAGGTCCGACTTTTTACATGCCCATCCGACGCATGGATCATCTTTCTTGTCAGACAATCAGGTGATCAGCCTGAATTGTCCTAACCAAACTTGGAAACAACATTTTTTTGTTCCAATGCGGGAATCGAACCCACGACCTCCGAGTCGAGAGCCAAGCTCTAACCACTAGACCACGGAGGCTGTTGCATGCCTATTATTGTTTATAAATAAAAAATTGTTGTATTTAGATAATTATAATGTGGTAAGATCGTCTGCTGGCTTTTGTGCTTCAAAAGCTAATTTGTATAAAACTAATTTGATGGCACCTTTGGTAGGAATTAAGACGGTAGGTACATGGCACACCGAAACAAAACAATATGCGACGCTACGCACTTCATTTTTTAGATAGCTATTGAAAATTGAACTTTATTCATTACACACGAAGCTATACATTTCATTGTAAGAGTTCGAATGTCATGTTGCACCGCGTTGCACAGCTCATGTGCAGTGTATGACAGATGTCATAATATGAAACGTTTATCTTTTTGTATAGTGAATAAAGTTCAATTTTCAATAGCTATCTAAAAAATTAAGCGCCGCGTAGTGTAGGGTATCGTTACGGTGTGAACTCCGTTATTGTTTTATTTAGGACAATGAATAGTGCAGATAATGTTTACCTTTAGATTACTCGGTATCCTTTTCCCATCCTTCAGCCATTCGAAATGTATCGGCAAATCGCCACTTCTCACGTTGCAGTATATGTTCACGATCTGTCCTTCTTGCAGGTTGTTGCCAAGAAGCAGGTCTTCGAGTACGGGTGCTTCAATGACTTGAATCTCGAAAGAACGCCTCGCCATTTCACCAGACGGGCTGGTGACTATGCACGTATACACTGCTCCATTATCTTCTTTGTTCACCTCAGGTATCGTCAGGACGCCATGTATATTCACAATGCTTCGTCTCACTTTTTTCCGATGATTACTACGTTTGTATCGTTGAAATAAATTGTTGGAATTGATGGTTTTACCTTTGAACTCCCAGTCGATTTTGCTGCAAAATATAATTGGAGTTACTTTGTTGACCTTTGTGAAGATTGATTGGGGCTTAAAGTTTTGTCACTTAAAGCCGATTTTCATTTGGAATTTGGCTAAAATTAAACGCTTACCTTATGGGATATCCGTAGAACGGACATCTTAAATTGATGGCTTCGCCACTCTGGACTTTGATCGGTGGCAGTGATCGAATGTACGGAGGTCCTGGAGTACAAACAATTGTAAGGAAAGCAAATCCTTTGACTAAACCCCTGGTTTGTGAGGTTTTTTGTCAGTAAGTACTTTATCTATTCAGTAGCGCTTTTAATTGTTTAACGTGTTTACATCGTCCAATCGTAACCGCATTGAATAGATAAACTAGGTACCTCAGAAACCGGGCATTAGTGAATTATTTAAAAGGCATTTATAAATCCGATATCATTTAGAAGGTTCATATAATTTGATGACTTTACAAGAATAATTTAATTAAATTTAATATTCACTGAAATTAATTTATTTATCTCAAAGTCATCGACACTAATCGGATCAATGGTGATTTATCAAAGGAGTAGGTAAATGAAGCACCAAAAATGTAATTACTCTTACTGTACTAGCAATTTGATATAGTACCTACTGTGCTGTATTTGTATGTACCTACTTTTCTAAATAACACCCTAATTTCTAAGGGTTAATCACACCGACACGAAACGATACGCGACATGGCACTGCATTTTTAAGATAGCTATTTAAAATTGAAATTTATTCATAACAAAAGAAGAAACACGTTTCATTGTAGGAGGTTGCACCGGTTGCTGATGTCAGGTTGCACCGCGCTACACAGCGCATGTGCAGTGTATGACTGATGTCATATTATAAAACGTGTATCTTTTTGTGTAGTGAACGAAGTTCAATTTTAAATAGCTATCCTAAAAATGCTGACCCGCGTAGCGTCCGTGCCGTCGCGGTCTGAACTGATCCTGAATACTTTAGCGTCAGTTGGAGCTAATTGGTTTATGTTCACGTGGACGGCGATAGACTAATGATGATGCTGGTAGGCATCATGTATACCGACGTTCAGAAAGTATATAAAAATATCAACTTTGAATTAAAAAAAAAATACTTTGACTTTGAATGACAACTAGAGAGGACTATTACCATACACATCCAGCCTATTCTCATAGGCCGCAACGTGCTCTCCCTCCTTGGCTACACAGGAGTACAGGCCGCCATCCTCCACCCGCACTCTGGTGATGTTTAGCTGGGCCACCACCGAGTTGTCTGACGTCATGATCTGGCCTAGAGCATACCTGAAAAGATAAAGTTTAGCTAAGGCTTTTTCGTTAGTAATGTTTACGAGAATATTAGTGTAATTAAAACTACACACACACAGTGACTGCGGTTGCTGCATACAAAACGTCATTAAAACTAACGAAAATGAAAGTAAAAACTATCAATAATATTGCAGTTACCATAAAATTTAATACAACAACATAATGTGCACATTTTCAAAAGGACATGGGCACAGGGGCGACACTCTCGACAAATAACAGCTCAAGCAACGGCGAATGTCAGCCATGTTGACGTAAGTATAATGTTGACACCAAACGTCGCGGCAGTCAAATCTATCATAAATAATATGATATTATACTGTCAATTATGTGTGAAACGACCAGCGGCCAGCCCCAGGTGCCATAGTCCAGGCTGGGAAAAAGTTCCTCATCGCCCGCCTCCGCATTTGTCCAGCAGTCCAGTCATTGGTGTAAATCGGTGGAATGACGATTCTTTACGTCAGTAATATTCTTGGCTACGGCGCCACGTAATAACTAGCCACGGCGTCCAAAGATAAAATAAGATTAGATGCAGTAAGTGTCATTTTATCTGGATTACAACGGTAAATTATTATGTCGCATATCTGCAGGACTGCAGGTGGTGGGGTAAATATGTCATATTTTAACTTATTTCAACTAATATTTATATAAATTATGATTAACAATTTATTGATTATATCTTCTTCTCCATGGATCTGAATCAAACTAAGTACGAGAAATGAAATGTGTATGAACAACATAGTACAATTACGAGTATAGTATTTTGGTCTGTGGTCGCCACTTTTTATACAGCGGGTAAAAAGCGCCCAGTGTCTTTTGGGTGTATATTAGGGTCAATTCGCACCTAACGAAACGACACGCGACATGGCGCCGCATTATAAGAGAAGCTTTTCAAAATTGTTCATTGCACAAGAATGTGTATACATTCTTGTGCAATGAACACGTTGCATTGTAATATTTCGAATATCAGATTGCACCGCGCTGCACAGCGCATTACAGTGTACTATGACTGTATATTATATGAAACTGATTTTTGTGTAGTGAGTAAATTTCAATTTTGAATAGTTATCTGAAAAATGCAGCGCTGCGTAGCGTCGCGTATCGTCGCGGTGTGAACTGACCCTTAGTTCTCGTGACTATACCTAGGATCCGTGTTGCTGGACATGGCAACTCCATCTCTTTCCCACACAAACTGTGGTGCTCTGTCCCCTGTTGCTGAACACTGCATGCTGATCTGGAAACAAAAGTTAGTAGACTAACCTGAGCCTTCCTGCAGTAGGCTAGCTAGGTTGCAGCCTAATCATCTCATTTGAGAGACATACGGCCGAATACTGAGAGGCTAATCAAAATTAAGAGCCCTCCTATTCAAAGGCTGTCGCTGTCTCTGCTACCGAAATGACAAGGACAGCATGTGACATGTGACTTGAGCGTACCGTAATTATCCGACTACAGCGAAGCCAAAAGGAAGGGTAGGTAAGGGTTTTGACTGTCTATGTGTGTATGTATGTATGTATGTTTGTTGCACCGTAGCGCCTAAACTACTGATCCGATTTTTTATTGAATAATAGTTTCGTAATAATGGCCCAGGTAACATAGGCTATATAAGTTACGTCGGGTTATAGATTTTGTTTTTAAAAATGTACCTAGTTACGTTTAAAACAAATTTAAATTTATATAAAATATTAAATTATTGTTTCAGTATTCGGCCGCAAAGTTTTTAAGAAATTAATAAAATATGAAGGTTAAATGAACTAAATGTTGCTTATTTATACATTGCTATGTTTCATTAAAGGTTATTAGAAATTTCTAAAATTAATAACAATATAATTACAGTCATGAATCTGAGTTTTGGAACCTAAGTTTGTCTCTACAGCAATTACTATTAATTATTATTGATAGTAAGTGCTGTAGAGACTAACTCAGGCCTGTCATAACGCCTAGTTTGCTCGTCAACTGCTTATTATTATTAGATTTCATTATAATGTTCTTTGACCAACATCAAAATTAAAATCAAAAGTCTTATTACAATTAAAACTTAAAATATACAAAATCCCTACCTCAAATATCGTTTAAAGTTACAATTTGTAAGAGCATATTTTTGTATGGTTACAAGATCAGTCGATATTATCAGCTAATATTAAGTTTTTATTTCGTATCAATAGTACAGTACAGTATTAGGATGCAGAGGAACCGCTTTTGAACCTTATCATCATGACTTTAAGGTTCAAAAGTGGTACACAACACATGCGTTGTACTTACTACAAAATATTTTCGTATTATTTGGTTACATCTTAAGCGTCTCGGTACAGCTCTCTGGTTTTAGTTTAGAAATAAATCTTTACCATATTTTAATAAAATATGTAAATATTTATTTCTTAACTATATAAATAATAGGAATTATAATGGGAAGTTATTTTGGGAATTAATTTTGTGAATTCAGTTTGTACCTAATTCCGGGTAATAGCCCTTTGTCTGTAATCTGAAGGGTATGTCTGAAATCATAACTCACTCCAGTTAAAGCACTTGTCTGAGAATTTTTTAGTGAATATTGACTCGAGAGCAATATTTAGTTTAATAAGATCAATAAACCTCGATGAACTTGCATTACTGTAAGTAATTCAGACGACTCATAATAAACATACATATTATAGCTAAGGAACAGCCTATGTACTAACTCAGGGAATCTAATTCATAAGCAGGTAGAGTGTTCTCATAATGGATTTACTACGTATAAATTGGAAACCTTATAGTACAATATATAGTATAATATATATGGTATAATAATACTAATAATAATATAATTATAAGGAGTAAGGTCACATTATAATCTTTCGTTTACGTGAATGTGAAATTGGATTTAAATTGAGTATTAATTAGTTCTCATAGTGAAAGCTCGATCATAGGTTGTAATAAACCATTAGGATTAAACATCAGTCATTCCGGAAAAAATGCAATTTTGATTCAATTTTTAACTTATCTTTCTAGAAAATTAGGTAGGGACCACATTGTCGTGGTATGGCATCGACCATAGATATTTATTATATCACGTGGGAACAGAATCTTTTGAAATACATACATTTATTACCAGCAGAGAGCGGAGACGTTCTAACATAGATATTGGAAGAATAAAAAGATGAGTTATTACTCTCTATCTAAAGAAATTTCCTATTTCTTACCAATTGCTAAGATAAATTTCTTACACGTTTTCATCCACATATAAAGAGCGTGTTCACATTGCGCGGTGCGATATCGCATGTCGCACCGATAAATTACTGAGGTACGCTCTTATGTCTTTGGGAAAAAGTGCGTTTTTCAGTAACCAGACACCGTTATCGCATATCGTACCGATAATGACAAAGACAGGTATAATGTTTCATATTTTAAAAATATATCGCTGTCTATCTCATACCTTAGTAATTTATAATCTATGATTCTATCAAAATTACCAGCTATAAAATTGAGGAAAGAGCATTTCTGAACGATCAAACGGCGAAAAATACATTCTAAGAAAATGTAAGCTTAGCAGATTAGTGTTTGAATAAGGCTTCATACTTTCCACATTGAGGGAGACCTGGGACTTTCGACGGCAAATCGAAATTTCGAAAAATTGAAAATTCGAAATCAAAAATCATATCTCTACCTCCATAGTAGTAGCTTTAATTTATGGAGGCTTAAGTAGCTTACTAGATTATAAAAGTCACACCCCCATTATTACAGTAGTGACTAATAATTTTATCGACTTCAAAAAAAGTCGGAGGAATATGTTCTGCTTTGAATTTATTTTTTTACTTACATCACCCCCAGGCGTGACAGTTCTTTCGGTGAAGTGCTGTGTAACGATCACCCTGTTGTCCAGCCCTCTTCGCTTTCTCTTCCTTCTATCCAAGCCTGAAACCAGAATAATAATTATTTATTTATTTTCAAATCACATACATACAAATTATTAAAACTTAAAAAGAGGATTATGAGAACTTATTAGTACAGTTGTGTGTAATTATTCGGTAGTAAGCGTTGGGAGCTGCAGTATAAAATGTGATAATGTTGTAATAAATGATGATGTTTGATTCTTCTAAATATTTGCCCATCATGATATATTCAAAGCTAAGACCTTTATAAAAATTCAAACACCTGCAGCTAAACTCAAACTCAATCTGAACATTTTTAATTTGGGTTCGAAGCTATGTCGTTTATGGGCGCTTAAAATTTAAATGGTCCAGGATATAACACTGTTAAACATCTACAATCATGTTAAGATACAATCGGTGACAAAAATGTGACTAGTAACGTTTTTTTTTTATATATGCTGTTTTTTCACATTGTGAATAAGTTTTTAGGGTTCCGTAGTTCACGTCTAGGAACCGAATGGTTTCGTCATGTCCGTCCTTCCATCCGTCCGTCTTCGGCTTACCGTCCAAACGGTTAGTGCTAGAAAGATGAAACTTTGCATGGCTATGTGTATTTAGGTACTACGTCAACAAAGTGCTAAAATAAAATCACGAAATATTTTTTTTCGCGGTACCTCCATTGAGACGTTGACAATGTCCATCCGGAAATTGAGAGGTTGCTAAAACGAATTTTTGATTTAGGTATTCCGTTTGCGAGATATTCAAGTGTAAAGCGCTTTTTTTTGTAAAAATAGCTCAACGGCTGGTTCGAAAAATCTGAAAAATTTCATAATGGTAGTCCTCAATTGAACTTTAAAGGAAAACTATATCGGGTTATAATATAATTTTGTTAGTGTATGAGTTATAGAGGCCGAGCTTGTGAAATGCGTTTACTTGGCAAACTTCGCACAAAAGTAACGAAATAATACGTAAACATGCAAAATATTGATACGGAACCCTACGTGCACGAGTCTGACTCGCACTTGGCCGGTTTATTCACACTAGTATTTATACTATACTAGCTGTTTCCCGCGGCTCCGCCCGCGTAAACACAGTATCCCTCGGGAACACTACTTTTTCGGGATAAAAAGTAGCCTATGTTTTAATCCAGAGTCTAAACTACTACCATACCGAATTTCATCGAAATCCGTTCAGTAGTTTTTGCGTGAAAGAGTAACAAACATCCACGATTTCACATTTATAATATTATAGTGTAGTAAGGATAAAGGAAAAATTGTAAGTCGAAAAAATTATAATAATCTTACGAATTAAAAAAAATCGCATCCTTTTACTCCATAAATAATGAATAAATAAAAATTAGTATATACATAAGTATGGCGGACCAAGATAAACAAAAGTTTAATGAATCCTCTAATTCTCCTGGCGAGTGTACCGGTTGATTCGATCGCAGAAAGCTGTTAGAGTTAAAACGAAATCGCCACCGGTCCTCATTAGCCCCGCTCGTTACCCCCTCCGTCCGCCCCAGAGCCCCTGCCCCGCTAGCTATGCCTCTGCTCCGGGGAATATAATTATTCTGAGAGGAATTGTAATTTGCCCACGGAATAGCCATAACACGCAGCTGCACCTATATCGGGTTTGGTTTGCCGACAAATTCCCATTCGACAGAACGGCTAAGTTTGAAATTGTGGGTTGGTAAAAGTTATAATAACTTTAGCTGGATACAACTACTAGATCTTACCAGCGACTTCGTGCGCAAAATATGAAATTCTGGGAAATCGTACATTTTTAAAAATAAAAAATAGCCTGTATCTATCCATCCCTGTGGTCTACTAGAGTAGACCACAGGGATGGATCTAGTCTAGGTCTACTCTGCTACGGCCCAGTAGTTTCGGAGTCTATTCAATGCAAACAGACAAATTTTTCCTCTTCATTATATTAATATATATATATAGCAGCGTAGGAGACGCTTGTTACGTTATGGCCGGGACACAGGACGACACTGAGCCCTAGTTCTCACGAGCGCTTATATTCCCTCCCGTTCAATCCAACGCCGCCCACATTTTCATTTGACTGTTCCGACGAACGCTTTTTAATCACTTTTATCTCGTCTATGGCTTAGTAAATATGAAAATAGTTACTAATAATTTACCGGTGACAGCGTTTTCTGTTGCTAGATAGAACGAAAAAGAAAGAAAAAAAAAGGGTAGTATGGTACACTGTATGAAGAATAAACACTGTATGAACACTAATAAACTTTAAATTAGAAACTTACTAACATTCAACTAACTTACATAACATTTTGTGCAAAATAAATTGCTGAAAACAATTTAGTACATTGTTCGGGCGCTTGCTGAAAATTGACATCTGAGTTTATACAGTTTATAATGAAACAAATATTAAAAATTGTATAGTCTATAATAGCAATATTCTTTATTTACTCTGTGGTCTATAGTCTATAAGCAATGCCCAGCCTAAAAAGCACTGAGGAAAACAGATAAATGGAAATGCATTATCATTAATTGTTCCTGTCCAACGATTTTTGACGCGAATGGAAAAAAGCGTTCGTCAGAACGCGGGCTTACACTCGATAAGATAAATTGTCGACATAACTGTATTAGGTGCTTATTTAGCAATACTCGTACTCCCTCGCATAGATTATACAGCTCCTTTATATAAATTAACCCCCTTAGGACACTGCACACCATCGGATAAAACAGACCTCTCGACAGTACCATCGACCATCTTACTACTATTATAAATGTGAAAGTTTGTTAGGATGCATGGATGATGGATGGATGGATGTTTGTATATCTTTCACGCAAAAATCACTGAACGGATTTCAATGAAATTGTTTGATTTTGGTGAAAAAAAAACAGATTTGATGGAATGGTAGTAGTTTAGACTCTGCATTTGGATTAGGCTGCTTTTTATCCCGAAAAAGTACAGTATTCCCGTGGGTCCCGACACTATATTTACGCGGGCGGAGCCGAGAGAATAAGCTAGTAACATTAAAAGTCAATGTCAATACCGTAACTGTCTTAATGTTACGTTTATTTATAGGTACTAATAACAATTGTAATATAAATAATAGGCCTCATAAAACACCACACTATACTTTGTAGAGCTGTAGCATACCGGATGTATTCAGTACTGAGTAACGGGTGCGCCATCTAGTACCGAGTAAGGAAACGTTACACACGAATACATTTCGTTACTCGCATTTTTCGTAGTATGGGCACTTAACCTGTTTCAGTTCACACAAGTAGCGTTGATGCGTGTATTTTTTTTTGTTGTTCGTATGTTTTACCAACACCGACTCTTAACACTCTCCTCTCTCTACAGGCTGGAGCGCCGCTCGCGTGACGTCATCAATATGAGGCAATACATTACATACAGTGAAACCTATAGATAACCTATAATACTTACTTTTTCACCAGTTATTTATTTCATCAGAAGTAACGAGTAACGTAACGATACTATAGTAACAAGTACTAAGTGATAAAGTAACGAATACATTAGAGGTGTAATAGTAACGAAAAAAGCATACCCGGTTTTTTTTTCGTTTCTTTTACACCTCTAATACTTTTCTCACGTACAATTTAATCTTTTTAAACAAAAAGACTGTATCAATAATATAATGCTACTAATTTAAATGTCACTTATTAATAATAACTCCCCGCACCGATTTCGGTGACGGTGGCCGATTTCATTGAAACCAGGAGCTATTTTATAGTGCCCGAGTGTGTGTTCTGTACACAAGAGCACTCCTCCTCCTTTACTCTCATAACCCAGTGGGACGGATAACCGACACCACTGGCGAGAGATCAGGGGCAGGTCCGACTTTTTACATGCCCATCTGATTCATGGATCGTCTTTCTTGTCAGACAATTAGGTGATCTACCTGAATTGTGAATTCCAAACTTGGAAACAACATTTTTTGTTGTTCCAATGAGTGAATCGAACTCACGACCTCTGAGCCGAGAGCCCAGCTCTAACCACTAGACCACGGAGGCTGTTGTCACTTAATAATCGGGCAATAAGGAAATACAATGAAAAACACACATTAATTTGAGAATCAAATGTTTTGTTAACAAAAAATATTAAATATTTAATCTAAACAAACCAAACATTTAACTTTCTACGCAAAAGTAAAATATAAGCGACGAAAATTTAGCCTTATTTTTTTCTAGCTTATGTTCTAAGAGCAAATTGGTAGGATTGTCGTGCGTCATACATTTACGGCGCCGTATCTCAGAGGCAGGCGTTTTTTACGACGTTCTGCAGCTCTTAAGTCTTCAAAAATTCACTTAACAAGTACACTTTATGACAGTCTCAGGGTCTACAAAAAGCCCATAAAAGTATACAAGCGATAAAATGGTTTCAGAATGACACATTTTTAATATAAATTTACTCTCTTGGAGACCCAATCGACCGCACCTAAATATGAAGATACACACACCGGCATATTTAGCGGAACATAAAATAAAGGTTTGATATCAGTATCATATAAGGTTGCTGGCTGGTTTATACGTCATTTAATTTAAAAAGAAATATTTTCAAATTAAGAAAACAACTGAACATCACATTTTATGCAATTGTTATCAATTCTGGAGCAAAATCAAAAAATTCAATATATCAATATCAAAATCTGGAGCGATCTTCGAGTATTTCTTCCTTCTGAGTTTGATTTAAAATTTCATTGAAATACTGTTTTTGTTAGTTTTTTTTAATCGCGTATCTTTTTGGAGTTGAGGACTGAATTATGCCTGACTTAGCCCCAACGGAGATTGCCAGGGCACTCGAAATGCAAAGAAATGGTCAAACCTACAGAGTGATATCCAGAGATCTTTGTCGACCAGTTTCAACGATCCATCGCAGTATCCAACGGTTCAGGGAGACCGGTACTTATGTGAGAAGAGCAGAACAAGGCAGAAAAAGACGCACTTCGAGTAGGGATGATCGTTTCATTCGGTTTCGTGTAGGTAGAAACCCCCGTTTGACGGCCGTCCAAGCCCGACATGAGTTAGAAACAGTGCGGGGTGTAACCGTAAGTGAGCGTACGGTACGAAGAAGGTTCGAAGAAGCTGGTTTGGGTTCATTTGTGCCCGCCAAGGCTCCAAGGCTCGAGGTAAATCATCGTAGAAACAGGTTAACTTTTGCTCAGGAACAAGGTATTGTTTAGTGATGAGTGCAGAATTCTCTAAAATCAAATTGACGGCAGGCAAAGAATATACAGATGCAAAGGAGAACTATACATGCAGACAAATTTTGAAACTACAGTTGCATACGGTGGTGGATCAATAATGGTTTGGGCGGGCATTTGTTTGGGAGCTCGCACAGACTTGGTAGTGATTGACAGAGGGAGTCTGACTGCAAACCGCTATATCAGAGAAGTTTTAGAAGAAAATGTCGTACCGTTTGCCCCATATATATCGGTGACGATTTTGTTTTTATGCAGGATAATGCTCGGCCGCATACCGCTCGGGTGACTCAAGCTTATCTTAATGATATGAATATCACTGTTATGGAGTGGCCGGCGAGATCATCGGATATGAACCCAATAGTACGTACGTTTGGGACTTGCTGAAAAGAAAAGTTAAGTCCAGAATTCCAGCTCCTGCCAACGTGGGTGAACTGCGAATCGCCGTAGTTGAGGAATGGCGGAGACTATCCCAGGAGACCATCGATAACATCATTCTCAGTATGCCTAGACGGGTAGAAACTTTAATAAGAGCACGTGGAGGAAATACGCGATATTAATCACCATTTTTCTAATTTAATTAATTGTTATTATAATATTAATTTTCACTTTTCCCGGTTACATGAAAAGTTCAAAAATGTACCATTTTTCACAAATAGCCTTTACTCGCAAAATCTGTTCTTAATGTGATCTCATTTTAAGTAAAACAAATGAAACTTTAAATAACAAAAGAAGTGTAGTAGGTAGATTTTAAAATAAAACCATATTTTTTTAATTATTGACCTTTTTTTGTGTTCCGCTAAATATGCCGGTGTGTTTATTATGGTAGGTAGGCACTCTAACGAGCATTGAAGGTACGCGACGCTGTGCTGTATTTTAAACCTACTACGATGAAGCCTTATGATCTTGGCAGTCTCTAAGATATCTATTCAAAATCGACTTTATTCATTACACAAAAAGGTCCACGATTAATTTGACATCACTCGTACACTGCACATGCGCTGTGCAACGCGGTGAAACTTGACATTCGAACTTTTACAATGGAACGTGAATCTTCTTGTGTAATGAATAAAGTTCAATTTTGAATAGCTATCTTGATGATGTAGCATCGCGTCATGTACCGTTTCGTTACGGTGTGGATTGACCCTAACAGAGTTAATAGATAAAATAGAACGTTCAAAACAAAATTCAACTTCATATTTTTCAACAAGACAGTTTTGGCATCACGAAATACAGAAAATATTTACTATGATCTACTTATTGAGGTATGTAAATAATAAATGTAGGTAAGTAATAAATAAGCTACCTAAATACATGAATACCTAAAGAATAACTGTACAATATAAATTAAATTTTTATCGATTACCCTAAAATATTAGGCAATATTCAATTGAAAAAAAAAACTAAGTAATAGGTATTTAAGGAACACCATCTTTACCACGAAATAATTCTGATTGGCTGAACACAACGATTTTCGGATTTCATCGCGATTATATCGCGGTAACTAAACAGATCGCTTGAAATAATTCAATTGAGGTTATATGAATTACAAAGAAAATAATTTGAATGTTGATGTTATTTTAGGTTGGGTATTGGTTTAGGATATGATTTGATTTCATTGTCAAGATTGAAAATCATCATAATATTCACAAAGTTATATAAGGAAATAAAAAAAACATTGAGTAGAGTGTCTTAAACTGTTGCTCTCTACAATTTTGTGGCGTCCTCCACAATATGTTACTAGTCTGCATTACATTTTATTTGCTTGGAACTAAGGGTCAATTCATACCGAAACAAAGCGATGCGCCACATGGCGCTGCATTTTTAAGATACCTATTCAAAATAAAAAAGCGGGTGGGGCTGTGTCGGGGCACACGGCCGTTGGTTTTAACGTGAAACGTCTATGTTAGCGAATCGCTTTTAAAGTAAAAGATTGAAATGAAAACAAGATGGACGCTGTTTTAAGTATTTTAATAAAAAAGAACAGGTACGTAATAGAAACAACAAACACACGAAAGAATCACCACGCTATAAAGTCGGAGTCACGAGTTACACTGAATAGAAACAAGCGTGAGCGCCGGTTTCGCACAGTTATCGCAGTATCCCTACCCCGCCGCCCCGCTTGACCCCGACACGAACTCAATGTCATAACAGCGAGCTGACTATATAAGTGAAATATTTACACCACATTTTTGTTTCTAAGACTAATAGTTTTTTAATTATTAAGGTACGATGATATAGACCTTTTCGTTACGGTCCAGTTTTTAAACCTGGTACCCGTATGTTTCGGCGCGATTTTAAAGACGTTTCACGTCAAAAAATAAAAACTTAGGCCGTTTTCATCCGTTATTGCATGATTTATAAAGTATTCTCCGCGCGATGTAACCACTCTTGAAGTACTGTAGTGCCTGCCTGGGACAGTCAGTTTTTTAAATGTCGTATAGTAGTAGTAGTCGTAAATGTCGTAGTGCCCAAGCACACACGGCATTCTCAAAACACAGTCAGCCTAGTCCAGAGGTATGACTGGTCAATATGTCTGGGGCCAACCATGTGCGGGTTTCCTCACGATGTTTTCCTTCACCGTTAGAGCGTCTGTAGAGCATCCGTATAATATATGAGCACCCTGGCCTAGTGGGTAGACCGTTTGATTCGCACTCGAGAGAGAGCAGGTTCAATTCAAAGTTTAACTGTATTAATTACACAACAAGATACACATTTCATCGCAAGAGTTCGAATGTCAGGTTGCATCGCGCTGCACAGTTTCATACGACATCAGTCATACACTGCACTGTATAATATGACTGATGTCATATGAAACGTGTATCTTTTTTGTAGTGAATAAAGATCAATTTTGAAAAGCTATCTTAAAAATGTAGCGCCGCATAGAGTCGCGTATCGTCGCGGTTAAGGTTAGTTGGTGCAAGAGGGGCATACATTGTATTCCTTTTTGAGTCAAGAGGATATTTATTATTATATGCTATCTTTGCCTATAGACTATCCCCTGACGATAAAGATTTTTTATAGCAAAATTAGAAGTAATAAATTATCATGCTTTTTGGCCGAATAAAATATCACTTACCCATAAATCACACAAATATAATATCTAAGACTATGCGAAAAATGAGTGGCTCGGATGATGGTATGTTTTGTTTCTCATACATTTTGCCAGTCACAGTCGGTCAAAACCAATAAACAACGGTGATAAATAATCTGTTCGTGACACCGGGTTTGTGGAGAGGCCTTAACTTGGCGGCGCGATTGAATGCGGTCGCGTTTACACCGTACTGTAACGTCGACTAGCTAGCGTTAATTAGGAGAACGCACTACCTCTGAAGTCTATTTCACGTAATTCTGTTAATCACTCACACACGCATCAAATCGAATGTGCACCCAACGTAACTGCGACTTGGATAGAAATACGTGAATTACCCTCCAGCTGTCACAACTGAAAACACGTAGATTTTAAATGTGATGCAGTATTAACTATATTTTTAAAATAAAAACAATAACCCGACTACGTAAATTATAAAGCCTGTGTTACCTGGGCAATTATTACAAATCTATTGAAACCACATTAATAAACATCGTATAAGTACTTTAGGTGATACGGTGGAACAAACATAGATAAATACATACATAATATAAATACTGTCAAAATCATTACCATTCCTTTTGGCTTCGCCGTAGTCGGGTAAAAAAAATTAACGCGTCTCTGCGTGGTGAACTATTTTCAGCGAATGCGCACACTTACCGCTTGGATTAATAATAATTAATCTCCATTCCCCGCACAGGACGCTCGAGATTGCCCGAGTATGCGTTGTCAATGACCAATGTGAGAATTTGATTACTTCAGAATGTAGAAGTTCGGAAATCAATTTAGAAATACTTTCCAAATTGATTTATTTTTTATAACATAATCCTCATACATCGTATTTCTCCCTTTACAGCCAACCCCAAAATAGGCAAATATCTAATATTGATTATAAATATTTCGGTGTGAGGCAATATTCGTCAGCTCTTTTGTGGCTAGCGTTCCCGGCTTATGTTTATTGCGGGGCGGCCGCTGTCGTGATTTATTGTAAATCGACTCAAATTTGCCTTAGCGTGATTTTACATAAATCTTTTACGAAGCGATTTTTCTTTCCTATCACAAACATAACATCTGGCGGGGATTTTTCAGTAATTGCTTCAGTGGGAAAATCGTTTCAGTACCTTTATTGTTTACTTACCATAACCATCGAAAATTTAGGTGATCCAGAACAAGCAACTCAGACTTGTAGATTGCTTGTAGATCGCTATAGTATTTGTAAAATTCAACCCAACACTTTGATATACAACCGTCTCCTAAACTTGGCAGTTTTTTCAATTGACAACTTTCGTATAGAAATTTGACACTTTTAGCTTTGACAGTCTGTGATCTTATATTTAGTACTTATTATACTTTTGGTTTTATTGCCACTAAAATTTGGTATATTCAATATGAATGTGAATTTAAAATGGCCGCCGACATTAATTGGCGTTCTTTATATTTATTTACAAACTTCTCGATGGGGTCGGTACCGTCAGCCAAGATTTAATCAGATTGCAGGAATTCGAATAAGATACTGTACCGCTCTATTGTTCTATCGTTCTTGTAGTTTCTTTTGCAATGAAACGTGTATCTTCTTGTGTACTGAATAAAGTTTAACTTTGAATCACTATTTTAAAGAATGCAGCACCGCGTCGCGTATCGTCCCGTTTCGGTGTGAGCTGACCCTTACAAATGACAGATAAACTGATGACGACTTGACTGCTGGAGAAATATCACATTGTAGCTTTACAATTGAAAATGAAGTAGATAACCGCGGATATCTGGCAAAATTTGTCTATATCTGGCCCTAGAAACGGTGTCAGCACGTTTTCAGAACATTACAAACTTGCAACTTTTTTTGTCCTGAAAGAAACGTAGTATGACCACCAGTGACCACTAACTTCTGCGAGGGTAGCAAAAGACCGATTTCACTGGTCGGCATCAAAATTGGAGCATAACAATGTATGTGTGGAATTGATACACATTGCCAGGCTAAATCCAAATATGCAAGCAGCATTTATGTAGCACGTCTAGTTTTGCTGGAATATGCAACATTTGACGCAATTCTTGCATTAGCATTAAGATTTTTTCCCAGTTGGTAAACATTGGTACCGTGTTTGTTGAGCAAGGTGATAGGTTCCACCCAGGTATTGCGAACATGGTAAAAAGATATTATAACACCTGGTGGTGTTATAATATGTGGTGGTTCATATAAATGTTAGCTGACTCCTGCTAGAAAGTCCATCGCGAAATAAACATAATATAAAATATGCAAAAAGTGATTTATCAAATAGTTATTTTTTATATCCTATTAGTATTTGAATTCATCTAAGATTATAAGTAATATCATAAAAGTCAAATATTTGTATACTTTTATAAAGAAATACGTATTTTAATTTGTAAAATTAAAAAAAATTAATAAATAAGAAAAGCTAAAGAACTAGACGTGGTAGAATCACTCTGTAAACAGTTTTGGATTCAGCACACTAAAGTACATTAAATTCATATAAAAAGTTTTTGCTCCCGACTTTTGAAAATTTTTGCAGACCGGTGTTTTCAGAGAGCATGTTATTAAAGTTCTATGTGAAATTATAGTTCAGTATAGCTTGTATAAATAATAAATTATTTTAATTGATTAAAAGAAAACTAAAGTTGCTAATAAAGGTAGTTTTATTATAAAATATAAACGTATACTTTAAACGAGACAATCTTGTATAAATATAATTGGTTTTAATATTGAATATATTGTTTGTATAATTTTCGGCTTCGTTTGAGAATTCGAAATGTTCAAGTTCGAACCTCTTTCAGATAAAGATTTTTGTGTTTTTTTTAATTTATCAGAACCCCGAGCGAAGCTCGGTTATTCAGGTTATTTATATATATAAGGTCATTACATATAAAATTAGCGTTTTGTAAAGGAGGAACATAAAGTCAATTTTTTAAATCATAATATATTTATTTAATCAAATTTGATTAAATAAATATATAATATCTATATACTTATATACCATAGCTATCTATGCACTTTTGCCAACTCATAGGTAGTTCATTGATTCATTTACTAAAAAAACCATTCGGACAGGAATCAATAAAATCTTTAAAGGCGCTTTGGACTGCCCCATCGGAGTTGATTTTTTTCCCTTGCAAGAAGTTATCCAAATTTCGAAAAAAATGGTAATCTGTTGGAGTAAAGTCCGGGGAGTACAGTGGACATCTTAGACATTCCAATTGAAGCTCCTCTAATTTGGTAGCCGTCTATTGTGCAGTGTGTGGTCTAGCGTTGTCTTGAAGCAGCAGTGGCCTAGAGGGAATGACCAACCTCGGTTGTTTAGCAGCTAGCTTTTTCATCATGATTTGCAGTTGCTGGCAATAGACATCTGCCGTAATCGTCTGGCCAGATTTAAGAAAGCTGTAGTGAACGACACCGGCACTAGTTCATCAAACGCTCACAATAACTTTTTTTTAGACAATTTTCGCTTGGGGCAGGCTTTAGCTGGTTCACCAGGGTTCAGCCATTGCGATGAGCATTTCTGATTATCGTACAGGATCCATTTTCATCACAGGTAATGATTCGATTTAAAATCCCTTCATTATTGTGCCGGTTGAGTAATGTAACGCAGCAGTCGACGCGCGTTTGTCGGTTTTCTGCACTCAATTCATGAGGTGGGTACCCACCTTTCAAGCCTTTTCACCTTCCCAATTTGCTTCAACTGAATTAAAACAGTTTTATCACTAACACCGCAGCCTGCAGCTAACTCGGACGTGCTTTGCGATGGATCCGCTTCCACAATAGCCTTCAATTCTTCATTATCAACTTTGGTCTCCGGCCGTCCATGGGGCTTGTTCTGAGGTTGAAGTTTCCAAAACGAACCAAACCAAAAACCAAAAACGCACTGTGTTTTCTTTTGCGACACCGCCGCCATACACATCATTAATCCTTCGAGCTGTTCTGCAGCACTGGTGCCACGGTGGAACTCGTACTCGAAAATAATACGATATTTCAAATTTTCCATTTTGTAAACAGAGTGTCGCAAAGAAAGAATCAAAAGAGGAAGAAACAATTGAATTACGGTTTTCGAAACACAAATGCATGAGTAAATAGCGGTACAAGTTTGAAATTGGAATTCCTAACCAAAGAAGATATATTTGAGATCAAATTGGCCAGTACGACAAAACGCCAATTTCATATGTAAGAACCTAATATAATAATATTGATGTTTTCATCCGTCGTAAAATTTACGAATAGTTAGAGATAGCGTTACTTGAAATTAAGGTAAGTGAGCTAGGGTTAAAAACAGAAATGATAAAAGACAATATTTAATATTGTTTTGTATACGAAATAAAAAATACTTGTTCACTTACTCATTAAAATACAACTTAGCTTTTAGTGCAAGCGATGTGAAATGGATGGTTTGCACAAGAGACCGGTGCGTGCATATTTGGCCAACAGATACGGTTGCCAGTTTACTTTATCGCTAAACCGCACCACTTGAGATATTTCATATTGGCAAAAATATTACTTAGATACCTATTGACAGAGTGATATTATCGATTTTGTTATTCACTTAACATTAAATTAGAACATTTTTTCTCCTGTGAAGATTTTAAGTTCTAATCTCCACAAGGTCTTAAATAATGAACACCTACTCAATCTTGGAAAATCGCAAAAGCATAATATAGGTAAGTATTTGAAGAATAGGCTAGGCGACTGATTTTTTTTTTATTGCATAAATGAATAGTAGGTACTCTAATATATGAGTAACTTCTCAGAAGTAACAGTATACTAAAAATCAATATTTTCAAAGGTACAGACAGCGATTTGTTAACAAAATTTTGCAAGTCTCCTTAAAACGCACCATACAAAAGTCGTACCTAACTGTGACGTCATATTGTTCGATTAAAAGTGTACGAAATATAAGGCCGCAGGAAGATATTTGGAAATATCTTCGAAATTTGTGCGATTCAGTTCATACTTACGAGGGCGGGTCAATAAGTCCGTGACTTTTGGAATAAAACACAGATTTTTTGATAAATAAATCATTTTATTTTTCAACGTAGTCCCCCTTGAGCTCTATACACTTTGCCCAACGCTTCTCCAATTTTTTTATCCCTTCCAAAAAATATGATTTGTCGAGGTCCTCAAAATAGGCCTTTGTTTGCGAGATGACTTCATCATTGGAGTCATTTCTTTTTCCACCGAGCCATTTTTTCAGGTTTGGGAACAAGAAGTAGTCACTCGGAGCCAAATCTTGAGAATAGGGTGGATGTGGGAGCAATTCATAGCCCAATTCATGGATTTTTACCATGGCAACTGCACATGTGTGCACCCTTGCGTTGTCTTAGTGAAAAAGAACTTTTTTCTTGGCCAAATGAGGTCGGTTTTTTTTCAAATCCTCATTGAAACGGTCCAATAAGTTGGCATAATATTCCCCATTAATTGTTCTTCCTTTTCGAAGATAGTCAATGTGGATTATCCCACGTGCATCCCAAAAAACAGTCGCCATAACTTTATTGACTGACAAACCCACCTTGGCCTTCTTTGGCGCTGATTCACCCTTAGAAACACACTGTTTTGACTGTTGTTTGGTCTTTGGTGTATTGTGATGGATCCATGTTTCGTCCACGGTTAAAAAACTCCTCCATATTGTGATTAAACAACGCCAAACCTTCCTGTGAAGTTGTTACACGATTGCGTTTGTGGTCGACTGTGAGCAAACGCGGCACCCATCTTGCGGAAAGCTTTCTCATGCCCAAGTGATCATTCAAAATTGAAACCACTGAGCCATGCGAGATGCCTATGGCTTCCACAATCTCTTGCACTTTCAATCTTCGGTCGGCCAACACCATATCGTGAATTTTTTCGATTGTTTCGGGTTTAGAGACCTCAACTGGGCGTCCAGGACGTTCGGCATCTTCAGTGCTTGTAAGGCCACAACGAAATTCAGTAAACCACTTTTTTACCATTGAAATCGATGGTGCAGAGTCCCCATAGTATTTATCAAGCTTAGCCTTGGTCTCGGTAATGGTTTTTTTTCGCAAAAAATAATGCTTAATAAGCACACGAAATTCACTTTTTTCCATTGTTTCCTTAAGTTACTGGATAGTCTGATAAAGATAGCTGTAAAACACAAACTAACTGACGCAGCAAGTTCAAATTTTGATAGGAGTCAACTGACAGATGCCTGTTGACAGGAGTAGTGTTGCTTTTTCAGTAAGGAGGTTAGAAATTCAAAAAGTCACGGACTTATTGACCCGCCTTAGTACCATACTGAATGTTTTTGTATAATATGATGTAAGTAAACTAATTATGTGGGGGATGGGGTGGTTTTTTTCTACTTATAATATATGGTAAAACCTCAATATTTCTACGTGTATAAATTAAACGAAATACTCGTATGTATTTTACATGTAGTCGTCTCCGCAATTATGTTACCTTTCCATTCCGATATCTCTTGATCATATTTGTGAAGTTTTGTATCACTGGATAGCGCGCATCTGAAACAAAATAAGATAATAATTAACTTCGTATATTATAATTTAATTTGACACAAGGGATTTCAATAATGCAACACTTTTTTGTTTTGCTGAGTTGATGCTGTAATATTTTTTAATGTATGGGTAGGTGTGAGCGCAAATGGAAATCGTGCGGTATCCGTATATTTTACCACGATAACAAGTATGTACTTCCCCGTGGCCTGTTCTATAATTGTGCCAAATTTCAGTCTTGAGATTTCGAAGCCTATTCAATGCAAACAAACAAACAAGTCTCTCCTCTTTATAATGTTAATATAGATTTCTTTTATTCATTCTCCTTTCAGTTATTTCAGTACGACAACAAAACATTGACTTTGCTAGGTAGTGTTCGCTTCAATCTACGGTATTAATAAAATATAGTATTCAAAGCAAGACTGATCAGACCGGCTAATCGGTTTCAATCGAGAAACGTTGATAGCACAAACGATTCCCCTGGGCTTGGATAACAAAGCTTAAAGCTACGTGCAATAGCAGGCAGGATAAGTGATCAATACGGTAAAATATCATCTCGTTAGTTAGAAATGCAGTTATCAAATGCTTTAACGTAATAATCGGATATTATAAACAACAGTCCTGGGTGCTGATTGAGTTTTGTCACCGCTCGCCGTGAAGAAGTTAACTACATGTTTATGGTATCGAAACAACGCCCCTAGTGGCAAACAATGGTAACAAATTCAATAGCATACGCCTTCACGGCGAATATTGCCAGAAACTCGCACTCAGCATACAGTATATAAAATACAATTGTTAACATTCACTAAACTTCCTGTAGATATGTTATTGATTGTACTGTAGGTTCTTGGTGGAAATTCATGTTTCACAGTAATAACACACAGGACTTCTTGCACTATTTCCACTTTAATAAGTATTTTACATTAATTTTAATATATTACACGACCGGTTTCGGCAAAGTCATCATCAGGTGTAGGTAGATTAAAAAATAAAAAAATAATAATAATCTACCTACACCTGATGATGACTTTGTCGAAACCGGTCGTGTAATAGATTAAAATTAATGTAAAATACTTATTAAAGTGGAAATAGTGCAAGAAGTCCTGTTTGTTACTACTGTGTGTGAAACTGCCTGTAGTTTAGTAATACCACAGATCGCCATGTGCTCGAAATTCGACCATAATGCCAACATTATAGGGTTCTTTTGCATATTATGTAACGCAATAAAAAATATGTAGATTAAGTCTATGGAATGTAAAAGCAAGATTGACATTTGTGTCAACGCAACACCTACTGTTAATAATAGGACTTTAGCTATGAAATTGCCGTTCTGTAGTACTGGCCATTTCAAATCAAAATAATTTTTGTTTGGCTAAGAATTCTAATTTCAAATTAATTTTATTTTAAATTCTTTTTCGAAAAGTAGTCATTTGTTTATTGATTATTGTTACATTTTCATCGCATTTCAATATTTTTCGTCATTATGGATACGTTAAAAATTCCAGTAATTATGGAATATGAGTACCGTCGTGGCAGCAACACGGCACAAGCGGCACGCAACATCAACGACGTTTACGGAACTAACACTACAAACCAACCTGTTATTGGTTTGCTCGCTTCCGTTCTGGAAATTTTGACCTGAAAAATGAACCTCGCGGTCGTCCGAAGACTTTGGTCGACAATGACGAATTAAAGGCGATTGTGATACACAATCTACGGCTGAATTAGCAGCAGCTTTCGACGTTAGCGTCAAAACAATATTGGTCCATTTGCGTCAAATTGGGCAAGGTAAAAAAGCTTGACAAATGGGTGCCCCACGAACTTGCCATTGCGAATGATCGCCAGCGCGAAGTACGCGTGAGTAGAGACGTGCCTTGTACTGCTCAATAGATACACAAATGAAGGAATTTTGAACGGTATTTTACCTGCAATGAAAAATGGATTCTGTTTGATAACCGCAAGCGCTCAGCAAGTTGGTTAGATCCTGGTTCAGCACCTAAACAATGCCCTAAACGAAAACTTACCCCTAGAAAAGTGATGGTCACTGTTTGGTGGTCTAGCGCCGGTGTGATTCATCACAGCTGCTTACCAAACGGGGTGAGCATTACTGAAGATGTGTGCTGTGAAGAACTGAACACAATGATGGAGAAGCTAGCACATCTCCAACCAGCGTTGGTCAATCGCTCGTCTCCGCTGCTCCTGCACGACAAGGCGCGACCTCATACTGCACAGCAGACGGTTTCCAAGTTGCAAGAACTGGGGTTGGAAGCTCTCCGTCATCCGCCCTACTCATCAGACCTTGCGCCTACAGACTACTACTTTTTCCAGAATTTGGATAACTTCTTGGCGGGAAAAAAATTCAATACCCGGGATGCAGTACAAAATGCTTTTGAAGAATTTGTTGTCTCTCGTCCAGCTGATTTTTTTAAGAAGGGCATCAATAAACTGCCACTGCGTTGGCAAAGATGCATTGTTGCATGAGTGATTACTTCGATTAATATAAATAAAAAATACATAAAAAAAAATCTTTTTTAATTTTTTCATACAAAACGGCAATTTCATAGGTAAAGACCTAATATACATAGGCTGCACTAAAAGTATCGGTAATGGAATATTTCCACTGTTCCTGTCATATTTATATCTTTTTAATTTAAAACTCCTTGATTTTAAAAATCGAATACCGTTTATTTATTTTAAAAAAGATTCTCGGTCTTGTCACAAGGTCTTGTCAAACTTGTTTAGTCGTTGAGAAAATGGAATTGACTCGAGAAAATTCTAGAGCGATGATTTATCGCTGGTTTGCTGAATTTCAACGTGGACGTGTTAAGGTCAGTAATGATCCCCGTCAAGGTCGTCCAAAAACTGCAGTCACCCAAGAAAACGTTGATGCTGTGCGTAAGCTGATTGAGGAAGATCGACATGTGACATACCGCGAAATTCAGGCAACTTTAGACATTGGCATGAGTCAAATACAAATAATCTTGCATTAACAATTAGGTGTAAAAAAGTTGTGTACAGAGCAAATGCGGTATCCATCGGGAAAAGTTGTTTTCCCGATGGATACCGCATTTGCTCTGTGAAGAGCAAAAAGCGGCTCGCGTTACTTGGTGCGTCAGAACTCTCGAAAGATTCCACGCAGGATCCTCAAATGCTGTATATAACATCGTATCAGGTGACGAATCCTGGATATACGCGTACGAACCCGAAACAAAAAACCAGTCACGAGTTTGGGTGTTCGAAAATGAGTTAAAGCCAACAAAAATTGTTCGTTCACGGAGTGTTGCAAAAAAAATGAGGAACAAAGAACGGTTAATGCAGAATGGTATGCTAACATTTGTTTGCTACAGGTCGTTTCTGAACTCCGTAAAGAGAACTGCAACCGCCGCATCATCCTCCATCACGACAATGCTAGTTCTCACACCGCGCACAGAACAAAAGAGTTTTTAGAGCAAGAAATCATAGAATTATTAGACCATCCGCCGTACAGCCCCGACCTAAGCCCTAATGATTTCTATACTTTCCCTAAAATAAAGAATAAATTGCGTGGTCAAAGATTTTCATCACCTGAAGAAGCTGTGGACGCCTACAAAACGGCCATTTTGGAGACCCCAACTTCCGAATGAAATGGTTGCTTCAATGATTGGTTCCATCGTATGCAAAAATGTGTCAAATTTCGCGGAGAATACTTCGAAAAGCAATAAATACATTTTTAAATAGTAATGTTGTGTCACTTCCTTGATTCCCGAAATTTTCCGTGCCGACCTCGTATATAATAGTACGTTGATAATTTGATATATACTCTTTTGAGCCTTATATACTATAATAAATTCTAGCCTTCGGTTAGCGTATCCGTTTTCTTAACAAAAACCAAGACAGCCTCGACAACTAATATTTCAGTATCATTTACAAATTATAAAAAAAAAAAAAAATACCTAACCAAAAAAATATTTTTGGTTTGAGCTAGAACCGGGGTTCTGAATTACCGAAAAACTTAAAAATTAACTTAAAAGTAAACTGTCAATCGGACTGACATTATAGAGTCGAAATTATTGATATATTGTTGCACGACGAAAGAAAATATATATATAACTAAAAAATGTGCAGTTTCCCAGAGATAAGACCTAGCTAGATCGATTTTTCTCCCCCAAAATTCCCTGCATACTAAATTTCATGGCAACACTTGCAGTCGATTTCGAGAAACCGATAATAATATATCTAAGATTGTCTCGTTTAAAGTATAAGATAACAGGTCCTTGAGCCAAGATGCCATCGCTAATTACGACGAAGTTAGAAATCAAAAATGTATGAAATTAACGTTATGACAATCCCATATATTTTTTACAATTTTTAAGATGGTCGCTGTAATTAAAGATGGCATGTTGGTTTTAATACATCTCTAATATTAATTATTATTATTACATTTCATTGTATTTGACTAGGCAATGTTCAAAGGAAATTTTCGTTGATCTTCAACGCTCAGTTAAGTTATTCATGAAATTAAAAACTTTTTACGCAGAAGCGTAAGGTAACGAATTCGCTTATTTAATTTTTCTCAAAAATAATATTTTGCGATGTTCGTAAATTCCAGGAAAACTCTTGAAAGTTAATGATGTGTATATTTTATGACTTTCACTAACAGATTTTAAATTTATGCTGTAAAGAAAATTACAAAGACAAATTATTTTACAGCACCTTCAATGGTTGGGTTTCTATTATCTCAGCGAAAGTTATCTTGTTGGCCATGTTTATATTTTTCTAAATTGTAGTAAATAAAACCTTTTTTAACATTCATAGAAATAGGCTTGAAATTTTCACGCATTTGTAACTCTTCTGCTGTTGTAGGTGCCCGGCGCCATCATTTCTTAGAGGCTTTAATCAAATAATTTTCTAAGTTATCAACGAACATAGGTATCTCAACAAAATCTAAGTAATGAATGAACCTACATTTTCTGTAATGTATTTTGTAGCAACAAACATTATACGAAATCATTAATTCCACGAACGATGCTGCAAGCAGACGCTAGCGAGTAAAACTATGATATGTCTGTGACAGTTTTATGATTTAAACAGACACATGGCCTCCAAAAGTATGAAGATAGTCACGTGGAGACAACATGAATAATTCATACATCTCCTACACACCCATACCATACGTCTTACGGGGTGAGGCCACCTGGAGCTATGAAGTCGGAATTTACATAATTTAAGCAGAACAAACTCCTCAGGGTTGAATTTAAATGATAAGATTGTGTTGGTTCACAATTTGCTAATTAATTAAGTTGTTTTAGATTCGTGCTAAATGCTTTAATAACACACTCGTACAATGAATCCACATCGCCATTGGCCCTCGGCAATCTTCATTTTTCTAGGGAAACGACAGACGATGTATGATTTACGACGATTGACTTCCGCATTGAGGTCAATGTTGCTAAATGTGCACTCATAATTAAAAGTACCTGGGAGACCGCACTTTGCATGGAGTTTTAGTAGAACGGTAAAATAATTGAAAATAAATTTAAAAAATATAAAAATAAAAGAAATAATAAGAATCACAAAAATATTTATCTTACCGGGATTCGAACCCACCATATTCCGAATTTCAAAATAATGCAAAAATTATACGCAGGTACGCATACCAAGCTGCCAATTAGACTGACTTAAGTGAGTCTAAATAATTGATGTATTGTTGCACGACGAAAGAAAAAAACATATATTGCACAAAAAATGCGCAGAAAAAATCGATCTAGCTAGGTCTTATTCCCTAGAGAAATAAGACCTAGCTATATCAATTTTTTCTCTCCAAAACTCCCTGCATACTAAATTTCATTGTAATAATTGTAGCCGTTTCCGAGATACCGATTATATATATACAAGATTGTCTCGTTTAAAGTATAAGATAAAAATGCCATATGATATTTCTTGTGATATAGCAGTATCGCAATTGTTAGTTACGAGGGCGGGTCAATAAGTCCGTGACTTTTGGAATAAAACACAGATTTTTTGATAAATAAATCATTTTATTTTTCAACGTAGTCCCCCTTGAGCTCCATACACTTTGTCCAACGCTTCTCCAATTTTTTTATCCCTTCCAAAAAATATGATTTGTCGAGGTCCTCAAAATAGGCCATTGTTTGCGAGATGACTTCATCATTGGAGTCAAATCTTTTTCCACCGAGCCATTTTTTCAGGTTTGGGAACAAGAAGTAGTCACTCGGAGCCAAATCTTGAGAATAGGGTAGATGTGGGAGCAATTCATAGCCCAATTCATGGATTTTTGCCATGGCAACTGCACATGTGTGCACCCTTGCATTGTCTTAGTGAAAAAGAACTTTTTGGCCAAATGAGGTCGGTTTTTTTTCAAATCCTCATTGAAGCGGTCCAATAAGTTGGCATAATATTCCCCATTAATTGTTCTTCCCTTTTGAAGATAGTCAATGTGGATTATCCCACGTGCATCCCAAAAAACAGTCGCCATAACTTTATTGGCTGACAAACCCACCTTGGCCTTCTTTGGCGCCGATTCACCCTTAGAAACACACTGTTTTGACTGTTGTTTAGTCTCTGGTGTATTGTGATGGATCCATGTTTCGTCCACGGTTAAAAAACTCCTCCATATTGTGATTAAACAACGCCAAACCTTCCTGTGAAGTTGTTACACGATTGCGTTTGTGGTCGACTGTGAGCAAACGCGGCACCCATCTTGCGGAAAGCTTTCTCATGCCCAAGTGATCATTCAAAATTGAAACCACTGAGCCATGCGAGATGCCTATGGCTTCCACAATCACTTGCACTTTCAATCTTCGGTCGGCCAACACCATATCGTGAATTTTTTCGATTGTTTCGGGTGTAGAGACGTCAACTGGGCGTCCAGGACGTTCGGCATCTTCAGTGCTTGTAAGGCCACAACGAAATTCAGTAAACCACTTTTTTACCATTGAAATCGATGGTGCAGAGTCCCCATAGTATTTATCAAGCTTAGCCTTGGTCTCAGTAATGGTTTTTTTTCGCAAAAAATAATGCTTAATAAGCACACGAAATTCACTTTTTTCCATTGTTTCCTTAAGTTACTGGATAGTCTGATAAAGATAGCTGTAAAACACAAACTAACTGACGCAGCAAGTTCAAATTTTGATAGGAGTCAACTGACAGATGCCTGTTGACAGGAGTAGTGTTGCTTTTTCAGTAAGGAGGTTAGAAATTCAAAAAGTCACGGACTTATTGACCCGCCTTAGTACTACCTTAATAATAAATTTAAGTTTGTCTTTGTACAATACTTTATGTTCAAAGTTAGTTTTAGTATTATATAAATATTTTGTAAATTAGATAAAGAACTAATTTTAAAGTTAACATTTTAATATTATATAATTATATATATGCCACCAATAAAAGTGTAACTAAAGTTATAAGAATAATTTAATCTTATTCTACAAAACGGGGTATATAGAGGTGTCTGTCTCGATTTTGGGCTTCTTTTATAAAAATGTTGGCCATTGGTTTTTTTTATTTCGTCATCCCATCTTGTTATATATATACTATGCGTCTCTTGCCTTCTGGTTCTTTCCATGACGTCACTATAGTGGCCCAGCGCTGATCAGTTAATGTCGCTACATGTCAAGCCCACTTTCATCTTAGTTGTTCTGTTTCCTATGGTCGTTGCAATATCTTGATAGAATACGGTATTTTCCTGTATTTTTTTTATTACATAAATGAATAGTGTTCTGGAAAATAAGAAGTTTACACAAATAATAGTATACTTAAAAACAATATTTTCAAAGATATTGCGGATTGTTTGAAGCACTTTTGTAAATCTCGTAAAACGCCCCATATAAAAGTCGTACAAGCAGATGACGTCACATGCTACACACTTCGTAGCAACATTAGAAATATCATAACAAAACTTCTGATATCTCCGAAGTTTGCGCGTTTATGTTCATACATACCATTTTTTTTTAATTTAATGTTAGTAAACTATTATGTAGGTTTTTTACACTAATGTTGTAAAAAATATTTCAACTTTTTTGTGACTTCGAAATCTATGCATATAATAAAATCGTAACTGATCGCTGTCTGTACATGGAAGGTATATAAGAACAACTATTACAGAGGAGCTTTATGAACGACATAGAACCCAAAACTTTGTCTGTTTGTCTGTTTATTTGTTTGTCTGTACGTTTGTACGCGCTAATCTCAAAATATACTTAACGGATTTTGATGAAATTTGGTATGGTAGTAGTTTAGACTCTGGATTAACACATAGGCTACTTTTTATTGCCGAATGTACGGTTCTTTAACCGTACATTCTTCGGCAATATAAAGTTATATTTGTTTTTGCGCGTACGAAGTCAACGGCTTAACCGATTTTAATGCGGTTTTCACTAATGCGTTGTAGTTACTCCATTCCACTTAAAATTTAATTAACCGACTTCCAAAAAAGGAGGCGGTTATACATTCGGCTGTTTATATATTTTTTTGTATGTTAAACGATTACCCCACCGCCTGTGGACCGATTTTCAAAAAAAAATTTTTACCTCTAAAGGGTGGAATTTTTTGTTGTATTGGTTTTTTAAGTTGGGTAAGTTTTTGTTGTTGTATTGGTCTTTTTGACACCAAAGTGGTGAGATCTGATGATGGGTTCCTGATTGGGTGAGGAATCGAGGGAACTCATAAAAATTTATATGGAAACATATTATAGTGATTTTGACTTTTTATGAAGTAGTTCAGGCATATACTTCAAGATTTTGCACCAAGGTATACCCTGGATCCAAAAGTACTGAGCAGAACTCCTGAGTCTTTAAAAATACATGTTTGGGGATTTCGGCTTTGTTTATAGAACTGAAAGCATATGCTTCTATGTCAATTAAAGTAATCATCATCAATCACCGCCTTCATCACACCATACACCATCACATTATGATGATAATAGGTACAAAAGTACCTATTATCATCATAATGTGACTGAGAACATAGTCTTACACCGACACGTATATCTTTGAATATTACTCTACCGTTTGTCGAAGCATTTTCAAAATTCTTTTGTTGTTGTAAATAATATAATTAGAAATTGGCCCATTATTCATCAAGGTGGAGACCTGATGATGGCATCCATGAGGAATTGAGAGAACTCCACAAAATTATAAGAACATTTATAGTGATTTCGACTTTTATAGTAAGTAAAATTTTGTGCCAAGGTGTACCCTTGATCCAAAAGCACTGAACAGAACCCCTCAGTCTTTAAAGATACAGGTTCAGAAATTTCGGCATTGTTTAAAGAACTGCAAGCCACTTACAGTATTCATCATCATCACCACCATCTTCTTACGATACACCAACGTATTATTATGGTGACATAGGTACTCCTCATAGTTTTGTATACCGATATCAATGTATTTAAAATTTTGCTATTGCCAAAATTATATTCATGATCATCATCATCACTATAATATTATATTTAATGCTGGCTGCTACATATTTTGTTCCGCCGACTACTACAATAGTGTCTAATTCTTATCATCACTGGTGATTGTTTATTTGGTCCACAGATCGGCAATGCTTATTTGGGGAAATACCACGCCCTCTCAGAAAACCGGCCTAAAAAAACGCTTGAGTTTGTTTTGCTGTGTGAGTGAGAATATCGGAGGCTTTTTTATTTATTAATAATTTTCATAAAATGTGTTAATAATAATAAATATAACTAAAATGGAAAATAATATTATTTTTAAACAAAAAATGAAAACCGACTTCCAAAGTAGAAATGCACAAAAGTCGGTACCATGGTGTCTACAAAAATCTTTTAAGGATAGGTTACTATACCCATTCTAAGCTTAGAAAAAATGTTCACAAATAATGTTTTCTTTCTAATTTTCAAAAACTATTTAGGCGGCTACAATATTACATAATCCTTATCCTCCATCCATATCCTATTATATCTCCTAATATATTAAAATTAAAAAGTACGTGTGAAAATTTATTATAAGTATATATTTTTACTCTTTGCTATTAGTATATTGTAGAAGGTATATTTGCTTTTTGCCACGAACACTCTCCCACGCGGGCGAAGCTGCGGGCAAAAGCTAGTGCATAATACAATCACAAAACTACACAATTCATCAAGTTACAATACCTGATTATTTATTAATTTATTTAAAAAAAATGAAATTTTTACATGTAGGAAAATACCCAGTTAAGCGTTACTTTGAGGAAGTCAAACATAGACAAAATACATACATAGATAAAGTCAAACATAGATAAGCACAGATACAGACATATAAGCACACACACACAAACTTTCGGACTTTAGTATGCTAGAAATATTACTGGTTAGATGGATGGAATGACCGATGATGAGAAGCATACTTAATTTTTTATCCTAGGCATCTTTACCCATCTGAGGATATAATTTATTTTCAACATAAAGTTTACCTTACGTTGCCAAAAATGGACAGTGAAGCTACTAAATTTTTCAACTAGCTCACTTTTGTGAAACCTGTACTTGTAGTTCAGTTCAGGAATAAGTAAGCAATACACAAAAAACATATGATAAAAGATTACTACTATTGTGACAAAACTCATGCGCCCGCAGCAAATTGGAAACACATAAGAAAAATAAACTAACCTATCCGAGACACAATTTGTTTGTGTTCTATCACGTAGAGGCGACAGAGTTCACCGAGACGTGTACAGTGTTTTCTTTTATTGTTTGTTCCAAGACTTACTTGTTTAGCGTATTGTGTAGGCACAGAGATGAAAATATACTTAGCACAGGCGAGGCGTGCATACAGAGAATCAGGTTTCATAGAAAGAGCCAAATCGATCCAAATTTGAAAATTTTGACGTCCCCTTCGACGGCCCACATTTTTTCCCGGGTGTGAATCCCGCCAAAGGAAAATGAAAGTTTTCCGTGTTCCCGGGTCATAGATGTGTATTAAATATTGACATGATAAGAAAGCGTCCTTAGATATTATTATTATAAACTACATATTTACTTAGTACAGCTGATGAATAAATAAATTTACTTTATGTACAAAATCGTTGTACCCAATATTAGAGCTGATCTAATGTAGATTATAATAAACTAATAGCGTATTGACCCTCTTGCGCTCTTCACTATGCATAATATTAATCTGCGCTCTTATATTTACTTTGTCAGCCAATTTTAGCGCCTATTTCGTACGTTTTAATGGTTTTAATTTTCTCAATCTTAATTTTAAATGAAACTGTATATTTGCGATGGTATTCGCAAATTAAGTCTATTTTACGCCACAAACCATTTTAGGTCACAAAAAATTGTTTCGTAAGTTAAAATATTAATTAAAATATATTTAGGATACATTTCTTTAATAAAAGCTATTTACAATTACATTTTTTCATGTTTCTTAATAGGCACAGAATACTTCTAAATAAAAAAGACTTTTTAGTTTTTATGCTAGCTGTACGCTGGAATATCTCAACACGTAAAGTGCTACCAGACAAGGTAAGTATCAACTCTAATTTGTGTCCAAGCGTGACTTACACTTCAAATTCCGGGATGCAACACTGTTATTTATAGTCCTGAATTTTTAACATGAAATATATGAAAATCGAATTTATATTATATTTCATGGAATGTGTAAAATGAGGAGACCGATCGCCTGCTTGTAAGTTGCTGTCATCATCCTGCAGCACCGAATTTCCGCAAGGCAATGGTATATATTTAATGCTCTTTTACGGTCATATTTTGATATGGTAGTTTGTAAAATATTGCCTTTAAAATCTCGGGATGTTGACCGTTTATGACCCGCTGTTACAAAAAAGGCCGAGCAAAAACCAAAATACAAGATTGTATAAATTTTATACACATTTAATTTCTCGTAATTATTTTTAATTGAGATCGACGAAAAAGTGAAGACAATCAATAAATTGTTAATCATATTTTATATGAATATTCGTTGAAATGAGTCCAAACATCACAGTATTTAGTATCAACCCCATCTCCTGCGGGTATGCGACCTATGTCGTTGTAATTCCGGTGTAATTACACCAGGATTTTTTTGATTTTTCAACGCTTGTATCTAACCTAATTTTATCTTTGGCCGCTGTGGCTGGTTGTTCCATAGTAAAATTCTCCATGTCCTTTATAACATAATCAGTTGGAAGAGCTGCTCTAGAATATACCAGCAGGAGCACAAATGCATACTCAAGAATAGCTTACTAAAGTTACACAGCCATACGCTTGAATACGTTATTACTTACTCTAATATTAATAGCTCTTTTATTTCGTACATCGTAACATCTGTTTACGACAGATTGTGTCGAGCGAAGTCACGTGCAACAACTAGCGGGGCAATAAAACCGCTTTTCACGGATCGCGTCTCAATATATTGGATTTTTTATATTCCCGACGTTTCGTTCGATTTCGGCGCGCATAAAACCTTTTGGCCGAAATGTCATTAAAAATCTGATTTACATCGCGTAGATTTTTTTCCAAAAAAATGAAAGTATACGACGACAGAATCCAAAAATAATTTGTGGGGATAGCGACATCTAATAATATGTTATCAATACGAAGTACGTCCAGTCGTCAATTGTAATATCACTTGTAAAAATGTATTTATATTTTGAATTATTTTATATTTTCTAAGACACTGTAATACTAATACACAATTAGGTATACAGGTACAGGTATTGGATAATTTATTATTACTAGAAGTCGCCCTGTGGTCAAATTTCGTCGATAAAATTCATATAATTTTAAGTTTAAACTTCATAACATAGTCATATATATTATAGACGAGGCATGTTGAGGCAAGAAGTGTCTCCAGTTAAATGGCACTTTTGAGATTTTTGGGGGCATTTTGATAATTGAAGTATGGTGAAAACCAAGATATGATACATCATAGCCTACCTTGAGTTTTGAAATCTTTGCTTTATAAAGGTATAAAGGATAAAATTCATATATCGTATCGTAGTTATAAAGGATAAAATTCATATAATTTTAAGTTTGAACTTCATAACATAGACGTATATATTATAGACGACGCATGTTGAGGCAAAAAGTGTCTCCAGTTAAATGGCACTTTTGAGATTTTTGGGGGCATTTTGATAATTGAAGTATGGTGAAAACCAAGATATGATACATCATAGCCTACCTTGAGTTTTGAAATCTTTGCTTTATAAAGGTTCTTTTGCCTATTAGATAGAAAAATGTAAATATTGTGACAGACTGACGAACGTCAACGTGTAACTAAATCGTATTTATCAAACGCACGGTAGTGTGTATTGATTTGTCTTTTAATAATTTTATGTATAATAAGAATTATTTAAGAAATATTTTGCTTGCTGCAGACCTCCACATAAAATTAAACTGTGCCAAATACTTCTCCGTGCGCACAATTCTCGTTAAACTTTATTTAAAGTTTTTACTTCACGTATAAATATATATTATGAGGATGATAATGATGATGATTCTCTAGAAATACGCGTTAGCATAGCAGGCGGGCTACGGCGTAGCATATGCTACGCTGTAACCAAATCAATGAGCTACGCCACGCACTCTAGCGCAAGCTTCGCTGCTTCAGTTACTCCCATGTGATGTGATCCACATTGTAGCAAAATAGTTATTACTTGTAAACAAATCGACTTTATTTTTAGAATGTCGTATAGTAAGAAATCTGTAACTTATGCAACATCATAGTACATTGCGACCGTGTTTCTAATGGTTTTCGACAGTTGTCATTTTTTAATACATCGTCTGTCAATTTATATAGAAAAACGAAAATTGAGAAAACCATTAGCAATTACATATTAGCAACCCTAGTATTACTGTAAGTATGATCGCTACAACGGTACTTGCAATTTGAATATCTTTTTATACAATATTAGTTGTCCCGACACACGTTGTTCTGTCTCAACTATGAGCTGGAATTAATAAGTAACTACACCTACACCCGTAATACTTCTCAACGTTTAAACCTTCCCTGAACTTCCATAATTATTTCAAAACTAAAATTAGCCAAATTGGTCCAGCCGTTCTCGAGTTTTAGCGAGACATTGCAATTGCAATACATTTTAACACGCTTTTATTTTAATATAAGATATGTAGCTTGCACTGGATTTCACCATATAATCATGATAATCTAAAGTTAATAATTTTAACATTCGACACGGAGTCACGAGGCGAACGTAAGAGATTTTGGCCCAACGAAGCGTAGACTTTCAACAGATTCGTTATTTTTCATGCAACATAATATTTTAATATTTCCCATTTTTGAAGCTTTAATTATTTGAACAATTGCTATTAAAACTAAGTGTCTGTATTTTTGGAATTAAAAAACGCGATTCCTGTCATAAAATATGAACGAGTATTTAGAAGTCTACCTTTGTTCCATATAAAGTGTTAATATTCAAACCATAGGCGTAATATATTATAGACGAAGCATGTTGAGGCAAAAATTGCCACCATTTAAATGGCCCCGTTTTTTCGGGTTGTTTGGGGCCATTTTGACATTTGAGGTATGGTGAAATGAAGATGGCGTAATTTGTGCCTGTATAAAGATTTGTTCTGTCAAATGTACGTCATAACTCATAGCCTATCTTTAGTTTTGACTTAAACATATTATTACATTCGAGATAGTAATGAATTTACCATGGAAGACATGGAACACATACCTACTCGTATAATGATAGAGGTGTAGTCGGTTTGATGAAAGATATAAATAAAATACGAATACATAAATGTCTACCAGCATTAAACACAACGAATGCTTTTGTGTAGGATGCCGACACGTTTAAGTAAGCCCAGGATAAAAAGACAGACCCAGACCTGATAAATACAATTAAAATGTATTTTTTTTTAAATTAAAATTAATTTTACTAACGATAATTTTAGTCATAAATATTTATAAATCACGAAGTCAAGATGAATATTACTAGTATATCTCACATCATTATTAACCATAAGGTTTAACTACTTTTCAGACCCCCCTCCCCCCTGGTGATACGTGGTGAGGTTTTTTTTGTACATACATCATCACCCTATTGAAGCAGACAGATCCTGAGAACGTCCGGTACGTTCTATGGCATCCTTTGTGGCTAAGAATCTCCACAAGCTGCCGGTGGTTACCATGGACCACGTCGACGTCTCCAGACTGCTGAGCAAGTTTAACACCATGAAGGCAGATCTGGACGAGATGCGAGGTAGATTGGATGCATCGTAAAATACCATCCGTGATTTACAAAATGAATTATTGCAAATAAAAAGTTATAATTCTCTAAGTAGGTCATCCGATCATCCGTTTGCCGCGTGTTTAAACACGGAGCGCAATTTGACTCGTCGTTGGTCATGTCGGGGAATTGAACGGGTCAACAACCGCCTAAGCCTTGTACTAGCTGAGGATGAGGAGGGCTTCATTCTGGTAGAGAGAAGAAGGAAGAGGCAGCCCGCCGTCCGCAACCATCGTGGCACTGCACCCTACGTACCCGAGCTGCGCTTACGGTGTGTGGTACCCGACACGCAGCTGTACGTGTCCCGCCTGCACTAGTCCATGGAGGTCGAGGGGGTCGTGAGCTACTTCCGTGAGAAGACTACACTTTGAGCGTCTGCAGCCTCGCCACAAGGTCAACTTCAGTTCTTTTGCAGTAAGAGTGCCGACACCACTTTTGTGACACGCCTCTACCCTCGAGGTAGAGGCGTTCTGGCCGTCGGGTGTAGTTTACCGAAGGGAGAATCCCCAACGAAGCGCGCATCACGTCGCCCGAAGAGAGAATATCTGCGTGATAAACTATAATATTTTTGTGTGTTGTGTGCGTGTGTGTAGTGTGTGTAATTATATAATAGGTCTTTACCTATGAAATTTCCGTTCTGCAGTACTGGCAATTTCAAATCTAAGGCTAAGAATTCTAATTTCAAATTAATTTTATTTTAAAAACATGGAATTCTTTTTCCAAAAGTAGTAATTTGTTTATTGATTAGTGTTACATTTTCATCGCATTTCAATCTTTTTCGTCATCATGGATACGTTAAAAATTCGAGTAATTATGTAATATGAGTACCGTCGTGGCAGCAACGCGACACAAGCGGCACGCAACATCAATGACGTTTACGGAGCTTAGCACTACAAACCAACGCACCACCTGTTATTGGTTTGCTCGCTTCCGTTTTGGAAATTTCGACCAGAAAAATGAACCTCGCGGTCGTCCGAAGACTTTCAACAATGACGAATTAAAGGCGATTGTGGAAGCTGATGATACACAATCTATGGCTGAATTAGCAGCAGCTTTCAACGTTAGCGTCAAAACAATATTGGTCCATTTGCGTCAAATTGGCAAGGTAAAAAAGCTTGACAAATGGGTGCCCCACGAACTCAATGATCGCCAGCGCGAAGTACGCTTCGAGACGTGCCTTGCACTGCTCAACAGACACACAAGTGAAAGAATTTTGAACCGCATTGTTACCTGCGATGAAAAATGGATTTTGTTTGATAACCGCAATTGCTCAGCAAGTTGGTTGGATCCTGGTTCAGCACCTAAACAATGTCCTAAACGAAAACTTACCCCTAGAAAAGTGATGGTCACTGTTTGGTAGTCTAGCGCCGGTGTGATTCATCACAGCTACTTACCAAACGGGGTTAGCATTATTGCAGATGTGTACTATAAAGAACTGAACACAATGATGGAGAAGCTGGCACATCTCCAACCAGCATTGGTCAATCGCTCGTCTCCGCTGCTCCTGCACGACAACGCGCGACCTCATACTGCAGAGCAGACGGTCTCCAAGTTGCAAGAACTGGGGTTGGAAGCTCTCCTTCATCCGCCCTACTCACCAGACCTTGCGCCTACAGACTACTACTTTTTCCAGAATTTGGATAACTTCTTGGCGGGAAAAAAAATCAATACCCGAGAGGCAGTACAAATGCCTTTGAAGAATTTGTTGCCTCCCGTCCAGTTGATTTCTTTAAGAAGGGCATCAATAAACTGCCACTGCATTGGCAACGATGCATTGATTGCATGGGTGATTACTTCGGTTAATACAAATAAAATACATGAAAAAAATTCGTTTAAATTTTTTCATACAAAACGGCAATTTCATAGGTAAGGACCTAATATTATATGTGGTATAGAATTGTTAAATGTATATCCATTGTCTGATTGCCATAACACAAGTCTTAACTTAGCATGGGATTAGATTGATGTGATGTGTATTACATGTTTATTCTGTAGTATATAATTATTATGTGTGTTTAATAAAGAATTTGAATTTGAATGCAGCAGACATTTCACGTCAAATTTTTGCATTTAAAAAAGTTATAAAACGCCTTTACCTGAGCTTTTCTTTAGTAATCGCTCCGTCCGTAATCCAGATAACTTAATGTGTTACAGTTGCAGGTACCAGACAACGGGAAGTATAATTTATGACTTGCTACTATACGTGATATATTTAAGATTTTTATTATAGTTTAGTTAATATTAGTGGTGAAAATACTTAAGCTACAGGTAACAGTACCTAGAATTTTAATTAGGACTGTCCTATAATTCAAGTGAGGCGTGGTCGTCGTTCTCGTCTGCTCGGGACACTTGCGTTGGTGTCGGCACTCAGCGTGTAATACTATAGCAACAGCTGCGACGTATTTAAACATAATGAAACGCTCATCTTCACGCTTTCGATTTAATTTGTATATTACATTTGATATGGGTTCTTCTAAGGGTCAATTCACACTGAAAAGAAACGATACGCAACATGGCGCTGCATTTTTAATATATCTATTCAATTTTTTTTTCAATATTATCATTACACAAGAAGATAGAAAGAAAGAAAGAAAAAAAAAGAAAAGATGAAAGAAGAAACACGAGAAATTTTACCAAATTGGTACAAGATACACGTTTCATTACGCCAGACCGCGACCCGAGACCGAAATAGGGTCGCCACTGCTTAGTGTGAAATTATATGGAGGCGTAGCCAGAGAACATGATTGGCTGGGTAGCTGGTTGCAGTCGCGGGTCGCAGCCTCGCGTCGCGGTCGCACAGATCGGATGGCTGCCTAAAGAGTTCGAATGTCAGGTTGCACCGCGCTGCACAGCGCATGTGCAGTGTATGACTGATGTCATATGAAACGTGTATCTTTTTGTGTAGTGAATAAAGTTCAAATTTGAATAGCCATCTTAAGAGTGCAGCGCCGCATCGCGTCGCTTATCGTCGCGGTGTGACTGACCCTTAGAACGAATTGAAATAAAAAGTATAATGATATTTCACGAAAATTCACAATATTATCTCTAACATGAAATTATTGGATAAAATGTTTTTCAATTTTTATTTATAAACAAATTCTCACTTCAAATCGCGTTATAATCTATCGGACATCAAATCTGTGTATATATCATAGTTTTATATAATACTAGCTGACCCAGCGAACTTCGTACCGCTATATTTTTTTGCCGTGCCGCAAGAAATAATATTTTTAATATTTGTTAACAAAACAAAATTCACACAAACCTTCTGGCTATAACGAACACATGAAATAAAGATTTATCCAATTTGGTGCAGTCGTTTGGAAGTTATGCGCGTACAAACATTTCGGTAATTCAGTTTTATTTATATGAGGCAATTTTTTTAACTTTTCTCTCCGTAAGAACCATCCTCGTACTTCAAGGAATATTTTAAAAAAAGAATTCGCGAAATCGGTTCAGCAGGTCTCGAGATTTGCGCTTAGCAACACATTCAGCGATTCATTGTTATATTATAGATTATGAAAGCTACTGTTGATATTTGAAATTTGGTAGAATTGTGTTTTTGTATCAATTTATGTTGTTCTATGTTGTGATATTTTACCAAATAAATGTCCTTTTCGTTCCTGCAAAGTAATTAATAAAATATATTCTTCGTCTCGTCGGGGCAGTGAAAGATTTCTCTTAGTCATTAGAAGAATAATTATATTCGTTGTTTATTATCTACAAAACCGATTATTTTGTATAATATCTACCTGCAGACGAATTTTTCATTAAAATTTGCATGTTTTAGTGAGTAATAACCACGCAATATCTAGGTATATAACCTTACATTATATTATTAAAAAAAAAAAAACGTGTGCGTCTCGAGACGACCGACAGAAGTGATAACTTAAACGAATCTAAGTTGAATTGTTTAACTTGAGAAAAGCTTAGGTTATTACTTAAATTTTATGTCTATGACTAGCTGACCCGTGCCCTCTTCGTTGGGCGTCAAACATTTTCTGATGATGATGAGTATAAAAAGTATCTTAAGTTACACCTTATAACATCAGCTATCTGCCAGTGAAAGTCCCGCGAAAATCGGTACAGGCGTTTCAGAGGTTAGCTGGAACCAACAGACAGACAGACCGACAGGCAATAGACGGACAGACAAAAATTTAAAAAAAAATTATTTTCTGTTGAAGGTAAGGTAGGTAAATATATACCTACATACTTTCATTTGCATTAAGTGAAAAGCTGTTAATTTAAAATTACAAACAGACACTTCCATTTTATTTATCTTTAGGTATGTATATATGTATGTATATATAATGAGGTTATTTATTAATAAAATGAAAAGATTTAAATAAAAATTGATTATAAATAAAATATATTTTATTCTTAGTTACAATTCTTGAATGTGAAAGAATATAGAACTTCCCGATATAAGTGATAACAGTATTTAGGTATACCGCTTTCAACAATATTAAACTATAGCACCTTGGAGACCAAGCATAGCTCGGAGTTTTATTAGTGCGAGAAAAAAAAAATTATAAAAGAAAAAGAATAAAAATATTTCGTCTGACCGAGATTCGAACCCGAGACCAATTGGTCGAAAATCCTAGTACCTACGTAACTGCGTTACGCGTATCTGACATCAGTACATATCTTATTTGGCACCGTAACGCGTTACGTAACGAAGCGGTTTACCCTTCCATAAGAAGTTATCACTTCAAAAATTATTGGATGCCTTATAACATATAACTCTGCAATCGGACATGCAATTTTGTATTAAAAATAAATACATATTGTAAAATGCTTTAAGTGGCAACGCTCCCATTGGCAAATACAAAGAATATTCGTGAAAATAGTCGGTATCTGTTAAAGGAAAATTTTTCAGAGCTCCAACCGTCAACGCGATTTTTACGCCGGAGCGCTTGTGATATTATTTAACATTCACAAACGGACAGCCCGACCGAAAAACTATAATGACCTTTTGAATGTACACCATATTTTAAAACCGCAAATCCTTTTTATAATAAAAATCATTTGCGTTCATTTTAAATATTACATCGAATTCATGTTGTGGTGTAACCTTTGATTTTTTAATTACAAGTACTGTACCTGATTTGTTAGTCTAGATTGCTGATTAAGTAACACTCCATAATGTATATACTAACTCCACAGAACCTACACTCCATAACAAGATATAATGTATCTATGTGATAAAAGTAAGTGTAGCCATACACATTCCACAATACTGCCAATCGTCCAATCGGCATGACGCTGCCGATTGGAACAGTTAAAACTGACCGTGTATGGGCGAGGGTTGGCATGATAGTTTATACTGTTTATGTTGTCTACATAAACAGTTTATGGAAGAACATGCCGATGGGACGCTAGACAATGCTATGCCAGTCTAATAGAGACTTTATAACGAAAGATATAGAGAATAATAGAGTATTTGAAAATGGAAGATTAATCCAGTTTTGGTCGTCAAAAGTCTTTGCTTTAATTCCATTAGTGAGAGAACCAGATAATATAATTTCGTGTTTTTCAAAATTGGAAACACTACTGAACATTAGTTCAGTAGTGTTTCCAATTTTGAATCTCTTTGCCCTAATTTCACCAACGTATTGAAACGACGATTAACGCTGTGCCTCGGTTTGAGATCTGTCTATCCCGTTCTAACATTGAATGAGAGAAGGAGAAAGAATCTGGGTTTAGTGTTAAACGCGTTTCAGCAGTTTGGTGAAATCGAAACTAAATTAAAATTCGGTACACTAAAAAAAGCGTCATTTTAAAATAGGGATGTAATAAATTTAAATGTATCCTTTGTATAAAATTATAAATTACTCAATCATTAATAAACAGTGTTTAATCAAAAAACTTAAAAAAAATATATATTATTTTTACATGAAACATGATTTTTTTTATTTATTTCATTAATACATTTTGAAGAAACAAGCAAACATTAAAAACGGCGCAAATAAAAACTTGAAACAGAATAATTTATTTTCAGGAAATGTGTAAAAATAAAAACATTTTTTACCGTATAAAATTCACATTTAATTTGGCTTTATAATAAAAACTCGTAATAAATATAAAGGAACAAGACGAGTAATGAATTTGTTACAACAATAGTTAGATTCGAACAGTGCCAAAAAGTATATAAACGGGAATGCTGTTCTTTTTCGGGATATAATATAGCCCATGTTTTAATCTACCAGTATAAACTACTACCATAGCAAATTTCATCGAAATATATTCAGTAGTTTTTACGTGAAAGAGTAACAATCATTCATCCATCCATCCACCCATCTATTCATCTATCATCACAAATTTTTACGTTTATAATAGAAGTAGGATAAAAGTTAAAAGTGCAAATATTTATCATCGCTAAAATGCTTAAGCAACTAGGGTCTTAGGCTGGTTTAATGCTCCTCTTGGGTAAATACGAAGAACTAGAGAGATAACATGATATTTAACCCAGATCTGCGCAAGTGGGCCTAAACCGATTATCATGCAATTCCGTGGACACATTGACATGAATACAGAAAAGATTTTGCCCAAAAAAAAGCCTCGCGATGTAAAAACACGGACAAGGCTGCGTCCCACAGCTAGTATGAACATTAATAGATAACTTACCCACATGACCCAGAGGACGACACGTCCTACATCCCTTTGAAGGCAAATTTTTGTGTAAAATCCTCATATTATTATTTGTTCATTTAGTATTCCGTTTGCCGCGCGTATTAAATATGTAGGTGAAACTAACTATGGCGCTCTGTGACAAGATAAACATTATATATTTATTTGGCGTAACCGAATTGCACCTGTGTTTTTATGCATGGGGAATTCCGACAAAGTGGTTAGGTGGAAAAGCAAACCGAAATAAATGAAATATAAATTCAACAGCTGTTTGAGATCAATAACCACCATAGTGGCATATATATATATATATATATATATATATATATATATATATATATATATATATATATATATATATATATATATATATATATATATATATATATATATATATATATATATATATATATATTAATTCCAAGTTCGATATAGATAGTGAATGATAAGATCATCTAATGAAAAAGATAGTGATAGCAATTCAATAAAGAAGAAGGAGCAAAACGTCTCCACCCTTGTAGCGCTACAAGACATATATTTTTTATTTTTTTTTATTAAATAAGGGGGCAAACGAGCAAACGGGTCACCTGATGGTAAGGAACTACCGTCGCCCATGGACACTCGCAACATCAGAAGAGCTGCAGGTGCGTTGCCGGCCTTTTAAGAGGGAATACGCTCTCTTCTTGAAGGTTTGCAGGTCGTATAGGCCCGGAAATACTGCTGGTGACAGTTCGTTCCAGAGTTTTACAGTGCGCGGCAGAAAGTTACGCGAAAAGCGCACGGTGGAAGACTGCCACTCATCAAGGTGATGAGGATGGTATGTTTTTCGCGTGGAACGATGGCGAAAAGTTGCAGGTGGTATGATTCCGAACAATTCCTCAGACCACTCCCCGTGATACAACCGATAGAGGATGCAGAGTGAAGCTACATCTCGGCGTAATTCCAAGGGGTCCAAGCTGTGGCACTATGGCAGTGTATCAAATGAAAGGGCTTAAAAAGTGTGTCATTTTATTGTACAGTGAAAAAAAAACGCCTGTATTATTGCACCATTTCATAGTGGCAATAGTATTAGCTATTAGCAATAATAGGGAATAATTTTTGGGAAATAATGGTGTACTGCAAACATCAGAAACGAGTTGTATTTTGATAAACTGCCTAATATTTTGAAGAAATATATTATAGAAGAATGCTAAAAATTAGCTCTTTCCTCAATTTTTTCGCACATAATTACTTTTTGGAAATTGCTTCTTAGTAGCGACGCTATCGAATAGTGCAATAATACCACGGATATGGTGAAAAAGTACCTTCTCTATTGAAAGAAAATATGTTTATGCATTTGAGTTTTGAAAACATACACATCATGCCAGATCATATTGTTCACTAATATCTAGGTTTTACATCCTGTCATCCAATAATACATCCTGTATTATTGCACCATTCGATAGTATCGCTAGTAAGAAACAATTTATGGGAAGTGATTGTGAGTAAAAACCTTGAGAATACAGCTTATTTTTAGCATTTTATTATTTTTCCATATATTTCTTAAAAACTATGAGGCATATTTTATAGAAATACAACATGTTCCTGAAGTTTGGCGTATACCATTACTTTCCAGATATTGGAACGTAGTTTTGGAACGTAGTTCCTTATGGCGCGTTGCGAATTGGAGGCTAGGCGGATTAAAATTGGCACGACACTTTTTGCCACTCGAAATCACAATGTAATAACGACTATTAAGAATGATACAAAAAACGACCTTATCACCTTGACAATAATGTAGAATTTTTCAACTACACATTGTGACTGTTATGACTGTTACATATTATTGTGACTAGCTAGCCGAGCGCTTGATGTTGTTTCTCAGTTATAATGTTATTACTCAGTACGGAGCCGGACTTCGCGGCGGCAGCACTGCGAGCAGCAAGCAACCCGCCCCATCACCCCTGACCCTACTAGGCGCTAGTTCCGCGCGCACTATATATACTTAGTTCAACCATTTGTGTGTTTGTTCCGGCTAATCTCTGTATATATATATATATATATATATATATATATATATATATATATATTATAACTTCGTTCCATCTGGGTGTCCCTTGACACCTCTCAAGTTTTTTGTTCCTTACAAGCAACATTATGAAATGGTGCAATGATACAGGATATTTTTTTAACCCTTAACCCTCATGAACTTTTTTCTTCCATGGTTTAGAGATTTTTTGTAATAAAATATAATGACACACTTTTCAAGCTCTTTCATTTGATATATGTCTTGTAGTGTCACAGTAGTGAGGACGGGCTCCTGTACAACTGTGATGGGTGTGAACCTGGTGCTCTCAATTGTGGTGGAGCTCCACAATGACTGCATAATTAAAATACTAATATTTTGTAAAATATTCATTCACATTGTATCTCCTGTAATTATTTTAATTCGGATTCATGGAGAACAAGAGATAATCAGTGCGTTGTTAATCATATTTTTATGAATATTCGTTGAAATGTGAGAATTTACCTCACCACCTTTGTCTTTGGTCGCCGCCGTAATTGTTGCATAGAAAATACCCAGTGTCCTTTGTAATTTTTTATAGATACTTAAAGTTAATATAGATAAGTTAATAGTTTGTGAGGCGGGATTGTTGAATTGATTGAATCACCTGGGGCACCAATATCTCAGGCTTAGTTTGGGATCCACGTCTCCCACAAATTGTTTTTGCAATTTTTGGGAGAAAACAAAGCAAGTGATATTTTATCTTAGGTATGTCTTAACATAAAAATATTATACTATATTAAAAATATTATAGTTCGTCTGTGATACCCTTTACTGTTTATAAGACCACATTATATTATCTATGATGTGCACCGTCTTGAATTATAATAGATAACTGCTCAAGTGTAATCTCTTTGACAACGTACTGCATGCATAATTCTGTTGATTGAATCTTAATATATATAATGTCACATGATATATACCTATCCATTAATATAATATATTAATATTATATTGCAGATCACAATAATATGCTTTTGTCAATCTTCTTATTATATTAGATAATAATTATCGCGGCTAATATTATCACGTCAACATAAGGAAACTACGGGTAGGTATTGTAGGATTGAAGTGGGTAGCAAAAAACACTGCTCGATTGGAATGGCAGTGGGTGCTTGAGCTTCCCACCTAGAGCATACCAGTTATTACCACTCCATCGCATTTAGCACTAGCTGACCCATACCCCCTTCGTTAGGTTTTAAACATTTTTTTGATGCTGATGATGAGTATAAAAAGTATCCCAAGTTACACCTTATAACATCAGATATCTGCCAGTGAATGTCCCGTGAAAATCGGTCCAGCCCTTCCAGAGATTAGACGGAACAAACAGACAGACAGACGGTCAGACAAAAATTATTAAAATTGTTTTTTTTATTGTTAATACAGTATATGCCAGGTATGGGCAACAACATGTTGAGGGCCAAACTTTAGCATGCAAATACATTCGCGGGCCGCGTTTAAAAGTACGTAGTGCATTTTAAAGTTGTAATAATATTTTTTGCGATAGATATTAGACATGAAATAATACGACAATGTTATTATAGTACAATTTAAGAAAATAACAAAATGAAATTTAAAAAATGGTACATTATAATTAAATCGTTAAATTTGCAATTGTTACAAACTCACCGAACCTTACATACACCGAAATCAATGAGACACTTGAGCTTGAATTTGGGAAACTAATCCATCGATATTTGGAATAATTCCACTGATATAAAGACGTAAAGAATTTTCCAAATGATAATTTGTCAGTCAGTCTTGTACGATGTTTTGATTTATTAACTTTCATCAATGAAAAGAACTGTTCGCATTTATAAGTACTGCCAAGCGCACAAATCAATCTTCTTGCGAATTTTCTAAGCTGCGGAAAATTGTCTTTTTCTAGGTATTTTATGTAAAAATCGCATTTTTCGATTTTAATTGAGTATAAGCAATATTTTCATACGCAGAGAGCGTGTTGAAATGGTAACTGTTACCAGACAGCATCTGTGACTCCCACAAGCGTAGTTTGATCTGAAACGCTTTCAAATGGCTGTACAAATCATTTACTAACTGTCCTTGTTTTGAAGTTTCAAATTTAAATCATTCAAATAGCCTGTAAGATCGACCAGAAATGCTAAGTCACATATACATTTTGGGTCACTTAATTCAGATAGTGGTTTATCTTTTATTTTCATAAAGTCTGCTATCTCATTTCTAAGCTCGTAAAACCGTTTCAACATTTTTCTTTTGACTCACAATTCCATCTGACTTCACAATAATATGTTACGTCGTTATATTCAGCTGATATTTCATCCAAAAACGCCTTGAACTAACGTTGGTTAAGCCCTCGGGATCGAATAAAGTTGATGGTTTTTACTACCACATTCATAACATTCTGGAGTCGAATGGACTTAGAACATAAGTTCTGTTGGTGGATAATGCAATTAAGGACTATCAAATCATCTTTTTGCACATTTAATTCTGTTGCTTTTTCATTCAAAATTCCGATGAAAAATTTACGTAAGCCGACCATAGAAGGTGCACTATCAGTGCATACTCCAATTAATTTTGACCATGGCAAGCCAAAACTTGTGAATACCTTTTGAACTTCAATAAAAATATCCTCTCCTGTAGTGGTTCCTTTTAGCGGCTGTAAAGCAAGCAATTCCTCAGTAACAATGAACTCCTTATCAACACCTCGAATAAATTTAGCCAGTTGAGCTGTGTCAGACAAATCGGTGCTCTCGTCTAATGCTATGGAAAACAACAGTTCGTCTTGACAAACTAATTTTTTCAAATTAATTTTTCTTTTCAGGACACAAAATACCGCAAACTTCTAACATACACTCCTTGATAAATTCTCCTTCAGCAAATGGTTTTAATGCCTATGCTAATTTTGAGCTTACTATAAACTAGCTTTCACAACATTATCAAGTTGTGTTCTTTGTTTATGAAACATTTGTTGCTGTTTTTCCAAATTTGCGGTAAGCTTCTGGATTTTGTCTGTTCTTAATTGTCCTGTCAGTGAGTACAGCGTAGCATGCTTAGTTGAGTAATATGCCTCTTTATATTGAATTCTTTCATTACTGAAATGAATTCATTACACAGCAAACAAATAGGCTTACCATTGTGCAAGATAAAAAAAGAATTCTTTAGTCCATTTTTCTTGAAACTGGCGACCCTCTGTATCTTCTTTGCGTTTCTTTCCACCAGACATCATTTTTGTTTACTTTTCGTTCAATAAACTTTATAACAAACTATAGTTAGTAACCACTCAAGATGCACACAAAGTCACAAAGCAAGTTGACGGCTCGAGCAGTACGCTATGATATTGCTTGTCCAAGTTATCACCTCGGTAGCTCAAATAGAACTGAACTAACGTTCGGGAAATCCACCCGCTTATATAGTCAAAACGAAGGAATAATCTGGAATAAACTATTTAGAATAATTGAGAAGCAATAAATCTTTTTATGTGTCGCCCATGAGGCGGCAAACCTGAAATAATTTGATCGAGCAAGCCGAGTGGCGGCGTTTATCAAAGAGTGAGGCGGCAAACATCATAGGATTTGATGTTTGCCGCCTCACTGTCACTCCCGTGAGTATAAGTAAATAGTGTAATATTTTTTTAATTGGGGTTTTTTTTAAATGTCTCGCGGGCCGGATCATATCTTACAGCGGGCCGGATCCGGCCCGCGGGCTGGTTGTTGCCCATATATGGTATATACCTTCATATGCATTAAGTGGAAAGCTGTTAATTTGAAATTACAAACAGAAACTTCAATTATATTTATCTGTATAGATAAGTCTCAACTAAGGTCTTAGTACACTACCAGGTATACATCACAGACACACGTAAGATTTTCAAGTAAATGTCAAATAACACAAAAACATTTGTTTGACGAAACGTATACAATATACCATAATATACACAATATCTATAACGCAATATGTTGTTTTATTCATTCTCGTGTTTTTCGTACCTATCAGTACGCTTATGCAAGGTATACACAATATCTATAACGCAATATGTTGTTTTATTCATTCTCGTGTTTTTCGTACCTATCAGTACGCTTATGCAAGGTATACACAATATCTATAACGCAATATGTTGTTTTATTCATTCTCGTGTTTTTCGTACCTATCAGTACGCTTATGCAAGGTATACACAATATCTATAACGCAATATGTTGTTTTATTCATTCTCGTATTTTTCGTACCTATCAGTACGCTTATGCAAGTAGATATGTAGATAATGGTATACCTGTCAGGATTGCCTGTTGAGTTTTACAGGTAAACCGGAGCGTGTATGTTTCCATACCTGGTAACTGTGCCGGAAAACCTGTCAGGTACACCGTTACATGTATGGCTACTAGGCACCGCAACCTTGGGTCAATTCACACCGAAACGAAACGATACCCGAGGCGGCGCTGCATTTTTATGCAAGCTATTCAAAATTGAAGTTTATTCATTACACAAGAAAATACACGTGTGTACAGGCGTTTACTGCAAGTGTCTATAATACACTGATTCTTATTTCATTTCTTTTTTTTTTTTTTTTTTATTTATTAATATTCCTCTTCATCATGAACATCTACAATTTTCCCCACCTAATATAGATTATGTACACAAGTGTTTATTTTCAGTGGCACATTATGAAATCGCGACGTCATCGCATTAAATGCGGTACTATCACGTTTTAACACCGTAATACAACACGGAGGAAAACATCGTCCTTAATCACCTCATACCAGCTTGAGGTTTTGTTTTACACTTTGTTTACACTGACGTTTTTGCATATGATATACTTCTAAAGGGTTAAATAAATATAAGGGACCAGCGCAGACGGGACACAAACGACCGAATAGACACGCGTGCTAAGCTGTTTTCGCAACGGGCTACATGCTTGAGCCTATAAAAAGTGAATGAAAAAGCGCTAAAAAGCTTGTATGTACGATAGCTATGTTTCGGCACGAATGAATAACGTAAAAAAGCTGGCGGAAAATATTCATAAACAAAAAACAGGTTATCACGTCTCTTCCTGTGGCCCGTCTGCGCCGAGCTTACCTAAGCGTTCTTCAACAATAATTGTTTTATTGTGATTTTTATTCAAATTCCCTATTTATCTGTTTTTGCGCTAAAAAGCACAAAAAAAAACGTTTGAATATATATTAACTTTAGTGGTCCTGCCATGTTATGTACATAGTATGCATGAGTTAGGTAAAAGCTGCTTAAAGGGGAATCCCTTAAAGAGAGTTCTTTGATGATGTTTACATTTTTCCCTTTTACTCATCAAGGTTTGTTTGATTTTAACACCTTTATATTATGATTTTGTTTGATTTATAACCCGCGAAAATTTTAACAAGGCTTTAGGCTGGGATTATATGCTCCGGAATCCGGAATACCGTAGAAAATTCTGAGCATTGAAAATAGAACTCTCTGGTAAATACAATATTGTTGAAAACGAACGCTCAGGTCAAAATATGCCAATGTCATATATGACAGCTCGACACTCGAAACTTCCATTTTCACCTCTATTGTATTAGCGCAGAGTTCTGTTTTCACTGCTCTGAATTTTCAATTCCGGAGCATATAGTCCCAGCCTTAACAGGTAGGAGGTAGTTCATATTGTTATCAATTATCATTAACAGTATTAAACTTCTAATAAAAAGTATAAAAAGGGGCTTTAATCTTATTCTCTTGGTGTGTAATATAATTGGTACAATATAATAATAATAATTTTTATATTGTATATCAACTTATGATAATGTTCATTAAATACACCTACTCGAACTATATGGTGCCCGCGACTTCGTGTGCACTAAAATAAATCTCGCAGGAACCGTACATTTTGCCGTGATAAAAAGTAATAGTCTACTCTATATATGTGCTTAATTTCATCGTGATCGGTCCAGTACTTTCGGAGCCTATTCAATGTGAACAAACAAACATACAAACAAACAGTTTTTTCTTCTTTATTATATTAGTGATTTATAAATAATGGCCATAATAATATTATTATACTATTATAATCTATCTTCAATACAGCAAAATCTTGTTTAAGTGTAATTTCAAAAAAATCGAATATAAATATGAAATAAAATAATTATTATTCAGAGCATAAACGTGATTATGCATTCCCGAATATCCATTTGCTAAATTTCGTGATTGGGATTTGACAAATGACGGTCGACAGATGTTTCGGATTGATGTGAACTATTCAAACGAAAACTCTCTAAGATCTTTATTAATCTTTTGATCTGACATTCTCGGGTCATTTGGAAATAAAATCTTTTCCTCGGAAATCGGATTATCTCCTTTTGGGGACTGAATATAATATAATATTTTGTATCTTTTAAAATTACTTTGTGAGTGGGAAACTACTTTAGCAGCGTTGAGATTGAACATTTAAGACACGACACCACCACGACAGCACCACGACTCGATTCTAGATAGAAAGCCACCTGTCTAAAGCTACTCATACTTCTTACATAACCCTCTAACATACGGTTTAATACACAGATGGCGCTAGGTGTAATTTTTTTTCTAAGACGTATCGTGTAGACTTATTATGCAATAGCTTTACCGTGGCAGTCCCCGAGTGCCACACTTATTTTTTTTATTCTATTCTTTTTTGAAGTTTTGTGCATGACGAGAGTGTTTTTAGATTTTAAATGATGAATGAAGTTTTACTCCTGCCACATACGTCATATTTTCTATTATTTTATGATTTGACAGTAAAAATACATAAACCCTGTTTGTAATTTCAAAATAACAGCTTTGCACTAAATGCATATAATATATAAGTAACTTACACCAAAAAATATTTAAAAAAAATGTTTGTCTGTTTGTTCTGTTAGGGTTCCGTTTACATGAACAGTTCCACGCAAACGAAGTTGCGGCCACCAGCTTGATTATATGAAACCTACAACTACATAGTCAAGACAGATCAATTTCGTCTAAGGTCAGCTGGTTTTTTATATAATAATAATAGGTCTTTACCTACGAAATTGCCGTTCTGCAGTACTGGCTATTTCAAATCAAAATAATTTTTGTTTGGCTGCGCTGCTGCCACGACGGTACGCATATTCCATAATTACTCGAATTTTTAACGTATCCATGATGACGAAAAAGATTGAAATGCGATGAAAATGTAACACTAATCAATAAACAAATGACTACTTTTGGAAAAAGAATCCTATGTTTTTAAAATAAAATTAATTTGAAATTAGAATTCTTAGCCAAACAAAAATTATTTTGATTTGAAATGGCCAGTACTACAGAACGGCAATTTCATAGGTAAAGATCTATTATTTACTAGGGATGTATTTTTGTGTAAAAAATAAGAGAAAATATCAAACAATCCCAAAGTGACGAAACCGAGCAAAAATCACGACGGGACGTAACGTACAAACTAAATTGCCCTAATGAAAACTTAAGGCAACCCGGAACCTTCCCAGGACCCCAGGACGTCGCCACTATACCACAGAAGAGTGCGGCACACAGACCGTTCCGTCTCCCTCCCCCATTAGCGATAAAACCAGCAGCGGATACATTCGCATGTCATTTGGGCAGATAAATAACATTACGCAGACCAGTGAAGCTGAAAATTGTTCGAAATGTACTCCACAAAGATAGGCCGCGTTTGCAAATAAGAATTTTGATTTCGTTCGGGGACGCACCAGCGAGTAAGTAAGTATAATTTCGTGTGGATTTGTTGAAAATAAATCCGCTCTTTACCATATTCCCGTTTCTCTGTATATTTACTACGCTTTTTCGTTCTACTAGTTTTGATAAGGTAGTCGGTTCGTACATACGCATCTACTTACGCTAGAGGTAGGCTAGTGGTGGTGGTAAATTCGACCATATTTTAATTTTTAAGTTCCAACTTTGTTGGGCTTCTTTTGGTTCTTTGTTACGCATTAAAATTACGTAAATGTTGTCATTGGAATGTGAAAAAAAGATTGTCAACTGCGCCAAGCCCACTGTTATTATACAAACGCATGGGAGTGTGAGTGAGGTATAAGTGTGTGTAACTTTGTTTTTATAAATTTTAATTATTTTTAAAAATATTACTTTACATAAACTTTAAGTGCGCCAAATTTCACACACCTTTGTTCGTACATCTCTCGTAAAACGGTAATTTTTTTTTTGCTTCACATATTAATATACAAGCGTTTGAAATAGACTTTTAAACGATATGTTTATAATAATTTAAAACTTTCATGCCATATTTACTCTCTTAGGGGTTGAATATTTGAAATACATAACACATTATTTCTCGGTATTCAATTGATACGAAATTTCACGCAAATATGTCCAAGGAATAAAAAGTTTCATATAAACTTTTATCCCCTATTTTACCCCCTTGAAGGTTGAATTTTGAAAAATCCTTCCTTAGTGGATGCCTACTTCAAATTTAACAAAACTTCAAATTTCTAGCCTGTGCGTAGTATATATATATATATATATATATATATATATTATATATTATAATGATAAAACTTGAAAAAAAATTAAAGGAGGGTTCCGTAACTATAACGCGCAATAGGTATTCTTTGACTTACTTTAAAAGTTATTTTCTGATTTGGCTCAAAATAATTTTTCTAAACAGTTTTTAATATGATCTATCAGCATGGAAATTTGCAAGTTTCTATCTCCTATAGTTTAGAAGTGGCAGGGAAATACCAACTTATAAACCAATTTAGAGGCACTTACTCGAAAATGGTTAACTTTGTAAAAGACTCCTACATTTATACCTGAGATATATAGACCTGTTCAACGATACCCCACAAAATGGGGTAGAATGAAAAATACTTTTCATCCCCACTTCTAATATATGTAGAGCCACCCCTAAAATACAAAATTATTCTTATTTTATGATGCCAAAACTGAGATTTATACACATTGAATAACTATACCAAATTTCATCTATTTACATTATTAATTACAGAAGTTAGGAGAGCGGATAGACAGACAGACGGACGGATGGACAGAGCGAAACTATAAGGGTTCCTTGAGTATTACGGACCCCTAAAAACGGGACCATATTACTGAGACTCCGCTGTCCGTCCGTCTGTCTATCGCCAGGCTGGATCTCATGAACCGTTATAACTAACTAGTTGAAATTTTGACGGACGATGTGTTTCTTTTGCCGCTATAACAAAAAGTACTAAAAACAGAATAAAATGATTAATTCATATTTAAATTCTCCCACATAACAAGCGTGTTTTCGGCCGTTATGTCCGGAACACTTCGTGCGGGAGTCCGACTCGTACTTGGGTGGTTTTTTCGATAGATAGCTCTTTGTATCCTAAAACTCAGTTATTTACTCACGTAATAATAACAATAATTGATGCCATTTATTATTCACTTTATTGGTTATGATTGTAAGTTTTGATGAGAGCCCAGAAGTTATGGTTAATGTCTATTAACAGGGCCCCGGGGTAAACGGCCAAGTTTGAGGAGGTACCTGAGGAATTATTGTTTAACGCATACATAACGTCCATTTACATAATTGGTGAATCAGTTAGTAATAGAAATACATTTTCATTTCCTAACAAAAACTGCTCACACACAAATTATAATTGACTACATTTCAATCAAGTTTTCGGTCGTAAGATTGAAGTATAAAATGTATCTATGCGCAGAAAATGTGCAATAGGCCAAGGTTATCACTATATTCATACGTGAAGCGAAAATTTCAAGTTATACGGTTTTACGAGAACTGTGCAAACGGATCAGTGTGAAATATGGCACAAGTAAAGTTTAAGAGGATGAACGCCTGCCTAATGCTAATATTTTTAAAAATAAAGTTTCGAAATACATTAAATTTATAAAAACAACAACACACACTACCTCACTCACACTAGCATGTTTGTTTATATACAGTTGGTTTGACACATTATTGTCAATGACTTTCTTTCACATATTTTCATAAACAACATTTACATATTTTTATTGCGTATCTAAGAGTCAATAAAAACCTAAAATGGTTGAAGCTTTAAAATTAAAACATGAATTATGGTTGAATTTCGACCACTGGGCGACCTTTAGTTTATAAGCCGATTTAGTTTATAAGACTACATTTTTTATAAAAAAAAATCTATAACTCGACTAAATAATTATGTAGCCTATGTTAATCCGAATCTAAGGACACCTCATTTAGTAATTCGGACCAGTAGTTTAGGTGCTACAGTGGAACAAACATACATTGCCAATATCAAAATTAGCAATCACTTCGTGGAAATACCAAACGGTAAAAATATTATGTAACAGTTGCACTATACCCATCTGAAAGTAAGTTGTTAATTTTTTTTATCAAGGAAGCAGATTAATATAGCCCAATGTCGATCTTTTGCCTCCTGATAATATATAAAAAAAACAACATTAAGCCTGGCGAAAAACGAGGCCGCGGGGATCCATTTATTTTTCTCATCTTTTAAGAAGCAAGAATTCAGTAAGAGCACTTACTCTCTTGAATTTTTCAAAGCCTACTTAAAATCTACTAGAACACCTGGCGTAAACACGAAACGAAACTTTTGTAGATATCTCACAGCTGGAAACGACACGGACCTACTAATTTTGTTGGATGTTGCGTTTTTGAGAAGGTTTAAAGTTAGAGCAAAGACATTTACTTTATCCAAAAGTTGGATGTTGATATTAAACTATTTTTTTAAATAAGACATTAGATATTTTCATAACCACCTCATTTTATACTGTTTGAACCGGCCAATTTTATAGATACACAATTTTTTATTCATAAGAGATTTAGATTTATGTCTTCTACAATAATAAGAAAACGTTGGACGGCCTCTGAGGCTCAGTGGTTGCTCAAGTCCGGAAGTCGCGGGTTCAAAGGTGCCGCCAAAGGAAAAAAGAGTTGTTTGTATTTCTAGGTCATAGATGTATAAATGATGTATATGTTGTGTATTAAATATCTGTATAACATAATAAAAATCTTAAATATATATATTTGTATAGTTTAAAAATATTTAATATATTTCCGTTGTCTGGTACCCATAACACAAGTTCTTTGCTAACTTATCACAGACCAGATTGACGTGGTGTGAAAGCGGCCATAGATTTTATTTCTATTTCAATGTTGACTATTATATATTTTCTATACACATCTATTATGTTGGGTTTGACAAAAGAGATGTTTATTTGCCTTTTGAGGTGGATTTTAAAGGACTTTATGACCTCAAACGGATAGGTTCGGGATCGCACCAAACCAACCAAGGTCTGTAGTAATATATCCATAACCAATGTAATCTAAATCCGTTAAGTAGTTTGTGTGAAAGAGTAACAAACATCCATCGATCCATTTATGTTACTTCCTTTATGTTCAAATATTTTGAGGTGTCCTAGGAAAATGTTTAAAAAGGGGTCGATATTGCACATCTTCTAGCACTAACTAGCTTTTGCCAGCGACTCCACGCGCGTAAGTAAAATATCCCACGGGAGCAGAGTACTTTTTGAGGATAACAAGTAGCATATATTTTAACCCAGAGCCTTAACTGCTACCATAGGTAATAAACATCCATCCGTCCATCTAACCATACATCCATCCACACAAACTTTCACTAGTACATGATACTAGTAGGATAATAGTAAATAATATGGTTTGTATAATGCTCGGGATGCTATTTTCATTTTACTACTATAATTAGGGCAGCACAAAATATTATTCCACGCCGACCATTAGTGGCATGCGGTTAAATAATATTATGTGCATTTGGTATTGCGTTTGTATAATGGTATAACTCAAAAGTTATAGATTATATTGTTGCTTGCTCCGGGTTAGGAATAATATGATTAATGTTCACGTTGATCTGTTAGAAGTCGAAATAATTTTTCTATTTCTTTTGCTCTGTTGGGTACCATAAACTAAACTTGCACAAAATTTTTGTCTATACGTCTTATGTTATAAAGAGGAAAGATTTGTTTTTTTGTTTGCATTAAATAGGCTCCGAAGCTACTGGCACGATTTTGATGAAATTTGGCACAGATATAGAGTAAGCCACGGGCCTGGACATAGGGTACTTTTTATTGCGGTAAAATGTTCGGTTTCCGCGGTATTTCCTTTTGCTCTTGTTATATAACTGTTTGACGCTATAATAACTGCATAATAAGTTTTAAACAGTACGATTTTAAGTTTCCAACTTCAACCAGAAAAAACGCCATCTTTTTGTTCGATTAAACAACCGAAAAATCAAGTTCCTAGACATTGTTTTATTAGAGGTTCTTAGTAACTACAAAGAACCCACATAGTTTCCCTCTGTCCGTCCGTCTGTCTGTCTGTCCTCCCTTGCTACCTTTGGTAATTATGAATATAAGTCGAAATTTTGTATCACTAAAGATTTTCATACAGACTTCAATTTTGGCATCACGAGAAAATTGTAATGTTGTAGGTTTTCTAGGGGTGGCTACCCCTAAAATATGTGGGGTGAAGTGGGAATAACTTTTTCATTCTATCCATTCCCAATCCCCATCGTGCGGGGTATCATCAAATAGGTTTTTTCAAATAAAGGTGAGGTTTCATATATTTCATTTTCAAATAATCGACCTTCAAAGTCGTTTACAAGTAGCATTTCTAAACTATAGGAGGTGCATATATAGAAACTTATAACATTCTATGCTGATATGCCCTGATAATCACAATTTTAAAAATGCATCGCCGCGTCACGTATCGTTTCGGTGTGAGCTGACCCTTAGACATGGTCCTGATATGCTCTTGGTTGGGGTTTTACGTACGCAGTTCTGTACCAGACGTATCCAATATTTAATTTTTTAATATTATCAGGTCAAATTTTCTTTATAAAAACATACAATTTAAAATAATACATTTAATGCTAATTAAAGGAAATGGTCCAAAATCCATACAAAAAACCAGAGTCGACAGCAATGAAATGTTTGCCAATGGGTTCATTTAAAATTATATTTGATGTCACTAAAGGGGCAACCCTGAAATACGCCGGGTATAGAAGTTATTAGCAAAAATTATATCAGTTTTTGTATGGAAGTGACAGACATGAAACAATTTATAACAATTCCCGAAAGACATTTTGGTGACATCAAATATGATTTAAAGTGAACACAATGGCAGATATTTCGCTGCTATCCACTCTGGGTCAATTTTGGACCAACGCCTTTATAACAAGATTGATAGTTTAATTATGCGCAAGTATCAACTCATTCATTATTGACAACAAGAATAATGTTATCTTAACTCAAGTAGGCAATTTACTCATAATATAAAATTACCTAACTCGAAGGCACATCTAGGAACTCCGTATCACGGATCCTATCAGGTCAGAGTCGCAATCTACTAAAGTGCCTACATTTACCGTTGATAGTTGCGGCAACTCACCCATTGTTGCATATACGTTTGTAATCTCTAGACGTGTTCTATCTCCCCATCTCGAGATACCAAAAGGAAGTTTTCTTGCGACTCCAATTTTCTCAATTGTCATTGTAGTCAAATAATGTTCTTTGTTGTCGGTTTCGCTTAAATGCAACTTTACTCAATGTACGGAATATCTGCATTTTATGTAAATTTATTTATTGTTTAAGACTGGCCGGTACTCAAAGCTTTGATGGTACGGATTCAATGGCAAAAACTTTACTAAAATATGGGGGTGGGGAAGATATGGTTTACAAAATTTTAATTTTGAAATAAATGAAATATGTTTTTTGAATACAGGCATTTGTTTTAAACAGCGAAATTCTGTAAAATGTCTGTGTTTCTTGTTGTTCCAACGCGGTGTTGGTGGAGGAGTCGAATCAATCTCTAAGCTACTAAAACACGTCAAGGCGTAGAAGTAATTATTACAATTCACAATATCCTAAAAAAATCATAGAAAAAATACCATAGAAAATAAAATACGTCGAATCATTACATTCTGCCCGATTATACCGTTTCTATGTATGTCCACCAACTGAGCACCTACCAACGCGGCAACGGTGGTTGGTGTCTGAAATGAAATGATAGGTAGTGTTTCATCTTCGAAAGTATCTTCTTATTATTTCCGTATTTCACAATAAGTGTCATGAGATTTACTCGTACAAAGCTGCGGGACGGCTGCCTGTTAGGTGTCAGGTCAGCCAGAAATTGACGCAACACAGATTATACTCACCGCAAATTAAATTTCAATATACAGTCTTTACGTGTAGTGTGTTATTAACACGAAATATGTGACACAATATTATAATAAAGGCGACCATAATATTATCATGTTTCAAATTAAATTATCTGAATCCATGAACTTTGATAACCATCAAACGTGGAATATATCTTGTTTGTCCTTCTGTTAAAATGTTCAAGGGAGGATTTGTACAAAGTAGTCGTGTAATATATCCAAATAATCTGCCAAGTTTGTGCCACGCTTTTTGAGGTCAGCTTACACTTAAAGCGAGACAATTCCCGACATAGCGCTTCCTTTTTTAAATAGTAATTAGAAACTGAACTTAAGTCAGTACACAAGATATCTATACGATTCATTGAAAAAGCGGCGCCGCGCTATGCAGAGCGGTCTAGTTTGACATTCGATCTCTTGCAATTAAACGTGTATCTTTTTGTGGAGTGAATAAAGTTCAATTTTGAATTGCTATCTTAAACATGTAGCGCTGTGTCGCGTATCGTCTCGTTTCGGTGTGAAGTGACGCTTAGAGAACACATCCATATTACGTCACCTGTTTAGGGGTTTTTTGTTTTCAAATTAACTACGCTTGGTTACCGGGTGGGGGGAGGGGGTTCAGGTTTTTGTGTCTCGGTGGAATTACAAGGCAAGGGTTATTTTATTCTGGTAAGAAGGTATCGATTTCTTCGGTCAATCCGGCATATTTCTGCCATAGCATAGGTCTTCATGGTTACAAATTTTAGGCCTTCATTTTTGAATGCAAACATCTTACAAATTATAAAAAGGTTCAGACATTATGAAATCCTGGTACTGATACTTCAATAATACCCATTATTAAAGCCTATTTTATAGAAATCCTTGTCGCTAAACAAAAGGAGCGGTCAGTTGCACTGCCTGACAAAATATTTTTCTTTTACACCATAATATTCACTGTACGATTTTACACTTTAAGGCACATGTAATTAAAGTATTATATTCAACAGCATCGAACATGATTGGAATAGCAAATATTGAGAATAAATTTAAACCTTCTGAAACTTTGCTTTAGATTGCAAATTACGCTTGGAATTTCAATTAAATTTTCCAAATTTTGAAGGTATTAATTAATAATTATTATGTTTTAATATTTTAACATGTGTAATAGGCTGTTGTTGGATATTAACATCTTACAAAGTCCTATGTATGCCTACACTAGTGTTTGACGTTTGTATGTGGCAAGAATACAGTAGTGTTTGTATGTGCTGACAAAAAAAAAAATAGTACTTACAGTTCTTTCGTTTGTAGATTATCTCGCCATTTACCTGAAATACACAAATATTACTTTAAATTATATAGCATTTGTGTTTTTTAACGTATACGATAATATTTGACAGTTTGATTATCCTCTAGTCTAGTACTAGTACTTTATCAACGTGGCGTCGTTATCACTCGGGAAACAGTAATGTGCGAAGCATACTGCTAAACATTAAATTTCCTTGACGATGAGTTTTAGTAGAGATTATTTACCGTTGTCCAAGAAACGTGTTTTGTTTCAGAAACTTAAAAGGGTTTTCTTTAGGTTTTATTTTGCGGCAGTGTGGGGATAAAACTCAATTCAGATCCACGTGGCGTCGGCGAGCGGCTTAGCGCAAGTGGTACCTAATCCCCAATTCACTATTTATTGGAAATACGTTGCTGTCACACTTTTGTATTTTTTTTTATTACTTTGACAAATCTTGACATTATCATCGTTCTTGCTTCCATTACCAGTTCACATCGCGACGATACGCGACGCTACGCGGCGCTGCATGCTTAAGATAGCTATTCAAAATTGAACTTTATTCACTACAAAAAAAAAAAACAATGCAATCGCAGACACACCGTATGCTGTAGTCGTGCAAACTAATACAAAATCTAACTGTGTAGCTGTTTATCTGTTCCTCTTTCTTTCATTGGTGTCTACACTCTCGACTGACATTCGCATAAAGCCCGTAATTCAAAGATAGGCTATTGCGCGTTGATAGGCATCGCGCAATAGGCTATCTTTAAATGACTTCAAAAGCTATATTATATATAATTGTGGGAAAGAAAACCTGCGTAAAGTAATCTAGTATCTGTCTGGTCGTTTTCTGGTTCAACATAATTTTCCGAAAAAGTATTTAGCATGATCTATTCGCATGAAAATTAACAAGCTTCTACCTCTTGTAGCTTAGAAATGCCAGGGGTGACCAACTTGTACACCACTTTGAAGCCCATTACTCGAAGATGGTTCACTTTGTAAAAAAATAACTTTTTTAATTTAACCTTACCTTTATTAAAAAAAGACCTATTCGAAGAAACCCTACACATTGGGGTAGAATGTGAAAAAAATTTACAGAAGTTAGCAGGAAAGGACAGACGCGGGCAGCTTCCTTGTAGCCTGGAACCCTAAAAATGATGAAAATTACCGCTTTCTAAGAAACCGTGTCATTTTATATATATAATATTATAAAATGTTCATCCACCGGTATATGACGGCCGACGCATTCCTACTAAAACAGAGCTTATAGCGGTTACCAGTGGCCTGTTAAATAGGTATTGCCCTTTCTATGTTTATTATATTACCAGCTGGTGGTTAACGGAAACAGAACCCTATTGTTTAAATGGAACCCTAATATAAAGTAGCCTATGTTACAGCTTACAACATCAGCTATCTGCCAGTGAAAGTCCCGTGAAAATAGGTTCAGCCGTTTCAGAGATTAGCCGGAACAAAGAGACACACAGCCAGACGGACAGACAAAAACTTTAATAATGATTTTTTATCTTAAATACCGTATGTACTTTCATATGCATTTAGTGAAAAGCTGGTAATTTAAAATGACAAACATACACTTATTTAAATTTATTTATTTGTATGGATTGTGTACATTTTAATTATAATAATAATACTACATGTACTGTAACAGAAGGCACTATTCCCCTTGCACTTTTTACCCTCTACCCCCCGAACCGGTTTTAACAAAGCATAACGTTAAGTATTATTTAACTAGTTAAAAACTTTTCAAATAAAACTAACGAAGGTATCACTTTAAAAATAAACGAAATAAAAGGTGAGCGGTTAACAGGGTCGGTAATCTGAAAACTGCACAAAAAGTTATAAAACTTTGAACAAAGCTAAACCACTTGAATCTCTTTGCCAACTTAACCACTTAAAAGTTGATTGCTCGAATTTTGCTATTCAAAGAACCGAAATACTTTACAAACATAATATGTTGGATGTTATGTGCTATTTATACATAACGTGATGCGAACTTTAGATAATTTTGTTTAACACGAGGGATTTGGATTTTTGGAGTGTAACTTCTTTATCAGCGCTGGGACTGAAATTTCAAGGACGCGTCACGACACGACACTATTTTGAATATATAATATATAAATACTTCAAGTTACGTAACAACTTAATTTTCTCAAGGCGCTAGGTGTACAAATTTGAATTTTTGTTTTGAAGTATGTTCTTTAGGCACGATGAGGCACGAAATGTTGAATGAAGTTTCACTTCTACCACGTATTATATATCTAAATACACGTCATGGAAATGTCTTTTCGTTCGCTCCAGTATAGGCTCTATATCTATCTCAGAGAGTTGTAAAGATATGATATTCAAAAAGGCTCAAATACGTCGTGTATTTACGAAAGCTGTAAGATGCAAAAATAATTGTTCGAGAAAGTCAAAAACGAAAAAGTTATGGCCAAAATAGTAAAAAAAATTAAATATTTTCCGAATTTTTGATTTTGGCGCTCGATATTTTGGAAACGAAGAATGATATCAAAAATTTGAGAAAAACTCCTCTGGACAGTTTCGTCAGGTAGCTGATCGTCTCAAATTCTACAATTTGAGTCTAAAACCAAGACGATCGGGTTAAGGGTTTGCCCTGTAACCCCACCCTTTTTGAAAAAAGTTAAAACGTAGAATTCCGTAGATGTGTGAGGCATGAAATCTGTAAATTTTTTTGAACAAAAAAGTTTCAAAGACCTCAGAATATTTATTTTTATACAATTTTATTAGATAGTACTTTCTTTGTTTGCTAGCCACGGAGTTTAAATTTAGAAGAGAGAGAGAGAGAGAGAAAAGAATTGTAAAAGTCTTCGCGCGCGCTTCTTTTGTCTTAATATTTTTAACTAATGGTTTTTGTGCATTTTCAATATAAGTTAATTGGTATAATACCTAGTGTTCGTTTAACTGTGTTCGTGTTTTTAATATAAGTAGTTTCCTTCACGTTTAGTGTTTTATTAGTGTTTTATTACCGCTTCCCGCTTACTACGACCGCGACACAGAAGCACTACCTGGCTAGTACTACACAGCACCGGAATCCGCAGTTCCGGAGAGAAAACGGTTCCGGTACCAATCAGTCCGTCAAACAATCACATTATGAATTTTTCCTGCGTCGACTACATTGCCACCGGGTCGACCCGGGTCAGAAATTTCCCCGGAAGCAACCGGCACACGTCCTGGTTCTCGCCGGGTGCGCCCGCTCGGATTTTTATTTACTTTACTTTTTATTTTATTTAAGCACAACATTTTTTCCTACACCTCTACTAGGAGCTACGCAACTGATGTCATTAGGTAAAGGAGTTGCTAATATCTTAATGCTACAGCAATACAATTATTTATGATGGTAGTGATAGCATGTGTTCGAAACATTCACAAAATTCCTCAAAATGTACTGGGAGCCTAACAGGAATAAACTATGACGGCGGCGTAAACGTAACGTTATCGAAGAGTTTTGCCGGGTAATTCAATGGGTGACGTTGTGGTCTTTGTGTTTCGTTCATAAATTTGTGTTATTTCGGTATTTAATGTGTAATATTGGTAGAATATTAACCATTAAATATTCGCTAACGTGCACAAGTATGGGCAAGTGGTACAACTTCTAAAAACGTGCTATTTTGTGTTCCCTCCAAAACTCCCTAGGAACTTTCAGTAAAGCTTCTACCAGTTTACTGAATCGACTGCCATGACTCATGGACTGACTATTTATTTGGACTTTGTCTAGACTTTACAGTGTTGAAAATTGAAACGAAAATTCTATTTCCCTCCTTTTTAACTTGACACTGGCAATATTTGACACTTGAAAATATTAAAAAAAAAAAAACTTTATCGAATTACATTTGTATAGTACAATTCTCATTCGATAACGTAACGCTAGGCCCACTAAAACCAGGTCTAACGCACGTTTTATGAATTTCCTAGTTTCTCATCCTAGTTCCCAGACCAAAACACCATTTTCACTGGATTTTAAATAATTGTTTGTTATCTACTTGCATTTTATCTACTTGTGTTATCCTGAAGTCCTTGTACATTTCTCTTTTAAAACCATCTGAAAAATGTTTTGCAGTACGGTATTTCAACAAGAAGTGTTTTTCACAGCGACTGAAATCTCTTTAATCAAGAAAAGTTCCGATGTCGGAAAGCACACTCGTATTTCGAACTTAGTTTTCATCACACCATATAATTCTCCGCTAGCATAAAATTGCATTCCTACGACAAAATATTCTCATACAACCTAATAGTTTTTGCTTATAATAATAATGTTTAAAACCGACAACCTGTTGGATGATAGCGTGGTGGACAACCCAATAGTTTTTGCTTATAATAATAATGTTTGAAACCGACAACCTGTTGGAGGATTGCGTGGTGGACAACCTAATAGTTTTTGATTATAATAATAATGTTTGAAACCGACAACCTGTTGGAGGATTGCGTGGTGGACAACCTAATCCTCTAAAGCCGTGGTGACATTAGTGGTCATATTAGGGTTTTTTTTTAATTTTTCAACAATTATTTCATTATTCTCGAAGTTGTCATGTTAATTAATAGATTAAAGAATTATTGATAAAAAGATTTCTATACTCTATTCTATACAAAAGAACAAATCCTCCACACATGGAGTAAGAATCCGAGCCCTAGCCGTGAGGACATTAGTGGTCATGTTAAAAAATTATTATCATCTTAATAATTATTGCATTATTCTTGTAGTTGCAATGTTAATGAATAGATTAATGGTTTTATAAAAAAACCTGCGTAACCGAGGTTTGGTCGGAGTTCTTGTAAATTAAAAGAATAAAAAGAATCACAAACATATTTATCTGACCGGGATTCGACATTCCAGATTTCCGAACAAAGCAAAAATTATATATAAACATACCAATCTGCCAATTAAACTGACATAATATACCTAGTCGAAATTATTGATACCTATATTGTTGCACAACGGAAGAAAAAGATATATGTATATATAAAACTTAAAAATGCGCAGTTTCCAGGGATAAGACCTAGCTAGATCTATTTTTCTTCCCAAAACTACCTGCATACTAAATTTCATGGTAATACGGCTCCACCGTTGCCATGATTTCGATTATATATATGATTGTCTCGTTTAAAGTATAATATTTTATACCCTATATTCTATACAAATGAACAAAAACATGATTACAAACACATCTGTATGATATTATGACGGTCCCCAACGTATACGAAACAATGAAAGCGAATGTGTTGCCCGAATGCGTCATTATTAGCGGAAAGGTCGTCCTAATTTTGAATATTGCCAACAAAAGGTAAGAATATCATTTAAATTGTCCCAATGGAAACAAAGGGACGCAATTGAGTCTAGGGAAAAAAACAGGGATCCTCGTATTTGCGAAGCTCTTGTGTGTAACGAGCACGGTACACCGCGAGACACAAATTTGGATCGAAAAATTAGGGAGTTTACCTAGAAAGATGATAATACGAGGGCGGGTCAATAAGTCCGTGACTTTTGGAATAAAACACAGATTTTTTGATAAATAAAATCCCCCAAAATTGAAAAATGGTCCCCCTTGAGCTCTATACACTTTGTCCAACGCTTCTTCAAATTTTTTATCCCTTCCAAAAAATATGATCCTAAAAATATGATTTGATAGGTCCTCAAAATAGGCCTTTGTTTGCGAGATGACTTCATCATTGGAGTCAAATCTTTTTCCACCGAGCCATTTTTTCAGGTTTGGGAACAAGAAGTAGTCACTCGGAGCCAAATCTCGAGAATAGGGTCGATGTGGAAGCAATTCATAGCCCAATTCATGGATTTTTGCCATGGCAACTGCACATGTGTGCACCCTTGCATTGTCTTGGTGAAAAAGAACTTTTTTCTTGGCCAAATGAGGTCGGTTTTGTTTTCAAATCCTCATTGAAGCAGTCCAATAAGTTGGCATAATATTCCCCATTAATTGTTCTTCCCTTTTGAAGATAGTCAATGTGGATTATCTCACGTGCATCCCAAAAAACAGTCGCCATAACTTTATTGGCTGACAAACCCACCTTGGCCTTCTTTGGCAAACGCGGCACCCATCTTGCGGAAAGCTTTCTCATGCCCAAGTGATCATTCAAAATTGAAACCACTGAGCCATGCGAGATGCCTATGGCTTCCACAATCTCTTGCACTTTCAATCTTCGGTCGGCCAACACCATATCGTGAATTTTTTCGATTGTTTCGGGTGTAGAGACCTCAACTGGGCGTCCAGGACGTTCGGCATCTTCAGTGCTTGTAAGGCCAAAACGAAATTCAGTAAACCACTTTTTTATCATTGAAATCGATGGTGCAGAGTCCCCATAGTATTTATCAAGCTTAGTCTTGGTCTCGGTAATGGTTTTTTTTCGCAAAAAATAATGCTTAATAAGCACACGAAATTCACTTTTTTCCATTGTTTCCTTAAGTTACTGGATAGTCTGATAAAGATAGCAGTAAAACACAAACTAACTGACGCAGCAAGTTCAAATTTTGATAGGAGTCAACTGACAGATGCCTGTTGACAGGAGTAGTATTGCTTTTTCAGTAAGGAGGTTAGAAATTCAAAAAGTCACGGACTTATTGACCCGCCTTAGTATTATATATTGATAAAATTATGTTTTCGAATTAATTGTTTAAAAGTTTATATAAACTGTTAATTAATTTTTGAATTTAGTTAATATAGACTCACTTTACTCTGTAGTTATTTAACCGGGTCACAAAAAAAAGGTGGCGGTTATATTGAGTCGCATTTGTATGGCAAGTGACGTCAGTACTAGTCAGTCATCTATTCGTGAACCTAAAATAGTTTTCAATGTTTAATAAACTTTATTATCAATGGCAAACGAGGTTCACCACCCGTCACGTAAGTGTTCCCACGAAGTCGAGGTCAAGGTGCAAGGGACTACGGTGGTCTTATCCAGCTATTCGAAAATGGGCGGAATTAATGCATTTGTAATTGAGTGTTACACATGTCATAAAAGGTGTAAATCAAACATAACTCTGTTCTGATCTGTTTATTAACTATCAATAAGAACATGGCCCGATTTTTTGTCCTGTACTGTACTCAACTTGTCAACATACGCTTGTAGTGTGACAATTTACGTGAAGCAAATATTAAGATGTCTAAAGCGAACAAGTGGGTTCCGTGCATTTAGTTTGTTAAGTAATTGCATTAATTTATTCCATTGTTTATATTAATTAAACAAATTGTGTAACAAATAACAATTCGTACGCTACCAAACTATACAGATATTACGACTTATTACAATTTCCGTCCGTCTGTCTGTCTGTCTGTCCGCGGTTCTAGCTTCTGTAATTATAAATGTAAATGAATGAAATTTGGTATAATTAAAGATTATGTATAGATCTCGGTTTTGGCATTATAAAATAATAATAATTTTATATTTTAAGGGTAGCTACTGGCTCTCCTTCCTATTGGATTATGTTAAATTATGAATTAGGTGGTATAAAGGACCATAACCTATACAAATAAATAAAATTGAAGTGTCTGTTTGTAATATTAAACTAAGAGCTTTGCACTTAATGTTTATGAAACTGTTATACGGTACTTACAATAAAAAAATCGATTTTTTCTGTCTGTCTGGTCTATCTGTTTGTTCCGGCTAATCTCTGTAACGGGTGGACCGATTTTCACGGGAATTTCACTGGCTGATGTTATAGGGTACAACATAGGCTACTTTATCTCAGGGTTCCGTTTCCGTTAGTTCTACGCAATCGAAGTTGCGCGCACCAGCTAGTTAGGAATAAAATACAAATGTCAAAGTTAAATAAAACAATGTATTAAGGGAAATAAAACAATATATTTAAGGGTTCAACTTCTACCCAAAGAAGTGTCGTTGCCAAATCTTATATATTCTCCGCTACGGCGGCTGACCAACATAACTTTTGTTTATAATATAATCCATACTGATATGACCTATAAACAGGAAATATTTGTCTGTTATTTTTTTTGCTTTGAATAGGTTCCGAAACTACTGGGGCTTTGATGATATTTGGCGGCAGCGATATAGAAGACCAAGGGAAAGGAGGTAACTTTTTATCGAGGGAAAAGGTACGGCTCCACGTAATTTTCTTTTACGCGCACGAAGTCGCGGACAAAATCTAGTAGCAATAAATTTTTTAACGCCAGCAAGAAACAGCTCCGATGCTGTGGATTTCATCTTGGGCAACGCGGTAATCACTTCCGACAAGCGATCTCGTTCACTCTAAATGATTGGACGAGATCGCTCTCAATCATAATATCACAAAAAAGACTCCACAGAAAAAAAAATACCAGGTTCCATTTAGTGACAAATTTGTCCATTTCGCTAGTATTGAGTGCAATAGAACCATGAACGTCGCTAAACGATATAATCCCGGCTTCCAGGCTGAATGCATATTGAAATATCTTTAATGAGAGCCTTCCCTTTTATATACGGAGCTGACTGTATACGAATGTGTATATCGAGTTTGATTCTATTCAAATAATTTGTAAAAAAAATTGACTTTTTTCTTTTGACTTTTGGGTAAAGCCTTTAATATGCGAGTCTATACTGATATTATAAATTGTAAAGATTTGAAAGTAAAGTAAAGTATGTTTGTTTAATTCTTTCGTGCATTGAATAGGCTCTAAACCTTTCATAAAATCTGGCACAGAATACAGATATAGAGTAGACGAGGAAGGACATATGCTACTTTTTATCGCGTTAAAATATTTTGTTCTCCGGGATATCCTTTTGCGTGTGCGAAGTCTTAGGCAACATCCAGGCCTAAACCTCTCAGGGTGCGAGGGACATAGTCTATATATAGTATAGAGTATGTCCCTCACACCCCATCTATATTATTACTTAGAGCTTAACGTATCTTATAATTAGTGCGACGACTACAGCATGTAAAATATTAAGTTTAATTTATATACTCAGAAATATTGAGGTACGAGGGCGGCACTGAAAATTTCGGGAATAAAGGAAGTGACATAACATTACTATTTAAAAATCTATTTATTGCTTTTCGAAGTATTCTCCGCGAAATTTGACACATTTTTCCATACGATGGAACCAATCATTGAAGCAACCATTCCATTCGGAAGTTGGGGTCTCCAAAATGGCCGTTTTGTAGGCGTCCACAGCTTCTTCAGGTGATGAAAATCTCTGACCACGCAATTTATTCTTTATGTTAGGGAAAGTATAGAAATCATTAGGGCTTAGGTCGGGGCTGTACGGCGGATGGTCTAATAATTCTATGATTTCTTGCTCTAAAAACTCTTTTGTTCTGTGCGCGGCGTGAGAACTCGCATTGTCGTGATGGAGGATGATGCGGCGGTTGCAGTTCTCTTTACGGAGTTCAGAAACGACCTGTGGCAAACAAATGTTAGCATACCATTCTGCATTAACCGTTCTTTGTCCCTCAAGAGGAATAGTCGCAGGCCGGTTTTGGAGACACTCCGTGAACGAACAAGTTTTGTTGGCTTTAACTCATTTTCAAACACCCAAACTCGTGACTGTTTTTTTTTTTTCGGGTTCGTACGCGTATATCCAGGATTCGTAACCTGATACGATGTTGTATACAGCATTTGAGGATCCTTCGTGGAATCTTTCGAGAGTTCTGACGCACCAAGTAACGCGAGCCGCTTTTTGCTCTTCACAGAGCAAATGCAGTATCCATCGGGAAAACAACTTTTTTACACCTAATTTTTCATGCAAGATTATTTGTATTTGACTCATGCCAATGTCTAAAGTTGCCTGAATTTCGCGGTATGTCACATGTCGATCTTCCTCAATCAACTTACGCACAGCATCAACGTTTTCTTGGGTGACTGGAGTTTTTGGACGACCTTGACGGGGATCATCACTGAGCTTGACACGTCCACGTTGAAATTCAGCAAACCAGCGATAAATTGTGGTTTTGGATGGGGCTTCATCACCAAATGCAGAAATCATCCGGTCAATACACTGTTTTTGTGTTAAACCACTTCGAAAGTCATAATAAATCATCGCTCTAGAATTTTCTCGAGTCAATTCCATTTTCTCAACGACTAAACAAGTTTGACAAGACCTTGTGACAAGACCGACAATCTTTTAGGTACTACTTTAATATTATTTTTTGTGTAGTTTAGTACTTAGATAGGTACAAAATACAAAAATGTTACTTTTTTTCGCTGAATTAGTAAGAAGGAACCTAAGTACATCATTAGCTTACTTACATCAAATACAAAAACATTCATCAGGATTGATGAACTTAGACTCACAAATTTCGGAGATATTTACAACCTACCTATGAAAATATTGATCTTTCGAATACTGATTCTTCTGGGAAGTTACCCATATTTAAGAGTACTAATTCATTTAAGCAATAAAAAATTCAGTCGACTTGCCTATGACCTTGCCACATTTCCACCTTTTTAATACAGTCTTTAATTGTTAAGCAATAGCTAGATATATTAGCATATTTACTAGCACTCAAAATAAGTCCAACATTAAAATATTACGAATAAGCCATCAAAAACAATATATTATTCAGGCAGCTTATCAAACTTCGGACATCTCCGGTGACTTAATAATTACCAAAGTTTAATGCGGCGGTGCCGGCGTAAATAATCCGGACTCGAGTGGGGTTAAGGGAGGGGACTAAAATTACCCAGGCCATTCCTGGCTTTGCTATTTATAGTATTTTCAATTGTGGCAGTTAGTCGGCTAGAGTAGCAACAGCCAGATCTATGATATACCGAACGGAGAAGCAGTTCACCATCTTCATAATAACAGTGAGTTTGCTTACGCTATAGCATACGTATCAGATATATCATACGTAAAGGCGATATTTCAATATTCACCCCCTAAGGCAGTCTTTCCCAAAGTGGGCGATAACGCCTCCTTGTGGGCGCTGGAGACCTAGAGGGGGGCGGTAAGGCGCCCTTGAAAAAATTGATGCGTTCACAACGCTATTTTTAACATAAGATATTTAGTAATAGGTATCAAACACTGAAAAATATTCGTGTTTTCAAGTGTCGCAGGTGAGGCCTCCGAAGACACGTAATAAAAAAAGATATATGTATTGTTCCGGCCAAGCTGTACACTTACTGAACGCGGGATTTTTTGTGTACCTAAACTGAATAGTTATATATAATAATATAAAATTGAAATTAGAAGGTTCAATTATAATTCACTTTTGTACGATTTATTTGTGTAATCCTGTATTATAGTCCGTCAAATCAAATTAGAACCTGATATTAAGAAACTTGTTAAAAATCGTCAGATTCATCCGTCACATTAGATTAGTTTTAAAACAAATATTAATTATTGGTTTATTTTGAATAGGTAAAAGATATTCTTGTTATTGTAAAGTTGTATTATTATTGCTCAATGTTGATTTTCGTTAATTTTGAATAAAATATACTCTTATTATTGTAAAGTTGTATTATTATTGCTCAGTGTTGATTTTTGAGAATTTTGAATAAAATATACTCTTGTTATTGTAAAGTTGTATTATTATTGCTCAGTGTTGATTTTTGAGAATTTTGAATAAAATATACTCTTGTTATTGTAAAGTTGTATTATTATTGCTCAGTGTTGATTTTTGAGAATTTTGAATAAAATATACTCTTGTTATTGTAAAGTTGTATTATTATTGTTCTCGCTGGTAAGAAAAGTCTCGTTTAGAATAAAGGTTTAATTTAACTCCAGGCGAGAGTAATTGAGGTTTTTAAGGTGAAAAAAAATGGGGGGAACAAAATAAATTGTTTTTAAAAGTGGGCGTTAAACGGAATAAGTTTCCCTAAGAGGATGAAAATGATGCGAGGAGATAACGAGATTCGCGTTATATTACGCTCAAAACAAAATAACCAGGTATATTATATGTAACGTTCTATGAATTATTGAGTTGGATTTTTCCATTATTATTTCATAAATCCAAACTCATCCTCAAATACGATTTTGGATCTGTATTGTGTCAGATAAAAGATGGCGTCGTAATTAAGCGCGCCTCGCTAATGAGTCCGATAACACATTGTGTGACGTAATGAGAGAAGTGACGTGGCACATGCGGCACACAAGTGAGTAAAATAATACGATGTGTGTTGATACCTGATTGCTTGTGTCTATACAAATAAGATCTATACAAATAAATAAAATTGAAGTGTCTGTTTGTAATTTTAAATTAACAGCTTTTCACTAAATGCATCTTAAAGTATATACCTACGGTACTTACAATAAAAAAGACATTTTTTTACAATTTTATCTGTCTGTCTGTTTGTTCCAGCTAATCTCTGAAATATTTTGTTTTTTGGCGGATAGCTGAGTATATAAGGTAAAGCATAGGCTAATTTATCTGGTTCCGTTTAAAAAACATGGTTTCGTTTCGGTTAGTTCCACGCAAACGAAGTTACGGGCACTAGCTAGTAGTCAATCAATTTCTTATATTTGTTATAAAGGGTTACAGGTTCTGTCGATGGAGATATTGGGTTGAGATATTTATACATATATCCCTTTATGGGGATGTTCCCAAAATTCCTGAATTTTTTTCTTCTATTAAACCTAAATACAATAAATATTTTGCAATACTTTGAACTTTTAAGATTTTTTTGTATTGTAAATTTTTTACATGTGTCCATTCGACTCGTTTGTTTTTTATAGTATTTGTGTGGCTAATGAGCTGTCGATAATTCTTATTGCCATTATTTCCTGAACCTATGAAAATTAAGTCGTAGTACAATATTAAAAATAAACATTTTTCTTCGTACACATTATTTTTCTAAGGCATATCTAAAAAAATATAAAGCACCTTTTCTGCAGATATGTTGAAAAACATATACCTTTACGAGGTTTAACAACCAAAGATATTGTCAGAATGAAAGAAGTTTGAGAAATTCTTTAAATATAATAAATTATATTGTGCACTCCTTAGAATACCTATTAGTGGAGAAGAGAAGAATATAAAAGATTTATGTCCTCCACTATTCACTACTATGATTGTAAGGAGTAACCGAAATTTATAAAGATCAGGAAATAATAAAAAATGGTTGTCCGTTATGTCGGTTTATGGACGATAATTGTACGTGATAACGTCATCACAAGCCGAACGCTTAGGCCGATCGTGCCTCCCCATCGCTTGTTCCGCGCTCTCGGTTGCACGTTTAGCTCAAGCGGAACGTGACAATCAGGCGGAACGTGACAAATTTTCGTGCGTGCAGCCGGCGTTCATCGATTTATAAGACGTTATCACGTCAAAAAAAATCTTATAGTTTACACATACTTATATATTTTTATTCTTGAGTATTATATTAATTTACATTAAACAGACAGTGCATGTGTATAGATCAGTGAGGAACAGAGGCTGCGGAAATGAGGAGGAAATGGAAACTGGCCGGAGCGGACTGACAGAACCACAATACGCATTCTTTATTTCATTACCCTGTGTATTACTATAATAATATAATAACGCTTAGGCCGGTACTATATTGTTCGGAATCCGGAAGGCCACAGAAAATTCAGAGCATTGAAAAATGAAAATACAACATTGGACTAATAGAATAGAGCTGAAAATCGAACACCCGAGTGTGACAATGTCAAATCTGACAACTCGGCACTCATGTGTTTGATTTGCAACTCCATTGTATAAGTGCAGAGTTCTATTTTTAATGCTCTGGATTTCCTCCAGCCTTCCCGATTGCAGACAATATAATCCCAGCCTTAAGATAAAATCAACTAGATAATATGAAAAAGTTAAGCCACATTTTAACATAACTGCGTTAACGTTATGTTTTAGTAGTACGTAAAAACTAACAGTATTATAATCAAGAATCATCATAAGCAGGCACAAAAATATTCATTATTATTTGTAGCTGATATTTGTAAAAAGTTCAAACAAATGTACATTATAATTCAAGTCCCAAAGATGTAAACAAGTTGCACAGCGTGCATCCGTTATTTACAAATATCCGTTACGTTCCGCTTATTGACAAAATACGATTTTCTTACTATTTTGTCATAGATGTCTTATATTGAAAGAGGTATTTTGTTGTAACTGTAATTTATACTTTGCGTTTTTGCTTCTGACTGTACCTACCTATAGCCGCGTATTCTATTGACACAGAGTGTTGTGTCGATGTGAAATTGCCGGCCGGCGCAGCGCCAATGGGACGTAATTATAGATGTGAAAGGGCGAGGTGTAATGGGGGTCGCAATGTTGTTCCGATAATAATTTTGGACGACAATAATATTAACCCTCAATTAAAATAGTGATTTTTTGTTACTTAACTGACATCGCGTGGTAAAATCTTACTCCAAATAGAAACTTTAAAAAATGAATTGAAGGTAAAATGACTTATTGTTTAAAAAGGTATATCGTGAATCTATAAATAAAAAAATAACATTTATTTAAGAACATATCTTTATGTTATTTTAGAAACTTTTTAAAATCTTAATATTAATAGTAATAATAAAAAAGCTTAATCTTATCGAATATGATTTGGTTTGTATAAGATAATTACAAAAAGAAAAAAGCATAAAAATATTAATATAATGTACTTAAAAAAGCATAGGTTGCATAGCATGGTACGTATCGAATACAGTGGGTAAGTAACAGTGGCGAAGGCTGTTCTTCATAGGGAAGCCCTAGCCTGTATAATAGGTAGGGATTTGGATGAGGGTCTTCAAAAGGTAAGTAGTAAGTGAAGCCGATAGGAATGGAGTTATAGGAACCCCACGCTACTGGTAACTACCATACTTAACTTATCCCATAAATCTGTACTGCTCAGTGATTTTTCACGTCCAACATGTAAATTTCTACGGTATAAAGCGATTCTGCTGTAAACAGCACTTTTGAGATTTATTTTCATTACAGATTTTAAATCAGAAAAAATATCTGCGTGGTTCTACTACCGTGGCTCTACGCCCTTAAGAAATTTTTGCACATAATTGGAATTTTTCCTATTTTTTTAAAAAATCATGTGATTTAGATTTATTAGATAAACTATATTGTAATAAATATGGTATTAGACAAAATTTCTAGCTACGCCAACTTAAGATTACCAAAGTTTATTGGATTTTGCTTTTTTTTTTTTTTCGATATTATACTTGTCTGTATAACATGTGCATTTACCAGCATAGAAACACGCCCTCGCGCGGTTCACCGCGTCCTACAGTTACTGCCTAGTATATGGTTTGGTAAAATCAACTACGGATATTTTAGGTATATAGTCGACGAAAAAATAATTCTCTCAAGGTTTGCTGCGGAATACAAAAGTTTAAAAGTAATCAATAAAGTAAAAGATGCTTTAATTTATTAAGACGAAGAAGACATAGAAGAATTAATAGAAAATAATGCAATCAAAAATTGATTATAATTATTATTATATTAAAAAAACTTTGTTTTGATTTAAATGAAATAAGCTTAGCCAAATTGATCTTTTTATTTACTATACTCTGGCTGCTAACCAAAAAACTTGTGATAAATGACAAACCTTAAGTTATTTAGCTCTTATATTAGTTAGAAACCTATAGAGATAATCACAGAATGTGTAGGTAGTCCGTTGTATTATAAAAGGAAGGTACTATTTTTTTTTTATTTAAACTATCAGAGTAGTTCTTATGCTAATAGCATCCGGGGTATATTATTAATATCTAACCTGTAACGGTAGACTAAGTCCCACATATTGTAAGTATGGGACGCTACCATGGTCGCGGTTGCTAGTAACGGAAGACCACCTTAATGTTAATTTTGGAAATTTTTAAGAGATTTTTCGATCCACAACATTTTTTTTTAATTGTATCAAAGTATTTACTGTGCCGAAGTATCCGGCATAACCTATTCTTCTAGGTGTAAGAAATATTTAAATTTTTGATCTCACAATTTACCGATTTAGTACTGATTTTTGTTCCTAAACATTTTGACGTGATAACGTCTTATAAATCGATGTTGCCGGCTGCACGCACGAAAAACATGACTCATGCGTTACCTGTTACCCGTTATCGTTACCTGTTACCCGTTATCGTTACCAAGTACCACAGCGTTACCTCGCATTGCCTTTACCTCATTATTATTATTATTATTGTTGTTGTTGTTGTTGTTGCTTTTGCTGCTGCTGCTGCTGTTGTTGCTGCTGCTGCTGCTGCAGCTGTTGTTGTTGTTGTTGTTGTTGACGTTGTCACGTTCAACTATCGTCAGTATACCAACTTTACAGACAACCGATGTTTTTTAAAAAGGTCATTATAAATGTCATCCCATGCGTACATCGTTTTTATTTTAGTGACCTTTCATAACTTATAATGGTAAAGACAATTGAGGCAAGAACGATTAATTGTAATAAGAAATGACAGCAACTTTGCTTTAAAGTAAAATGTTTGGTTTGGAGCAGCCCATAGATTTATCTGCTTCATTTACAGCATTTTTGCGTAACAGAAAAAAAAGTGATATTGTTGTAACCCACAAAACATATACTAAAACAAACTTCACGTAAGTTTTCGTTATTCTACTTGATAAAGAAATAAAAAATACATATCTGTTCCAAAAATGACATTTATAGGTGTAATAGTTAAGGAGTTATGATTTTTTTTTGTTAAATCTCAAAAGTTTTTTGACTGGTGAACGTTTTGAATTTTGTGTGTTACAGCAGAATCGCTTTATACGTCGACTTATATCAAAAAATTAAAAATATTTTAGTTTTCATGCGACTGGGGTGATAATGTCCCTTACGATATCAGGTAAGGGTTAAATTCACTCTGTAAACTGTATGTACGATGTTGGATAGTGGGCATAGTATAGAATAAAACAAAAATTATACAAAACAGTCCTTAGTTACATAAGCTTCTGTACTTATAACCACGGTTCATATTTAAAATCCAGTAAAAATGGAAGGAATAGTTTTAAATATTATGGGTGGCATAATATTGATAAGATTAAACTAAGGATAACTCTGCACTTAAACCCAATATATATAATATATAAAATGCAAAGCTGATTGACTGATGTATCAACGCACAGTAAACCCTTAAGGCTAGAAATTTGAAATTTTGCACACGTATTTCTCATATTATAAAGTAGGCATCCACTCAGGGAGGATTTTTTAAAATTCAACCCCCAAGGGGGTAAAATAGGACATTTAAGTTTAAATGAAACTTTTTATTCCTTGGACATATTTGCATGAAATTTCTAATGATTGAGTACGGAAAAAACAATGACTTACGTATTTCAGCGTTTTCTAAAATTCAGCCCCTAGGTGGGTAAAATAGGGGATGAAAGTTTAAAACCTAATTTCATACTGGCGAAGCCGCGGGCAAATAATGCTAGTTTTAAATAGTTTTAATCTCGAATGATGAAAAATATATCGTCATGCTTTTCTTTTGCAATTTTTAAATGCACGGTAAATCAAGCACGTGACCCTTTCACTAAGATATATTCCTGTAGGAATATATTTAAAGGGTTTTTTCTATACAGTTAGACTTCCATTATAAATATTAAAGCAAGCAGCATATGGCGCTCGGCTCAGCTGAGAGGAACAAAAGTGATCTCGCAGGGGGCGTCGCAGGGGGTACATCACTCGAACAATCCTTCCCTCGCTTTCGATAACGTATTTATGGAGACAAAAAAGAATGCTCTTAAGGTATTAGGTTTGTACAATTCAGACGAAAGAAAAACTGATAAAGGAAAACATTACTGTTGAAAATAAAATATCATCAGGTCCCTCCTCAAGTCCTCAATGTGAGAAGGGTAAGGGTATAGTCCACGCTAGCCGTCTACGGATTGGAAGTAAAATATCTTATACTTTAAAAAAGGCTAATCTTGTAAATAAATATAATCGGAATGACGGAAACGGCTGCAAGTATTTACTTACGTGAAATTTAGTATGCATGGAGTTTTGGATGAGAAAAATCGATCAAGCTAGCTCTTATCCCTAGGAAACTGCGTATTTTTATGTTATATATGTTCTGTCTTTCATCGCATAGTAAGATAATATGAGTGATTTCAAATTCTAAATGTCAAATCCGATTGGTGGCTTTGTTATCGTTGGTCTTTTGAAATGGGTGTCTCAGGTTCGAATCCTGGTCAGAGGAATGTTTTTGTGAATCGTTTTATTTGTTTTTCTTTACATAATATTTATATTATAAATTATTTTATCGCACTAATAAAACTCCGAGCAAATCTCGGTCTTCCAGCCACTAGTTTTATCAAATATGAAATATCGCACAATTTTATATGCCAACTCATTTTATAAATCGCTACCTGCAAAACTATCATAAAATACGAGCAAGATCAACTGTAATGTACAGTTATATTTCATTCGCTCATAATATTGAAGAAGAAATCTCTATAGAATAAAATGAGGCATCAGCTAACAATTTATTCCAGTAATAGTCCGCTATTATTTTGTGCGAGAGGTGATTATACACTATGCGCGACTGAAGCGATACTTTTGCGGTGCGTAGTTCAGTTCGAGCATACGTAGAGTGTGATTTTTAATGTCTGTCAGTAAAGTAACGTATTCTGCCTCTACGAACTGACAAAGAAGGAAAGAGAGGTAAAGCTAGAGGCATAATGCTTTTTAAAGTATTTTATAATTAAAACGTATACTAACATAACCTTAAGTAAATAATTGTTACTAACAATCTGTGGATCTATGGCCTGAGAATAAATAATTTATGTTTTATTTATTTAAAGTGCCAAGAAATTTCATTTAACTGACTGAGATTATAATTCATTACAAGCAAATAGATTTGTAGATGGTATGCCACCTTTCCACTACCTTTACATCAGGCTGACATCCGTCAGATTTTGAGACAGTGGCAAATACTATGGTCGTACACAAATTTAACCGGGTTAATTTGTATCAAAACAAGATTCTAGAAAGTTTTTCTCATATAATTTTACCCAAGCATTTGCGTAGCATCGCTTTATCTTTTTTATATTTTAACGCCAATGTATATGCACCTTTACTGAACGTTCTGAAAAATAAATGCCCTCCTCAAAAGTGTGCATTTTAATATATTTATTTCATATTTTCAGCAAACTTTAATAATATATTTTTTAAATATTGTAATGTGAACCTTTTATGTTATTGCTTAAATAAACTACTACATAAATTATCTTAATATTATATTCCACTTTATCATCTGCCATTTTCAATAGTTCGAATGTATTAGTAGCGATTCTGGTAATATTAGGTCCTTAAATATTGAAATTAGCGTTTTGTCGTACTGGCCACTTTGATCTCAAACATATCTTCTTTGGTTAGGAATTCCAATTTCAAATTTATACCGCTATTTATTCATGCAGTTGTGTTTTGAAAACCGTAATTCATTTGTGTTTTCCTCTTTTGGTTTTTTATTAGCGTCACTCTGTTTACAAAATGGAAAACTTGAAATATCGTGTTATTTTCGAGTACGAGTTCCACCGTGGCACCAGTGCTGCAAAAACGGCTTGAAGGGTTAATGATGTGTATGGCGGCGGTGTCGCAAAAGAAAACACAGTGCGATTTTGGTTCCAACGTTTTCGTTCTGGAAATTTCGACCTGTAGAACAAGCCCCGTGGACGGCCGGAGACCAAAGTTGATAATGGAGAATTGAAGGCTATTGTGGAAGCGGATCCATCGCAAACCACGTCCGAGTTAGCTGCAGGCTGCGGTGTTAGTGATAAAACTGTTTTAATCCACTTGAAGCGAATTGGGAAGGTGTAAAAGCTTGAAAGGTGTGTACCTCATGAATTGAGGGAAGCAAACCGACAAACGCGCGTCGACTGCTGCGTTACATTACTCAACCGGCACAATAATGAAGGTATTTTAAATCGAATCATTACCTGTGATAAAAAGTGGATCCTGTACTTGGAAACGTTCATCGCAATGGCTGAACCGTGGCGAACCAGCCAAAGCCTGCCCCAAGCGAAAATTTACTCAAAAAAGTTACTTGTGAGCGTTTGGTGGACTAGTGCCGGTGTTGTTCACTACAGCTTTCTTAAATCTGGCCAGACGATTACGGCAGATGTCTATTATCAGCAACTGCAAATCATGATGGAAAAGCTAGCTGCTAAACAACCGAGGTCGGTCATTCGCTTTAGGCCACTGCTGCTTCAGGACAACGCTAGACCACACACTGCACAACAGACAGCTACCAAATTAGAGGAGCTTCAATTGGAATGTCTAAGACATCCACCGTACTCCCCGGACCATGCTCCAAAGATTACCATTTTTTTCGAAATTTGGATAACTTCTTGCAAGGGAAAAAATTCAACTCCGATGGGGCAGTCCAAAGCGCCTTCAAATATATTATTGATTCCTGTCCGAATGGTTATTTTAGTAAAGGAATCAATAAACTACCTATCAAATGGCAAATAGATATCAAAGGTATTTACGTAAGTACTTTGATTAAATAAATATATTATATTAAAAAAAAAAACGACTTTATGTTTCTCCTTTACTAAACGCCAATTTCATATGTAATGACCCCTAATATATGGATATCATTTCAAAGTTTGCCTGTAATAAATTTTAGAAATTTATGAAATTTATATTAAATTTCAGTTTTTTTCTATTAATAAAAGTTACATCTAAATGTTTCAAAAACAAACCTTTCTTAAAACTTAAAAAAAATGTTACCCATTTCACTTCATTTTCTACCAGAGTTCACTGTTGACAGTATTCGTCAATGTGTAAATAATTATTGCCCGAATAAATTTTTTATTCTTACTCCATATAAACTTTAACTGCGCCAAATTTCATACCTACTTTTCCGTTTGCATAATTTTTATAAAAAATTGTACAAGTTTTTGCTTCACGTATTAATATAATATATAATAATTATGTTATATAGCCAAAGTCCTATTCGGATGGAGTACTTTGTAAGTACACATCAACGACGTTCTTGATATCTTTCGGGATTCGTCGTTTTTCATACATAGTCTGTAATTTCCATAGACAAACGATAATTGCTGAGTGATATTAAGGAAAATGTACTGTAAATAAAAATTCATATTATTTACAAATTGTACATATTTAAAGGTATATTTCAATAATAATTTTATTTTCGTACATCGTTATTACTATCCAGATACATTGTAAATATAATACGGAACTGAATAGGGCAAACGACTACATGTACAATAGTTTAATGTATACACTTAAAAATAGTATTGATAAACGTTAAAAATATAATATTTTATCTGTAGTTTAATAAAATAAGATACAACTAAAAAAGTTACAAAATTTTTTGCTAAATTATTTTAAAAAACGTACATCATTAGTTCACTTACATCATATACAACATCATTCAAAATAGTAAAATTCATAGTAATTCATAACTTAAACGCACAAATTTCAGAGATATTTACAAATATATTCCTGCGGCCTTATAATTCATACACTTTTACCTAAAGTTAGGTACGATTTTTGTATGGAGCGTTTTCACTTGACTTTTATAACAAATCTCTGTACCTATGAAAATATTGATTTTTAATATACTGTTTCTTCTGAGAACTTACTTATATTTAAAAGTACATTAGGGTTTAGAGTATAAAACCAACAAAAGTACAATTACATTTTTGCAATAAAAAAAACTGTCGTCTAGCCTATTCTATACAACATGTAAACATTAATCAAGAATGCATTGATATTTCTTCATTGTTCACCAGCTAGCTAATTAGGCTAGCAAAATGTTAACAAAATAGAGCCAAAAACTCATTTCCGGCTGATGGCTCCTGTGGGAGGGTTTGACCCCGGAACATGAATTAGATGTAATTAGATCTTTATTTATAATAATATATAGGAAATAATTGTTATTTTGTATGTTTCTTTGCATTGAATAAGCTTCGAAACTTTTGGCACAGACATAGAGACGACCACGGGCACATAGGCTACTTTTTATCGGGAAAAATATTCCGGTTACAGTAGGATTTCTTTTTGCTCGCACGGAGTCCACATCTACATATCATACAATACTAGCAGTTGCTACTACTACGATACCAAATTTCATCGAAATCTGCTTAGTAGTTTTTGCGTGAAAGAGTAACAAACATCCATTCATCCACCCACTTTCACATTTAGAATATTAGTAGGATGGTCAGTTTTGTCAATAACATGCAGATTTAATATCCAAATCAGGTAATCATTTTAAATAATAGAAGTGAATATTTTAAACTATATGTTAAGAACTATTCAAAAAAATAAATAAAGTCTGTCAAGCATTGAAGGCACTTCACATAAAAGGAAAAATGATGAACACTAAAAATAAAGTGAAAACCACTTGGAAGATATTTGCAGATGAGACTGGAAGAGGCAGAGGCAGTCATAACTCTAAATTTGAACTTTGCATTAATGAATAAACTAGGTTGCGACGATCTTCGAAAAGTTTTTTGTTTACATTCCGGTCTCAACTACAAAAAACCTGCAGTTGCTGAAAAATACCTAGAGAAAATGTCAAGGAATGTGATATCAATTTTAATTTTAAAGAGATTAACACATCCAAATTACTCAATCGTACTACCGATCCCTGGGGTATATCCATAAAAATCTCCCGATCTCCGATCTCCCCATTATATTAATAAATGTATTAATAAAAGTTATATCTAAAAAAGTTAGTTTCAAAAACAAACCTGTCTTAAAACTTAAAAAAAATGTTACCCATTTTCTACTTTATTTTCTACATAATACAACTGTTGTTGTAACATTAATACAACAAATATTGTATTAATGTCCGCAGCGTTTTCCTATAAAAGGATGCCGCGCTGCAGAACTGAGCCTATATGCCTGATTTGCAATATGGGCACCCCACTGTAATTTACAATCTAGTGTTATTCCTAGAAAGTGCCTGCCTAACATTTGGCAGGCTAAACTTTTAAAATTTTGTTTTATTGGAATTTAAAAGTAAATAATTAACATTAAACAAATGTATCATTTTTGAGAGAGCACTATTTACCTCATCGTAATTTGACTGTCGTCGCTTCACATTAAACTTTTGTGAAGTGTCACCAGCAAAGACTATACTATCTCGTGCTTATCTTTAACTAGATAAGGAAGGTCATTTATATATATGAGAAAAAGAAACGGGCCTAAAATGGATCCTTGTGGCATACTTAGTTCTATTCTGGTCCCAGTAGACCTTGTAGAATTAACTTCTATTCTCTGCATTCTATTTTTAAGATAAGGAATTTAAAAATTTAACTGCCGTGTCCTTTATACCATAATAGTATAATTTTTCTGACCAACGTAGCATGCTCAAC